>CM034703.1:36433686-36475423 GCA_020142125.1 Phrynosoma platyrhinos | reverse complement strand
GGACTCAATTTGCACTATTTCTGGCAGTCTGCAACCCCCCACTGTTAACATTAGATTACATTAGGGAGATCAGGTGGATAAGCCTGCCGGAACTTTAGCTAGCTGTTGCACTGGAGAACCTACATATTGCTAGAGAAAACACTTCTGTAGGCATTTGTAGGTCCTCTGGCGCAATTCTGTGCTCAGCTTCCAGCGGGTATTGACCATAGAGTTGTGCTGGAGGACCTAGAGATTCCTACAGAGGTGTTCCCTCAGGTATTTTTTTTTTAATTTGTTGCTTTTCCCATTTTCACAGGGGTCTTGGTCCCCTAACTCCAGTGAATATGGAGGGCCCAGTGTAGATGAAATTTAGTACATATACACAGTCCCCAAAGTTCTGTGCATCAAATAAGGGACCAAAGCAGGACTTGATTATAGGGCTCTTCTGCCGTTGGTGCACAGTAGTGTTGTAACATTTGGATGCAATCTTAAGGCCCTAAATAAAAAGACAGAATAAATCTAAATGCAATAGTGAAATTATACTACAAAGAATTTACCCTTTTTGTTCCCTCCTAAATACATAACTGAAAATTGCACTACCTTATTCAGTGCAAAAAAGGGCCTACTACTTTGCCCTGGCAACTGGAGCTCCTCTCCAACTTGAGTTCTTCTTCTCTTTCTGAATTCTACAAATACAGCCTCTTCCTTGGTTTGTCCCCATCCACTGAAACAAACCAATAATTAAAGGGGTTACATCTGCACTAATAAGCCCCCACACTGAAAGAGAGTAACCAATAATAAATCATGCATTTGGGGAACAACGCTGACAGCCAAACACACAATTCTCAATAAGTTGTATAGTTTCTTTGTAAAATGAATGATTCTATCAACAAATTCATTGATAATTAAGACTGGGAATCAGATTTCCATTTTCCCAATGGTAGTGTGAATGATTTAATGCCCCTCCTACCAATAATCAGTCTTCACAAACTTATTAGATAAATCTAATGTTCCAAGTTCTGTTAGAAGAACAACCTGTTGAATACAGCCTTGTGTCTTTAATTCTTTATTATCGTCACTGGGTGTTTGTCAGTTTTATCTAGTACAGTAATCATAAATCTGCTTCCCAAATAAAATTAATTGTACTACTGTTTCATCTATAGTTCATAGTTGACTAACTGCCTCGGCAGACGGCTAATAGAGCCGTCTTCCGGGCAGGGAAGAGGAGGGGCAGCCGCACGAGCGGCGCCCCTTCCTCTCCCTGAGGTCGCCCCCAGAAGCGCCGGCCGTCCGCACGGCCGGCGCACTGGGGATGACCTCACGGCGCAGCGCCCACATGCGCTGCGCCGTTTGAGCCGGGGAAAGTGCGCCCGCCGCTTTTGGGGCGCACTTTCCCTTAAATCTAAAAGGAGCGCCAATTTGGCGCTCCTTTTAGATGCGCCGACGGTGCGCCGCGGTGCGGAGGCTCCGCACCGCCGGCGCTCCGTCCGGCGGCGGCTCCAGGGCCTCCGTGTGCTGAGGCCCTAATAGGTGTTTTATTATACTTAAAGTAGCAAAAGTTCACACATGGGTGTATGTGCAACCAAGTGAGTGAAAATAATTGTATTGAAAGTTAAAATGCTCTGAATGAAGCAGGTTTTGGTACTGAATTCTGTATTTAAACAATGTATGTGTTTTTAAATATTAGGTGCTGTTAAAAATAATGTTACTCTTGCTTGCCATTTTAAGGAAATATTTAGAGACAGATAATTACAGAATTGAGGTGTTTAGTATTTGGATTCCAAATATATAACCTGTGTCTTTGCTTTTCAATGTTTAAAGGTTTCAGTTCATGTTGAGAATGTGCTTACTCAGAAAAATTGCTGTAACTTGAATTTTTAATAATTATTTTCTGCCCTTAAAAAATTAAATTAAATTAAATAGGTGATAATAAAAAAAGGTTGAAAATCTCCAAAGCTGCAGTGAATTCAGAAATCCATTTTGGACTGTTTAATTTTAAATTCTAAAAAAATTTTAAAATAATAATAATAATAATAATAATTCCTATTTCAGCTTTTGTATGTTAAAATCTCAAGTTCAAATGCTAAAAATGATAGTAACCTTTGACAGAGAGATATGTATTGGTGGCTTTCTTTCTACTTTCAATATACTTTATTTTTATTATTTTTGTCAATACTGAACTCAGCATATGTATCAAACTTTATACTATTCAAGTAACTGTCTTTCAAAATGTTTATTATATTGAACCATACGATACTTAATTAGAAACCAGGGAGTGATTATGGAGCCTAAAAGTGAAAACTGCATAAGAATATTTGGTACTGTTGTGCTAGATGTCTAGCTAAGTGCTTGCCAACCCCCCCCCCCCATAGACCATACTAAAATTGCAAAGTTTTTCAATAGGCCATTTGAGTGTTTTTATATTCAACAAATCAAAGACCATACATATTTTAGTAACCTTTTATTTTCAGAGCTGTCATCACTATCAAAAACGAGACTTTATTATGACACTCATTTGTCATAATGATTTCTGAAAATTTTCATGAGGAATTTCATCCTGAGGGCATTGCTTTTAATGTCAGTCTGAACTTTATCATTGTGAAACATCACTACATCCTACTCCACCTCACCACCACATATCTTTATTGTTACAGAAGCTAGAGTCAGCACAAAGAATGCACAATATAGTATGTGTGACAGACTTTCTTGCCTGCACTCACAGGCAAATTCACAGTCTGATTTGTAACTGCAAGCAACATAAAGAAGGTTCTTGGAAGCTTCAGTTTCAATTGGAATGCGGTTTAGACTACCACCATCACACCATGCTACTGCCGGGGCTGACAGAAAATGCTCATGCCAGTCTGCTTTGCCCTAGTGCAAGGCTGAATTTTCCATTTGATAGCTAGTGATATTCCTTTTGTATTATGTTACTCCTTATCTAGGTTTTTCCCAGTTCGTGCCCATAAGGGATACTTTCCCAACTATAGTCACTTCTTTTGTCTGGCTTTGAATTCAGATTATTACAAACATCTATGTCCTCACAAGGATCAACATTCCTATGAAGATGTTCAAAGACTCTTCCCTTTTATTCTTCTCTCCTTCCTATATGGCACAGAGATTGTATCACAACCTATTATGGGGTGGTGAAAGAGAACATGATGAGACATGATGTCAAACCAGCCTAATGCTGCTAATTATTGAAAGTTGGTAATGGTGATTCTTTAGTTCAGTGTCTTGACTAGAAGAGCAAGCCACGCTCCTGGGTAATTTTTTTGTTGCCTCCCCACCATGCATGTGCACTGTCACACAAACACACTTCCAACAACCCCCAAGTATCTCCCACTGCCCACCTAGATGCCATCCCATTGTATGGCCACCCCTTTGATTGGCCACATAGTCACATGTGCGATGCTCCACTAGTACAGGGCATTGGTGCACAGTATGAATGATACATTGGCAAAGCACAATTATGGAAGCCCCTTCACCCCATGCCCCTCATTGGACTGCCTGATTTGTGTATGTTGTAACTACATACACTGGAGTTGGCAGATTTTCATTGCTTTGCTCCAGCTCCACACTCATGTTGGGACATTTATATATAGGCATGAATATGCTCATCTTCCACACTAAGCCGAACTATCGCAGGTTCTGTTTGTTCCAGTTTTTAGCCCCAGAGTGCGGCTTTCGTCTGGTTTCCACCCGCTTTGGAAGTGTGCATCATCTAAATGCCCTGCCTTCAAAGCAGATGAAAACTGCTTTATGTGGCCCATCTGTTCCACATCTATGTCTATATACTGGTGAAAATTTTTCACTTCAACGATTGTACACCCCTCCATGCTGTGCCAATCTTTCAAAATCTTTTTTGTTACTTCTAACTATTACAGCATCATGAGATAACAAAGAAAGCTTTCAAATGTAACTTCCTAATTTTTTTGTTTCTATTTACCCTCCAATCTTTTTATAAGAACAGAAATCATGGTCCCAGGCTGTACAGAAACTATTCTACGGTTATTTTTCATAAGAGAATATTAGCCATGTTTTAACTAAGATGGCCAACTTTGGCCTAGTGGGATTGTTTGGGATTTCTAGTTGTAAATTACAAGTTATTCAGTGTATATATAGTGTAAGATGCAATCGTGTACCAAAGTTTAGGTGAACTATTTTCCCCAAATTTCACTATTTTTCCAGGATAAATGTTCTTGAACCAATAGGAGCCTAAAAGGTTGATAGCTTTAAAAAGCCTGACTGAAATTCCACTTAAGTGCCCCCTTTAAGGTATATTTTTATTGTATGCCAAATCTAGGATATGTTTTAGATAACAGTTTTAAAGGAGAGAAATTAAAAAATGAAATACTCTTACCCTGAAGGACTCTGGAAAAGTATAAGTTTATACCCAGCTCCATAACACACATGACATACAGTTGAACATACTCAACGATTGCATGATCACACAGCTCTTTGCCTGGAAACAGAGTTAATGGCAGGGGACTCTCATTGAAAAGTAGTATGTCTAAGACTTGAAGGGAGGGTATAAAGGTTTGCCCTCTTGTTTTTATTTTTAACATGGTCAGATACTGAATGTTTGTGAACAAAACCCCACAATAGAAATTCTTGGAAATCTGTTATAAGACCATTCAGTCAAGTTCATACAAATTTAGCTTCATATGAGAAGCTGAACAGATTTGATTTTTCTCAGGATTTAAATGAAACCTATCAGGGAATATCTGTGTACCTACTCAAAGTTCATTGAAGCAGTGGTAAGTTGCAGATTTAACACCAATAAATGTGTCAGGAACAGAAAGGATCCTTGTTACCTTATTTTTTTTTTGTGAAAGATCAAAAGAACCCAGTTTTACTTACTTTTGCAACATAAATCTACATCAATAAGGACCCTTGTACATCTTTGCCAAACATGTTGCCTGACTACATTGAATAATTCAGTATTCATTGTATTTTAAATGCAAATAGAACTATAGGTAAAATGATAACTTATCCTCAAATGAAAGTGGTTAGTCAAGATAAAGTTGCTAATTCTCCCCTCCCAACAAACTGTCTGTGTCTTTAACTAGTTGCATGGTTGTTGTCATTAAACAGAAGAAAGCCATTATCTTAAATTTCTGCCTGCCATGTAAGTGTTAAAGGAAGAGTCAGTAATGTGTGCCCCTGAAGCTGCATACAGTTGTCAAGGCCACAACCCCATCAGATTCCCTCCAATGACCTTTTGGCCAAAAGATCTGAAAAAAAATGATGAATTCTTCTTTGTGGGTCTTATGAACTACACAATTGTGGTTTTCAGCTGTGCAGAGCCCATCACAGAACATTCTAGAGCTGAATCTCTTTGGTAGGAATTCTACCCTACTCCTTCAACTCACATGCCTAGATGCAACTTAGCTAGCTCTCCTCAGTTCTTTTTTGCCTACACAATGAATAGTATTGACTGGAATGTTCTGTGCACATTTTACCTCCACTGAGTTTCTTTACAGTTGATACTTCACTTTCTTTTCTAGTTCTATTTCACTGATGTCTGATATTTCATGAATTTCAGCAGCTTCTGGTTGTCAATTCCTCCATCAATAAATGGCCTCTACAGCCATCTTCAAACGCTATACCACTTGCGATAAAATGCTTCTGAATGCAATGATTCAGATGGATATTCTGAGTGCCTATTCTCTTTAGACAGAACATAAGTCTCGGCCTGTGGCCTCTTAGGAAGACACTCTAAGCTCCCCTGATTTGGTGGCCAAGGATATTGCTCTTAGCTTTGCTGTGCCTCCATTGACTAAGTTCTTGTCCCATTTGATTATGGCTTTGGATACTGCCCCAGTCCCTGATTTATTCCTGGGGACATTTGTCATTGTGTCTCCTTAATTTCCATTATGTTTGATTCTGCATGGCCAATCTCAACTACAGGCTTGTGATAATCAGCAGTGTGTTCTTTACTTCCCTAACTCCAGGAAAAGCACTTGAGAAGGTCTTTAAGAAGCATTGCTGCTCCTAAGTACAGCATGATGAGGCAGCCCCTAAAAAAAAGAAAGTTAATAAATATGGCAGTCCAAAAGTGAAGGAGAGGCAAGCCGCAATGGCACCATTGGTTGAGTTTGCCTTTGTTGACTGAGGTTTAGGGCTCTTTGCAAATATGAACATGCAAGTATTGCCTCAGTGGGCTGAACTATCCATCTTGGTTCCAACAGCCATGGAAAGCAGGCATTGCAGTATTCTCCACCTCAACTGCCAGTATTATGGAATCTGGTTAGACTCATGCTTCAACTTCCCTTTCAAGTCCTTCTAACTAGAAACAGTTGGACCTTGCGCCAAAAAACAGGAAGAGGCAAAGAATTTATCATTGGAATATGGGTGCAATTTCTTCTCATGGACTCAGGACCTGCCAACATCCTCCAACAGTAATTTGGGGACATAATACCATTCTCTCTCTCAAACAATCTTACTCTGAACAATTCTTTCAAATGGAGAGGGCCCTTAGTATTGAGGAGAAACTTCTATCCATTCCAGAACTGGATCCAGTATTCCAGAGGGTGCAGCTGGAATCACTGTAATGTTTTATCTGCTCCCAGCCCTATCCATGATGAAGGATTTGTGGGCAGATCTGTCCTCTATACCAGTGGTTCTCAAACTTTGGTCCTCTAGATTTAGAATTTAGAATTCAGCTCTCATTGTTCCTGACTGTGGCCAAATCAGCTAGAGATTCTGGGAGCTGAAGTCCAAAATACCTGAAGGAACGTTTGGGAATCACTGTTTTATACCACTAGCATCATGGAGAATAGAAAATTTGAACAAACTTCCAGAGATTTCCACTTCTCTGGAAAGTGCAGAATTTTTATTCCACCATTTGGGTCCTAACTGCATAGTGGTTGGGGCATCACAGACTAAAGGCAGAAAAGCTTCTTACTCCACCCTGTCTGACAAAGATTGTAGAAAATAGGACCTCATAGAGAGATAATAATAAATAATAATATTTATTTATTTATTTATTTATTTTACTATCCCTCTGTCATCATCTACTAAGTGTATAGCTGCATATCAGCAGCTTCTTTGGGAGAAAGTCGTACCACTTCCAGTTCCTTCTTCAAAAACAAAGAAATACAGCAAACTTCTTCTAGGCAGAAATTCGTAGGCCTACTGCACAGTAAATTAATTTGGTGCACCATGTGGCTGATTGTCTTTTGAAAATGATGGCTACAGCAATTATTACCAGGAGACACTTGGTTTGGCCCACTGCAGCTATGCCAGACATCAGAGCACACATGGAAGACCTTCCTTTTGATGATTTTTTGAATCAGTTTGAAGACCAATTAGCCTCTGGATCATTTACATGAAATGCATATGGCACTGAAGAAGTTAGATATCTCTTCTCAACTGCAACATCCCAGAAATCCATGTGATGCTAAAGAGGTTAGGCATCTCTTTTCAGCTGCAACATCCCAGAACTCAAAAGCACTACAGAAGCAAATGAACCTCCTCCTACAATCAGCTATGATCTTCATTTTTTTTTTGCTCCTTTCTCGTGTTGCTCTCAGAGATCTTTGAAGCAAACAAAATATAAATTGTCTTCATCTAGGAAATTCATGCCATCTACATGACTCTTCTCCTTCCATACATCCAGTACCCACCCAGCCTTGAACCCAGGCTTTTACATTGCCAGTCAGATGTCTCTTCTACCACCTGGACACTTGGCACTCTTACCACATGTGCTGAATAAAATCTTACCATAATTCAACATGGTTACACCATGAAGTTCAATTCTCTTGCCCAAGATAGAAAAAGTATATCCTTCTCCAGAAAAGGTGTCACATCATAAAGGCGTATATGATATTATTCCCACTACTTTATGATCCTCAAGTGTTAGACATTTTTTTGCATATGAACAGCCCAATAAATAACGAGTGGTCATATTGGCTACCATAGCCTTCTGGTGTGGTGATGGGACTAGTTTGTGGCAATTCAATTAAAAGACCCTCTTTCTTCATATGATCTGTCTGCGATACTGGAAAACATTCTCTTTTGCCACAGAATTGACCATCTTCCAGTTTAATGTTCTGTTTGGAGTGGCTAGGGTACCACATGTTTTCACAATGTAAAAATATTTCTATATTTAAACAACTGTCTTCTTACAGTTGCACCATCAATTTTTCAGGGACCACAGTTACACCCAAGCTCTTTATGGGGCCTGGATCTTCCAGTAAACATGAAATAACTTAACACAGAACCTACAGTTCATAGGATCTCTTATAGATTCCTGGCAGGTGCATTTGTTTCTCTCTTAAGACAGGGTATGTTGAGAGAAGTAAAAGGATGCTCATACACAGATGCTGTTGCAAAGCTGTTCAAATACACTGGGTACTGGGACTACTATATCTACAGAGCCACTAGCTTATCTGCACTTCCATACCCTTCAAACATGGTTCCTTGCCGTTTTCAATCTGGGCATAGATTCTCAAGGGGAGTGGTTGAACGTCCCACAAAAGATGCACAAATACTTGCATTAGTACACAATCTATCACAATATGATCAAATGAGAATTATATTTTGGATGATTCAAATTACCTTTTCATCAGCCACAGCCATTGCCATCATCACAGGTGCATCCCTTGGAATGGATAGCACCCTTTGAAGTTTCCAAGTCTGCTCACCATGTGAACATCTTCTTCCCATTAACACTCTGGAGTTGCTTGTCATTTACAAGGCCCTTGGGTGTTTAAACCATTACTGCGCTACAAAGTTGTTCAAATTGCCACAGACCACACCATAGTAAATTTGTGCCTAAATAAACAGGATAGCACAAGGTCCAAAATATTGTTGGATCTGATTTTACATGTTTGGGAATGGTACATCAGGCATGACATCCTTTCCCAGGCTATCCATCTATGACAATGTGTTGGTGGATTCTCTGAGCTATCAAGAGGAAATGACTGATGAGTGTACTCTTGCCTCCTCTTCTTTCCACCAGGTAATCAAGTGATGGGGTATGGCAACAGTTTATCTCTTCATCACACAATGCAAAAGCAAGTGAGGCAGATATTGCTGCAGGGCAAGTGTGGGTGCTTGAACCATGTGAGTCACCTTTCTGTTTAAATGGAAAGGTCCACTTCTCTTTCTGCTTCTTTCCTTTCCCTTGTTAACCACGATCATAGTGAAGATCAGGGAGAACAAGTTGGACTTCTGGTATAACCTGGGTTTATTTTTGTTCCAAATTCTCAATAAGGCATGTTTCACAAAATAATGACTACAATCTACATTCACTTTAACTTTATCCTACCATAAATATAGATATTTGTCTCTCAAGACAGGGAATGTTGAGGGAAGTATCCCTTCCAAGTCTAATAACCACTTATTTCTCAGTAGTATCCATTCTTTTAGCCAAACCAAATGAGAGGTGCCAAAAAAACAAACCCAACCCAATTTCAAATCAGGTAGACCCAATCCTCTTTTTTGCTTTGCATCTTGCAACACTTCATATTTAACTCTTGGGTTTTCCCCTTGCCATATGAACTTAAATAAACTCTTTTTGCTACTGTTTAAATGCCACATCAGCTGTCAAAACAGATATTGTCTGAAATAAAAACATAATTCTAGGTAAAACATTCATTTTTATCACCAAAATCCTCCCCAACAACCTTCCCCCACAATCCTCCCCTTGTATATCTTTTTAAATTTTGTTCTGTCTTCACATAATTGTTTTGAAACAACATACATTTCATATCTGTCATCGTAATACCTATGTATTTGACCTTCTTGATTTTAAAGCCAGTTTTGTCCATCAGTTCTATTTGTTTTTCAGTTTTCATATTTTTGTCTTTGGTTTTGGATCTTAAAACCTGCCAGCTCACCAAATGCACTTAACTTTTCCATTTATACTTCTATGCCCTCCAATGGGTTTTCCAAAACTTTCACCAAATAATCATTGAATGCCCTTAACTTGTATATGTCTTTTTAAATCCTTATACCTAAGGTTGTTTTGTCTTGTCTTATATCACTGTTTAAAACCTCAAGCACCAAGATTTAAAAAGTGGTAATATAGACATTCTTGTTTTGTTCTGGATTTTGCAAGCTTTTGCTAATTTTCCATTAACCAGTATTTGGGTGTTTTATTAAGTATAATAATAATAATAATAATAATAATAATAATAATAATAATAATAATAATAAATTTTTATTTATATCCCACCCCTCTGCTTGGCAATCGGGGTGGGGAACAACAATATTTAAAACAGAACAAAGTTAAAAACATTCCCTCATCCCCCAATCCCATCCTCCTCCCCATCCCCTTAAAACAAGATTAAACAATAGACTAATTAAAAACAATATTAATTAAATTAAATAACAAGAGTTAAACATACGGAATCAAACTAATGGGACTCATCTGTAGGCCGACAGTTATTCTGGGAAGTATATATGAATCTGACTCATTTAATTAAATTTTCACCAAAATTTATCTCCTCCAACGCTAAATGAGAAAGTCTGGTTCAAATTGTCAAAAAAAAAAAGATATCATCTTCCAAAATAATAATAATGCAGTTTGCTTCTTGTTGTGTAGCTCTAAATATTCCAAAATATATAAAATGTTTCTGGTGTTATGTAACTGTCTTCTAGGTAAAAATTCATACTGATTTCTATGTAAAAAGTCCTGCAAAATTATTTTCATTTTTTAAGCCAAAACTGTAATAAAAACTTATTGTAATTCTTCAATAATGATACCAGGCTATAATTTTTAGTTATTGTCAGAACCTGGTCCTCTTTTGCTATTAATGCTATGTTTACCTCTTTCAGAATTCTCCCATCTGCAAAATAGTATTCATTGTTTGTTGTAGAGGCAATAAAGCTTCATCCTCAAAACATGAATTATAGAGAGCTAACAAATCATCTAGCCCCAGTGTCTTTCCTGTTTTAGTTTTTTACACCACATCATCCTATCACAAATCTTCTTTACAATTTCAGGAGCTTTAATAATCTGTAATTTTAGTCTCAAATATTAGTCCACTTTCTCCAAAGAAATTGCTTGGCATTTATGCAAAGAAGAAGAATATCACTGGAATATTTTTTTAAAATATTTACATTATCATCATTCCTTGTTGCATCTCAAAAATTTCTCATCCAACCTTCTCATCCATGGAAGTTTATCTGACTCCCTTTCATCTAGACTGTTTCCCACTGTTGGTGCATTGTAGATAATTCCTCTGGTGAAGAAATACCTTGAAGAACTGAAAAAGCTCTATCCTCCACTACCACTGTGGTTACTATTGATGGTTCTTGCCCATTTCACAAGGCCATTTGAGCTTGTAGCTATAGTAGATTTACATCTACTTTACTTATCTACTGATAAGATGGCATTGCCAGGTTACTTCTCCATATCTTACATTCCATAGGGATAAGACATCTCTTTTCTCCCAAAGACTATTTCTTCTTTTCACCTGCAAGAGGAACTTCTACATTTGTTCAAAACCTGAGCACTCTGTTAAAAAATTCCTTACATTCATTGGATGTGAGATGAGCACTTGCATTTTACTGGACCACACTGCAGCACTTCACATTGGATCCTACCTTTTTGGTTTGATGTTCTGTACATAAGAAAGGTATTCCAATATCATCGCAAATTATCTTGAGTTGGACTGTGGAGACTTCTGTGCTATTTTATGAGGACTCCAAATTGCATGCTCTACAGGGCCTTCAAGTGCACTCATCAAGAGTTATTGCAGTGTTTGACAGTGCAGATGTATTGTCTAGTCATAGCCCTCCACTTCAGTGCCAGGTTGAGGGCTGATGCTTTACTGCCATAATCCTGATACGGAAATCTCCATCAGTGAGTTAGCATTCCAGTCAACCATTTGTATGGTTCACAGAGACCACAAAAAAGAACAATAAGGTTTATATTTATTTATTCAATTTCTATCCCCTCTTTTGTCCTGGTATGAGACCCAAAGTGAATCACAAAATTTAAAATAAAAACATAGTTTAAAACCTTTTGCTTATCATGGATATCTAGTGGTGATTCACTTAAAAATTGAATGGAGCATCCTGCTCTGTTTAACATTATCCCCTCCCCGCAAAAAAGCCCCACATATGCACTTCCAACCTCTTCCAGGTCTATTTCTTCATTTTTGAGGGCCTTTTTTTTGTAATTAATTTACCCCAGAGGGTTGTAGGGTAGAAAACTGTCCCCTGGACCCACCAAAGTTGCCAACCTACTGTTACAGGCCTAGGAGGGCTGGTCAGAGACTGATGATATTCTTTTGGTGTTACCACCTTTTCAACTCTTTGATTTCATAAACAAATTAGAGGTTGAAGTAAACTGAGGGAGTTGTTACTCCAGGATGACTTATCATGCTAATAGGTCCTCATAGTAGTTTTTTCATAGGTTTACTACTGGAAACCCAGTGGAAAGTAAATATCCTCAGTGGAAATGTTTTTTCTGGTTTTTTATTATGGGAAGATTCTGCAGTACTTCTGAAGTTCCTGGGGAAATCTGCAGCAAAAGGTCAGTAATGGTGATTCTGACAGGGTTGAAGTCCTGCAGAATATTTCCTCCTGCCCAGCACTGTGCAATGAAAGGAGGTATTTCACCTTCTTTGCACAGTGCTGTGGGGCTCAAACTGCTGACCCGACACCAGCTGTTGTATACTGTTGTGATTAAGGGTGATCTGTGCATGGCAAGTTGAGAGCAACTGTACCCAAGGGGAGTAAAAAAGCATTCTTCAAGTGTTAGGGCTAAAGGTAACTCCCAGTCAAACAAGGGAGATAGAATTAAATTAAGCTCCAGAATTGGGAGTGGGCATGGCTGGCCAGGAGAAATATGCCTTCTACATTTAAGGTACCAAAAAGCCTTCTTTGTTTGGTCAGATAGTAGATCTTATGGCCACCCCTATGTACTGGAACTGGTAGCTTTTCATTATCCTGAAGGATTTGCATTAGAAGCATATAAACAATCCCCTTTGAAGAAAAATTATCTGTGTACACAATTCAAGATTTGTGTTGATAGTTTCAAACTGATGGCTAATTTATATAAATAATGCATTCTGGAGTTTGTATGTGTTAAAGCAGATGTCTGCAGGGTTTATCACAAACAGAAATTACTACTGTACTTATCTATGCTGGGCTTTCTACACGCATCCCCAACAGAAATGTCCTGTTAGGGTGAATTCAGACAGTTTTGCTACAAGGAATTCACACAAGTGGGTTCAGGAAAGAAGATACCTTGGTTGTTGTTGTTGTTGTTGTTTTAAAAAAAGCTAATGTGACTTGATCAATGTTCCAAAATATATTTCAGTTTGTTTTATTATAGACTAGTATTTTGGACTTTCAAGAAAAATATGTGTATCTTAAGGAGCTTCTGAATAAATGCCATTCAGTTCTTCTGAACAACTTGCTTTTGCCTTCTTTCCCAGGAAGTGTGTAGAGAGCTTTGGTGTCTCAGCAAAAGTAACCGTTGTGTTACCAACAGTATTCCAGCAGCTGAGGGTACTCTTTGTCAAAGTGGAAGCATTGAAAAAGGGGTGAGTTCAAATTACTTTAAATTTTAGTTATTGTGCAAATATATTTAGGTTGTGCATATCTCAGAAATTTACACAGACCTGTAGAGAGATAACTATTAAATGTTTGTGTAGAAATTCCAGAATGAAATGCTGACTTCTTTTTATGACTGGACTATATCATGAAACAAAACAAAGATCGGCAATTTTATTTTAAAATATATACTTTTATTAATGTTTAAGATCCTTTGTTGTGATATCTCTGACTACCTTTTTATATAGAAATTTGCTTGTATAGGCAACAGATAGAACCCTCTAGAAAGTGCTATGCTTTGCCCAGAACACATATTCTGAAGCCACTATAATCCTGGAAGCATTGAGAGTGAAGAACATTCTAGATGTTTCAAATCAGAACGATTTTAGCAGGTGACACAGTTTGCCTCTGATCTGAACTTAGAATTTGTGATTGCCTTAAAGTAGCCTCTTCCTCAGAACTAATTAAAGGGAGGGGTGGGAAATAAAAGCAGCACTGTATCATTCCAGCTGATTAATTATATTGCCATAGATACTTTTCATAATCAAGATTAACTCATCCGTCTTGCACATCTGCAGTATATTGCAGATTACTATGTTTTCTCAGTATATTGGTATGCAGCAGTACTTCAGTATTGTTACAGAAAATTATCCACAGTGTACTGGCATTCTTGTTGAATTCAGTGAGGAAGATCCCACTCTACCTAGCTAGCCCAGCTCTTCAGCATTCAGATCCCAGAACTATGCATGTGGAAATAACTTTTAAACTACTCCTGAAACTGAAGGGGGAAGCAGACGGGTGGCCATGGGCCTCCCCAGGAAGCTGCGCCGTGGGACCGAGGCATCCCCACGCCTCAGTCCTGCGGTGCACCTTTGCCGCCCCTGAAAGGAGCACTAAATTGGCACTCCTTTCAAAAGTCAGCGAAGGTGCGCCGCAAAAGGCTGCGGCGCACCTTCGCCGACTCTTCCGCTGCAGCGTGTGAGGACGCTGCAGTGGGAGGTCCTCCTCGGAGCGCTGGCCATGCGGAGGGCCGGCTGCTCCGAGGACGACCTGGGGAAGGAGTTGGGGCGCTGATCGTGCGGCTGCCCCTCCCCTTCCCTGCCCCCAAGACGGCCCTTTAAGCCGTCTGCTTAGGACATGACTCTTTCAAACTCAGAGACTGCTTTCATTTCTTGGTTTTGTTGTAGTTCCTATTTCTGTGAAATTCCAAACTTCTCTGTGCTCTATGTTTCATTATTACAGTGTTAATGTGATTATCTGCTTTCATATACACATTATATATATTCAGTAGCTATGCAACATATTATATTCCAGCCTTTAGAAATCGGAGAAAATCACTCTTATAATTCTACAGACTGTTCCTCTCAAGTTCCTGGTGGAATTCTGGCTCATCCTTTATTTGGTACTGCTAACTGTTCTAAGCAAATAGAAAAAAAAATGTAGTAGATTTTAACTTCTGATACAAATTTGTTTTACCACTTGCTGTGAGAGTAGAGGCTGCTCAAAATCATACTGCTGAAATGCACAGAGATCCACAAAAATGTATCACTATAGAGTATATATTTTTCTGTAAGAATACAGCCTTATTCTGATCTATTCTACTATAGAGGCTATTTGTCTTGATCCATATAGGAGAGGCAGATGGATACCAGGGAGGGAGCGAGGGGAAGAAGTTCCATCCCTGAAGTTCCCCCTGGAGGGCAGAAGTCCTGCCCCAGAAGTCCCATCCCCTGGAAGTCCCACCTCCCAGCACTGGGTAACACCCAGTGCTGGGAGGCTTTTTACTTTGGGCACTCGGCCGCTAAAAGGTTCGCCATCACTTATATAGGCTATAAATATAGCCTATGTTGGCTACTTATTGGTCTGCTGCTTGCTTTAATGGGAAGGGAATGGTAGCTTCACTGGAAAATGTTTGGACAGTTTGTTAAACATCATCTATTTCTTTGTGGAATATTCTCATTCAGCTAAAACAAGAAATTGATCAAATCATATGGGATACTTGATTTGTCTGCAGACTCTTTAAAGGTAGGCTTGGCTTAGATATTCAGCCCTATGGTAGGATATCAAATATCTTTCAATCAAGTATGGGCTTCCTAGTAAAATAAAGAAAATGGCTGAGGATAACAACATCATGTTTAGATCTCATTTCAGGCACTTGCAGAAGCACAGGTTAATTTTTTGTGTGTGTGTGTACTCAGTGCTGTCTGAAGCATATAATAGATCTTTACTCATTCAGGTATACTCAAATATGGGACTTCTACTTAGCTATATCTGTTATGTCAGCATACTACACCGTAGTACACAGACGTTGTTGTCTTATGCAATTTCCTGTGCTGCAAATATGGATTTTTCAAATAAAGCTGCCTACTTTTATTCACATCTCCCATTGCAAAACTTTCAAACTACATTCTCTCTGCAACCTTTGTTGCCTTTTGTGTGATGTTCTTCTTGTAGCATTCTGATTGGCTAAATAATTAGTGAAATAGAATCTTAAAGAGCAGAGATATCTTGCTTACAGTTGTTTTAAAGGGAAACCCTCATACTAGAGTTAAAGTGCACACTTAAAGTAGTCTTTCAGTTCCATGTATTGCCACCATCTTCTGTGCTGCATTATCCTTCATGAGTTTTAGCCATCTATGCTGAATTAACATTATCCATGTAGAATGTACACTGAAAGGATGAATATTCTTTTTGTAGTCTATGATCCAAAATTGGTAGAAGATCAAATATCAACAATATTAGCATCCAGGTGGCTTCTAAGAGATTGTTATTTTGAAAATTTGCTATGACACAAATTTTATTCACTAATGAGACACACCACATACCAGGTCAAACTATTTTGGACATCTCCTGAGTAGCATCATAAGCACTAATTACCTATGTTCATTAAACATCCTGCTTTGGGTGTCCCAGCCAACGGAGTGTAATGTTTTAAAGGAGCAATGCTGAAGACCATGTTTGGATGGCAGTCTGATGGTTGATTTTTTGTAAGTGCATAGAGACTATGGAGAAGAAAAATATCTTGCTTCCATATGATTGATATTCAGAAGGTTCTATTCATTCACAGTTTTATTCAGAAACACTTTTCTATAAAACTCTGCTCAGGGATTTCAAACATTAAGTTATCACTTGTGTGATTACCTCTTGGTATTTTAAGTTTGAATTGAAATAGGAAGATTCTGGGCCTGGGCCTTACATTGTTACATGAGATCTGCAATAAATGGATGAGAACACTGGGCTAGTGTTTCATCACACCTGATACTTTCTAGAAAGTTCTATGTGTGATCTGGGCAACAACAATCCCAAATGTATTGTTGGGCAGAAATTACTTGCAGAACTGTTTGTTGCAGGTAAGTATTAATATATTTTCTGTTTAAAAACATTAAAAGGCAGTCTTGTTTCACAACTGATGACATTGAATATTTCCTATATAAATGATCTGCTTAGATAACTGGATTGTTTTTCTACTGCAGTGGAAAGATATATGCTTTCTTTACTGTCTCTTGCAAAAAAACCTTTATGCTTCTGGTTAAATGGGCTATCTGTACAACTATAGCTTTCCAGTTACAGGCTAACAGGGCAAATCATGGAAGTCTTTGTTAAGCCGAAAACTGTTTAGTTGCCCCAGATTTTCATAAAGCTGTTTCAGGTGGTCAAAAGCTCAGTAAAGTTTTTCCTGGCAACCAGGTTTTTGCTCAGCTGAAATCAGCCACCTGCTCTTCTGTTTGCTTTCCTGTAGTTTCTGACAGCTTTTTGTTTATTTCTTCTCTGTACCCAGCTACTTGGCTTTCTCCTAACACTCCTCTTACTTCCTGGCTGATAATCCCTTGAAGAATGGAAAATATAAATGCACTACCAGACAATTGTAACTGTTGCTGAATGGAGTGGCTGAGAATAGAGTTATAGTATTGTATTTTCCATTTGATTGCATCTATTGTTTAATAGACTGCTCCTTTTGAAACTACTAAAACATGGCAAGTGTCATGGGCACAAGAAAGTAACCATGGCATCAACCATTCTGGGAGTGGAGATTGCATGCAATAAATATAAAAAATTATAATAAACACATCTACATGTTGTGAATCTAATCTAAGAATAAGTGAGCCCAACACATTTAAATATTTAGTTTTATATGTAGGGCACTTTGGAGCAATAGAATTTTAGTATTTCCCCACTGTTGTTGATATTGACTTTGACAAATACTCTCTTGATGTCCTGATTCAACCTAGAATAGCTGGTTAATGCTGGTAATTGTCATAGTTGCTTCAGTCTAACTGCTTCTACCACTTTGTAGGTAGTGCCTAAGGTGAACACACAGGTGGACATGCTTGAATAAAAGTAATGGTTGATGTTTATTGAACCAGATCAATTATATTATAGAATTCTTAAAGAGTCAATTGCAGTGGTGGCAGAATTTAAGAAAGCTTTCTGTGATTGTGTCTATATACAGGTGTACCTTTGTTAATGAAGTAGATGTCTTCCTGGGCTTTAAATATTTAACAGAATCTTTGGTGCCAGAGGTAGAAATATCATGGAAAGAGTAGGGATAGATTTCTACACCACAAAAAAGAAGAGCAGTTCAATATGGTTCAGCAAACTTTTTATTCATAACTAACATTATGCCCATATTAAATGAAACAACCAGATCAGGTAAGCTGTGCAGAAATAAACAAAAACATTTTGAATTTTCTAGAGACAACTTGAAAGATTCTCCCAAAATGAATCTCAGGATGACATTTTTTCTTTCAATAGCCTCTGTTATCTTATGATTTCCATTTTGATGGCAGAACATACAGATCTATACTTTTTCATCATGCCAGGGTAGTTGTTGAGGCAGGCTAGGGAACTGGGTATGTTTAGCTTGGAGAAAAGATGGTTAAGAGGGGATATGATAACCCTCTTTAAATATTTGAAGGGATGTCATATTGAGGAAGGCTCTAGCTTATTTTCTGCTGCTCCAGAGAATAGGACTCGGAACAATAGATGCAAGCTGCAGGAAAAGAGATTCCACCTCAACATTAGGAGGAACTTCCTGATAGTGAGAGCTGTTCAACAGTGGAACACACTCCTTTGGAGTGTGGGGGAGTCTCCTTCTTTGGAGGTCTTTAAACAGAGGCTGGATGGCCATCTGTTGGGGATGGTTTGATTTTGAGTTCCTGCATGGCAGTGGGTTGGACTGGATGGCCCTTGTAGTCTCTTCCAACTCTATGATTCTAATCTTCTTTCCCCTTTTCTTTCTGTTTTGCTCTTCACACATGCTCAGTAAGTGATTCTGGAGGCAGCTGTTTTCCTTGTCTGTTGTGTATAAGGGCCCACAGCTATAATAGGATCTTCTAGAAAAGAAATCGCATTCTTTCTCAGGTCTAACTTTATTTCATTGCTTACTGTTGACAGGCTGCTGAAGCCCAGCATCGCTTACTTTCTCCAGCCTTCCTTCCCTATCCTCCCAATGCCAGTGGAGCAAAAAACAAACAAACCTGGCTAGACAGAAAAGAATTTTAATTATTGAGTTGTAGTTTGTGTATAATGTGGTGTGCTGTATTTTTAAAATTTAAAATATTTTTATGAAATTATGTTGCTACACAAAACAGCTACATTTAGTTCTTTATTTCTCTAGTCCCAGGGCAATTGGCTTCTCGCAAGAAAAGGAAAATAAAAGAAAATTTAGCTCCAGTTGCCCTAGATCTAGAGAAACAAGAAGCAAATGCTCTGTCTCCATCTGTTAACCAGAGGAATAAAGGCTACTGCATTGTATGCGTGTATGGGAGATGTTTGTTTTTGTTTTGTTTTGTTTTTGTGTTAAGCTGCACTTGTAAGCCTTCCTGGGGACCTTTTGATTAAAGAACTGGTATAAACTGGTTTGAGTGTTGGACTACAACTCTGGGCTCAATTCCCACTTGGCCATGGAAACCCACTGGGTGACTTTGGGTGAGTTACACACTCTCAGCCCTGGAAAACCCCGCGATAGGTTTGCCATAAGTCAGAAATGATTTGAAAGTACACAACAACAACAACAACAACAACAACAACAACAACTACATCTTCAAACAGAATAATGACAGTCATTATACAGGTAGATCTCACTTAACAAAGCAGAAGAGTTCCTAGGGGTTACTTTAAAAGAAAATTGGGTACCAGAGGCATAAATAGCACAGAAAGAATAGGAATAGGTTCCTACAGAACAGAAAATAAGAACAGTCCATCATGTTTCATCAAACATTTATTCAAAACTATCAGTATGCATGAGTGAAATGAAATAGCAAAGTCATATAAACCTTGCATAAATAAGTAAGTAAAAATCCCATCCTTTCAGAAACCACTTGAAAGCATTTTCCAAAATAGCATCTAGGGGATTTTTCCCCATTTCATCAGCCTCTACTTTTCTTTTGATTTCCATTTTTGTGGCCAAACCACTATTTTAACATGCAGGGGGTAGGTGGTGAGGCAGATTAATCTGCTTTCTCCCCCCCCCCCCCCCCCCCCCCCACCTCTGTTTTGCTGTTCAAGCATTATTCAGTAAGGGATTGTGGAGGCAGCTGCTCTTTTCCTTGCCTATTGTAGGCAGGACCACACAGCTACAGGAGGATCTGCTAGAGTAGAATATCACTGTTTCCCAGCTCAAATTTTATTACTGCAGACACATGCTGCAATCTGGCACAAGAAGTCTGTGTTTCTCTAGCTATCCTTCACCACCCACCCACCCACTGTTGATGCTGCTAAAACCTCATACTAGAGGATGAGAAAGAAAATGGAGTCTGGGCAGGCATAAAAGGACTTTGTAAAAAGAAGTTTCTTTGTTAGAGGCTATAGGCTTTCTTAACTGTTGTATGCTTGTACTTGTTGCTGTTGTCCAGGATACTGAATATATTGCCATCAAGAACAATATGGTAGATCAGTGCTACTCAAAGTAGAGGTCAGTAGACTAGTGCCAGTCCATGAACAATTGGCTACCAATCTCTGGAAATTTTCAGGAAAGAAAAATTGTAGCAATATGCACAAATATAGTCCCTGCCTTGCTGTGCGGAAATTGCCAATTTTCCATATCAGATGGAAATATCAGTGCACTGTGCACTGTGGTAGATTAATCTAATCCAGTCATTTAATCCAGATTCATCAGTGAATTATTAGGTTGTTTCCAGTCTTTCATGTTTGAGGGATATTAAATAAGTAGTTTACCTGTATCTCCTAATTATTCTCAACCAACCCAGCCAGATAATATCAGCCAAAGATTACCCAATACGTTTAGACAATCATTTAGTTTATCCATCTCATATTTGGCTTATGTGTGGAACTACATTTGTGTTTGTTGGCAGCCTCTGCTTGAGATTGGTAGAGGTAAAGGTAGCCTGCTGCTCTCTGTTAACCTTGAATGACCAATGAAGTTGAGCTAAAATAGTTAAATTGAAATATAGTTGCCAACTATTCTGTATGCTAAAACATTTAAATAATAATAATAATAATAATAATAATAATAATAATAAATTTTATTTATATTTCCCACCTCTCCCTACAGATCGAGGTGGGATTACACAATAAAATGAATACAATGTACAAAATATAAACTCAGGGCAGGCAACTGCCACAGTCCTGAGTCCTCCGAGGACCGATGGTGGTCGGGGCAGGCAACTGCCACAGCCCCGAGTCCTCTGAGGACCGATGGTGGTGGGGGCAGGCAACTGCTCTGGCTTCTGCCTTTATCAGTCCCTGAAACTTCTGATGCACTTGCTCCTGTATGAGGAGAAATAATTTCCTAAGTACAGTAATTTTTTCATTTATTTTTTGTTCTCAAAGTAATAAATAAAGTTCAGGCTTAATAAACAAGTAAAGTGGGTCCTTCCCATCTGCAGGGGTTTGTTTCCAGGGGGCTTATGAACGTGGAGGGAAAAACACGGGAACTCAAGCCTATATTAGTTAATGTGGCAACATGCGCCTGCCTGTGCCAGTGTACCCGTGGATACGTACTGCTATTGACTAATATGGGGCGGGGCAAGCCAAAATTGATTGATTTATATATTTCATAAAACTGATATCTTTATTGGAAGCACTTGACTATATTGTGGATATGTGTCATTAATTGGAATGATACTTAATGTGACTTTTTATTTTAATTGGGAGGGAAAGCCATAGGACTTCACATCTCATTTGTTATACATGTTCATTTGGACTCTCTCCAAAAACAGATGAAACCAATAATTATCTCAAGATTGTTTGTTATGCTCCCAGACCGTGTATTACCAACTAACTCATCTTATGATAACTGTATATAACTCACAGTTACAATACTGATAAGTAGGAGAATATCTCTTTAACTTACAGACAAGATGCATACATGGTACAATTCATGGAAGAGTCCTGCATAAATACTATTGCTAGCTGCAAAGGTCTCTCACTAGATGAAAAAATGATTTCCCTTTTCCTTCTGTGTCATTATATATAGTGGCATGGACTTTGATATTGACAGAGAACATCAGCTTCAGGTTAAGTTACATTGTGATGCTAAAATGTGTTTTTACATTTCTATCCATGTGAATTTTAAAAAGGACCTGTTAAACCTTTCTCCCACACAACTATGCAGGGAAAAACTCCTGAAAACTAATATTTGCCACCAGAAGAAAGCTCCCCTGGTAGCAAACAAGCATTCTTTCTAGGCCAAATAGCAAATTCAGAGGTGGGTTATTTTTCTCAAAGCTGTGGTGTCAAAAATGTGTAGGTATTAGAAAGCAGATGAAGAAACAAAATCTATACTTTTTGTGTAAGGAAAAATTGAGGATATTTTCTGCAATGAAATAACATTACCCTTTGATTTAAAACAAGGGTAGGATATAACAAACGACAGCCATCCTGCTCATCCCTGATTTGACTGTAACTATTGTTATTTGTTTCTTTGTTTTTTGTGTTATTATTTTAAATATGTTTTAAATTTTCATTATTTAATTGTATTTTAAGGGAGGGTGAGATTGTGGGATACGAATGTATATTTTAAAGTTGTAAGCCGCCCCGGTTGTGTTATGCAGAGGGGTGGGATAAAAATAAATATTATTGTTATTGTTATTATTATTATTATTATTATTATTATTATTATTATTAACAAAATGTTTTACTATTCGGGGTTCAACTAAGGCTACACCACAAATGTTGGTTTTTAACTTTATAGTCTCAACCATTGACAGAAATATGTTTGTGGAAAGGACTGCAGTCGTGGTAGGAAGAGGTAGCAATCTCAGCAGCAGGAGGAAAAGGCTACCGTTCCATGCTGCTTGATTACCATGAGTGCCTGGCCTCCAGTGTGAATTATAAAGCTAAGGCAGTATGAGATACCCAGACTGGAAAATTGCTTGTCTCATGGGACAGGAGATTGTCCAAGTCAAATGTCGCATACTACAGTATTCACACTAAGGATATTTATTACCATGACACAGAATTGGGTACTAGACATGTTTTCAGGTAATGTGATAAGGCACAAGCTTCACTGATTTACTTCAAAATCCTTCCCATTTTCTTAGCATTCTATTTAGTTACTAGATTATAAACTGGAAACTGAAATGTATTGAAATGGCTGGAAACTCAACATACACTTCATAGCTAATATCTGGATGCAACTGTTCTCATTTTTATAAACTGTAATGCTCAGAACATGGATAGCCAACTTCCCCCCCCCCCCCCCCCCCCCCCCAATATTATTAGTATCTTCAGTTAATCATGTTGGATTGGATCAAGAGTGACAATGCAATCCTATACATGTTTACTTATCATCAGTTTCACTGAATTGAGACCTCTTATTTCCTAGTAAGTGTGTATATGATTTCAGCCTAATTTACTTGAACTTAAGCCCCATTGAAATCAATGGTATTAAATTATCGTAAATAACTTTGTTCAACTAACTTAAGCTGAAAACCTACATCTAACTTTTCTTGAGTAATGTCTTAGCCAGGGGTTGGTATACCTTTTTTGGGGGGAGGAGGGGGCGGTTCCACTGTCCCCCAGATCATCGGAAGGCCGAAGGAAAAAAATATATGGCACCGGACGCTCATGCACGCATGCACACTACTCCTGGTATTGTGTGCATGTGTGCGCTTGCGCGGGGCGCCATTTTGTGTTGCAAAATGGTGCTCGCACACGCACACAACCAACTTGTCCCATTTATTTCCATTAGGGTCAAATGCATGATTAAGGCTCAAAATCAGGGGTAGGCAACCTAAGGCCTGGGGCCCGGATGCGGCCCCCCAAGGCCTTCGGACCGGCCCCAGGTCAGTCCTGCCACCGTCACTGCTGCCACCCACCATGATGATATTGATTATTGTTGTTATTACTTGTTCTTGGGATTTTCTTGGCAAAATCTCCACAGGGGTTTTGCCATGGCTTTTCTGGGGCTGAGAGAGTGTGCATGCATTTTTAAAAATTTTTTTAATTATTTTAAATTTATTTATTTATTTTTGGTGCTTCGGCCCCCCAATTGTCTGAGGGACAGCAACCTGGCCCCCGGCTCAAAAAGGTTGCCTACCCCTGCTCAAAATACATGGGCAAAATGACACGGCTTCAGGCCACGTTGTGAGTGTGCTGTTTGCATGACACATGCCCCAAACATGGCCACACCAATGCCACACCAAACAAGAAGAACTGTGCCAAAAAGGAGCTGATTCTATCTGCTCCTTCTTGGCACAGTTCTTCTTGTTTGGTGTGGCATTGGTGGCCCAGTTGAGGATTGTGGCAGCATCCCAGATTGGGCTGGGGACCACAATCCTGGTGCAAACAGAACCAGCGCAATCCCGGCATAGTCCTTTTGTCCCATCTGCTTCGGGCCTTAGTCTGCATACAACTCACAATCTGGTAAAATTCCTCTTTAAAACATACTGGCTAAAATGTCAAAATGTTTTATTTTGTTTTTCATTTTCTCCTGCCTTCTTAATTTTCTGCAGTGAAACAAGACAGCCAAATTTGGTCTTAAATTAGGATGAAATATTTCTCTTAATTTAATATGAATAAAATATTCCAACTCAAGTTATATATTTAATGTATTCTTTTGTCTCATACTAACTTAATGCCCCATCATAAAAAAAAAAATTGCTGCCAGGTTTAGGCTTTGCTGTTGTCTGTTTTAAAATTTCAGTCCATGTGTTCATTTAGTCTCTGAGCAACTGGCTAGTCAGTGAGTATAAAGATTTTTTGTTGTTGTTTCTGCGTCTTGGCATTACTATTATTATGTCTGCAGTGTAAGTGTGGATGAAATACTGCTTCAGATTCCTCTTCCATTGTAACATCATCCATACTTCAGGGTCTTTTTTTAATAGAAAAGCAATAACCCTCATAAAAATTCCTAACTGGAGAATTTTCCATGTTATGCTCTTAAACTATTAGTCCAAGCATAGGTGAAACTTCTTTCCCCTCCTCCCCAAAAACACTCCCAAATTTATCACTAATGTCAATGAGTTGTATTCTATTTTAATGAGTGATGGTAAGCTTTTGTATGAAATGTTAAATGCTGTCTTGTCAATTTTTTATGTATGTTAAGTGATTTACAATTTAAGCTTAGCTAAAAGATAAATAACAAATAGCATTTGCCTTTACCATTGACTAAACAAGGCTAAAGAAAGTAAAACATCTGCATGTTATCTATACAAGGAATGCTGTTGCCTATAATTGGTCAATGCCTGACCCATATATTTTTCTGTCCTGATAACTCATATCAGTTGAAAGCTAATTCTGTGTTTTCTATGAAATCTTTTCAGTGGTGTTATCAGGGAGAGTGCGTACCTTTTGGCACTTGGCCCCAGAGCATAGATGGGGGTTGGGGTCCCTGGTCAATATGGGGAGAGTGCAGCAGGACCTGCGGGGGAGGAGTCTCATCATCCATAAGACACTGTGACAGTCCAGCGTAAGTAGCTAAAGTAAGCCAGAGCCAGCAAAAAAAGGCATATTTGGAAATGTTTCAAAGTGTGGTTTCATGTGCTATCTGTAAAAACGTTTCAGTACTGTGCCAATACTTGTCTTTAAAAAAGCAGACAGAATCAACTATCCAAAAAAAGCTTACTCAACATACTTTCACATATTTAAATATATACATGAAATATACATTATAAACACAGATTTGATATAGTAGGTGATTCTTTTTCTCACAGATCCATGTATGTAAACCGTGCAACTGATAAATCCCACCTAATGCATTAATTAAAATATGTTTCTGACATTCATATACATAAGAATTAGTTCTGCTAATACCTGTATATTAAAATGCTTCCCAAATCTGAAGTTTTTTATTTATGTTTTTTTTTATTTATTTGATGTATTTATACCCCACTCTTCAGCCAGAAAGGCTTTCAGAGCAGGTTACAGATTTTTAAATATCTGTCACTATGTGACAATGGCTACTTTTATGTACAGTCATTCCTTCTGATTGGGGGGGAAATCCATTTTGGACACACACTCCTGCGAATCGGAAATGTTGCAAATACTGGAGCTCCATTGATTAGAATGGCTGCGTGCTCCCGCCCGTGCACCATTTTGTCCCTTGCTAGTTGCCATCTGTGAAAGACCGAGATCACGGATGGCAAGTCCACGAACAGCAAGGGATGAGTGTACATCATCCAACAACTAAAATGTTCTCAACTTCCCTGTTCCTTTTTTTGGCAGTTTGTTCAGCCATGTAAACCCTATCACTCATGTGATCTACAAATTTGTCACTTTGATTCTTAATTATTCTACAAATTGCAGTTCTTCATTGAGTTACCACTGCTTTCATTTATTCATTTATATATTTATATTTGATTTATATTTTGTCTTTCTCACTGAAGAAGACCCAGGGCAGCTCACAAATATAATTCTACAAAGATATTACAATAAAACAGTTAAAATCACATCTAAAAACAATATAAAATTACAAACATTTAAACCACACTAAAACCATAATATCCACACTATATAGCAAATAACCAAGCCACCCCATGATTAAAAGCTTGCTTGAATAAAGCCATTTTTGCTTCAAGAGGGTCCTCACCAGGTGAGCCTGTGATGGTTGTGGGACCAAGAGAAATATTATCACGAAATATTTGTTCTCAATGACATAACCATTTCTTTAGTTTTAAGAGTTGTTCAAATCATGTTATATCTATTCTATTTTAACAGTTCCAACCTGTTAGGTCATTTGCATGGTATTCAGCAATGCTTTTGGAGGTATATGTAAAAAACCTTGTAGAACAATCTTCTTTTCTCAGCAGCTCTGCAGCCTCAAATACATGTACACACACAAATGCATGTGCGTGGCTCTGAAAAGTTAGGTTTTTTGGACTGCAGTTCTCAGAATTTCGCAGTAACATTTCCAAGCTCTGTATGCATGCACACATTAGTTATTGATTTCTATGAACTGTACAATCTTTTGCTGCCAAAGTGGGAAGATCCAAATTTGTAATAAAGGCTACTGCCTTTTTCCAAATCAGACACTGTCCTCTTTCCCACTGTAGCACAAAATGATATATTATATGAAAAAGTGAGAGATTTTAACTTCCTAGTCACAGTTCCAACAGGTTGATGTTCCCATTCTTTTTCAAACTTGTAGCAGTGTCTACTGAAATCAAATAATCACTTTTCTTTTCTTTGATCACAGAGTGTATTCACTAGGCCTTGTCACTTACATACATTCCACCAGCCAGGGTTGAGAATCATGTGTTCTCTAGCTGATGTCAGACTACTGTTCCCAGCATTCTTCACCATTGGCTATACTGGCAATGGCTACTTGAAGCTGCAGTCCAACAGCACCTCACCTTTGCCACAAAATGATTCAAGCATCACAACCCAGCAGAGGACTCCATCTTGTCTTGGTACAATAAACACCAGATGCCCACTGCTTCACAGTAGCTTTTTGACTGCAGCCATCTTGGAGGTCATTTCAGACTTCATAAATTTCTTCTACATAAACATTAGTGTGTAGGGAGAGCATGAAGTTTTGAGGAGGGGGAATATAACAACCTGAAACTGACACAGGTATGCACATATGTTGAGAAATAAATTTGAAATGAGTCCTATTTCAAACGTGCCTCATTGCCCCCCCCCCAAAAAAACCATAATGGTGACTTTCCTTCTCTTTCAAAGGGGATGGCAGTTTTCATATCCATTTCAGCAGCTGTCTTCACAAATCTTTGCATATGAAAAGCCACCAATGCATAATGGCTCCCATTTTTCAGACAAGTATAAAACTCCATCATAACTGATACTTTATGCACATGTACACAAACAAACACAGAGTATATGAATCTTCCAAAATTAAATCATAGTCCATCCCCTATCAGCAAGTTCTAACTAGCATGAGTGGAACTATAGGAACTCAGCTGCTGGCCCTTCAGTGAAGGTTGCTTCCTTCACTGAAGGTTGCTTCCTGGCAAACGTGGATTTATACGAGCCCTTCAATGTTTCACATCATTGCCATGTTATTCTTGTTACTTCTCATACAATGTCTGCTTCTTTGCTGTTCCTGACTCAACCCATATTTTTATCTGCTCTCTTTTCCTTGTAGCTTTGCATTCATAAGCTTCCTTCCCAGCTTTTCTGTACATCATCAAAAGCTGGAGCCCAAGAGCAAGTTAAACAAGTTTATTCTTAGAACCAGTTAGCACTACAGTTAGTATAACACTTTTGGACATTACTACGTCATCATCTGGGACAAACACTTATGGCTATTATGGTGAGTTATACTTTGACAACACCCACATTAGCATAGGTACCTTTTCCAGAACCTTCTCCACATTTCTCCATATGAAAAGGTACCTTTGCTAATGAGGATTTTGTCAAAGTATAACTCACCATAATAGCCATAAGTGTTTGTCCCAGATGATGAAGTAGTTATGACCAAAGAACAGGGGAAAAAGGAAGCTGGAAGAGCCAAAGAGGAATGATGAATGGGGACTTTCAATGCTCCTGTTAAGGTTTCTGGTGATAGAAACAGAGTTAGGAAGAGTAGCTTTAAAGGGAGAAAGAAGTAATGATTCTGAGAGAGTGCTTCCCTATATCAGAGGAAAAATGCCTTTGTTCATACCAGCATTTTTTAGTGATGATGCCTGTATAGGTTACTTAATGATGTTGGCACTTTACCTCATAACGTTTTTATGCTCTGGATGGCTGCAATAGACAACATTCAGACCTCCATTGGATCTAAGAAATGTTGCCTTCTCCCTTTGGAAGACAAGCATGAAGCAGCTATAGTAACAGTACCAAAAATGACAGTGAAGGAAAGCGAAGAGCCCAAAAGATTATTTGTAGTAGAATCTTGGTAAACTTTTATAGGTGTCTTCTGATCTCTGCAAGATTTATCATTTCCTAAGTTCTCCCCAAAGAATAATATAGATGAATACAGTACAGTTCATATTTGGTTGGTACCTGAATGGGAACCAACCAGTGCTATTGAGCTTCTTTGAGGAAAGATATGGTACAGATTTTATATCATAGATGGACAACATATTTTAAACCAGACATATAAGTTTGAAGAAGGAAGCAAAGAGCAGGTTGATACAGAGATAATCCTGTAAAGGGATAGGCTTAAACCTAATCAAAGCTTCTCCCTGAGTTCCTTCTCCTCATTCCACCATGCTTCTCACAACTTTGTAATCCCAGATGCACCACTTGATATCTTATTAGTTTTCCAAACTCTGAGGTGTCACCCAGTGTGGCCCACATCCCCATAGTAACACCCATGCAATGTGGCACTTCACCAGTCTTTTTAAAGAATTGTCTTAACATTCAGCTTTTCTCTAATTTCACAATACTGAATTATATTATGTGCTGAAGCATTTATATTTATCCATATTTTGCCTTGTTAATGACCAACAATAACCAACTACATTGTCAAATCCCTGCTTCCTATATTCCTTGCATTAATACAAATTCTTAAATTAATACTTTCATTCGGAATATGGCCACTCAGTCCTCTATGCCTTTGAGAGCTTGAAACTTTGTTTTTTCATGGAATCGCTTTGTGGGGCAGTTTTCTTCACATATTATTGCTGAACTGTATGACAATGAGCATTCTTTTTTAATCTTCAGTACACAGCACTCTTAACACTCAGTATTCACAGCAACCTGACTGATTGCATGCAAGCATATTTGTTTCAAGATTCATTCAGCATGAGCTACTAATATAATAAAACTGATTCCCCTCATTCCAATAATCATTAACAGCCATTGGGATCTGTAACATGTGTTATTTCAAGCTGTAAATTACCATTTTCTTACACAAAACATCTATGCATTTAGCAAGCTGCGTGAACAGTTGAAGTTGCACACTTCCATTAGCTCCACTTGTAGGGATGAGCATCATAACACAGGTTTTCCCTTGGCTGGCAGAGTGATGCCCACTGAACCACTTATTTCTTTCCATGTGAGGAAAGCAAGTGGGGTAGGTTAGTACAGGGGTAGGCAACCTTTCCCCTTTAAGGGCCGAGGGACTTCAGCTCCCAGAAGCCTCAGCCATGTTGGCCAATAGTCCCATGTTGGCCACTAGCTCCTGGGATTCTGGGAGCTGAAGTCCCTTGGCCCTTAAAGGGGAAAGGTTGCCTACCTCTGGGTTAGTATCTTCTTTGAGGAGCTGCCTGAGAGCACTCCTTGCTTTCTTTCTGTCTTTCCTTCCCCATGTAGGGTTGAGGAGGGAAAGGAGCCATACCCATGACCCCATAGGCCAGATAAGCCAGATTTGGAGGATATTTTTTTCATTTGGCCAGAGATTTCCTATCCATGATCTGTGCAAATTTACATATTCACACAGATTAAAGTAAGAACTCAGCTTCATGTTCACTTTCTGACCCCTTTGATCTGATTTTAGCTAATTTATTTTATAACAATGGAGCCATTCAACTACAGATAAACACTTAAAAGTTCCAAATGCTTAACTCTCCCATCCCTGAAATGAAGAGGGCCAAATTGGCTAGGTCATACCCATTATATGTGGCCCTTCTAAACTGTCAGTTTAATTTTATTATTGAGCAAGGCTGCAAACTTTTAAACACATACGAGGACTAAGTCCTATTGAACCCAGTGAGACTTAGATCTAAATAGACAAGTACATGATTGCTCTGGGAATTATTCAAGATATATTAACTGTCATATATATATATATAATGTCATATATATATATAATTATATATATATATAATGGGATTGAAACAATCATGTTTAAAAAATTCCAAGATTTCTTCTCACCCAGTAGAATTTTTGAATATTGTAGACTATTCTTGAAAGCCTCCTCAAATTCAAAAGAAATGTGTGATGTCAATTAGGTGTTATTAGTTTCAAGCTTCTTTTTAACCTGGGCAGTATTACTCCACAAATTAGATTTCACAAATTTCACATGTACAGCCTTAATTTTTAATTTAGTTTGTTTTTAGTTATCTATATTGATAGCAATACACTCATTTACATTTCAGATATTTAGGCTTAAGCTTTTCTATTCACAAAGAGAAGTAAATTGTAGCACTAACTAGCTTTAAATACATGGAACATTAAATATGACAGCACTACTGTACTTGTTTCAGAAAAGTTCCACAATTATAAATTCAAAGAAACATCACTGCAAATTTTTTAAAAAATGTTAATTTTCCAAATTTACAGTTCTGAGATCAGAAACACATACTAGAACATTGCAGCTTAACTGTAATCATGATGAGAATCCCTCCTCTTAGCTTTGATTCATCTTAGGAATTTTTTTGCAACAGCAAAGAAATGCTTAGATCTGTGTCTAATGCAACATTGCAAAATAAAATATAAATGTAACAAGTATTCATGGTGCTGCATACAGATGCTTTGAATAAAATTATGTGTGTTTTCATATTGGTGTTTATAATTTTTATTTTGTTAGACACAAAACAAAGTAAATAGAGGATAGAATCCAAAGGTATATTTCTGCTGGATCCTAATCAACAGTCCCCCTCCCTCCACTAGCCTTCTCTGAGTACACTAAAATCCTGCTCCAAATAGATGCAAATCTTCTTGAGTAAATTTTTGGAGCTGGGCTGGGGGCAGCAGTAGAGGGATGAATGTCTTGATTCTATCCGTGTTAATACTAAAATATAATATTGGATATTGAAGTATACCATTAGATCTTGGCTAGAAGAAATTAGTTTCACATTCATTTTCTTCAGATTCTAAGTTTTAAATATATCTTTCCCCCCCATTTCAGTTAGTATTCCTTAAATTCAGTTTTAAAGTATACAGTATTCTCCATATTTATTTGGAAAGAACTGTGAAAAATGCATCCCAGACATAATTTTTTTCATTGGTGCTCCCTTTGTATTTACAAATGTATAAAATTAATAAAGTTTGTAATATGTTTTCCAGACCTTCAGGTGGAGGAAAGTATTGTCTTGGAGAAAGGAAACGGTATCGCTCCTGTAATACTGATGTGAGTAGATCAAAGTTAAGCTGAAATGTAACTATAACAATAGCATAACTAAATATCTCAAATGCTCTTAATTCCCCTAAAGATATCAGAGTTTCCAAAGGACAGTTCTCTTGCAATCTCAGATGTAAGCCACTTTATGTTGAGTAGGATTTACTTCCAGGGAAATGTATTTAGTATTACATCCTTAAGTAATCCTTAAGTACATAATTGATATAAAAAGAAACGACTTTGACAGATCTGAGGCCTTCCAGTATTGAATATCAACAAAGGAAATTACAGATCTTGTAAGCACTTTAGAGAGATTGGCATGTAGAATAATTGTAATAGGAACCAAGGTGGTTACAGGATGCTTACATATGAACCACTCTTACCTCTTTGAGCAATACAGGCATAATGTTGCACATTAGAAATATTTTCTTGTATAAACATTTAGTGTTTAGCTCTGTGGAACTTCAGAAGCATTCTTGCTAGGTCTCAAAGTGTGAGTAAACAATCTTTCCTTGTTTCTCTAAACCATATAACCTGCCTGTCAACCAGTGTTGTGAAAACATGAGAATAATTAAAGCAATAATATAATAAAAATAAAAGCTGGTACAATGAAAACAAAATGGAGGTGTGATACAGAGAAAAATGTTTTTGTTAAGGATCTTTTTTAAAATTACATCTTCAGAAATACTAGCTAAAATGCTAATACTTGGGATACCTCTGTACAGTCTATGATGTACCATACCTAGTCTGTGTAATATATTATAGACATAGGTGGCATGTACTCTAAGCTAGGAGGTGTATCACTCCTCCATTTTGGAATGGGACACTCACTTGCTCCAATTATAAATTGAATATCATGATTATAGTGACACCTCAACTAGACTTATGACAGTTCACTTTACACTGGTAGAGCAGTCCAAAAATTGCTGTATTTATACTGAGACGGTACTGTTTTGACATAAGGCTCATGTTTTCCTATGCATTCACAATATACAGATGGAGAGGGAAAATGCTGTAAGGAAACATAATGGTGCAAAACCATGAGTTGTCTTTATCAAGCAGAACCAACGATAGGGTGTAGCATTGGAGGTAACAAGCTAGGGAAGGATCCAGTCCACTCACAATAGTGGAGAAATACCCCTAGGACACTTATTGCCACATCCTGTATACAAAATACAGTCTGTCAGGCACAGTGATGACTTCAGATCAGCCTCCGTTACAAGGGTGTATTACATGAAGGAATTACTAAGCCAACCCAACTGTGTGTATACAATGCTTGAAGTCCACACATATAATGCTCAGTCCTTCTGGTTGCACAACAGAAAGGAAGGAGGCAGTACAAAGCACAAAACCCAGTAGTTTAATGCACAGAACTCAGTAGCACATAGTGACAGTGCTATGTCACTCCTTCTTCAGCTACTTGATTTGGGCAACTGGCAACTTGTGTTTTCTAATATTTGTCAGGGACCAGTGCCATGTTTGTGCCCATTGGCTACAACTTTTTCTTTCCTGGAAACTGCCAAACAAGACTATAATAAATAATTGAACAATCTCAAACAAACAATAGAGACAATATATAATATTAGAAGGAAGTATTATGTATGTAGATTACAGAGCCCTGGTAGCCTGTATTGCAGCCAATCACTCACAAACCATTTGTGAGTTTGATCCCAGCCAAGGGCTCAGGGTCAACTCAGCCTTGTATCTTTCTAAGATTGCCAGCTTACACATTGTAAACTGCTTAGGGGGTGCTTAAGTGTACTGATAAGTGGTTGAGAAATGTACTTGCTATTGCTATAGATACCAATAGACTGTGCAGATAACCAGTGAATGATAAATAACGGTAGAAATTCAGACCTGAATAAAATTCCAACAGTTCATAATAAAGACTATAACAACTATATTCAATCATAACATGAGGAAAGGAGACACAGAAAAAAGTCAGATCTGTGTAGATATAATGGCAGATGGCATACGACCACTCTGGGAACTTGTGGATCCATTTAGCTGGTCTTCCTCAGTGGAATAATTTTCAATATTCAACATGGCAGTTTCCTATGACTATAAATATAATAAAATACAAGCAATGCAAACAGTACCTGCAATAATAGGAAAGTTAAAAATCTAATATAAACTTACCACATAATTGTATCCACCCAATATGTTCACCCTTTCCAAGGAACACTAACTGGATATACTGCTGAGCCATATAAATTGCTCCATGGTAGTTACGGAACAGTAAATTTAAAGAGACATGTGCTTCCACTGACACAAGCTGATAGGCTACCTAGCTGGAATAAAATATTGTTCAAAAATATCTTGAGTCCTGTCATCCAAATACAACAAATAGCTCCTTAATTATAAATATAGAGAGGATGGATGAAACTCCTAGAAACTGTCCATGGAATGGTAGCCAACAGCTTGTGGACTACCATTGGACCACTGCTTTGAGTAATGCTGTACTATGGTACAAGAACTAATGTAATAAGTGTTATTCATTCAATAACTGCCTTGGCTGGTAGGCTCACAGAACTCAGTGAGGCAGAGTTTAGTTGATTGATTTCAGTGCCCTTTGAAGGAGGAAAGGAATCTTTTGCCAAACAGGGAGAGGAAAGGAGTAGAATGTATTTTGGGAAACTGCAACCATACTCCCACTTACTGGGACAAGGAATCAAAAGACAGGAGATACGAATTCTAGCTTTACTTATATTTTGCATGTCTGGGTAGCAACAATCATGACAGAAGCAAAGGAGAGTATTGTGTTGTATTTAAACCCATCCAGTATGTTCCACAAAAATATACCTATCTCCTTTCTCATAGGAACAGAGAAGAAAGTGAGTTATCATCGGGCACTTGATATTTACCTATGGCCCTTTCTGAAATCTATTAAGTTACATGATATAGAAAGTACATGTTGAAATCTAGGATGAGGACTCTCACTGGGAATGGTTGGAACCCAACCCCTCCCCCCATCTTTCTAAGGCACACCTGATAAAATCTGCCTTTTGACCCACATGACCAATTTCCCTCCCTGCCATTTTGTCTGACAGACTATTCTTTCTGGGCAACATCATATCAGGCCTCATCCTGACTGGCTTAGACAGCAATAAACATTCTATCTGGGGACTTTGGCAGACTTGCCACCTCATACATTATGGCGTTCAGTTAAGCAAAGATGCAATGGGTTTCTTTCTGTATAAAGGAGGACAGTGGGAGCCTTAGAGGACCATGATGTAGGAAATAAATATGTCTCAAATGAATATGCCTCCAACATCAGAGAAACAACACAAGTGGCATAGTTCCAGTGGTAACTGAGCGTTATTAAGGGTGGGATCAGCCAGCAAGTTTCCTCTTGTGCCTTAGACATTTGCACGACAACCAGCTGATGCCAAGTGTACTGTCTGTCATGGCTGCATCTTCATCCTAGGGATGTTACCTCATAACAGCCCAGGAGTTGCAAGAGTGCAGGATCATGTTTACCAAGTAACCTAGTGACCCCACAGGGGAACAGAAGACATTGCTGCTAGTGATGTGGAGGACCTCCTTTCTGTATTTGACATGGGGCAGAAAATGCAGGAATTCCTTTATGTTTCTCTGCTGGAGAATGCACAGTGCATTTTAATTTGGTGTCACATAAAGATTCTACTTGTGAATTAATTTCTTCTTGCCACACCCAACCTAGCAATTACAAGTGTAAGTCTAGTTTACAATCTCATAACTACTGAACAAGATCCCAGCCAGAGTGTTATGCAAGAGGTGTTGTCCTTTTCCATTGTTCCCATCACCAGAATTTTCCTTCAGATCTACAATGTATGCATGACATTCATACCTGGGATTTATTTCCATGCCTTATAGTTCCATGCAATCTGAGGCTGCATCCGCAAAACAGAAATAATCCAGTGTAAGGCCACCTTAACTGCCATGGCTCAAGTCTGTAGAATTCTGGGAACTGTAGTTTATTTGTAGTTTATCAACTTCAGTTCCCAAAATTCCATAGTCTTGAGCCTTGGCAGTTAAAGTGGGGTCAAACCAGATTATTTCTTCAGTGTGGATGCAGCCTGAGTTAGAGTGTTCTCGTTGGGATTTTATATGTGGGTGTTTGTATGTTATATGACTGGGCACAGTTACACCAAATCCTATATTCCATTACTGCAACATGGGTAGAACAGGCAGAAGGGAGCAATTTTAAAAAAATGTCCTCTACATTAATTCTTGTTAATCTTTTCCTTTCTTTGGCTTTTTCGTCTCTTTGTTTTTCCACATGTCTCTGCTCCATTTTCAGTTTTACAGTAGCAGCCATATCTGCTGGTGTAGAGAAAAAGCAGAGTGTCCTCACTGTTGCTTAATTCAAGTTCTTCCATCATTACTCAGTTTTACTGGGGTAGTTGAACTTCTGCCATACCCTATAGTCCTACTGATTCAAGATGCACATTTTTCTAATATCTACTTCTTAATATTGCAAAAGTAAGAAATAAGATGCTGAGGTTTTCTTCACAAGAATATAAAGGTGTTCGACACAACGAAACACACAACTAAATACATAGACCTAAATCCAATTGCTTGTTCCAAACAGTATGCTTATTGAATCAGGGGAATTTACATAAGTGTTGAGTACCTATAATTCAATGAGTCTACTGTAGTTGGGATTAGCAATTACACTCACACTGTAGAAATAATTAAAATTATGTTATGTTATTGTTGACATACTTGTCCTGTTTTGGCACCAACATGAGTCCTAGTCTTCAAGAGATAGTTCAGCAGGCAACAGAAGATAGGAGAATCCTTGAGGGATGTGTGGCTCACAAGCAAAGATGATGTAGCAGTGTAATCATCAGGCCAGACTGAGTCAAATATAGTCAAACAATCATTCCAAACAACAATCCAAACGAGAGTTCCAAAAATGTAGTCTTTAAATAGAGCAAGCTCTGGCATTATCAGGCAGTGCAAAATAGGAACATGAATCACGAATGTTGCATCCACCAGACAGGTCAGTTGTGACCAACAAGTTCCACAAGGGAGGTGTCACAATCTGCTGTTAGCACACAGCTGTTCCCTGAGTAATGAACATTTGGTTCTTAAACACTCCAACCTCTGTAGTTCCTTTTCTCTCCTTTGTTCTACTATGGTAGGTGATATTCATACGGTGTCTTGTTGCCATGCCTTTTTGGACCTCTGTTTAATTAACATGACACTCTCACTCTTTTGCCCCCCCGCCTCATCTTCCCCCTCTGTCTCACTATTTGCATCTGAGTTCTGGGAATGGTGGGGTACAACAATACCAAGAACAAATTTAATATCATTAAAAGAATATTGTTTAACTCAGGGAAGGTAGAAACTTGTGTGAGGTCCCCCCCCCCCATTTGCCCTTTCTTGCATATCATAAGGTGTTTTTATAAGTCTACAAGTTAAATTTTTAAACTTTAAAATAATTTAATTTAAGATGAGCCAGTATGGGTCAGTGGTTCAAGTACTGGATTACACTCTGGGAGAGCAAAATTTGAATTTTCCTGATCCACAGAATCCCATTGGTTGACCTTGGGCAAGTCACACTTTCTCAACCTAATTGAGATAAATTAGTTGGAGCCGCATATTGTGATAGGAATCAGAGGTTACTTCACTGTAACTTAGAAGTGTCATAGGTTAGAACTCTCTATGAAGTAATACTGATCATCTTCAGAGGTTTAAGTCCACTTTGTTACATTTGAGATAACAGGATATGGTAATTAGTGCAACAACAATGTTTCTGTTCCATTTTTAAAGTTATGGAGTCATTCACAAACTGCCTTTTACATCCCATAATATTTTCCCATAACACTGTTTTTATGGGAAAATATGAGAACAGACAATTTTTTAATGAACACTTCATTTAAAAATAACTATTTAATATTTTACCTTATTACAATGTTAATAGCTATCTTCTTAAAAGTGCTGTGTTCACATTTAAATTTTATTATGAACACATGTTTTCTATTGTACTGTCATGCAGAGAATGTTAAAATGTTCTGATGTTCAGCAATTTAAATTCTATAGAAACTTAAATAATGATTAAACACTCCAGCAATTGATTGCAATACTACTAATTTGGGTTTAATGAAACACAAAGTTGCTGAGACAGAGTCATTTTCAGGATTTATGAAGAATCTTATTAGCCAGTACTCTTTGAAGCAAAAAGTCATTTGAAGGGAGGGACATTTGATTAATGTGTGTATTAAAAGGCCACAGGTCTTCTGTGCTTGTCTTTATTTGCATGAAAAATGCATTGCTTACACCCACTGCTTTCTGTAAAGTTTTGACTTGTGTCAGCATTCAGTGTTCCTTTTGTAATTTAAAATTATTACTCCCTAAAGTTCTTATTATTCATAAGCAAAAAAGCCTCTTGGTTGCATTTTTACTTCAAAGATAAGCTATTTTCTTCCCCTTTCCTGTGACCCATTTCATTCTTTAGAATCGGCATAGACAACTCTTAGGAGACACATTTTTCATCAAAGATTTTAAAACATTATTCAGATTTTTGATGGATAACACGTTTGCTAATCTTAAAACTGAAGGACCTAGAAAGAGCAGAGTCTATAAAATCTAGAAACATGGGCTGAGATCCTGTTTGATGCTGGTGACGCATAAACCTCATCCAGGGTACTTATTCTGGCGGTCTGGGAGGATAAAAGCTGCTCCTTTCTCACTGGCTGAGTAACAGCAACTAGACCAGGGGTAGGCAACCTTTCCCCTTTAAGGGCCGAGGGACTTAAGCTGCCAGATGCCTCAGCCATGTTGGCCAATAGTCCCGTGTTGGCCACTAGCTCCTGGGATTCTGGGAGCTGAAGTCCCTCAGCCCTTAAAGGGGAAAGGTTGCCTACCCCTGAACTAAACAGTGCCTGGCCAGTGCCCATAGCTAACCAGAGGCCATTTGGGCTGGAAGGTGGAATTGAACATAAGGCTATCTAATTGCATTGCTCCTGGGTCTCTGGACCATAGTAAATAATTGTTCCTGCTGCATTGCACAGCTGGGGAAATTGTTGTTTAAGAAGGTGCTGGATAAATGCTTGTTTAGCATCCTAAAAAGCACTTAAACAGGCATAACCCTTAATTATGCCGCAAAAGTAATCAAGAATGTAGCTGAGATCTTCTTGATGTACTACATTGGTATAACTACTGAGGCTGTAGAGAAAGCAGCTGGTACCTGAGCAGCATATGTCTGAAATCCTGGCCTCTAAGTGGGTTCTCAAAACCAGGGAATGCTAGCTTGGAAAACTGACTGTCCCATGGCAATTTTCTTACCTAGCAGTGGTAATTGTGACATTTTTTGCTTTCCCCTGACTCTGCTGCTGAACAGTCCTTCCAAAAAAAAATGAAAATAAATACACCATGGACTGCTACACTAGTGCAGTGCACCAACATGATTCCAGGCAGTTCACCAGTTTTCACCAGTTACCAGCTTAAACAGATATCCCTTGGATTGTCTGAGTCCAATTGTTTTGTATAATTGCATGTTTGACAACACAATCCTATACTTATTTACTCAATGGTAAGTCCCACTGAGATCAATTGCATTTACAGAGGCAGTGGTTAAACCTTAGTTTAGAAAAACAACCAACATCCTTTGATCCTAGATAATTACTCGCCAGTATCAAAAATACAATTTCTATCAAAAGTGGTGGCTTCTTGATCCATGATGGTCATGGATTATACTGATTATATTAATTCCAATCTGTTTTGGCATATTCCTGTCACAAACAGCCTTGGTGGATGACCTATGTTGGAAAATGGACAGAAATGGTGAACCCTGTTAGTTTTCCTGGACTTGTTATTGGCCTTTTATACCAACAAATGTTTATATGAGGCTATTAGAAGAAAACTTTCAGTGATCTGGTTTAAAGTGTCATCAGGCAGAGATTATATACAGCCCTCTTATTTACTTCAGCTAGTCTAAGGGAGGCTGTGGAAATCCTGAGGATGTCTGGAAGCAGCTTTGGGATGGATGAGGACATACAAGATAGAACTTTAATCCAAATCACTTGAGGATTTTGTGGGTAGGGAAACAATTGGATGGATGCAATTATTATTGAATAGAATTGCACTTCTCCTGAAATTCCTAAGGAGCCCTGGTGGCGTACTGGTCAAATGCCAGTACTGAAGCCAAAAGGTTGTGAGTTTGATCCCAGAGCTCCAAGGTTGACTCAGGCTTCTATCCTTTTGTAAGTTGGTAAAATTACTTCCAGCTTGTTGGGGGCAATTGGCTTACAGATTGTAAACCACTTAGAGAGTGCTGACTTCACTGATAAGTGGTACAGAAATGTAAATGCTATTGCTATTGCTACCCTTGCGTGCCTTAGGGATTTTCTTGGACTTGGCACTATCAGTGGAAGTGTCACTGGTTACTAGGGATGCTCTATATCAGTTTTAGCTTTACCAGTTGTGCCCCAGTTTGGAGAAGGACTTTGCTAAAGTAATTAATGCTCTGAACACATCCAGCCTAGTTTATGGTAGGTAGAGAGGTTTTCACAACTTTCAGCTAAATTTAGAAGCTCCAGCAGTGTACAGTGTAGTCACTTGGTTTGCCAATGTATTTCTAGGCCAAATATAAGGTGTTTGTGGTCAGCTTTACATCTATACATGTCTTGTTATCAGATTATTTGAAGAACCATCTACACTTGTATGATCTTGCCAGTGCGCTATGATCAGTCATGAAGCCCTGTTTTGTTTTCCTAAACAGTGTGCTTGGTTCCCCTCCCTGTCTGCTTTTAAAGGAGCCTTAAATATTTGGTTGTTCTACTTTACTTCAAATGACTGGATGCTAAATGTATTCAATACTTTATTGTTATATAATGTTATTTTATTTTATTTAGTTAATTAACTTGAGGATTTATCCTGAAAGCACTGCAAAAGTATTTGAGTAATAATGAAACTGAAAAATGCAAAAGTGCTAACTGGGTGAGCCTTGACTAAAGCTCTTCAGGGCCCTGACTGAGAGAGAAGTGTTCTTTCTCCAAAAGACTGAATGGCTTCCATATTTCAGCAATGTGTGAGTCTCCTGCTCTGAAGTGGAAAAAAATGTCTTATAAGTACTGGAGGTCATTTAGTTCCTCATTTTAACCACACATTTTTAACATTGTCCTGCCCATCTTTGGTCACACCCAAACCACAGAAAAAAATATGTAATGTCTTGCAACTGAAACCACAGTCAAAATATAAACAAATCATTTGCCTGAGGCTCTCCTGAAAATCATAGCAGAAAATTCTTAAGAACATTAAGTAGTTTTAGCATCATGGTTGTTTATTCTAATCATAAATCATTATTGGGAGCATAGATAATGACTACACAAGGTTGAGGCATAATTTGAAATGTTATTGATCCTTCAGGTCCCTAGAAGCAAAGCCAGCATTTAAACAATATTTGGGACAAATTGTGTAGCAAAACTGGAAAGGCAGTGAAAAAAACCAAGAGGGCAAGAGAGAAATTTTCACTTCCATTTCTACCAGTGAGACAGTTTGAACAGGCCTCAAGTCTCTGACAGCAAGAAGAATGGCAGTATCCTGCAGGACTGGCCAGAAGCTTCCAAAGGTGCCAAAAAATGGAGAAGGAAGGAATAGTACTCCAACCTAAACAACTATGGGTGCATCTACACTGCAAAAATAATGCTGTTTATCAAAACTTTAAGAGCTGTAACTTCATCCTACGGAATCCTAAAATTTGTAGTTTTACAAGAGAAAGGAGGTTAAAAATAGAGATAGTTTGAAATCCCCTTTTCTCCCACTGCCCCAGCACAACTTTGCATTGCCCATGAGGCAGTCTTTCCCCTCAAGCTCTGAGACTTCTCTGTCAATTTTGTTACGGAAACTGGGTTTAAAACCATCTCTCTGTTTTACCCTTCTACACACAAC
>CM034703.1:36418849-36433586 GCA_020142125.1 Phrynosoma platyrhinos | reverse complement strand
GGGCCAGTCCAAAGGCCTGGGGGGGGGGGCGCATCCGGCCCCTGGGCCTTAGGTTACCTACCCCTGTATTAGACACTGTCCCTGAAATATCCCCTTTAAAGGGTGTCCAAAATATGTAGTAATACCAGAGAAATCAATTTATAAATTTTGCCCCCACAAAACTGTATGAGTAAAAGGTCAGTGTCTGTTAAACTGCTGGAAGTTATTCATCTAAATCCAAATACTTCTAACTTGTGAAGATCCATTTGGGGCATGGGCAGAGTTTGCCTCCACCCATGATGTTCTCACAGGTGCATTCTCGAAGGGTGACTGGTTGCTCTACAAGGACTTTCTTTTCCTCCTCTTGCCTTTAACAGCCCTGTGAGGCAGGCCAGGGTAGGCTCAGAGGTGGCACCAGCTCAGGTCAAGGAAGCGAGGGTGGAGTAGTGAATGGCATTTCCCCCCTTCTGCATCTGGAGACTGGGGAGCAACCAGTTCCAGGACCCATCTGCCTGCCCAGGGAAGGGAGGACTGGAAAGGCACTCTTGGTCCTTGGGGAGTAGCTGGAGTCCCCAGGGCCTACAGAGCCCCACAACTCCCATTCCCCCACTCCTGCTTTGTTACACCCTCGAGATTCCCCCTGTTCCCAAGCAAAGTACCCCAAAGCACAAGTCATCTTAGTTTGGAGCTTGCCTTTGCTCTACTTTCTTCTGCTCTCTGGCATATCATTTTAGTGGGTAGGGGCTAAAAGCATATACATGAATATCTCCCTCTTCCAGTTGCACCATGGATTTGAACAAAGGAAGAATAACAAGACACAGGTGACATTATTACACTCTTTAAATACCTCAAGGGCTGTCACAAAGGTCTAACGGGTTGAGAGTAGATTTGATTAAACATTAGATGGAACTTCTTGACAGCAAGAGCAGTTTATCAGTTGGACCAATTACTTAGAGGTTTCCTTCTCTGGACATTTTCATAAAGATCATCTTCAAACCCAACTTTTTTTACACTACCATGTTCCAGTTGAATTTGATGAACCATTGTATGAGGAATGATTACAAAATTCTCCTCTTAACCTTCTTGGTCTTAATACTGCATTGTGATTTCTCCAACTCTGCTTTTACATAGGCTGTGGCCCTTTAATTAAATATTTCAGGAATGGTAGATGGGAATTATTACATAATCTAACATTAAAATTATTAATTCCAGATATTCTGTGAAAAATTTACCTCAGTCATAAACATTTAGATGTTTGATTAAACCTATGTTCCAAAACACACTGCAGAAATAATCCAGTTTGAGAATGCTTTAACTGCCCTGGCTCAGTGCTGGGGAATTCTGAGAACTATAGTTTTGTGGGACATTTAATCTTCTCTATCACAGAGCTCTGGTGCCACAGTAAACTACAGTTCCCAGGATTCCCTAGCACTGATCCAGGGCAGTTATTTCTGAATATAGTGTTTTGGACCTATGACAAAAAAAAACTTTATTCAGTATTATAACTTTTTAAAATGTTTTTGGGGGGTTGCTGAATTTGAAAAAGTGGTATTTCTGGTTCCAGTTTCAGATGATTTGCAGCTGATTTTAAAGATTGGGAGAAGCTGTGAAAGGAAAAGGAAGAACTATTTTTGTGAACTATTTGGCTATGTTTTGGAAAATTTGGGGTGAAAGTTCACCTACCAAAAAAAGATGATGTGATCAGAGAGCTTTTGGGAAATGCTAGGGGCTTCAGGGTTATCACTTACTCATCCTTAATTTAAACCATAAGGTTAGAATCAAAGGCCAAGGTCTTGCATCTGGAGATGTAGATATGATGATGTGGCTATCTATGCCTTTCTATGCTGCTATTCAACACCCTACCTTTTAAGGCATGCTGCCCACCAACCAAAGAAAAATCTCAGAGGCAGTGAGCAATGAGTACGTAGACAGCTAACTATGTTTGAAAATGACTTTAAACACATATTTCCTGAATATATGTATCAGCTTCCCTAAGAAATTACTGGAAATTAAAAAAAAACTAGTTTGGGAAGTGGACTTATGTGGCCCAATTTGGGATAATTATTGTAATGTGATCTCTCACAAACTCAGGCAATGTGGTGATTCAGTTCATTCTCAAGATAGATCAGCCCTAATTAGTTTTGTCTGGTTTGGACAGTTGCGGCTGGTGACTCCCATGTCAATGAGATAATAAATCCCCTCCACATTTTTGTGTAAACTTTAAAGTAGCTATTTGAGATGCTGAACTTGTTTGCAGGGTTAGGGTTCAACACCATGTATAGTTCCTTTGAAGTTTCAACTAAACCAGAGTGGATTCACTATTCTACCGACATGGAAACCCCCTGGTGCCTCTCGATCTGAAAGTAGACTCCAGGGACAGAATGCTAGAAAGAGTGTCTCCAGAATATCACAAATAGCACCATATAAGGAAAATGCCGGAAGGACCTAGAGGGGAGATGGAGTAGTTTAACTGACAGCTGTTGCTTCCAGTTTGCGGTAAAGATCTCACTAGTGCTTTCCAACTGCAGTACTTAGGGGAAAGGATGATAAAGTTAGCTGCCCTTTTGCTCTGCTTTTTTCTTTTTTCTTTTTTTTCTTTTTTGCTACTTTTCCATTAGCGGATTTCCATTAGCAGAAATATTTTTTAGAAGTACTTTGCTTGATTTTGTGTTTACAGTAATTTTCAGTTTTGTGTTTACAGTAACTACTTTTTCTCCATCCTTTGCCCTACCAGTACCCAGCCTTTTAATCCTTTCTCAGTTCAGTCTAATTCTTTCATATTTTTGGTATTTCTTATTGTTGATTTATTGAATACTGTTCTCAGTATTGTTTTAGTAATTAGTTTTATTAGGCCGAACTAACTACATCCTTTGAGAGCCAGCGTGGTGTAGTGGTTTGAATGTTGGACTACATTTATCCCTCCACATTCACTGGGGTTAGGGGTACAAGATGCCCGTGAATGTGGAAAAACCACAAATAACAAAAACACTTATGTTTTTACCTGAGAGAAACCTCTCTAGGAATCTCTAGGTCCTGCCGTGCAACTCTGTGGTCAACATCTGCCAAACACTGACAGTACAAATGCCTAGTGGAGTGTTCTCTCTTGGAATCTGTAGGTCTTTCAGTGTGACTTTTGGTTAAAGTTGACCATAGAGTTGTTCTGGAGGACCTAGATATTCCTAGAGAGAACATATTAATAAAATCTGTGAATAGTCAAATCTGCAAAAGTCAAAGTCGCAAATGTGGAGGGACGAGTGCACAACTGTGGAGACCAGTTCAACTCCCTGCTCAACCATGAAGCCCACTAGGTGACTTTGGGCAAGCCTTATGCTCCCAGCCTCAGGAGAAGGCAATGGCAAACCTCCTTTGAACAAATCCTGCCAAGAAAACCCCAAGATAAGTTCATCTTAGGGTTAAAATTAGTCAGAAATGACTTGAAGGCACACAACCACAAGATACGCACCCTTTTTAACTTACACACTTTACTTTTATGCTCAGTTTTAGTTTGATCTGTGTTATTTGTTTAGTATCCTTTTCTCTCACACATATACATATACATCTACTCTACCAAACAGCAGAAAAGCAGTATGAATACAGTATAAACCAACTTTAAACTTACTAAAAGAAACTCTAAAGATGGCTAACATACATGCACAAATCCTGGACCTCCTTGCAATTTTCCTAGGTTCATCCTCTCAGAAGGTGATATAATGTGACAAATTTCATGTGCCTTGTTTTCCTGCGTATAAGACTACTTTTTAACCTGCAAAATCTGTGGTTAAAGTGGGGGGGGTCATCTTATATGCCAGGTAAAGGGATAAGGAGGATAGGGGTGTTACAACTCTGTATTTTTACTGGAAAAATGGGGGGTCGTCTTATACGCCGGGTCGTCTTATACGCCGAAAAATACGCTAATTCTTTTTGGGGGGAACACAATATAGGCATTTTGTATACAAGTGTAAATCAATGGGAGGTGTGAAAATGTAAACAAATTAATTCAGTCTTAATGGAGTCAGACCAAATCCAAATTGGTCTGAACCAAACTAGTGATCAATGGGATCAGGCCACAAATTGGAGAGTGGGGTTGCACTGCCCTAACCGAAAACAACAGTTAAAACTGTCAGCCAAAGGGCAGGGGGAGAAGGAAACTAAAAATCATCTATAGATGCATCTCATCCTTGTAAAATTACATTATATAAACATTGATCTCTCGCCTAAATATTGGAATAGCTGAGGTTGCCATTGTTCCTTGTTTCCACCAGTAAAAAGGGTCTGGGACTCTGCTTAAAATTTTGTCAGATGTTGTGCATCAAACTATAGCTCCAGATTTTCAGTTAGTATAATTAGTTTTATTTCATCCAACACAAAGTATATTTATATTAAGTTCTGATTAGATTAATGCTGAGAGCTGCAAGAATGAATAGATTAATGCTGAGAGCTGTCACCCAAAAGAACTTCCTTGCGATTTGATGTAATTTATGGGGAGTATGCGATGTCTTTAATCTTCTCACTTATTTGATACTAAGGGTCTTTTTATTTTTATCAGCCATGTCCTTTTGGGGCCCGTGATTTTCGAGAGAAACAATGTGCAGATTTTGACAATATGCCATTCCGAGGAAAATATTATAACTGGAAACCATATACAGGAGGTAATACACAGTTTGGTATCCCTGAATGTAATCTAGCTCTGGACCTCTCATGTGGAAGACGGGTGATGGAGTTTTCTCATATGGCACTTGGGGTTGGGATATGAATTACTGCTTGGGTCCATATCCAAGCCCACTCTGCTCAGGCTGCTTCACCATTTTATGCTTACACAAGAGTAGGATGTATGATGTGACAAAGGCCAGCCCTGCAAGTCTTTTCACAGGACTGGGCTACCTGTTGCAGGCAGTTTATTCCTGCAAGAATCAGGGTGTGGTTGCACATGAGTGCTAAAAGAAGGGCACTTTCTGCAGGCCCTAAATACAGTCTTATGGTTCATTTCAGATGTGTTGGATGAATAGTCAGCACTGAGATATCATAAATCCTGGTTGGTTCAGAATGAGTAATGCTTACTGTCTACGCAGACTCCTATTATTTCTTGGAAGGAGCATGCTGAACCCACAGTATCAAGAAGATGTGACATCCAACCTAGTTACTATACTCCTCTTCACTTTTGGTTTTGACTGTTGAACAACCATTGTGCAACCACCCTATGGATGATGCCTGTTAAAAAAAAATTAACCACTTCTTTTGGAGGATGCAGCATTCCTTTTTAAAAATAGAATTTACAGTGCTGCATTTTAGCTCCTTTGGGGTTAGTAAAGTCTTTTTGTGCTGATTATCACTTGAAAAATGTTGCAATAGTAAGAGCTGTTTGATCCACTTAGACAAAGAAAGGAAAATTGTAATAAGTACTAAACATAGAGGAATGAAAACCTTATACAATTTTCTTAAGCTTTGCATTTTCTTCCTGTCCTTGTTTTATATCAAGACTGTTATACTTTGGATTTTTTCTGTGCATTGAGATTTGCACATTTTAACCTGTTTTTATTAATATGGGAAATTTATTTAATTTATACAATTTCCCCCACTGAACTATGTTTCTGGATTTGTTTTTTCTAACTGTATACATTTTATCCATTTATACTTTTAAAAACTCACATTATTTTAGAGTGCATTTTATTTCCTGGAAGCATCCTTTAATGCTCACAAATGTGTGAATGCTTGAGACAGAGCATACATTTTCTTAGAAGTCTTGGAAAGTGTGAAAATACTATTCCTATTGAAACTACTGAATCCAACAACATTTATTTCCATCCCTTCACAGCAGGTATAGCTATATTTAAGCCTAAAACATGCTTTATGTATCCTGTGGATACAGTTCCAGGAACTGCTCATGCTAATTTTTCAACATTACACCCAATATTAAGAGTAAATTTAGCTTCAGAATGATACATGTACAAAACATTCAATCGTTTACAGTTTTAATAATCATTTTGGAGTGATGTGAGACAACATTTACAGAAAAAAGTAGAATACAAATAACTCCAGAAAATTTAAATAAAACTAATTTTTAGTAAGCAGACTCCAAAGTTATTTAACCAGTTTGCATTTACAGGGTTCTGAAGAAGTGCCTCTTCACAGTGATAACACATAACATTGTCCAATTGAATCAATTTTGCTAACTGATGTTGCAATTCTGATTCCAAATTATTTCAAATATTATGATCTGCCCAAAGCTGTCCAATCCTTTTACATCAGAGCAACTAAATCAATGGTATAAAGAGACATGGGGCAGGCAGAGTGTTCTTAGGCTGAAGAGGAAACTGAGCATGTGAAGACTGTTGAAAGAGATACAATGACAAAATTTATGACTGTGAAATAAACATATATATGTGTGTTTCTTTATGGGGCAATGGAACAAATGTTATGGATTATATTGTTAATAATTCATGCTAAGAAATTCTCTATTTTAAAATGTTTTATCTGTCTAGGTGGTGTTAAGCCATGTGCATTAAACTGCTTAGCAGAAGGTTACAACTTTTATACTGAACGTGCCCCTGCAGTGATCGATGGAACACAGTGCAATGCAGATTCACTGGATATTTGTATCAATGGTGAATGCAAGGTGCTATATTTCTTACATGTTTAAATAAAATTTAGTAGTAGTAAGCTTTTCATTACAATATTTGAAAAAAAAAACCCTTTCCTAGTAGCATCTTCCTCTTGTACACAAGCTTCTAAAAAAATGCCTTTGGTAATCATTTCACTTTTCTTTTTCCTTTTGGGAGAGATTCCTTACTAGCAATATCCTATGTATACATAGGATATATAGGATACTACTGCTAGTGGAAGAGTTTGGAACTCTCTTGAATGCTACACACACATTTTTGAATTGCAATCCAGGTATAACCTTTTTAAAACAAACCTTTCTTATTTAAAAAAAATACTTTGAAAAATAGTATTGTTACTATTTTTCCCCTGACTACTGAAAAATAAGCAGCATTTAATCATATGAGATGGGGCATCATAACAGGCATGCCACTGAAATATCATAAAACGTAGCTATGTTTACATATATTATATATAGTGCAGAAATATGCAGGGCAAATGTTAAAGACTAGTATATAAGGAAGCAGTAGCTTCAGTATTATTTCTTGGTTGTTTGTCAGTAATATTGTTGGCCTTAATATAGAAAGTAAATTGAAGGCAAGTGAAATTCTATAACAATTTTGATTTGAATAAACAACATTGATTTGACTGTAACATATTTTTTTTAAAAAAAATCTTTGCATACTTGCATAATTAAAGTAAGGCAATTAAAAATAATGGAATTGTACCTATTTTCAGCATGTTGGGTGTGACAATATTTTGGGATCTGAAGCTAAAGAAGACAGATGTCGGGTATGTGGTGGAGATGGGAGTACATGTGAAGCTATTGAAGGTTTTTTCAATGACACATTGCCCAGAGGAGGTATGTGTAAAAACATATAATTTTGTTGATTATAAAATGGCTGCTGTGTAGAGGGTAGCTAAAGACAACAGTGACTCAACATGCCCTGATTATATTTTACCCTACATTTTGAGGTGGGCATGAGGGGGGTTCTGCCATAGCTACTCATTTTATGACAGATTATTTTTACTACTAGAGTAGGACATTATAGACCTCTAGAGTCATATTTTGTTGCAGAATCCACAGAACTATGTTTAGAGTGTAGATTTTCAGAAGCATTTGTCATCTAAATATCCATAAACAATCTACCACAAATTTCCAATATGCATTTTTATTTTTTCTTTATAGAGCAAAACCAACTGGAATAAAAAATGTCCCAGCAAATTTATTGCTATTCACCAGTGACGTACTTTTTTGTCCTAAAGAATGTATTCAACCAAAATATACTTTGTGCCAGGGGTAGGCAACCTTTCCCCTTTAAAGGCCGAGGGACTTCAGCTCCCAGAAGGCTCAGCCATGTTGGCCAATAGTCCCATGTTGGCCAATAGCTCCTGGGATTCTGGGAGCTGAAGTCCCTTGGCCCTTAAATGGGAAAGGTTGCCTACCCCTGCTTTGTGCTATTGGTGAACCATGATGTAGCAAAGTAGTGGTTGATTGCTTTGGTTGCATTCTTTCCATGGATTTCTTCCTGTGGTAACTTTATTGGTCCCCAGCTGACAGCCCTTTGGAACTTCTGAAGGCTGAGGCTGGGCCTAGGTTCCCTAGAGAGGAATCCTCTCCTGCAGAGTAACAGAAATTGGTTCTGAAGCAGAGAGATCCCTCAGTCCTAGGGAGAGATGGCATCTCAAGTAGCTCTGTGATAAAATTATGTGAGATGTTCCACCCAGCTTTGTCAATGAATAACCCAAGTGTGTCAAAGGCTGCAGCCACACTGCAGAATTAATATGGTTTGATACTGCTGTAACTGTCATTGCTCCGTCCTATGAGATTCTTGGATTTGTACTTTGTTGTGGCATCAGAGCTTTTTGATCAAGAAGCCTAAATATCTCATAAAACTATAAATACTGGAATTCTATAGCACTGAACCATGACAAATAAAATGGTGTCAAACTGCATTAATTCTGCAGTGTAGATGCAACCAGAAACAGCCATATGTAGGAGTGGCCATACACAGTGGTGATATAAATAGAGTCAGTTTCAGCAGCCAAAGTTCAACACATTGATTAGTTTGATCCCTGTTCTCAACATTCCTGGCTTCCTATTCCAGACTTTTTTTTTACCTTAGGACACTTCCTGGACTAGTCATCTCCCTTTTCCTTTCATTGATTTATGTCCCAATATGACATTTCTATATTCATCTGAAATTGGCTTATTTACTGACTACTCCCTTTGCCTATAAACAATGACTCTGTTGTGGATTCCATGCAGTGACCCAGACCTGACTCTGTCTTCTTTTATTGTGATTCTCCTGAAACTGTTACTTGTCTAAGGAAACTCTTTGGCCCTGTTGGGTCACCTACAGCCACAAAGCAGTACAATTGGAGACAGGAAATGCTACAAGCGTACAGTATACCCTAACCTTAATCTTAACTGTCAATACAATGGAATGCTCACTTGGGTTAGGAAATACCACACAAATCACTTGGGTCATTTTTTTCCTTTTTGCTTCATGGAGGTTAAAATTCTCCCCTACTTTAGATGTCTGCTTTTTACTCAACATTGCCATGACTCTAGAAGTCTGCTTTTCACTCAACATTGTGTTCGTTCTCCTCCTTCCATCTATTACACTATAATATTGCTTTAAAATGTCTTATCATCACATGGAGGAAACAAATGTCAATTTTGTTGTTGTTATTTCATATTTCATAATGTGGGCTCTAAAATTAACTTCTCTTGTTCCTTTTGGATCTGTGGCTTAAATGGCAGGATCTATTGTTTCTGTGCCATTGTTGTCCTAAAAATAGTGATCAGTCCATTTAAGAATAAATATAGCTATTAATAATAAAATAAACATTATCTTATATTGTAGGTTACATGGAAGTAGTTCAGATTCCAAAAGGTTCTGTTCACATAGAAATCAAAGAAGTGACAGTGTCAAAAAACTACATTGGTAAGAGGATGCTCTTATGTTAAATGTAAAACTTAAAGGTTGTGGGATCCACATAACAATGTGAGGCATATGATTGCATGTTTACATTCAGGTTGCAAAGCAATACTTATAGGGAAGTAAGCCAATTGAATTCAGTAGGACTGCTGAAGAGTCACACTTTGAATGCTTCAGAAGAATGTTTAGAAACAAAATATCTTTAAGTAAAATTGTTCAAAATTTGAAAATAAATCTATGTTTCGCTGGGCTTAGGGACACAGGACCCCCATGAAAGTGGAAAAAACGCAAATTAAAAAACACTGTTTTTTAAATTGAGAGAACACATCTCTAGGAATCTCAAGGTCCTCCAGTGCAAGTCTGAGGCCAACATTAGCTAGAGGCTGACCATGTAATTGTGCTGGAGGACCCACAAAAACCTAAACAAGTGTTCTTTCTAGGAATCTCTAGGTTGTTCAGCAGGACCTCTGGCAGACGTTGACCATAGAGTCACACTGGGGGACCTAGAGATTCCTAGAGAGAATATATTAATCAAATCTCTGAATAATCAAATCTGCAAAAGTCAAAGCCGCAAATGTGGAAGGCTAGCTGTAATTCTATGTTCCATTATTTGAGCAAGCCCCACTGAACGTGAGGGTATAAGGAGAACTGTTAGGTTTTAAAAAAATAATAATAATGGAAAAAGCCATTCCCCACCTCATCTCTGGTTGCAGGAAAAGCAACCAGAAAGCCATAATTACTCTGTTAAGTGTGACCTTTCTTATATGTACCTGGTCTTTTTTGCTTTTAAGCACTTTGTATTTTTTTTAAAGCTCTGAAATCTGAGGAAGATGATTATTATATTAATGGTGCTTGGACTATTGACTGGCCTAGAAAATTTGATGTCGCTGGGACAGCTTTCCATTACAAAAGGCCTGCAGATGAACCAGAATCTTTGGAAGCCTTAGGCCCTACCTCAGAAACCCTCATAGTGATGGTAAAGTAATTGTCTTTTTAAACATGTGAGTTCATTTCTAGCACACTGGGGCTAAAAAATTATAACAAATAAAAGTGACCAGATTATTGGAGGGGGGGGGGTTGTCCTCTATCAGACATGTTGCCTAGCCTTCCTTGTTGCTCATGAGCTCCTCTTCCAAGTTGCTTTCTTTTGCCATTTGATCCATATTATCATCATCCACTTACAGCTAGTTTTGTAAATCCACACAGGTTTTGTAGTGGTATTTCCCAAATGGTACACCTGTGTCTTCCTGTAGTGCAGACTGCTTTGAAAATGAAAATGTATCTAAAGCAGTTAGCAATATGGCAGTAGCTGTCCACCATCAAACTTGTGTACCTACTGGTACCTGTGAGAAATCTTCCACAGCATATTTTTGGGTGTCTAGAAGAGATTAGGGGAGGGGGAAAATTAAACTTCCATTATATTAGTGGATATACTCTAGCACTACACTGGATTTAGCCATTTAAGAAAACATAGAGTTCTTCCTGTGGTAACGCCATTGATTACTCATCCTGCTCTGAAACATCCTTATGTTTCATAATGCCTGTTTAACCTCAGAAGACAATTCCTTCTTATCTGGCTATTCCTTCTTTTCCTGCAAAGTTTAAGGATCAATGGATAATGCTGCATTAGAAATGGGCACTCTGCACAACTACCGGTATTTAAGTTTGGAAGGAGTTACTTGATATTCTTGGAGTATCTACACTAATTTTCAAAACTGCTTCACGGAAATAGAGAACTGGTACAATTGCAGCCATTGATTAATTGTCAGTATGCTTTTTTTGAACTGTTTAAATAGTATAACCAGTTATTTCCAACTGCAGATTTTACTACAGGAGCAAAACCTGGGAATAAGGTATAAATTCAATGTTCCCATCTCTCGCACTGGCAGTGGCGACAATGAAGTTGGCTTTGCATGGAATCATCTACCTTGGTCTGAATGTTCTGCTACTTGTGCTGGAGGTAATTTTTTTTTAATATGAAGCTGGAAGATTAGAAGTCAAACATATTTGGCTGCGTTTGTATATCATTAAGAACTTTTTCTTTCAGATATTATTAAAGGTTAATGCATTTATTTATTTATTTATTTATTTATTTATTTATGGCATTTATTGATGCCATTTGTATATTGCCTCTCAGACCACCAAGGCCTCTCAACAGATACACAGATAAAACATTATAAATATTAATTTTAATTAATTTTATTCTGTGTGCTTGTTCATTTCTTATTTGTATTCAGTTTTCCACAGCTTTTTTAAATAGAGATCTTTATACAATAAATGCATATATTCCATTTCAGCAAAGGTATCTGTTCAGATACCTCTTGAAAGTAGCATTATATAGCATTTCTGAAATCTGAAATAACATCTCAGGAATCAAAGAATATATAGAAGATTCTTGTGATCAGAAAAATATGTGGAAGTACATTATATGGCCCTCCCCCAGATGGATACAAAAATAAAATTACTGAGAACTGTCTCATACAGCCAGTGGATACATATCAGATCATTAGCAAATCTCACTATGTTGTTAACTGCCTTCAAGTCAATCTCAACTCATGACAACCGTATGAATGAGACATCTTCAAGACCCCTTAACCTCAATGTCTGCTCAGGTCCTACAGGTTCAGGCCTGTGAACTTCCTGATGAAGGCTAGCCATCTGGCATGGGGTCTTCCTCTTTTTCCTTCCACTTTTCCTAACATTATTGTCTTTTCTAATGAGTCATGCCTTCTTATGATCTGGCCAAAGCACAACAGCATCAGTTTCATCATCTTGTTTTCCAGGAGAGTTCAAACTTGATCTGTTCTAGGCTTGATCTGTTCCATTTGTTCATCTTTTTGGCTATCCATGGTATCCCTAGCACCCTTCTCTAGCACCACATCTCAAATGAGTTGATCCTCTTCCTGTACGCTTTCTTCACTTTCCAACTCTCACATCCATACATGGTGATGGCGAATCTCACCATACTAGATCATATATACCTTAAATCCAATTGTTGGTCCCAACTAGAGTAAACCCACAGAATATTTGGTAGTTCCAATTGGATATAAGATATTATGATGACTGAGAGAGGTGACAAAATGTGTCATGTGTTACTGGGAGGTAATTTTTAGATCACTCAGCAGGGAAAAGTGTTATACTACCAATATCATTTCTGAAATTGAATATTGTCATCACTGAAATACCCATTGAAGAAGTTGGAAAACAAGCACATCCCCAGCCACCTGCACTTCTAAAATAAGAATAAATAAATATTTTTATTTATTCATTTATAATGTTTTATCCTCATGCTAAGCCAAAAGCAACTAATAAATAGCAGGTAAAAATATATAGCAGAGATAGGCAACTGCTAGGGGTTGGAGGAGGAAAACATTTTATTTTGCCCAAGCCTGTTGAGTTCTATTGGCCATTTCTTCTCATTTTCCAGTATGGGGAGCATCACAATTTTTAGGGCTTGAGAGGCTTTCCTTTGACCTTTACAGACTTTTTTTTCTAAACAGACAGTGACCAGAGGAGGAAATCCGCTTACTTCCTAGTTTGAATAAAGGCCTGTATAGTCTGAATAGATGCTTCCACAAGCCTAAAGGGGTGGCGGGCAGGAGGAATATAGCAGGATGACCCATGGCACCCAATCTTCAGAGGTTTGAGAAGTGCAATTTTGGGGCAATTTATTTTTGTTGCCTCCCCAACCCATGAAGACTGCAAAAATACAGCTGCATGTGGCCCATGAGATTACCTTTGACCAAACCTGAAAAATAGAGTACCATCAAGTGCAAGTACAGTGGGCCCTCATTATTTGCAGACTCACCATCTGTGGATTTAAGCATCTGTGAACAGGAACATTGTCCCCAATGGCAGCTCATGCATGCAAGCGATGGGGCTGTTGCTAATGGCGGCGTGGCCGCTTGCATGCATCTCCATTGGAGACAGTGGGACTTGAAGTCCTGCAGATTTTGGTATTCATGGGGAGGGGGTCCCGCAGATACTGAGGTCCCACTGTATTTCTAATTTCAATTTATTTAAATCAGAAAGATGAATATTAATTTTTACAGAAGCTGGTGGTACTTTAAAGACAACTCTGATGGGACTGTGCTCCAGAATTTCATAACAGAAGGATAAAGAGCATTTTCCCAAGCTTACAAAGCATAACTCAGGGCCTCAGCAGACGGAGGCCCCGGAGATGCCGCCAGACAGAGCGCCGGCGGAGCTCAGCCTCCGCACCGCTGCGCTCCTCCGGCAACTCTAAAAGGAGCTCCAAATTGGCGCTCCTTTTAGATGTCAGGGAAAGTGCGCCCTAAAAGCGGCGGGCGCACTTTCCCTGACTCTTCCGCCGCAGCGCATGTGGTCACTGCGGCGTGAGGTCATCCCCGGAGCGCCGGCCGTGCAGAGGGCCGGCGACTCCGAGGGCGACCTCAGGAAGAGGAAGGGGCGCCGCTCGTGCGGCTGCCCCTCCTCTTCAGGGCCTCGAAGACGACTCTATTAGTCGTCTGCCGAGGCCTTATGTCAATTATATGTATGTCTGCTCATGTAGAAGGGCCTACAAACCAGAGCTCTGTTCCATACAACAGGTGTGCATGCGTGCGTGCATGTGGGCGTGCATGCCTTCAAGCCACTTGTCAGCTTATGGTGACCCCATGAATTTCTTCAGGTTTTCTTAGGCAAGGAACACTTGGAGTGGTTTTGCCAGTTGCTTTTTCTGAAATATAGCCCACAGCACCTGGTATTCATTGGCAGTCTCCCATCCAAGTACTAACTAGGGCTGACCCTGTTGAGCTTCCAAGATCAGATGGTAACTGGTTCCTTTAGGGTATATAGGCCAACAGGTAGACAAGCTTAAAACCAAATTTCAGTTCCATGCTGTAACTAGCATTTTGTTTCTAGTCGCTAGTAGCAGAAGAAGCTTGACACTGGATGGCGAACCCTTGGGAGGCCACATGCAGCCTGTGACCAGAGTGTGTCCAGCCCTGGTGGTGCAGTGATTAAACTCTTGTAGCCAAAACATTTTGATTCAATCCTGCAGGGCTCCATGTCGACTCAGCCTTCCATCTTTTGTAGGTTGGTAAAATGAGTACCCAGCTTGTTGGGGGCAATTGGCTAATACATTTTAAAATGCTTAGAGTGTGCTTAACACTATAAGCAGTATAGAAATGTAAGAGCTATTGCTATTGCTATTGTATTAAAATATAATATAAACAAAGTCTTAGAAGCAGCAGCAA
>CM034703.1:36389550-36408619 GCA_020142125.1 Phrynosoma platyrhinos | reverse complement strand
ACCCGGCCCCCGGCTCAAAAAGGTTGCCTACCCCTGATCTAAATCAATTTCCATTTCTTTTCAAGCCTGGTTAATGGGGGGAGAGAGCTTTGGTCACCTTAGTGAGTGATCTACACTGGGAACTGGACAAGGGGAGTTTGTTCCTGTTGATTCTGCTGGACCTCTCAGTGGCTTTTGATACTGTCAACCACCAATCTTTTCATACTTTTGATACTATCAGCTATCAATCTACAGTGGCTCTGTTCTTTCTTGGAAAGAACCTTAGAGGATGGTGCTGGAGGATTCCTATTTGATTCCTTGACCATTGGCCTGTGGAGTCCTTCAGGGTTCAGTCTTGTCCCCTATACTTTTTAACATCTGAGAAATATCTGGGAGAGGTTGTCCAGAGTTGGAGGATCAGGTGTCACCAGTATGCTGATGCCAAGCTTTATTACTCCTTTTCACCCAATTTCAAGGAAGCTGTTTCTGTGCTAAACAAGTGCCTGGCAGCTGTAATGGATTGGATGTGGGTGAATAAATTGAAGCTTAATCCAGATAAGGCAGAGGCGCTCCTGGTTAATTGAATAGGGATTCAGTCTGTGTTAGATGGGGTTACACTCTCCCTGAAAATACAGGTTTGCAAATTTGGGGGTACTCCTGGATTCAGACCTGAACCTGGAAGTCCAGGTTTGGTGATGACCAGGAGTGCATTTGCACAGTTGAAGCAAGTGTGCCAACTGCATCTATTCCTGGAGAAGTTGGCTGAGGTAACACATGCCTTGGTTACATCCTGATTGGATTATTGTGACACACTTTACATGGGGTTGCCTTTGAAAATAGTCAGAAACTTCAGTTGGTCCAAAGAGCTGCAGCTAGATTGCTAACAGACTGGATACAGGGAACACAAAACTCCTTTGTTGCAACAGCTCCGCTGGCTGCCAATCAATTTCCAGGCACAATTCAAACTTCTGGTGATAACCTAAAAAGCCCTGGTCCATGCTGTTTGAAGGCCCATATCTCTCTTCTGAAAAGGCTCTTCTCCCTTTCCCAACACATTCACAGGCTTGTGTGGCTGCTTCCAGTCTTTGGAACTCTCTCTTCTAGGGAGACCAGGATAGCTTCCTCCTTCTTCTCTTTCTGTCGGCAAATGAAAACATTCTTCTGCCACTAGCCTTTTGGAAATTGAGTAGGGTGGGCTTTATATTATGTGCTGTGCCTTTTTTGTGTTTCATGGCCCATATAGTTGTTTAATGAATTTAAATGTTTTTAATGTTTAACATTTTAACCTGCTAATTTTTTGTAGTTTTAATGTGTATTTTAGATATGTTGTGGACCTTGTTGAGTTGAGAGGAAGGCTGGAAGATGATGGTGATGATGATGATGATGTACATTTTGTTTGACTTGATATATCACTAATTGTGTCAATTTGAAATAAGGAACATCAGAGTGGAGCCACAATTAATGATACTCTGCTTCTTTCTAAGGTTCTCAGAGACAAGAAATAGTGTGCAAACGGCTGGATGATAATTCTATAGTACAGAACAATTACTGTGATCCTGATAGTAAACCACCAGAAAATCAGAGAGCCTGCAACACTGAGCCTTGCCCACCTGAGTAAGTTCTTAATACATGAGGTAACTGATGCATTATATGTCTGTGTTAGATATATTTTCATGTGGGGGGGGGAATCTGAAAATACTGTGACAGTAGAATATGGAAATTTTAATTTGTACTCCAGATACTGAGAGAAAGAGCAGTTTAGAGCCAAATAAATATGTTCAGTTTTTTACCGTAATTTGCTTTTTATTCATTCATTTAAGCACTTTGCTATTAATATGCCTTACACTTTATGTGGCTTGCAACTAGAAATGCCTTGGAGAGGTGTCAAATAAATAGAAAGAAATCACTTCCACAGCAACTGCTAACTAATGAGTCTCCCATTATTATTTTTAAAATCTGTGCTCCCAAATTTCCCAAATTGAATTTTAAGCTAAAAGTTCTTAAGCAAGAAGTTTTTTCCTCAGTCGAAGATATACTGACTTTCACTGCATGAAACTTTCCACCACCTGCAGCTCTTAACACCTTGCATAAAAACTGAATGGTCAGAGTTTTCTATGTTTTTCAGGTTGCACTGTCAAAGATGTGTATTCTCCAGATTGATGCACATATATATGACTGCCTCTGAAGACCATTTGTAAACTTTAGTGTCTTTTCTCCATGCTTCTATCTCCAGTTTTTTTCCTAAACATAAAAGGCCAATAGTTCAAAGAAAAAGCTTCAAGATTTCATGACAGACATTTTAGTTGGCCTTGTTGCTTATCCAGAAAAAGGAAAGGCTGTGCCTTATCCCAAGATGAGATGATCAATAACGCTATTGTCAACACATTTTAAATTTGAGGGTGTGTAACAATATAGAAAATTACACTTTAAAATTGCTTGTATTTATTGCCATATTTGTATTAATGATACCATTTATTATATAATTTATTTTCTGAGAATTATATCATTATACTTCCCTAGGACATATGAAAAATTGCCATTTTTCATTTTCGCAGTTATTCAGTAGTGTGTATTTGTTAAGTTAACTATGTGAAATATCCATTTAGTTTGTTGAATATATGATGTACTTTCCCAATGTTCTTCTTGAAGATGGTTTATTGGAGATTGGTCAGAATGCAGTAAGACTTGTGATGGTGGAATGAGATCACGAACGGTTCTATGTATCAGGAAGATTGGACCTTCTGAAGAGGAAACCTTGGACAGTACTCATTGTTTAACACACCGGCCAATTGAAAAAGAATCCTGTAATAACCAGTCTTGCCCCCCACAGTGGATTCCTTTGGATTGGTCAGAAGTGAGTAAATGGAATAATAAAGTAATGGCCTTTGTAAATATCAGAATATGTATCAACATCAGTACACCTCTAATTATTCTTCTCCTTTGAACTCTTATTGTTCCAATTGCAGCTGGTTCAGATGGTGCTTCCCATTTATTCCATTCCATATCAGAGGGAAAGCAAAAGAAAGCATCCATAGCAGGGCAGGAGTAGATGTATGGGCCCTTTAGGAAGCTGAACATTTCTTGAGAATCAAAGTGGATGGCAGCCTCATTGTTATGGCAGTCAGGATGCCACAAGGAATCAGAAACAGCTAGTCCTCTGCCCTTTTGCAGGGAGAAAAGACTGAACAGAAGAAGGGACTAGGTGGCTGTTAATTCTTGTGTGATTGATGGCACTTTGAAACTAACTTTGAAACAGCTGTTTATTTCCAAAAGGAGCAGGCTTTCAACCTACTTTATCTGATACTGAAGATTACTGTGAAGTGCTACTATGTATTCTGTTGGCCATCTACCCCTAGTAATTTGCACAAGTTTGCTGCCTTTTCTTTTGTTCCAGTTTTAACATATTTGCACAGACAAACCAAATTATGATATAACATTGGGAAAAAATACACACAAAGCCTGGTTCTTGAGATTTTGAATGATGGATTCTTATGAAAATGTTGGGCAAGCATTTCTTCTTTCGCATTCATAATACTATTAGTCATGGTTGACTATTTCTATTGAGCAGAAAGAAATTCTGAAAGCATGTAGTAATCGGGAAAATGTTCTTTTTGTTTTTGTTTGCTTGTTCGTGTTTACTTTTTGCTGTGTTCATCAAATTTTGGTGATGAATTTGGTGATTTCCTATTATTCTAGAAAACCAATGTCCTTACTTTACTTTCCTTACTAGGAATAGACTGTTTTGTGGTTTTAAGTTGGAATTTGTGTTCTGTTCTCACAAATGCTTTTGATATAATACTATTGTGTTACAATATTAATCATTACAAATTATTTTTAATTTGAAAATAATTCTTTATACAAGATTTTCTGAGAGATTTCCTCTGTCTTTAAAATATATGTTGAGACTTGCATATACATCATTCTAAAAAACAGTTTCCAATTTGACAATTCAAATTCTATAGAAAAAAACCCTGATTTTTGATACTGTATAAATTAGCCAATTGAGAAAATGGTCATAATTTGCCTATTTCTGTTTTTATTAAATTAAACACATTTTAAACTGTCTTAATTCAGAATTTCTAGAGCACTTTATAATAATTGAATCATTTGTGTATAATTTATTCCAGATTTTATTTTTACATAATTTAGTCTGGATTAGTAAGAGGAGGGTAAGAACAATGGCACCCTTCCTGCAACTACTGAAAATCTTATTCTGAAATCTCCATTAAATACATGATTTTAGCAAATATTACTCTTACATTTTAAAGTTTATCTTTATAGTCAGAAAGGAGAGAAACAGGTGTGTGTGCATTTTAATGATCCTTCATTTTCCCAAGATGGTGAACTTTTTTGCACTCAGTCACATTCTGTTCTCCTTTGGAATAAATGTATCAACACAGAACTGTATACATTACATTTGTGCTATTCATAAACCAGAGATCCATTCTGAATGACTGCAACCTGATATTATACTATTGATAGAAAAGTACTGAAGCAATGATGGAAATAGACAGAAATACACACACACACACACTTACACTTTATATTACAACAGACATCTGTGGATCACTAATTGTTCCTGTCACTAATATGTGCCTTACTAAAGGTGCCTTAAGAATTCCGAATATCCCTGCAAAGAAAATAACACTAAGATCCTGGTCCTGAGCTCCACATTGATTCAAAGTTGCCAATGAAAATGCTCTCATCTAAATACATGAGTATAGCATCTTCAGCTGAATAAGGAAGTCACACAGGAGGGCTGAGTAGGCAATGTCAACTGCAGATAGGCAAATCAACATTGGTCCTTCCCATCATAGGTTTCCCAGAGTGAGCACACAATTTCCAATACAAGCCAAGCCTTGTGTTAAATAGAAGTTGTAGAGCAGGTCTTTATTCTTATTTTTAAAATGCAACTATGTGGAGCTGTCCAAATCAGTGCTGTTAGCTTCATACCAGTTCTCTTTAGACCCAGACTCCTTAGTACTGCTGAAGCATTGTTCTTGCTAATCTGGAAGTTGTAGCTTTTTATATATGATTCTACATAGGACTTAATAAAGCACTCTCTTCTGCAGTACAGAAGCAGAAGTGTGTGGGGTTGGCAACCTTTAAAATGTGCCTTACAAATGAAAGGATCTATTTTGTGCAAAGATTTTGTGATAATTGAATTCATTAGTTTATATTATCCACAAATGTTATATCTAAGTATGATAACTACAGTTTGAGTTATAGGTGTAACAGATACATTTGAAGGCCAAGTATATTCATGTTTAATTTTCATATTTAATTGTGTAAATCATGTATGTTTCTTGTTTCCAGTGTACTCCAAAATGTGGTCCTGGTTTCAAGCATCGTATTGTTCTTTGTAAAAGTAGTGATCTTTCAAAAACATTTCCAGTTGCACATTGCCAAGAAGAAAATAAGCCTCCAGTCCGCATGCGCTGTAGCTTGGGCCGATGTCCACCACCACGATGGGTTACTGGAGATTGGGGACAGGTAATACAGGCAGATTCCCCCCCCCCAGATAAATTTGTATTAAGTCTCTTACAGCCAGTGTGAACAACTGAAAATGGTTACAGAACAGGATATTGAAAAAAAGAAACTGAAGGACATACACTTGCAGCCCAGCAACAGGAGCCTCAGACAAATAGCATCAAGACAAATAACGAAAACAATAGTGAATGCAAATTATGTAAAGAAAAAGATGAACCTGTTAAATATTGTATTTGTTCATGCAGCAAGACTGCACAGCTTGAAGTAAAAAAACAAAACACAATGGTAAAGTAGTTGCAGTGGAGCAATGGAATCTGTACAAAAGTATTGTTTACATTTTGTAAAGAACTGATGGAAACATAAGCCTGAAAAAATGTTCAAAAAGGTGAAGTAAAAACCTTATGGGAGTTTATGATTCAAGCTGGCAAACAATTAGAACACAATAGGGCAGACATAATTGTCACTAAGAAAAAAGAATTGGTGAATTGTAGAAGTAGTAATCCTTGGGAAGAGCAGAATCAAAGACAAAGAGATGGAAAAGAATATGAAATACTGAGACCTTTAGATTGTGCCTCTGGGAAAAAATGACATCTGTTCCTGTACTGATAGTGCTTTGGGAGCAACAGAAACAAAATATCTGAAAAATATTGCAATTCTGAACAGATTGACAAAACATCTGAAAAATATTGCTATTATTATTATTATTATTATTATTATTATTATTATTATTATTTTCACCATGAAATTTGTTTCTCAGTTTCAAGTTGTTACTTTAAATGCCTAGGCCTAGGGAAAGGTGAGATGATGATAAAGATAACAACATCACCATCATTATCATCATCTGCTATTTTTACAGAATGGAGTATTTGCAGCTCAACAATTCTTTACAGCTCAAGATGAGTTCACTTTGGGCAACAGGTTATGCAGATATCTGCTCCAATTGACAAACATAATATGCTCCAGTACTCTGCAGCATTATTGAGATTCTGAAGAAATAAACCTAAGAGGCGCTTCCCCTATTATATCACATTGCCATATTTTGGATTCACCAGGATTTGAAAGGCTCTTATGGTCTTTTCAGATACTCACCTTGCACACTAAATAATGTGTGTTCCTTCAAATCATGGTGTTCCCATTAATTTCATACAGTTTTTTTAAGCAGGTAGTTTTACCAGTTCCTTCCTCTGAAATATAGCTGATAGCACCTGTCACAGCATTGTCAGGATTCATAGCTGTTGTGAAAAATGCATTACCCAGTGAACCTGAAGGCATTCCCTCTGTTCACCATGTTGCTGTTCTGTTTATTACTTGGTATATGACATCCTTTATTTTTTCTCCCCTTTCATGGCCTCTTTCTGACATAGTGTTCTGCACAATGTGGTCTTGGACAACAGATGAGAACTGTACAATGTCTCTCATATACTGGGCAAGCATCCAATGACTGTCCAGATACTCTTCGGCCTCCATCAATGCAGCAGTGTGAAAGCAAATGTGACAGTACTCCCATTTCCAACACAGAGGGTGAGCTTGGTTTTACTTTTTTTAAAAAATGCAGAAAACATAAATGCAAAGAATATCATTCAGAAAAAGTTATCAGCAAAACTAAAAGTTCTTCATCAATCACAATTCCACTTAGCCATTTTGTAGAGCAGAAAAGTATGCTGATTTTGTTGTTCTCAAGTAAAACTGAAGACCTGTAATCCTCTAGACAGAAAAACTGTTCTTTGTTTCCTTCCTGTGGAGCCAGGACTTGGATTCTGTGTTTTGTTTTTACCAGAAATTCCAAATCAGTGCTAAAACTTATTAGGGGCTGACTTCTAAATCTGGAGTAGCTGGCTAGAATGCCCTGTTTTCCCTTATAAGTCACCAAGAAAAATCATAGAGATTTCAGGGCTCCAGGTAGATGATTTACTAGTTGAAAAATAAAGTGAACAGCTCACTGATAAGATAGTGTATTGCTTAGTCCATTGACCATTGCAAACAAAACATCCATGCTTTCATATAATTGTAAGATCATAATTAAAATTAATTAAATAAAATACATGCCTAAGCTTAAGATAATTACTTTATATTATGAAACAGATCATTGCAGTAAGATGAACAGCTGAAATGGCAAATTTTGGTGAACAGCTTTGGAAGCTTTTCTTTTAGTGCCATATCAGTGAGTCTTGCTAGTAAGTCTTCATAAAGTAATATAGTCAGCCCTTCCATATCCATGGATTCTGCATCCACAGATTCAACTATTTGTGGCTTGAAAATATTCCAAAAATAAATAAATAATAGTAATAAAAGCAAACCTTGATTTAGCTATTGTATATAAGGGACACCATTTTATTATGCCATTGTATATAATGGACTTGAGTATCCATGGATTTTGTTATCTATAGGAGGTCCTGGAACCCCAGCAGATACCATGGGCCCAGTGTATCTACTTTTAATAGGGACAAGCAATTGCACCCTTTGGGAAATACCTGCTTAGTAAGAAGTAAGGCATTATTAAACCAGAGTTTTCCAGCTGAAAACTTTTCTAAGCAGCAACAAAACACAATATATTTTTGATTATGATTCTAAATCTATGCCTACCTTAACAGCATTACTGAGATGTCCCTTATGCCAATCCATGATTTTTCTGCCATAAAACAAGTGTTGAAAAGTGGATGTTGATATTCACATTGTTTCAATTTATAGGATTTTAATTTTTTTCCTCACTGTAATTTTTCATTAGCTATTTAAAAAGTATAAATGCAAAGAAAGAAAAAGAAGAGAAAAAAGCAGGTCAGGGAGTACACCATGTCAAAAAATTCATATTCTCAGAACTGGCATCTATAAAGTACACAAGTACACATTCATGTGTAGCTAAAATGTCTATCTCCCACCAGTATTTAAAACTTTATATTGATCTAGTGGCAAATTCATATTATAAACATTTTACAAAGACTCATTTCTTTTGGCATTCTATTAAGATAAATTACATAGTGAATGAGCCATTAGGTTAACAAAGCTAATACCACTGCTTTTCAAACATGTTGATAGACATATTCAGTTGAGTGGTGTACATTTGGGGTAGAAATAATATTCAGAATACTTGAAAAGAGTCATAACATGAGTTTCTTGAGTTTTGGAAAAGCCTGATGAGGAGAATCCTGGACTGATAAGAATCTTTGCAGTACAATACTATTCTATGCATATTTTGAACAACTTTTTTGTGTGCGAGAAACAGTGTTTCCTGGGCTGGGAAAAAACAACCCCATGATTGAATTTTGCACAGAATAAATCCAGAACTGCAAAAAACTTCAAAACTTGAGCAATTTTCAAATACTTTCTTGCAGTTGGAAAAAAATTGCTAAAATTACTCATTGTTTCATTTAAGAATAAAATTGCAAAGAATCCATAGCTTACATATATCCTTAAAAAAAAATAGAGCACATCCATTATTACAGACAAAACTCAAAGAACTCACAAAGAAGAGTGCGTTAAAATTGAGCTGTGGTATGCATTCCTATAAAAAAATAAATGCTGAATTAATTTTAAATCTAGTCTTATCTCTGGAAACTACTGCTGTGTGGATTCTGAAATTAGTGCCAGTAACATAAGCTTAGTTTTATTACATATTAAATAGTTAGCAGTTGTAGTTAGTGCCTGTAAAAAGCATGTATGGAATATGTGGAATTTGTGGAATGAGCATTTTCATCAGTCAGACTGAGTTTCTTGTATCATACAAACTATATATAATTGGCAACTGTAACCGCCCATTCATAAACGAGTAGTCAGAAAAGATACAAGTTTGTAAGAATGGATGAAATAAAGTGGCAGCATCTTGTCATAGTGAATGTCTGCTTCAGCTCTTTACAATTCAGGCATTTAACTGACGAATAAGAGCATTATGCACTAAGTCTTGGCAAACTGCCGCTGGCAATGTCAATATTATATTTGTTATTCAAAGTGAGAGACTGACAGCTTGTATTTGCAATAGCACACATGCAATTGAAATGTATTTGATATAGTACATCTGTTCTTTTAAAAAGACTTATTTGTTGAGTACAGATGGCAGCTGAATCCAGGTTTTACAAGGTCATCTAAAACTGTATCCCTTGTGACTTTTCATCTGTCCTGATACACGCATCACTTTCTTTATATGATTTGCACTTTAAAGTATTTTAGTAGGTGAAAACAATGTATTACATTATTATAAGAGCCTTGGTGGCGCAGTGGTTAAATGCCTGTACTGCGGCCACTCACAAACCACAAGGTTGCGAGTTCAATGCCAGCCAGGGTTCAGGCTCAACTCAGGCTTGCATCTTTCCGAGGTCACTAAAATGAGTATCGAGCTTGTTGGGGGCAATAAACTTACAGTTGTAAACTGCTTAGAGACTGCATAGCACGGTATGAAGCGGTATATAAATGAAGCTGCATATTATTATTATTATTAATAATATTATCATCATCATCATCATCATTATTATCCCACCCAAAATTGAGACTCAAAGTGGCTCACAAATTTTAAAGAACAATACAATTAAAAACATACAATATGTGAATGTTAAAATAGAATTGAACTAGTACAATATTAAAACAAATCACACAATAAAAGAATAAAGTACAATTAAAAAGATAAAAGCTCTTAAAAAACAGTTCCATTAAACCAATGCAACTCTCTCTAGACTGTTCTTTAAAGACTTTCTGTTTTAAAAGCTTCTCTGATTTCAAGGAGAACAGACCCCTGTCACTCACAGTGGCTGCTACTCAGAAAGTCAGGACTGGAGGAGGAGGTCAGGCTGGGAAACACTACTTAACTATGTAACTAAAGTAGTTTCATAGATAAGTAGCTGTACTAGAATACCATCCTTCTTTTTCTTTCTTTCTTTGGCTTCCAGCACAAGCTCCAAACCAACCCCACTCCTTGACTGTGTTCTTTCCGTGATAGGGCTGTGAGAAGTAGGATGTCATATGGTTCCTTAAATATATGCTTGAGTATTTATTTAAACAAGATCTTCAGTATGCATAGCTCTTTACAGACTATCAGAAACAAAATAGAGCTGGTGAGGATACTGATCCTTATACAGAGAAACATACTACATTTCATTAGTGGGAGAAATAAATGAAGGACAGGTGCAATAGGGTACAGGCTAACAAAACATGAATGTGACCACGTGCATTTCGATATATTTCATCTGTATTTTTGTTTGATATGAAGAAAAAAGCTTTAAAGAAAAAATTAATTAAAAAAAATCAGTGAATTTTGGGGAAAATTCTGACCTATTTGACTCGTTCAAAGATTGAAGTCAGTTCACTGTCACTGCCAGCTCACACTGTTTTGCAATCAGACAGCAATGGATTAACTGTGATGGCTAGTAGGACTCCCTTTACCTATCTTGAGAAACACATTAGAGAGGTGTTGAAGATCCCAAATGAAAAAATAACTTTTCTTACCATACTAAGCAATGTGTTGGTATCAGAGAGCCATATTGAATCCTGTGTAGAGAGAAATATGAGATATAAGATAAATAAATGAATAAACAAGCACGCAACTAGGCCATGAAAGCACTGAACTTGTATAAATGTTCTTAGTAATCCTGATTATTTTAAGAGTTGCTGACGGCTTCACTGATGTTTTAGTTCAAAGACTAGCTATAGAGTAATGGATGGATTCCAAACATAGTATTAAACATCACAGCATTCATTACATTTGGGATAATTCCTTGATGAGGATCAAATAGATCTTGCAAGAAAAGCATAAGAACCCATCTGTGACCAAAACGAAAAAAAAAATCACCCACACAACTCGTTGTTCTACCAATTTCAAGTGATCTTATCCCTAGAGAATAGAGCAGATATGCTTGGAAATAACTGAGATCTGTACGCAGATTGGTTTGGATCTGTATGCAGTTTCTGAATTTTTAAATTGTTCTGTATGTAGTAACTAAGCTGTACCACTAGAATGAGAAGTTCATACAGAGGACAGAAGGACTTATTTGGTTTTGTTCCTTTTAAAAAAAATTTATGTAATTATTTTGGCTTGTTTATGCCTCCAATAGAATGCAAAGATGTGAATAAAGTGGCTTATTGCCCACTGGTGCTGAAGTTCAAATTCTGCAGTCGAGCATACTTCAGACAGATGTGCTGCAAGACCTGCCAAGGACATTGACCCACAGAAACTGAAAGTGCCTTGTTATTTTCGTTGTGGAAATGTGTCCATCAGAGATTGCTGCAAGTGCAACCAGACGTATGTCCTTGTAAATGCATCACCCTGTGGAAAATGTAACCACTGGTCAGCCCCAGCTGACAGAATTTCATTATTTTAACTTCTGTGAAGTGGGATTTATTCATCCAAAGTGCTGGACACAGTATAAGGAGGGCATGCCAAAATGGAAAAATACAAACAGTGCGTACAGAGTAACTTATGGTGGAACATATGTGTACTTTTGACTAAATCCACTAGTCTGTTTACCTCCTTGGACCATTAAGATAATTTTTATAATGGACTTAGCAATGACACTGAATCCATTTGTATTTAATATTGTTTAAAATGTAGCTGTTATGGTTTGGTCAACTACAAAAGTAAAGAAGAATTTTTAAAATCTTGTCATAGCTTATAATTAATAACTATTTTATCTTACTACATAGCACCACAACTTAAATTAAAGAAGTGGGCTTGGGAATATTATTTTAGAACGAATATAAATCAGAAGTTAAAGAAACATTTTCCTTTGTTCATCTAATTCTCTGAAGAATAATCCGTATTTCCTGAAGACTGCTGTGAGCCATATCTAAAGCTAAACTAAACAAGAATAAGAAACATAGAGTTAAGAGATGCAACAGTTTTTCCCTGAACGCATCAAATAATAAACACATACTGCAGGTTTACAGTCATATTTCCATTTAACAATTACACCTGGATTTCCACTAAAAGGGAATATATCCATACAATAGAAGAGTTATACACCAGTTATGAAGATATTTCGTAATATTTTACTGCCTAAGTAGAGGATGCTGAAGGTTAATATCTTCACATCCACTGTTCTTCATTTCAGTTAGAGAAGACATCCATTTTTCAGATGTCTAACTAGATTTTAATACCAGCAATAAACCATGTAGTGGGTCTTCTAACTCATGCTGAAACGTACAGTGGATTTTCCATTTTTCCTTCACTGAAACAATAGGGGAGCACTGATTTATGAGAGACTATGGATAAGAGTGAATATGGATGCATCTGGTTTTGGAGATTCCTATAAAATAAACAACCAAAGAGTACATAACTTATGGGAAACTTTCAAGTTAAAGTACCATAGTTTTTATATTCATAATTTCAATATATTAAAACGCTGACTTGTATTAAATGTGAAGCCAAGCTCCTTGGGTAAAATAGATTCCAGAATCCAGTGTGAGCTAATACTAATGGCCATACTTCTCCCCCATTCCCTGCTTTGTCAGTGACACAACAAAGAGATAAGGAAAGTGGGTACTTGTTTATATTATTATATTGTACTTGAACACTTGCAGTTTGTAGCAGGTACTTGATGAATGTGCTTATGTGTCCAACTTGCCTCCTTTGTTGTAGTGCAATTGAGATGATGTGAACACCACCACCTTGTATTAACACTAAAAGTCAAATGGCACTTTTATAAAAATAATACTCTTAATGAGACAAGCTTTTATAGCATGTATATGATATCTAAATGTGGCAGTATATTTAACAAATTGCAGTAAGCCAAATGTGTTGAACAATATTAACTAATGTGAATTAACAGGAAAAACAGAATTGAGAGAGAAAGAGAGAGAGAGAGATGGGGGGGAGAGAGCGTGTGTGTGTTGTACTATGCAGGAAAAAAAATACTGACAATCCATCATTTGGGTTCGCTATAGCCAATTCATTCATAACCATCAGATTCCTGTCATATTCTACCTCTTGACAGAACGTTTCACTTCCATTATGCTTATGAGCAGGAAAATTCATTTCTGGCCAATTTGTTTACTTAGAGCCATTTACTGCTCAATTGCAATGAAGAGAGGTCACTAAAATGGAAGTTTAGAAATACACATTTTGTGAATTCACATGTAAGCGTGAGGGCAGTGTAGTCATTGAATGAATGTCATTTACACATCAGTCTTTTAGAGTGCAATCCTATACATATCTACTCCAAGAAAAGTCCCAATGAATTCAGTGGTGCTTACTCCCTGGTAAGTGGGTATAGGATTGTACCTTTAGGAAATATCTTGGTGCTAACATGCCTTGGCTAGCTAAAAAATAATAAAAGGGATGGGTATCGAAGGGCATTTTTCAGGCAAGACACTATATCATACTTTGGTTTGCTCTGAGACATGAATATTTATTAGTTAATGTGTCTTTTGAATTAAGAAAATTGATGGGATTTATTGAAACAAAACTTCTTTTACCTCACACAACATCGACATTGCAAAGAGTGTTTCCACAAACACATTTTGCTCTTTTATTGGTGCTAGAAGACCAGGGAGTCCAATGTTTACTCTGCAGCACAGAAGAGCACTGAGTTTGGAATTTAAGAAGCTCCCTGGAGCAATGTTGACGTGCATTGCTAAAGGGAATGATACACAGAATGTATTGGGATTACAAATGGACTGACATGTCGACCTAAATAATAGCCTGAATAAAAGAGGTAAATCATTGGTTTTCACAGCACAGGACATTGCTGCTGCTACACTATAGCCATCTATATAATCTAAGCTAAAAATATTAATATTATATTCCTAAATAATGGCAATAGAACCATTTGTATAAGCCACACAAAGATGGGAAGCCTAGAAATTCAGTGGTAGGATACTAAATTCACAAATAATTACTGGTATTTCCATTGGGCAGTGCCACCTTCTATAAGGCCTACAGCTCAATCTATCTAAATGTACACACCTAAAAGCTACCCATTTTAGAGGGATCTTTATTAATGGTACGGATGTCACATAAATTTCTTTAACAGTACAAAATGAAAAAAAAAACATGCTATTATTGTGATTAGTTGCTTCTTATTTTATGCGCAGTATTAATGTGGTACACTGTTACATTGTTATTATTTTTATTTGCTTTTGTAAATTATATGCTAATTTATTTCCTTGTTTCCTAACACTTGTTCTTACATGTCATGCATTCTGCTGCTTGTAACATTTGATGCAGTAAAATTCCACACCAGGCACAGATTTGTTTTTAATATAGATAATTTAGTAAAATAAAAATGCAACTTTAAAGAATGAGCCTTGTGGTAACAATCTGTTCACTGACATCCCCATGCAAGAATTTTGCAAGCACAAATATTTATATCATTCAAAGCACTTCTGAAAGTATATTTACTTTTTAGTTAGACACCACATCAAATAATGTCTGTGCTGTCTCAGCCTTGTCCTTGGCTGTAACTACCTTTGGGTAGTTAAATAATGTCTGTGCTGTCTCAGCCTTGGCTGTAACTACCTTTGGGCATGTTGTGGAAAAGCCATGGGATACAGCTCACCAAGTACCAATACTGTGGGCCCATTGTTCATTTTATTAAGACTCCAGTGGAGATTGCAAGGAAATACAATTTCATGCTAACAACATGTGCCAGGATGCAATCATTATATTTTTCAGGGATGCTTTTTTGCCTCAACAAAAAAAAATTAAACTACTTCTACCCTACATCTGCTAAGTGGAAATGGCAGTCTAGGGTATTGCTGGAAATATGGAGTATGTGGTAAAACATTTGTGTACTCTCCCAATTACCCCATTTTCAGAGCCTGGAAATGTTAATTTTTAAGACTCCTACTGGGGAATTCTAGGAAATGTATTCCATAAAACTAACCTTCTAAGCTCTGCCTAGATGTTATCTACTCTGATATATGTAATGGAGGGGGAAGATGATATTAACTTTTCTGGTCAAACATTAAAGAGAAGGGGGGGACTAATTGTACTATTTAATCAAATATTGTGCAGTTCTGCAACATTAATACTTCCCCTTTATGAATCCCCTACAGCTACAACTATTTCTTTTCAGCTGCCTGCTCATCCTTCATATTATTAATGAACAAACATAACACAAACATGTGCAGAGTGAATCAATATTATCTCCCTTCATTTCCATGTATTCCTCACCACCAGGTCCCTGCACCTTTAATTTATTAAAACCAAAGCTGGTCAAGCCTAATGATTAATGATTTATCAAGACAGGCTGTCCTCACTGTATTATGATTGTAAATTATGAAAGTAAGCCTCACTGTACACAAAAGGGACATTTCTTTGTTAATCTTACATTGGAATTTCGTGTACGGATATGAACAATACATTATTTATATTGATAGTCTTAAAAATAAAGTAGCCAAAGCCAAAATGTACAGCCTGCTTACTCAAGCAATCACATTGATGTAATGTACTGTAGATGGAATGCCATTATATCAGAGCTTTATTGCTGTTATCTATGATCCACTTTTAGTGCAATACCATGGACCCTCGTTGCTGGATATTGGTAAGGGGCACTTGGTTTGCTAATTGCATGATTTAATTTTTTCATTGTAGTACTCATAGTATTTTGATGGATAGCAACTCGTTTGTTGTTGTTAAATGCCTTCATATTGATCTCGACCCATGGTGACCCTATGGATGAGACATCTCCAGGTCCCCCTGTCCTCTACTGTTCTGCCCAGCTCCTGCAAACTCTTATTCGTGGTCTCTTTAATAAAGTCCATCCATCTAGCATGTGGCCTTCCTCTCTTTCTACTTCCCTCCACCTTTCCTAACATTCTTATCTTTTCCAAGGATTCATGCCTTCTCATGATGTGTCCAAAGTATGACAGTCTAAGTCTTGTCATCTGGGCTTATAGGGATATTTCTGGCATAACTTAGAAAGGACTCACAATCAAGATGTATGTTTGGAGTTCCCCATTTGGTCTAAAAGGCTTATTAGCTGTATCAACAGGCTAAATAATGGAGAGAAAAGACATTGAGACATTGCTATCACTAGATGACCTGTCAATATCCCTACCAACAAAGTGCTAAAACATCTGAAAGCTGTAAATAACAGTTATATAGATTGGTTAAACATACTAGGTTTTTGTAAGTATTCAGTGTTGCTACTCTGTCTCTCCTGCAGGCTTTTCTTCACTCCCAGCTGCAGGCAAACTGTCTGCTGTATCTCCATGAACTGTGACTCTTGAAATTATGAAACTGCAGAAACAAAAACTAGAAAAGATCTCAAGGCTCAGCCAGTTCAACTTTCCTGTCTTGTATTATTACCTATCTAAAGCATTACAAACAGATATATACTTAAGAGCAAGGGTGGGGATCACGAGGCATTCAAGATGTTGTTCAACTGGGCAGGGCCATCGGGAATTACAGGCTAACAACATCTGGGCAATTTCCATCCCTGAATTAAAATGCTTAAGATTACTTTTCCACAGCTGCCCATGAGAATTTGCTTCATAGTTTTCCTGACATTAAAATAAGTATGCTTTGCCTTCATATGTAAATATCCAGAAATTCTATAGTGTGAGTTTGGTCACTAGTTATTGCTAATGACTAGATGTATGTTTGGAGTTCTCCATTTGGTCTAAAAGGCTTATTAGCTGTATCAACAGGCTAAATAATGGAGAGAAAAGACATTGAGACATTGCTATCACTAGATGACCTGTCAATATCCCTGCCATCCCTGTTTTGGAGAATATTATCCTAGGCCAAACACTGGGAGCAGTAATATCACAATAGTTAACACTGATTTAAGTACAACCCATGCTAAAAATAAGTATAACAGTCAGTAATGCAGAATACTGACCATTACTCAAATAGACTGTTCCAAATACTAAAGTAATGTCTCCTGGACTGACCCCTCACCACCCTGATAGAAACATCATTCTCCCCATGCATTTGATGCCCATTAAAGTGTGGGTCGGGGTATGATCATGGCAATAATGCCACAGTTGTGACTAAGTAGTGATGGTGAATATGGAGCAATTATGAATGAGTAAATCTAGACAAGATCTAGGTCAATCTACATCTTATTACACATATAGGAAAATGGAATGTGAGATGTATCAATTAGGGAAGTTAGGCATAGTAAAACAAGAAATGGCACGTGCAAACATTGTTATACTTGGTGTGAATGAGCTGAAATGGGTCAGGAATGGGACATTTTGGGTCAGACAATTGCACAGTATTTTACCCAGGAAATGAAAATCTAAGAAGTGGGGTAGCATTATTGGAGAGGAGAGATGTAGCAAAAGCAGTCAAAGAATATATTGCAAAGTCTAACTGAATAATATTACTGAGACATCAGGAAAAACCCATCAATATAATCATAATCCACATTTATGCTCCAACTACAGAGGAGGAAGAAGAAGAAGAAATTGAAAGATTCTATGCTTCAGTCCAGGAGGAAATTGATAGCACACCAAGACAGCACATCTTGTTAACCATAGATGACTATAGGAAACAGAACAGAATGAAAGATTGTATGAAAATTTGGCCCAGGAGAACAACTGGTTGAATTTTGTGAGGCCCTCAGTTTGTTCACTGCAGACATATTGTTCAACCTACCAAAGATGCAACTGTATATGTGGACATAATCTGATCACTGATGTAGAAATCAAATAAAATACAAAATTAGAGGCTGAAAATGGAGATGCTCCTTTCTCTCTGTGAAAAATAGACCAGGAGCATATTGTGGCACAGAACATGAACTGCTAATATAAAAAATTAGAATAAAGCTAAAGAAGAACACTAAACCAACCATTGTGCCAAAATAGAACCTGAAGAACATTCCTGTAGAATTTAAAGATGATATAAAACAGGGGTAGGCAACCTTTCCCCTTTAAGGGCCGAGGGACTTCAGCTCCCAGAAGCCTCAGCCATGTTGGCCAGTAGTCCCATGTTGGCTAATAGCTCCTGGGATTCTGGGAGCTGAAGTCCCTCATCCCTTAAAGGGGAAAGGTTGCCTACCCCTGATATAAAATATAGATTTACACTCTTAAACCTAATAGACTGGGAGCCAGAACTCTGGACAGAAACTAGAGACATTGTCTGGGAGGAATGCAAAAAGACATTATTTGCAGCCAAAAAGAAAGAGAAGTCTCAATGGATGTTGGATGAAACTCTTCAAGCAGTTAAGGACAGATAAGAACAAAAGTAAAAGGTGATAGAAATAGAGTCAGACCCGCAAATGCAACTGTTCAGCAACTTGTGCACAGGGACAAAGAAAACTACTATAAAAGTCAATACAAAGAAATGGAAGATGATAACAAAAAGGGAAGAATAAGTGACTTCTTCCACAAGATCAGAGAAATCAAAAGGAAATTTAAACTAAGAGGGGTGATGCTATATGACCAGCAGAGGAACACGTTACATGCCCAAACAGAAATAAAAAGTGATGGGAACAATACACTAAAGATCTATATAAGAGAGTTGAAAGGATGATGGATTTATTCAAGGAAGAACCATTTGAAGATGAACCTACAATTTTAGAAAGTAAGGTGGAAGCTGCACTAAGAACTAAATCACCAGGAACAGATGGCATACCAATAGAGCTGCTTCAAACTACAGTGACAGAATCTAATTTAGTTCTAACGGCCAGGACAGGGGAAAGAGGAGGAGGAGGCTCTCCAGGCCAGTTTC
>CM034703.1:36328893-36342792 GCA_020142125.1 Phrynosoma platyrhinos | reverse complement strand
GTTGATATTCCTTCCTCCTATTTTCACTCCTCCTTCTTCTGTCTTCAAACCTGCTTCTCTTATAATATGTTTTGCATACAAGTGGAACAGATAGGGTGAAAGGATGCAGCCTTGTCTGACTCCTTTGCCAATTGAGAACCATTCTGTTTCTCCGTGTTCTATTCTGACAGTAGCCTCTTGTCCAGAGTACAGATTCCTCATCAGGACTATCAGATGTATTGGCACTCCCATGTCTTTAAGGGTGTTCCAAAGCCTTTTATGATCTATGCAGTCAAAGGCTTTGTTATAGTCTATAAAGCACATGCTGATTTTCTTTTGGAATTCCCTGGTGTGCTCCATTAGCCATCATATGTTTGCAATGTGGTCCCTAGTGCCTCTTCCTTTCCTGGACCTCTGGAATTTCTCTCTCTTTGTATGGTTTGAGTCTATGTTGTATTTGAATTTTGAGCATAATTTTGCTTGCATGGGAGATGGTCCTACAGTTGCTGCAGTCTCTTGTGTCTCTCTTTTTGTGGATGGGGATGTATATTGATCACTTCCAATCTGTTGGCCATCATTTTGTTTTCCATATCTGTTGACATATGTTGGTCAGCACTAAAGTTGACTCTGTCAATGTGGATTGCAGCAGTTCAATTGGAATATCGTCAGTCCTTGGTGATTTATTTTTTGCTATTTGTCTTATTGCAGTTTACATCTCACTTTTTTGAATTTGGGGTTCATCTTCATATGTCTCTCCATTCCATGTGTCTTTCATTTTGTCATCTCTCTTGTATAATTCTTCTGTGTATTGCATCCAACGTCTTTTTGTTCCTTCCTGGTCTTGCATTATGTTATTTTTATTGGCATACAGCATCCCGGTCCTTGGTTTGAATTTTCCTTTGATGTCTTGCATTTTGTGAAATATGTCTCTTGTTCTTCCCTTTTTGTTGTTGTCTTCTATTTCTCTGCATTGGTCATCGTAGTAATTTTCTATACCTGTGTACACAAGCTGTTGTACCATTGAATTCATAATTCTTAGTTTGTTCCTATCTCCCTTTTGTTTTTCTTCTCTTCTTTTTATTATTACTTGTAGGTTTTTTTTATGTCATCCATGTTTTTTCACTTTCTTTTTGTTTATTGAAAGTGTCTGTCTGCATTCTTTTTTATTATTATTATGTCCCGGGCTTCAGACCATAGTTCCTCTGATTCTTGGTCTATTATGCTTAGTAGTGTGAACCTGTTTCTTATGTTGCCAATAAATTCTGTTGAGATATTATTTAGATCATATTTTGGTATAATCATTGGTTTTGTTTTCTTCTTGAGTCATAGTGTATTCATCTACATTTCTCACACAGTGTGTCTGTGTGCCACTCTATTCTGCTTTGGTCAGGCTTCACCTGGAATACTGTATCCAGTTATGGGCACCACAGTTTTTAAAAAGGATGTTGGCAAATTTGAGCATGTCCAGAGGAGGACGACCAAAATGGTGAAGGGTCTGGAAACCATGCCTTATGAGGAAAGACTTAGAGGGCTGGGTATGTTTAGCCTGGAGAAGATATGGTTAAGAATTAATATGATAGCCCTGTTTAAATATTTGAAGGGGTGTCACATTGAGGAGAGAGCAAGCTTGTTTTCTGCTGCTCCCCAGAGACTAGAACATGGAACAATGGATACAAGCTACAGGAAATGAGATTCTACCTCAAAACTAGGAGGAACTTCCTGACAGTAAGAGCTGTTCGACAGTGGAACACACTCCCTTGGGTGGAGTCTCCTTCCTTGGAAGTCTTTAAACAGAGGCTGGATGGCCATCTGTCTGGGATGCTTTGATTGTGATTTCCTGCATGGCAGAGGGTTGGACTGGATGGCTCTTGTGGTCTTTATGATTCTATGATTTTGTGCAACAGTAAAATATATATTATACCTTCACAGTGCTAAATACTTTATTCATGGATTCAAGCATCCATGATTTAAAAATATTTTTAAAATGTATGAATTCCAAAAAGCAAAACATTGATTTTATATAAGGGACACCATTTTAGTATGCCATTATATTTAATGGGACTTGAGGATCCACAGATTTTGTTATCCACGGTGTGTCTTGGAACCAAACCCCAGCGGATACCAAAGGCCTACAGTATCTTGTGTACATCAAGTGGTTACAATGCCAAAAATTCCATTTAAATTCCAGGTTATAATATAACAAAATGTTGAATAGTCAGAGGGTGAATACTTTAGCCAGACATTATATGTATTAACATATTCTCGGACACAGGAAATTGAGTGATACCATGCCAGGCACCACTAGCACTGTCTAGAATTAAAATGTTATCTTCACCACACACTTGAGGAAGTATATAATTCAAACAATATCGTCTTTAGCAATCTCTTTGAACAGTGATAGAAGAAGGAGGAATTAAAGGTTAGGGCAGGTAGCCTGCGGAAAACAGTGCAAGAAAATCATGAGACTAGGGAACACTCCAGTCAGGGTAGTTAGACTGGGCCAAGCAAGCAGGCAGTAAAGGACATTTGAATACATCTGTAAATCATTTGGACAGCACGTCTCAGTAGAAAATAATTCAAAGACACAAGAGACAACTACAGCATCCCAGCAGGAGTAGCACTGCTGAGTGATTGGTAATATACTGGCCTCCTAAAGAAACTACTGTCTGGAAAGGTAGATAGCAACAATATGTGTGTGTGTGTATATATATGCATGCTTGTTCTTCAAATTGCTTATCATGGAAGTCCCCCAGTAAAGCAAGCCATGACTTTTACATTATTATTTTTTATTCATTTGGTGCCAAATTGTCTGGAGCTTCTCTTTTTTAAACAACCCTCCCCAAACCTGCAGTATATTAAGAAAAAAAGTGAGGAGAACTTTTACTACAGGATTGTCAGACTGGTTTCAAAGGTCAAAAATATTCCAACAGGCTGCCGAAAAACCCAGGGCCATTGAGCAAATAAAAAACAATAGGCAGTCATTTTTATCAATCTCTTTTTGGGGGTATATGACCCTTTTGCTAGACTGTAAAATATTTTCTCTATTTCAGACAGTAGTAAGTAGCACTAATATACCTTGTGAATGGTAAAAGAAAGTGAAGATTTTAAAAACACTGCTCTTCCTCCCTCCTATTCCAAAAGAGGTAGGAATTGCCAAGCTGTCTGGAAAAACATCTTTCTTTCTATAAGAGGACTGAAAATGTAGCCCACAAACTATTCTTTTATTTTTCAACTCATACCCAGCTATTCTGGCTATAATTATAGCCCATATTTTAGACTTCTAGTGTGATCCTAAAACTGATGCAATAAATGTATATTATACCCTGAGTCCCAATAAACAATATTTATTTGTCAGATGCAATAGAAAACCCCCTCAAACTGTGCTTCTGTTAGTCTGCCGTTTTGGAAGCCCTCATTCCACACTTGGTAGGGAACTGGGCATATTGCCAGACAGGGCTAGCTGGAGACATTTTGCTGTCTGAGGCAGAGTAGCAAAAGATAGCTTCCTTCCCCACAAGTCATGGTGCATAGTACCAGCCAAGTTATTTTGGCACAGGAGGCTGGAAATCTCACCATTGCCTTTTCCTATCTATAGCTGAGAAAATATAATAATAACAAACTACCAGCTTTGGTGCCTGACCCTGGATGATACCCCCCAAATGATAACTTGTTCTGCTAGTGGTAGATCTGGGTCTGCTATTGAGTCCTTGAGATTCACATCAGTGGAACATATAGATTTGAGTGGTGTGCCTTCATTTGCAGTTCTGTGTGATCTCAGCAAGGTGAAATTCAGGTGAGGTTCTCCAAGGGATATGAGAAACTTCCTTACACAGACAAGTCCTTAGTCTATAGTCTGTTCTGACTAGAAGTAGTTCTATAGGATATGGCACAGAAGTGATTCCTAATTGTATTGAGTGTCTAACTAGAAACGTCAAAGACTGTATCAAGAGAATTCTATATGGCCATTCTGCACTCAGTCATGGAGCTTCTTTGCTTGTTTCTTTGCTCATATGAGCATGTATATTAAGAATAGATCAAAACTATTAATAGCTATTCTTTTTGCCTTACAAGTCAGCTATACCTTATAGCAGATGAGAGAGGCATCTGGATATGAGTTGGATACAGAACAGTAGATGGAAGTCCTTGACTTGAACTATGACAACTCTTCTTTTGCTTTTATATCATGATCTTTATGTGATCCCACAAAGTTATGGTGGGAAAATTTGAACAGAACAGTGCCTTTTGTGAAGTATTTTGTAACTTAGAGCAATCGTTTTTTACTTCAGGTATGCGACAGAAGAGAGGAAAGGTCTATGTGTGTACAGTTGCTAAAAGGAGCTTCTTGTCTTTTATCTGAATTGGCTTTATGACATTTTAAAGTAATCAGTTCTGTAATCCATAATCAGTGATCAGCATGGTGTGACTTTGTCAGGGTTACATGTTTACTTATTGGTTGGTATCACTCAGGTAGTAAGCTAGGGTGAGAAGGAGTTTAGGAAAAGCTGGCAAATGTGATTGATATGTCAGCAATGGGAACATGTGGTATTACTGCCTATGTACTTCTGGATGTAAACCATCATTAAAGCTTTTCATGACCTAGGATCCATGAATCTTAAATATGATGATTTACATGCAGAAGCACATAGGCAGTAATATCACATGTTCCCATCTGCTTACATATCAACCACATTTATCAACTTTTCCTATACTCCTTCCCATGCTAGCTTATTACCTGAGTGATACCAACCAATAAGTAAACATGTAAACCTGACCTAGGATCTGTGCTTCTTAAATATCTTAAATGTGACCTAGGATCCCTGTATCTTAAATATGATTTCTCTCTCTCAGTCATCATTATTATCTCTCTCATGAAATATTATCTCTCTCATGATCTTTAAATATTATCTTGAGAGAGAATGGGAGAGATAATATTTAAGATACACAGATCCTAGGTCATGAATAATGATGATTTATATCCAGAAGCACATGTGGCACTTCTCATCACTAAAAGCTTTTGAATTGTCTCCAAAGGCAGCCTCAGACAAAACTACTGTTCTAGTAGTGAACCCTGGGAGCTATTGAAAACTTTGCCCTGTAAGAAGTGGTGAAGCCTGCATTCCAAATACTAATTGATAAACAATGTTCTGGGGGATGATAACAAGATCCAAAATGGCAAAGTATGTATCTGCACAAACTCTCCACAACAAATGGAATGAGGTTTCTAGATGTAAGTTGCATTTTAAAATGAGTAAATACCCAATCTCCTTATAAGGTTCCGGTTAGAAAAAGGAAATGGAAACTCACTATAAAATGTTTAGTTGATAGAAGTTATACAATGTTCATGTCATTTTTGCATCAAGTGGTATTAAATATTACTAGCTATGAAAGGGAGAGTACTGTATACAGTATTTGTTACTTATCTGCACAATGCTATCATCACCTTCTCACTTTTTAGTTATGTGGCCTAAGAGGGCACTATTGTCTGAGGATGAGATTTGTTGTTACATAGTCACATATAAAACTAAATAATAATTTAAAAAACCAATTATTATAAACAAAACATAAATATTAGTAAGATGGTGAATCAACTCAAGTGACTCATTTATTTAAACATAGGCTGGAATTAATGATCTTAGTTATGAATGTGTAATGTAGAATTACGTATTTGTAACTGATTCGTATTCATGATCTTTATGTATTTCACAGTGAAAGGAATACGTAGGGGTGGGGTAGTCAAAGTCCCCCAGTTTTGACTTACTAGGCAGCTGCTACTGTGAGCAATGAGTCTATTCTTCAGTTGATCAGGACGCAGCAGATTGATGTTCCTACCACTCTCCCACAAGCCATCTTTGGTGCGACATTCTTGATCCATGTAACAATTCCTCCTTGCAATTCCCTTGGTAAGAAAGGTTTGGGGTGGGATTGGGCTGGGAGAGATAACTTAGCTGAACAACTAAGGTAGTTACATAACTAAGTGTTGCATGTAGAATCCTGGCCATAATCTGGTGCTTGGAAGTATTAATATGGAGAGATGAATTAACTGGTGACTATGAAAAGCAAATTTAGCTAACTTATAAGAGAAATAATAATAATAATTTGCTATTAAGAGCTGTGATCTATTCCTAATATGTGTACTCATATGAGCAAGGAAACAAGCAAAGAAGTCAAAGAGCCTGAATTTACTGTGCATTTATTAGCATTTTATTCTTATTTTATCCACTCAAAACAAAGAACAACTCGTGCTTTCCAACTTTCCTTGTAGGACTTGGTTTTCAGACCCCTCGCTGTCCAGGTTCCTCTTCAGGGTCGTAGCTATGGGAGAAGGGGCACAATGTGGGCATTCCCTTCCCCAATAAGAATTCTGTTCCCCATTAAAATTTTCTGTCAATCTCCAAATTTCTAGCGTTGTAGGAATGTAGAACGTCAGTTGAACATCTAGAAATACAGGTATACAAAGAAAAGGGGCAGGCAAAGTTGCCAAGGAAATGCAAACACAGAAAATAAACTTTATTTGTTCCAACCTAATTAGCTGTGAAGCCCATAGCAGACTTATCGAGTACAAGGGTGGTTAATATAATTACTTCCTTTATCTTTCCTTCTAGCCTGGGGGAAATGGATTTAGGACGAGGAAAGTCCAATTTAAGGGGATTAAGATATAATCTTGACTTTTAAAATAATAACAGAGGCACTTGTGACTGTTTTATAACAGAAATGCAGCGCTTCAGTGGCCAAAAGTTATTGGTGCCCCCAGAAATGGACTTTGGGGCAGAAGGCCAGAACTGGGCCTGGCAGGATAAGAAGGTCCTCAAAACACAGTGGCATATTTTGGGGGCAAGTAAAGCAACATACATGGCCATCTCATGAATAGTTGTTGTTGTTTGACTTCAAGTTGTTTCTGATTGATGGCGACCGAGGCGACTCTAGCATGGGTTTTGCTTGGCAAGATTTATTCAGATGGGGCTTGCCATTGCTTTCTTTTGAGGGTGAGAGAGCGTAACTTACCCAAGATCACCCAGGGAGTTTCCCTGGCTGAGGGGCCTCCCAGAGTACTAGTCCAATACTCCATTCTAGTCCAAACATTACACCAGGTTGGCTCAAAGAGGGAGATATATGTCATATCATAAAGTTCAGATCTGAAAAATGCTTTAATTTCATCACAGCAAAAAGTCAATAAGTTGTACATTTAGGGGCTAGCATAGATCTACATAAAAATAAAAAATGATATCTATATTATGCCAAAGATCAGAGTGACTTGAAGTCTGTGCTAAAGGTATCGGACAGTAACACAGTTGTTAAAATGCAACAAAACTACGGCTTTCATCTGTTTTTCAATTGATTCCATTTTTGGCTAGCCAAGTGTTTCCTTTCTATGAAGAGCTTAGTACTCATAAATATGAAGATGAAGAAAGTCCTTCCACTAAATGCACAATTTGTTTGCTTTGTTGTTGTTTTGCATCTTCAAATCATTTCTGACTTAAGGTGAGCCTGTTGTGGGGTTCTCTTAGCAAGATTTATTCAGAAGTTTGCCATTGCCTTGCCCCGAGACTGAGAGCATGTGACTTGCCCACGTCACCTGTGGGTTTTTTGCTTAGAGAGATTTAATTCGAAGTTTGAATTTAGGCTAATACAAGTGAGTTAGAAAATGGCAGGCTGATTGGCAAACCTGTCTCTGAAATGGAAAGCCATTGATACAACTTTTCTTATATGCCGGATGGAAATATATAGAACAGGGATCTAGTGGCATATCTCAGTGATTTGCAGTATTGCTTAGTAATAGTAGTAACAAAAAGGCTCTAAATCCCTCTAAATCAGGATGTTGAAATGAAAAACAAAAGCTGGGATAATCAGAATTAGTTGTTCATGTGAAAAGATTGAGAGCTCAGTTCAGTTTGGGCAAAGCCAGAGGAATCCTGGACTCCAACTATATTCAGAGATGCTCAGTTGACGAAGGCTTTTACAGTGAAACTCCTTTGTATTTAATGCAAAGGGATTTAATGCCCTCATTTCTTCCTTGTCCTCTGTCTAGTGAAAAGATTTTTAACTGCATCAGCACTGGGAAGGTGTTGAAGAAGAGCTGGAGAAACAAAGATCTTTTGGTGTCAGCTTCCAGCAATATGTCTACAGTAAACACTGTTATACATAATGCTTGAGCTAGGAATGAGTGCGACTTTTTAAAAATAATTTTATTTATCATTATTTACACTTCTAAAAAAAAAAAGCTTTCGCGTCTTAAGTCATACATCTTTTTCTTTTCTATCATCATTATTAAACCTCAGCTCTTTCACCAACTCATTGTTCGTATCTTATAATTTCCATATATATTTCCATACATCCTATCTTTTAGTCATCTTTTCCCTCCACAATAAGATTCTTTAACATTCCATTGGTTTTCTTGCTCTACTTCGACCATCTTTTCTTACTATATTTTTCCACAGGAGACCATTCTTTATCTACCTTTTCTAGATCAACCTGGTTCAACAGGGCAGTTAGTCTATCCATTTCTTTCATCTCAGTGAGCTTCAATACCCAATCATCCACAGTTGGTAACTCTTGCTTTTTCCACTTCTGTGCTATTAACAGTCTTGCAGCTGAGACCATATATAAAAGAATTCTCCAATATTTTCTCTGTTAACATCTGGTCTGTCTGATTTAACATATTTAATAGATATATTTCCGGTTTCAATTCATACTTACCGTAACTTTAGGAATATCTTGAATTGTTTCATGGATTTTCTTCCAGTAAATTTTCATCTTAGAGCATTTCCACCAAATATGAAGCCAAGATCCAATATTTTGTTTAAATTTCCAACAAACATTCGAATTTGTATTATAAAAGTTTGCAATCTTTGCTGGAGTTAGATACCATCTTTGTTCCATCTTCCAATAGTTCTCTTTTAAATCTTGTGATTTAGTAAATTTCTGTTTCCTTCTTGCATATTCCCAGCTTTCCAAATCAATTGTTTCCCCTATATCCGTTGTCCACTTAATCATGTTTTCTGAAATTAAATCTCTTTCTTGTTTTCTATCCGCAACATTTTATGCAGTTTACTTGTTCTTTTCTTTTCTATGAATGAGATTTAACTGATCCTACTGTAATAGTGTGTGCCTTCTTAAAACAGGTAAGACAAACAGCAGTTGTCTCCAGAATTCCTTATTGAGTATGTTGTTGTTGTTATTGTCTGCCTTCAAGTTATTTCTGACTCATGGTTTTGGTTTTGGGTTGTTTTTTTGGGGGGGGGGCAAGATTTGTTCTGAGGAAGTTTGCCAATGCTGTCCCTGGAAATTGAAAGCATGGTATGAACGTCAAAACAGAGACAAAAGTGAGAGCAGATATGCCTACCTTAGCATCTCCTCCAGCATATTTTTAAAAAGCAAGTTTTTAACTTGGAAATCATAAGAAAAGTGCTGATGAAAGAAAAAGGCACCCTGAATGCATTTGGAAAAAACATTCAAGTGGTCTCTAGAAGATTCAAAATGTTTTGGCTTTCTTATGCAAGGCTTACCTGAGCTGGTTGTTCCATTTCAAATCTATGTATTGTCAGTGTTTTGCAGAGGGGCGGGATAGAAATAAAATTTATTATTAAATTTATTATTATTATAATGCGAAATGAAAAGTTTGCTGAAACATAGTGAACCGCTCTTCTTTTTGTGGTGAGCGATCCTATCATTATTATTTCCATATTTCTGATTTTGTTACCAAAGTTTCTATTAAAGAACTAATGACCAGGAACGCATCTACATTATCTGAGGTATACCTTTGTGTCTTTGGCATCTAGCAATGGTTGGTGGATTTTGAGACCCTGGATTTTTAAGAAGTAAATCTTATTAAAGTGTTGTTGTTGTTGTGTGCCTTCAAGTCGTTTCTGATGTACCCTATAATGGGGTTATCTTGGCAAGATTCTTCAGAGGGAGTTTGCCGTTGTCATCTTCTGAGACTGAGAGTGTGTGACTTGCCCAGGGTCACCCAGTGGGTTTCCATGGCCAAGCAGGATTTGAACTCTGGTCTCCCAGTGTCCTAGTCCAATACTCAAACCATTACACTATGCTGGCCCTCTTAAGTATAGTTTTAAGTGTAGTGTTTTTAACAGAGGGGCGGGATAATAATATAGGAATGTCACTGTCTAATGTGTGTACTGATCCTGATGTTAGAATTATATGAAGCTTTTGGTCCATTTAAGTCCTAAGACTTTCAATCAGTCTTATGGGGAGGGACCATTTTAGGAGAACAGTGGTTATAATGGCAAGGAGAAACTGGCTGTTCTGTCTACCTGGGATAAGGAAATCCTAGGCTGCATCCACACTGCAGAAATAATCCAGTTTGACACCACTTTAACTGCCATGGGTTGTTATGAAATTTTGGGAACTGTAGTTTTTTTGCACCACAACAAACTACAGTTCCCAAAATTCCATAGCCTTGAGCCATGGCAGTTAAAGTGGTGTCAGACTGGATTATTTTTGCTGTACGGATGCATCCTTAGTGGTGTTCCAACATTGTTATTAACTAAAAGATATTGCTGTCCATAATCTATAAGAATAGCCATGCAAATTATTTTTTGGATAAATAAAATTAGGATTGGGAACATCCATCTGTGGGATGGGATTATCTGATGGTATTTCCATAAAATAAAACTGTTGTAGTTGAACATACAGGGAATATGAATTAGTGATGCGTCAATGTGAGATTGTGGACAGGAAGCAGTTTCTAAGAGAGTCTGTTGTAATAGCAACCCAACAGCAAATTAGGAGCACAAGAACTGTGCTTCATTGTGAGCACCAATTCAAGAACACACCACCTTTTAACTCCTTTGTACCCTCACAAGTAAGTTGGGGACAGTGACAACCTCTCACAAGGACTCTCTTGACACCTCCTTTTTTCTTTCTTCTTATCTTAAGAGAGATTACATAGCACATTTAAACAATATTCAGCACTAAATTAACCTACACCACTTGGACCATATTAACATGATGAGACAGGTTTATGTACATCACACTTCTGACCCTATCATGAAACTTAGTTATCGTAGTGTGATAAAGATACTATACTTTATTGAACTCATTCTAAAAACAACATCAGCAAAGTTGCACTTCAGCTTTTGAAATGACCTTGGTTGATACCAATAAAGAAGCATCGCTTGTTTCTGGACTTCATGCATAAATAATTTATACTGGGCACTATGCACCAGAAAGTTTTCCCACACAAGCTCCCATTGAAATGAACAATGACAAGCTCTGACATAGCTCTTATGCATTTTATTGGGAACTGCCTTATAGACAGTGCCCATGGTTGTAAGATTCAAACATGCATTATTTACAAGCTTTACAGAAATGTGTGAATAATTCTGATCAGGTAAATGCGACGGTCAGGAGTGCCTGTTATCAGCTTCGGCTGATACACCAGCTGCGCCGTTTCCTGGAAGTAAACTGTGGTACATGTGCTGGTAACCTCTCGTCTTGACTTGTGTAATGCACTCTACATGGGGCTACCCTCGTGCTTGGCCCGGAAGCTGCAATTAGTTCAGAATATGGTAGCCAGATTGATCTCAGGTACATCTAGGAGAGACCATATAACACCTGTACTAAAGTCTCTCCACTGGCTGCCTATTAGTTTCCGGGCCCAGTACAAGGTGTTGGTTATAACTTTTAAAGCCCTAAATGGCTTGGGTCCAACTTATCTCCAGGGCCGCCTCCTCCCATACAATCCGCCCCGCGCTCTTTGGACCTCTGGGAGGAATTTGCTGCAGCCGACAAAAACAAGGCTGTCAGCAACCTCCCAGAAGGCCTTTTCGGCAACTGCTCCCAGATTATGGAACAGCCTGCTGGATGAGATCCGTCAGATTATGACCTTAAGCAGCTTTAAAAAAGCTGTCAAGATGGATCTCTTCTGGCAGCCTTTCCTGACTAGATTTCTGGCCTCAGGACTGAGTCCATCTCCTTCTCTCCAACTCTGCTTCAGTCGCTGCTATTATATGCTGTTATTGTTTGTTGTTATTGTCTGTTATTATTATTGTTGCCCTGGGGAGTTTTATTTTAAATATGTTTTGTTTAATACTTTTTTAAGGAGTGGGCGGGTCTTGGGACTTTGGCTATGTTTATATTGCATTGTATTTTATCTGTATGGATTTTAACGTTGTAAGCCGCCCCAATTGCTTTGCAGAGGGCCAGGGTATAAATAAATTTTATTATTATTATTATTATTATTATTATTATTATTATTATTGGTGTATCAACTAAAAACTAATGTATGTTTACCTCATTTTACATCTAGACCATAGAGCTTGGAAATTTTACTTTTTGGTGTTAGAACTTGCAGAATCATCTTGCCAAGAATCTGGGGGATGGTGAAAGTTGTATTTCAAAAATAAACTGTTCAAGTGCCATGTTGGAGTTAACATATATGCATGTGATTGGTGGGAGATAGCCTGGGTATCTGATGTTCCACATAGGTAAGGTAGGATATAGAATGTAATGTAGTAATTGTAATGGGTGATACTCAGCACAATCCATTTTGAAGAAAAAACATTATCACCAATCATGTATTTTAAAGATCAGAAGTAGAAATCCATGCAACTTCTTTAAATCTAGCCCCTTACTAAAATATTACTGAGTTCAGTGGTAATTTAACTTTCAGTGCTAGGGATTATTAGATTGTAATCCCATATTAATCCATAAAACTTTCAATGGCTTAAAGTGCATCTACACTATTTACTATATAATGCAGTTTCAGATCACTATAACTGTCATGGTTCCATCTTCCACCCAACTGAAGATTTGTACTTTGAAACTCAGGTGCACTTGCCTGAACTATGGCGCATCATCATGATCCATGATCAACCTTATATTTATTTATGTATATTCCCCTTTTTCTCCTGATTGGGACTCAAAGAATTCTCTATACTAGAGAATTTTAAGTATTTACACCAAGCTACAAATCCCAAAACATCAAACCATGACAAGTTATTGGTTTATTTCATTTCACAAATGCACATTTTTAGTTTTGAATAAAAAGTTTGTTGAAACACGTTGAACTGCTCCTTGATTTTTGTGCTATAGGAATATATCCCATTTATTTCCATGTTAATTTTGCTTCTGCTACTAAATTTTTTTATGACTGAAATAATGTTCAAGAACACATCTATTTTATTAACTTAGATATGCCTAATATGGCGCAGCTTACTTACAAGTGTGATTAAGAACACAGGCTAAATGAATGATCCCCAAAATGGGGACAGAGATGAATCAAGGTCGTAAAGCATTCTGCATAATAAAAGCAGTATGTTGGGAAGCATTAATGCAATATTAAAAAGTGGTAGCTTGCTGGAATACTCCTGATTGGGGTTCCAGTTCAGCAAACCATATCTCCTCCAGAATACTTTAATATAGTATTCTATATTATATCTGATGAGACCCAAATATATTTCTCCATGTTTTGGTCTTCAGCTTTGACTTCAGATGGCATTTCTCCTCTCAATGATTGTCTTAAAGCTAATGCACTGGATGAGGAAAAACAGATTGAGACTGAATCCAGACAAAACGGAGGTACTAACAGTTACAGGCCCGAAACCAAGTTTAGGAATACAACTTCCAGTCCTGGATGGAGTCACACTCTCCTACAAGGACTGTGTTCACAGGCTGGGGGTGCTCCTGGATCTGTCGCTCCCAATGTCAAATCAGATGTCAAATCAGGTAAATGTGAAGGTCAGGAGCGCCTGTTATCAGCTTCGGCTGATACACCAGCTGCATTTGTTTGTGGAATCCAAGGATCTTGAAACTGTCTTGATTTCTGTAATGCTCTACATGGGGCTACCCTTGTGCTTGACTCGGAAACTTCAACAAGTTCAGAACATAACAGCCAGGTTGGTTTCTGGAACTTCCAGAAGAGAGCATATAATAATAATAATAATAATAATAATAATAATAATA
>CM034703.1:36243986-36287371 GCA_020142125.1 Phrynosoma platyrhinos | reverse complement strand
GATCCACAATTACACTAATATTTGGAGATTAGATTGACCAGGCAGACAGGTTGCCTGGTCCCAATCCCTCCCCCAGAAGAAATTCATTCCATCTCTTTTTCAATGACAACCACTATTTTTACAAATACACACATCTAAAAAAAAAAGTGGTTTTTGTTTAAAAAGAGAGAGAATAAAATTCACCATGAGGGTAATTGTGAGGAAGCAATCTGTCTGCTTGCTCAGTCTGATCTCCAAGTACTATTATAAATTGTGGATTGGGAACTTGGTACACAAGGTCTAAATACCCTAAAGGTACCAGATTCCATCCCTGGTTACTATTTGGATGAGAGACTATCAATGAATGCGAAGTGCTGTAGGACATATTTCAAAGGAAGGAATTGGTCTGAGTATTCCCTACATAAGAAAACCCTAGGAAATTCATGGAGTAGCCAAAAGTAGACTGGTGTCTTGAAGGCACAAGTGCAGACACATTTATTTGCATATATAAATTGGAATGTGCAACTTTTAAGAAAATTTCTGTCCTGTTTTGGTGATGCAAACTTTTTTTCTGGTAAATCTCTGCTCTGAAGCAGAGACCTACTCTATCCTCTAACTATGGTGGATGGAGGACATTAGTATTTATTGCTACACTAACACATTCCTTTGACTTACAGTCTCCTTTTTGCAAAGTGACATAGGAATGAAATACAGGATTTTAAGCCCTACTGCATCTATAAAGCATATCTTTAAAATCTAAGTAAAATAAGGGAAGCACATCATATTAAGTTGCCATGCCTTTAAATACTGGAAGATGTTCTAATCAAAATCATTTCCAAATAAAGCTTTAAATTTGCCTGAATATAACATTTAAACTCCCCCAAATGTACTTCTTATTTGAACTCCATCCCTCTCATAAAACATTTTAGTTCAAATACTTTTGGCTACTGGCGAAACATTTCAGATTTTTACAAAGGTCACACAAAATTAACCTGCCATGCTTTTGATGTTTTGTTTACAAAACTTAACTCAAATAAATGTAATAAATTAGATTGGATGGGGTGATGATAGGACACTGGAAAAGATCCAATTTCATTCAATGCTCCTAACAGTCCATATCTGTGTGATAAGATCAGTCCAAGCAGCTATTCTGATTCTTCTGCAACCAAACTTAAAGAGACCCCAGTCCAAAAAATACTACATATGTTCAGTTCCAGTGAGGGTCCTGTTCTCAGTGGCACCAGAACCATGTTTGCATGAATAACAAACACAGGCCAGGATCCTGCATGGTCAAACATAACTGTGATGACTGAGCCCTCATGTCATAGCTACATCTCATGTACCCCCCCCCCCCGGGTTCAAATGTCATTTCCCAGTGCCTCAAATGAAGTTTCCAAGGCAGTGAAGATTGGAGCGCTGGGAAATGATATAGTAGACTCCTGGCCATGGAGCAAACTGAGAACAGGCAGCTGGAGAGATCCCTTGGAGTCTTGCTACAGTTGCTTCTATCAATATGTCCTACAACTGGGGGAGCACTGTAGATTGTCATTTCCCAGCATCCTTCAAATAGAATACTGCCTGGATGAAAATGGACGTTTTGTGTGTCACATTTGGTAATTAATTAGTATTAATGTGAATTTAAGACATCAGCCATACTAAATAAGTATATAAACATGCACAGTTTAAGCCCAAGTATCTTGCTTACTAGATCTATAAGGACTCTTGGGTCGGTTATGAACATCATCTAAAGATACACTATTAAAGGTACAAGAAAAAGCAAACCAACTTTGGATCAACAAAAGGAACAGGACAATAAACAAATGAATCCAGAAACAGGTGTCACAATTAACCAAAGTCTTATCTAAATAGAAAAGGTCTTGGGAACCTTAGGTAGATAGTGAGTGAACCAAGATATGTCTAGTTTGGCAGAGTTCTATTAAAAACGTGCCACCACTAAGATAGATCTTTTGGTTGCTTCTTCTGGCCTAAACTCAGAAAAGAGTGGATTTTCTAATCCTTCTTATCTCAGGGTTTGTGGAGATTCTAAAACAGTAAGATGAACATTTATTCTGCCTCTTCATAGTCTCAGGGACCAAAAGGGGAACCATTTTCCATGCAGTACACACATATTTGATGGAAAGACCACTGTTGCTAGGATTAAGGTGGGCCAAACATGACAACAAAGCAGTGGCATGAACATGTATGCTGGCAATGAATATGGAACAATGATTTGGATCTTCCTCCCAGCACTTGGTTTCCTCACATACACATCCCGTTCTATAGTAATCTGATGGGACAGTGTTGACAGCTCTTGGAAAAATGCCAGTCCTTTTTTACAAGTTGAATGTGAAATTGTTGGCCTCAGGGTATTGTCTTTCTTTACAAGAAGGAAGAAATGTAACACAATTTGGGAAACAGTTGCTGGAAAAGCTACCACCACAGGTAGTTTCAAGATAAATATCAGAGGATGTTTTGATTTCAAGATACATAAAACTCAAAATAGATGAGCCAACAAGGTGTGTAAGAATATATAGTCATAAAACTACAGAGCTAGAAAGAACAAACCCTATTAAGATTGTTAAAAGATAATCAAGATGGTCATGCTGTTCAATAGATCCTCCAAAAGTAGCATGTAAAAATCAAAACAATTCTGTGCCAAAACAGGAAAGGATGAGAAAGCAAACTATACCACAAAAAGGTCCCAAAGTATTTGATAGTTTGAAGACTCAAGCATCTATCTGTTTTGAATTTATCCACTAATTACATTGCTGTTATACTCCAATAAGTTGCTGCCTGGTATGTAACTTTATACGTTATAACCAGTGACCAGCAAATGTTGCCTTGTTTAGGTGAAAGGTGACATACAAATATTTTCATATATAAATGTGACCAGGAAAAAGAGAAAATGTTTCTACTTTCCATTCATTTGTGCATTCATGATGGTAGGACAAAATCAACTTGGACTTTTAAAAATATCTTAATAGTACTTGCATGTTGTTTCAATAGTTTGTTGAATTTTTGATTGCTCAATCTCATTTTAACTTTTGCTATTCTGTAGATTTTTAACAATAAGTTTTTAAATTTGTTGTAAACTGCTTTGAGTCCCGAACTGGGAAAAGGTGGGATAGAAATAAATATAACAACAACAAAACAGTTTACTAAAGAGTTCTAAAAGTGACAGGGAATGAGGCAGTTCATATCTTAAACCTGTCTAAGCTTCCTACTACAGCTGAAAAACACTCTTGCTTACTCTAGCATGCAACAAGCTGTTGAACTAAGATCCAAGAGATGTCAAGCATACATTTATTATGAGTACTGAGAGCCAGCATAATATAGTGGTTGGAGCACTGATCTTGAACTCTATAAACCAGGATTTGAATCTCCACTTGGGCATGGAAACCAACTGGGTGGCCTTGGGCATGTCACACTCTCTTGGCCCCAGAGGAAGGCAAAGGCAAACCCTCTCTGAACAAATCTTGCCAAGAAAACCCTGCGGTAGGTTTGTTTTAGGGTCATCATAATTCAGAAACGATTTGAAGGCAAACAACAACTCTGACCAAACGAAAGAACTCTAGCAGGCAGAACAAGTAAGACTCTAATACAAAAGTAGCAGGCCAGAGTCAATCATTGATAACCTATTTGATAGTTTTTTGTGGGTTTTTCGGGCTGTGTGGCCATGTTCTAGAAGAGTTTCTTTCTGACGTTTCGCCAGCATCTGTGGCTGGCATCTTCACAGATGCTGGAGAAACATCAGAAAAAAACTCTTCTAGAACATGGCCACACAGCCCGAAAAACCCACAAAAAACTATGGATGCCGGCCATGAAAGCCTACGACTTCACAACCTATTTGATGCTTGTAAATACTTTCATGCCATGCTTTCCCACCAGGTCTGATCATCTAAGACAAATTGGTCTTGCAATTACTTCTTTCTGACTACAGACTGTCTTCATGCTTGGATTGACTGACTGATTGCCTTTTTATCTCATCCCTTCTAGAAGGAAACCAGTGTGGTTACATGCTTCTCCTCTGCACCGCCCCCAACCCCATTTTATCTTCAGCATAATACAGTTACAAAGATTAGGCTGAGAAAAGGTGACTAATGCATAGTCACCCAATGTATTTTATGGTCGAGCAGGGTTTGAAACACTCCTACAGTAATTATCTTCATCTCACTGCTAATTGACAGCAACCAGACCTGATAGCCACTCCCCAAATTTAAGCCAGCATTAGCTTGCTATCAGAGACTCTGTGTGTGTGTGTGTTTGAAAGTCATGTCTGACTTATGGTGACCCTAAAGCAGACCTATCATGGGGTTTTCTGGTGAGATTTATTTAGAGTAGGTTTGCCATTTCCTTCCCTTGAGGCTGAGAGCATGTGACCTGTACAGGGTACCCAGTGGGTTTCATGGCTGAGTGGGGAATTGAACCCTGGTCTCCAGAGTTGGTAGTCCAACAGGCAAGCCACTGTGCCTCTTAATCTTCCATACTGGGTGGGCAAGGGCAGCTCTATGTATCCTTTAACCTTCAACCTTCTGCAAACAAAGCAAAATGAAACTGAAAAGAACAAAATGCCAATAATACCATGGAAGGGTTTAGCGGACATAAATTGCAAGAGGCAAGAGGCCTATTTTAGCCTGGCAGGCTTTATTCAAAACTAAAGTCTAAAATAGGCCTAGCCCATGGCCTGAATTGATTAATTCCATCTCCTGGCTTTTGAAGTCATAACTGGCCACTTTGGGCCAATATTTGGGCAAAACAGGATTTGATTCCCTGCTTGACTAAAAAGCCCACTGGGTGCTCATGGGCAAGTTTCCATGGGCACACTCTCAGCCCCAGAAAACTCTTGAGAGGGTCGCCATAAACTGGAAATGACATGAAGTCACAGCACAACAACAGGGAGCACAGTGATGTGGGTGCCCCTACTTGCTCCCAGAGAGGCTTGGTGTGGTCCTCTGATTCTTGGAAGTGGCCCAGTCCTATTTTACATGAAATAATAACTCGACATCTGGGATGGCAGCTAAGTGCAGCATGGAATGAGTTACTACTAAATTATATAATGTGTGATTAGGGAATATATGGCCTGCTAGAAATTTTTGGAGTCCATCCCTTATCATCCCTGGCTTCTGGCCATGCTGTCTTGGCTGATGGAAGTAGAAGTCCAACCACTTGGAGTACGCAAAAACATCTGCAGGACACAAGTCTGGCCCCCGGTATAAAGCTGTGTGCTCCAGTATATTCCTCCCACCCACCCCAATATCAGTACATGTAGTCTATAATAACAATTAACAAGGTGATGTGATATATTATCTTTTTAGCTTTCAAATTAATATATTTTTTTTCCAATTTGATAATAACATTCATTTTAAAAAGCCATAATCCAAATAACTATTGACAGGCCTCTTTATATGGTAACATGGCACTGTTTGTTATGTAATTCTCCCTTAAAATGTAACTTGGAAACTTTTAAATGATTGAATGTGACCTCTATATTGCCTCAGGTGTTATCTCACATAACCACTGTTTTTAATCCTCTCTTTATTTCCAAAGCTCAGGTTGCTCCTTCTAGCCTATATTTTGACAATTGACAAGTGAGGCATTGTTTTGATAATGCACCAGAAAGGAACTGACACTTTATCTTCCCAAAGCAGATTAACATTTACCTAAATCTATATGTCTACAGGGTTTAGGTTTGCTGCATGACAATTTGTATCAAGTATTTAAATTCACAAAATAGGAGGAAGATTGAGCAATATAATTTAGAAAAAAGGTGTGAAGAAAATGAACAAACCAAGCTATCCAGAATGGGGTAACCAGAGAGGACTCTCAGGCTATTATGGTAAACTATTCTGGGTTGGAAGAGCCAGGGTGGTGTTGAACTACAACTCTGGCCATGAAAACCCACTGGATGACCATGGACAAGTTACACCCTCTCAGCCTCAGAGGAAGGCAAAGGTAAACTCTCTCTGAAGAAGTCTTGCCAAGAAAACTCCAGTGTAAGTGGAAATGACTTCAAGGTACACAACAACAGATTCTGGTTTGTGGGAGGGAAGGATGGCATCACTTCTGTTCTTTAATGGAAAAATAGTGCAAGTTTCTTAATGTCAGACTACATAATTTGAAAAATTTTAGTTGAAATATGCATTCAAGACAGCTCATTATTTCTTCTTCTCCTCCTTCTCCTTCCTGCCTTTTTTCCAATCTTGGACCCAAGGATCTTACAAAAGTAAATAGAGGTAGCTAAAAAAATCACATTGTACAAAAGTTAAAATATAATTAAACTCCCAATAAAATTGAAAGAAGTTAAAAACAGTCCATTAGAAAGAACAAGTAGGTTTTTATGTGCCATAAGCTAGTGCCTACCACAAAGCCAGACTCACTGATCCTAATGTTCCTTCCTTTTTTTGCCTGGCTTTGTAGTTATTTAGCTCCAAAGTGGTCATTCCTCTCTACCTTGTGTTCTTTGCCAGGTAACTCACATTAGTACTCTCCAGACTCCTACTTCAGTTTCTGAGACTGAAGTCTCATGAGTGTTTCCACTCACATTTACCTAATTATTCCTTCTCATCTCCACCAGACTCAATGAACACTATGGCTTCTGTATCTGCTGGAAACACCACCACCCCTTTCTTTTTTGGCATCCTACAGCATGAGATACTCTGTTGTTACTGTCCAGCAACAACATAGTAGGAAGCAATCACATTCACAAGTAACAATAAGCCAAGATTGTGGCTTATTCAGGTTTACTGAGAACAAGCAACATGAGGAAGTCCCATTTAGCTCCTTTCTTTACACAAGCCGATTAAAGAAATTAGGTAGCAATGGCCCATAAATGACATCTTAAAGTGATATTGTGGGTATTGTTTTCCCTTTAAAACAAGCCAAGATTTGTAACCCAACAACAAAAGCTGCTTTAAAGCCATCTTAATAATATCAGCTTATTTAGGAGCAACAGGCCAGGATCCTGCATTTGGATGTCCCAATAAAAACTATTCTTTCTTGATTTGTTTTACTCGCTTACAAACAGCAAAGAGGGTATGAACAGGGTATGTGTACAAACACAGAGACTGTACACATTCAAAGAAGAATGCTGATTTACTGTTATGAGTGAATACTACCAGTGTGTTGATCTGCAATACCAAGAATCTTCTTTCTTTTCTTAGCACACTTATCACCAATGCAGCTGAAAAAGATGGCTCTAGCCCTCCGAAGCTTATGACACAAAATACATGTGTTAGTCTTTAATGTGCCACAAGGCTCTTTCTTGTTTTTATTACAGATGGTATATAACATTGGGAATAAGCCTACTGTTTAAATTGGGTTTATGCGGTTTGACTTTTGCAAGCTTTTGGCACTGCACAGCCCAAGGTATTTTAATGCATTTTTAAAGCCTGGTTTGGCAGCAGGATTACAAAAGAAAGATTGAAAGAGGCTTGAAAATTATATCTTGTGCTGCTAAAGCAGCAGACGATACTGGAGCAGCTGAAGCATGAGACTTAGCCCAGTGGTCAAACAAAATAAAATGCAACAAATGAAAAAGCAGTTGTTAAAGATTTCCAGCTTCTGTGACAGTTATAGGAGGACTTTGTTTTCTACTAAAGGGTCTGAGAGCTTACCAAAGACTATAGGCACTGATACTATGCTTTGATTCCAGTGTCATAAGCTGGTTAGTAAAATCAACCACAGTTTCCTGGTTTAGGAGTAATGGGAAACTGGGTTTAAATGAGGGGTTAGCAGAAAATAGATTGGTGTCTACTGGTAAAGCTTGTGATGATCTGATCTAAAATTTCTCACTATGAATAGCTTGACAAAGAAAGCTCCCCCACCATCTAAATTAGGTTGCTGAGGCACAGAAAGCTGGAGTGAAACCAGAAGTAAGCATGTGTGGGAAACAACTAAGACATCAGTTTTGATCCTGAACACAAATTTATGAACTGGACATGTGCTTAGAGGGACTGCAATCCTTAATTCTAAATGACCTAAAGCCAACTCCCCATGTCACATTTTGCATCTGCTTCTATTTAGTAGATTTCAAGCTTTTAATTTAAAAAATGAAGTATGTTTTTAAGGCTGAAGTCTAACTAACCCTGGTTTAAACTAACCAGGATAAAAACAGCAAAGCTGGCAAGAGAGAGAAGGTGTGAGGGGAAACTGTATGGCCCTAATCCAAGTTTATTAAGCTGTGATGGCTACATCAGAACCAGCCCAATATGAAAGGAAATAATGCTGTTTGAAAGCCAACCTAAACCAATTCTTGGCTACTGCTCTTTGTCACAATTTAATGACATAGACCTAACCTATAAAATCTAGGTGACATGAATCTGTCAACAGAATAGTCTGCTGGTACAACTGCTCTAGTTATTAAGATTTGCCATTATAAAAGCTCAAAAAGGGGTGGTGAAGGGAATGAGGTACTTTAGTGGCTGAAGTACTTCAGATCCAAATCTGTCCCAGCCCAGGGACACAGCCATAAAGGTGATACAAAGTTAAGTATGGACAAAAATGTGTTTGTTGTGGTATGCTTTCAAGTAGTTTCTGACTTATGACAACCCTAAAGTGACCCCATCATGGGGTTTTCTTGACAAGATTTATTCGGAAGAGGGTTGTCATTGCCTTCCTCTGAAAGTGTGACTTGCCCAAGGTCACCCAATAGGTTTCTGTAGCAGAGAAGGAATTTGAAGCCTGGTCTCCAGAGTCCTAGTCAAACACCCAAACCACTATGCCACACTGGCTCTCTGCACAAAAATACTTGAGTAATTTCCAACATGCCTAAACTGAGGGGAGGGGGGGCTTAGATATTGCACAGGATTAATCTGGTCTAATGTTGGCTCAGTGGACCCTTGCCCATCTTCACCAGGTAGGATTGTGAACAAAGACATGGAGAATCTAACAAACAGAGAACAGATTTGGATCTTTACTATTGTTTCAGCAAGGGTGATGTATTAATTTAATAGTGAATTACAGTAAAATAATCTAGCAATATATCTCAGTCCTCAGAAATCACCTTATTAACATTCCCAGTACACTCGTCCCTCCACATTTGCAGCTTTGATTATGCATGAATTTTATTAATATGTTCTCTCTAGGAATATCTATATCCTCAGTGCAACTCTATGGTCAACTTTAACAAAAGATCGCATTAAAGGACCTAGAGATTCCTAGAGAACACTTCACTAGGCATTTGTAGCTCCTCCAGCGCAATTCTATGGTCAATGTCTGGCAGATGTTGATCACAGAGTTGCACTGGAGGACATAGATATTCCTAAAGAAGTGTTCTCTCAGGTAAAAACATAGTGTTATTGCTATTTGTGGTTTTTCCACATTCACGAGGGTTGTATGCCCCTAAACCCAGTGAATGTGGAGTGACGAGTGTATTTCCTGGGAATCTGTCACCTTATATATTCTTAATTTTTTTAACTTTGTAAAATAAAATAAAATAAAATAAAATAAAATAAAATAAAATAAAATAAAACTTTCCAGAAATCTGGAAAGAAAGATTTACAAAATTCCAGGATACTGTATTGATCCTGACCAAAGATAAATATCAGAATATGTCAAGACTGTTGATCTAGACTTTATAATGAAGTTATGAATGGTAGCTAGATTATAGCAATTTACTGGATAAAATCACAAGCACCACTAATTTTGCAATAACCAAAAAACAAAAAATAAAAAGTGGGACATTACTTAATTTGCAAGCGAATTTTTCAACTGGTTATCTTAGGAATTAAACTGGCAGTTCTTACATTCAGCATAATTTACAATGTTATATTCCACTAACCCAATATTATTTATGTGTGCCATGGGGAGGGGACGGGACAACAACAATAACATACCATTTTTAAAGAAAAGAAAAGAAATTCAACCCAGGACATATCATAAAACCAGAAAGGAAACGCTATACATATTGGAGGAAACTCAATTTTCATTTTATCCCATTTACTTCTGTTCTGCAAAATAAGAGTTTGTGGAAGGGACAAAATCTCTAGAAGCTTTTGAGAGAAAAGTATTTTACCATAAATTTAATCAGCAGACTACTGAGGATAAGTTAAATAAGTGATAATAACTTGCTGAGGTTCAAGGTTTGTTTTCTTGAGCAAATGATGGACTAGATTTTTGTATATCTTGAGGATATCTGGCACCCTGCCCTCCTGAGAAAATTATCCCAATGTACTGGTGTACAAGTGCAAACACATGTTCCCTTACTTCATGTCTTACCTTCATTGTTACTTTCTTTTGGTTTTGTGGCATTTTCTTTCTTTTTTTCCTTTGCTGCAAGTAGTTCACGTTTCAGCTGGCGTGCTTCTTTCCGGAGCTCCTCACTGTAGAACATAATGTTTAAATACATCAATTTTTAAAAAGAAACTAAAGCTAATCAGAAGGAAAAAAGACAAAACAGACGTAGTGAACTGTTTTAATTCATGTTAATATTTTATGAATTTGAAAAATCTCCATATGGCTAAAACACACAGACATACATATACAGCCAAACAAGCAATGTATCAGTAATTAAACACAATGAAATACAAGTTACTGTATATACTCATGTATAAGTCTGGAAATTTTAATCAAAAAAATGACCAAAAAACCTGCAGCAACCTATCCACAGGTCATTAAAAGTACTGTGCCTTAATTCTTATCAAAAAAGAAACCATCCCCTTCTCTGAGAATAGTAGCAAAAGATGAGAGTTTAGACCATCCCAGGAGAACCTAAAAGAAGCACCGACTCCCTATACTCTTTCCATCATGGTGAGTATACCTTTTTGAATGCCTGGATGGGAAAATAACAGCTCTGTGGTGCTTCCCCAAAAAGGAGATCCGAGAATAGATGGAATTAATACTTCTTTTTGGTTCTCCTGGAACAAACTAAGCTCTTGCTGTTCAGCACTCTACTCAAAGAAGGGGATAGTTCCTTTATTGATATGAGTTAATACTGTAACTTAACTATTTCCTTTACATCCTTTTTGACATGTGTACATTTTTCTTAGCCCTGCCTGCACCTGGTCACCTACCACCACATTGCACAGCCATAATTTACCATAGTTTGTTCCTCACTCATCCAGCCTTTAGGGTGAGCACAAACAGTAATGCCTGCTGGAATTATGTAAGTTCTTTGGCATTATTTTCCTTTGCTTTGTCCTTTACATCCTTTGTTACATAACCTTAAGTTTATCCGTGACTTATTCATGGGCGATAACAAAATCCATAATTTTGGCCTCAAACTTGTCCTCCACATATGCATGAGGTTGATTTATACAAGAGTATATATGGTAAATTCTAACAAAAAATGTGAAGAGCCCTTAGCAATCTAGAACTGAATTCAGACAGCTGGATCAGATAGGTCTCAACAGTTCAATATTCTATAAAGTTAAACTTTAAACAGTTCAACTGTTAATTGAAACCTCACACTGTGTTCCCAATCAATAGAATGTGGACAACATACAGCTCCTTGAAGGCTAATACCAATACTGTCAAATATCCCACTTTCCTAGCAATCTTCAAGTATTTCTTACAGTGCGCCTGCACCATACATAGGCTTGCCATATGCAGATTTGAGCTTATATGTACGGCAAGCGCAGGAGGACAAAACTATGTGCAGCCAGAGGAGCGCGCAGGCAGTGCTGTGTGGGGGAGCACATCACCATAAGAATCAATAGGATTCCAGCATATTAATTTTTCCTCATACATGGATCAGATCCCCGAAACGGATCCCCTGAATATAGGAGGGGCCCACTGTATTGGTGCTTCTGTTTTACTAATGGTGGCATGGAGACAGCAACACCATGAAGGGACACCAAGCCATCTCCTCCCTCAGCGACTAATAGTGGTAAGCAAGCAGTACTGATTGGGACTGAGTTGGGGGAAAGGAGACTTTAGCTGTCTTCTTCTACAGTCATCCAAATGTAGCTCTTTTACACCCAAATTATGTTGTGTAGGAATGCTGGGATGAAGGTAAGGTTGAAGCCTTTGCTCAGCTCCAGAAATTATGTATATGAGCATGTACCATGCATAGATCCCAAGCTGACAATGCGATCCTCAAAGCCAAAAAATGTTCTATGCTCCTGATACTATGGAAGCTATCTCTGTCATCCTCATGTTATTTTGTGGGACAGTGTATTAAGCTTCCAAAATGTTTGTCTATTCTTTACATGGTTGAATCAATAACTTCATATTCCAGGATTACCAGTCTGGCACTTTTCATAAGTAACCCATTCACAGTTCAGCACCAGAGAGTGAAAACATCATCAGTCAAGAGCAAGCAGCCAAGTTCAGAATAATAGATGAATTAAAGGGCATTGACAGAGCTGTGGATAGAAGCTTGCACAGCACATTCCTGGATTACGTCTGACTGTAGCTATTTTCTTCAACCTTTCATAACAGTAATTCAGCATCATTTTACTAAATAAGAGGAAGGGTGACAAATAAGACAAGCAAAAGATCCCCATTCCTTCTATGTCCTTTGAAATAGTACTTGTTTTTATTTCACATAGGAAGGTAACTAACCTATGATATATGACATTTGTAGTACATTTTGTTAACTGTCAAAAAGTCAAAAGAATAAAAATAAAGTCGCAAGATTATCTAGGCAAGAATTGTTAGATAGTAGTTGAGGTCTGTATCTACTTATTGAATCCAAATGGGATTTATGTCTCAGTAAGCAGGAACGTGACTGCATGTACATGAATGATTGTACTGTGCATTTCTTCTACATAGGTATGAAAAAGCATTCAGGATTTATTTTCAAAGATATTAAAATAATCAACTTCTAACCCTAGAAAATTCTGGAAACTGTATTTCTGAGGAGTATTCCACAAACATTTTGCACACTTATCAGAAAATCCCAAGATTCTTTCATGTAAGCTATGACAGTAACATTGGTATAAATAACGCAGTGTAGAAAAATCCTTGGTGATTAATTTAAATATATGGTACAGAAAACTGTTTTGTCCCAGGCTTGGGCTATTGATTTCAACAAGAAATTTTTAAAAGGCATCCCAATGAAAATCAGCAAAGTCTGAAATTTCTTCAAATTAGTTGAATCATGTTCACTATGTTTTAATTAATATGATTATTATTATTTGGATCACTCCACCCCCAAAATATGTTACATAGGACTTGACTGAAAAGGTCCCGCTGGGAGTTTGGACAAAATTAAAGATTATGGTATAAGTACTTCAGCATCTTAGAAGGATGAGCAATATTGAGTTACAGAGAAACCACTTCATGGAGGAAATCCATGGTTGGTTCTCCCATTTTCTTTTTTAATGAAATGCAGACGTGAGCTTACTGAGGCCCTGGTTGTTAGTTTGGTCTCAGCAGCATTACTAGAGAAGAGGAGTTTTAACCATCTTCCCCATAACATCCCTTCCAAACTGTTCTACTTTTCCTTCTGCATGATAAGAAGTCAGAGAGAATGGAAGGAACTTTAAAAAAAAATCAGGAAAACTACGTTTTGTACGGGTGCTTTCTCCCTTTCCTTAGACAAAATGTGCAAATAGGTAATCTTGTCTCTAAATAATGCTGTTCTTCATTTTTAAAATGCAGTTTGGGGAGATTATATGTCTACTTCAGTCCCAAGTATCTCTGAGCATATATGTTCAACAAAAATCACTTCCACATCCTTACTAAAGATAGCATGCATCCCTGCAGTTATTTTAATGTGTCCCAGGAACACTCTGAAGCATGATTAATTTAGATGTCATCTGTCATATAGGTGACTACTGGTCTTAGACTGAACATGATGGGAGACAGAATTACATACCTTAGCAAAGCTTCAACTTTTTTATTGTTCCATTAAAAAAAAGTGTATGTATAGGAAAGTGGCAAAAATGCCCCACTCACCCATAAATAACCTTTGCAATGTTTGAAAAATAATGACTAAAGGGTGGCAGCTGCTTTTAAAGAAATGTAACACATTAACATTAATATTACAAATAGGGATGAGAGAAGCTATCACTGTTACCCCTTGCCACCATTATCGGTAATATTCTTATTTGTAACAGTGTATTTTCAAGCTTTGGCTGGAATCATTTTGAGGAATGCTAATACTTGACACTTACTTTTGATAATGGACATAAGAGCTCTACTTTTCTATGAGTAACAACTGGCACTGAAATATTTCTTTGGGGGCAGGGAAACCTTCTTGTAATGTTTGAAAATGCTGCATAATGATGTTTATTAGAGCTTAGCAAAACCTAAAATTATATCCTCTCATAGGACAACAATTCACTGAATCTAAAAACACAATATATTTAAAAAGAAAATAATAGTATCTTCATTTATTTAAAACAGAGGTAGGGAAAAATGCTGCCCAGACACCTTCCCTGTTTTGACACTTTAATTCCCACCACACATTTTGATATAATTTTTCAGGCTATTTTACCAGTAGTTCAAAAGCCTAGTCTGAAACTGGACTAAAATGGGTCAGTGCTTGTCAGGCTACCTGACGTGGGTGACCAGTAACCTTTTAATTTTTCCCCCTTCCTAATGTGGCAGGGACTGGGGCCATTATTTGTTCCCACTGACTACAACTTGCTGAAGATGAGCAGCCAATAGCTTTTAGATCAGCATAAGTCCACCGGTCACCACTTTGAGCAGTTCTGGTCTGGACAATTAGGAACCTCCAAGAATGATTTAAACTGCCCAGCTATTTTACTCTTAAGCATATTGCAAAAAGAGAAGATGTTTGCAACAAGGAAGCAGTTCTCAAATAGCTTTGTATAGGAAAGTTTTCTTCAAGAGAAGGTACTTTATTTTCTTTTAGCAAAGAAGGCACCATCTCTGCTTCAATGACACAATGAGATATTTAAACTGCATCCAACTAATCCATCTCTGTGGATCCTATCAGCCAAGATGGGCAAGAGTCAAGCTTATACAATATGTAATGCGGGAAACATATTCATGAGCCAGAGCCCTTGAACATAGTGGTACAATTTGTGACTGAAAAAGCACATATACTTTTTCCTGTGTCTATTGGTCCCAGCCAGTCCAGAACCTGTTAAAAGAAACCAAAGGTCCAACCAAATATTCAAAGACAAAAGGATAAGACAAAGAGACTTTAAACCTAGCCAGTAAAATACGCTGAAAGTCCAAAGAAATACACAAGCATGGAAAGTACTGCCAGTCACGAAGACGGAATGGAAGTGAGCAACAAGGACTCCCAGAAACTTCTCGGATATTTATAGATGGCTGACATTGTCTCCTACAACATTATTCCTTCTCTTTTCACCAGGCTTCAAAGGACAGGGATATCTTTTGGCATCCACCAAGTCTTACTGAGGAGGGACCTGTCATCTGTATCAGCCACCAGCTTCTCTGACTCAAGGAAGGAACCAGAAACCCCCCACAATCCAATTCTTCTGTAACAGGTTCCTCAGATTCTGTTATTACACATTACAGCTTAATATTCTGGTGTCATATCCTCCTTAATCATTGGGCACACAAACTAAACCTATAAGCCTGTAAATGTTTACCATTCTCTAAGGACCCAAATCAAGCTGAGCTCCTTGTTTTAATATGTTTTGGCAGAAAGTAGATAATGGCTAGTTTTCTGTGGACTATATTGTATAATGGATTTGTTGCAGTAACGTCATGCAGACACTTTTGGATCCATCAAGACACTAAGGTTTATAAATACAATGTGTGCTCAGAATCATTTAACACTCCTAATTATACTTTACATCAATCTCAGGGTACACTCTATCAATTTAAAATATACTGATAGACTATTTGAAAAGGTAACAGCAAGAGGTAGACCATAAAAGACTGAAGCAAATCTATTCCTTGTTAAGACCAGCAGGACTCTTTCATATGGTATGGCTCTGAAAAGGTTACAAATATCTTTCTTATACTGGTCAATGATATTTCTGAGTCATATTCAAAAAGTGAGAGTTATCAGACCAAATTGTAACATTCTCCTATAACCTCTGTTTTAGCCTTATCCTGAGATCTGGTCTTTTCTTTAATTTCAATCTACTCAAAGCCATAGCTATCATGTCTGAAAAACTGGCCAAGATAATTTCTTCTTGGCCTGCCACATGATTTCTCTTTTCTTTGACAGGCCAACTCTATGTGACAAAGTATAAAAACCTTCTTTTGGCCTTTCTTCTATATAGGTGTCTCTGAAAATTTACCAGGATTCCTCCCTCTTCCAGTTTCCCACTATTAAAAACATGGCACAGCTAAACTTATGTTTTCCTGATCCTACCACCCAAGGAGCCTCCATTGCTCTATGACAGTGGGGTAATGCAATCTAACTTGGTGAAATGCTTATTTATCCCTTAAAGAATCCATTCAAAAATCTAAATGCCAACAGAGATGGAAAACAAAACAATGCCCATAGACTGGAAACAATATATATTCCAATCCTCATGAACTGTGGGGATTCAAGTAATTATTGGAACAGTGCATTAATTTCTTATGCAAGCAAAGTGATGCTCAAAGTTTTTACTATATATGGAGCAAGAAATGCCAGATGTCCAAGCTGGGTTCAGAAAAGGAAGAGGAACTAGGGAACATATTGCAATCATGAATTATATAATGGAATAAACTAAATAATCTTTGAAGAAAATCAGCCTGCATATTCTACAATATATTCTATTCTTAGTCTTTAATCAAAATGGAGATTGTAGTCAAGAAATCAGAAGAAGACTAGGACTGGGAAGGGAAGCTCTGAAGGAACTAGATAAAGTGTAAAGATATATCAGTCAGTACAAAAGTGTAAAGCTGTATTATTCAGTACAAATTTTAGGATTGCCCATGTCATAGTATTTCCAATTTCTATGTAACATTGTGAATGGTGCATGGTGAAAAAAGCTCACAAGAAGAAAATCAATTCATTTGAAATGTGGTGGCAGAGGAGAGTTCTATGGATACCATGGACTGCTAAAGAGTCAAATAAATGGGTCTGAGTGCAAATCAAGCCTGAAGTCTCTCTAGAACGAACAGCAAAATAACTTATTTAAATAAGTAATGAATATAATTTTAAAATGTCTTTACTACCCTCTTGCTCCAATGCCATAAACTATAAAGATAATGTGTCAGAATTCCATACCATTGAGCCATGGTAGTTAAAGTGGAGTCAAACCAGATTATTTTTGCAATGTGGCTGCAGCCCAGAAGTACAACAATTGGGTTGGTTTGCTCACATCAGACCACAGATAAACCAAAATAGATTTGGATAGAGACTGGTTTTCCTGCTATCTTCTGGTGATTTTCCAGACACCATTTTTGAAATCCCAGCAATGTAGATGTGATGTACCTGCATATTCTAAGTCTGCTATGCTTAAAATAAACTTGGCAATCACATTATGCTTGGGACTGGCCCCTGCAAGCAGGGGCATGAAACCTCTCCCTGACCCAATCCTCTTTACATTCATAGTTTCCATCTATATCGCCTCTACCAGCTGCGTACTGACAGAACATCTTACTCAACAGATCTTGTCTCTGACTATTTAGATTCATTTGGCAGGAAGAGGAATTACTTACAACTTGGAACAGAGCCAAGCCTTTGCTCTTTGTCAAGTACTTAATATTTATTTTGTGCTTTTCATCGTTAAGTGCTTTACAAATATTAACTAAGACTTTGAACAACCCTTGGAGGCAGGTATTCTTCCTACTGAAATAAGGAAACCAACACTGCATGGAGGGCATGTGTGAATTATTTTCTCAAACACTACCTGTGACAACGAAACTAGTTTCAAAAAGTGTCATCTGTCCACTGAAATTTTATGGATTTCCCTACACATTTTAAGTGCAACTGTTTTGAAAATGCACCTCTTCACTTGGTTGATCATAAGCTCCTGGCTCTGATGTGGCTTATTTGGACCACTGTAATTGATGGAGGGAAGGATACATCTGTTTAATGAATGACCTCTGCTTATTGATACAGCAGGCAATGCAACATTGATTAATTCCATCAATTACAGTGGTCTAAATAAGCAACATCAGAGCCAGGAGCTTATGGTCAACCAAGTGAAGAGATGCATTTTCAAAACAGTTGCTCCTTGGACTTAAAATGTGTAGGAAAATCCATAAAATTTCAGTGGACAGATGACACTTTTTGAAACTAGTATCATTGTCACAGGCAGTATTTAGGAATATAATTCACATACACCATCCATGCAGTGTTGGTAAGAAATATATATATAACCTTATGCAATTAGGAAAAATGACATGCTCTGTCCAATAGATATTATACCCAAATTTCACCTTTTCTTTCTTAATATATTAAAGAAACAACCAATCTAATTTGAAAGTGGGAATGAAAAGCTGCTGAGTGTTCTTCTCACTGTCCAGGGCTGAGCCGCTTTGGAAAAATCATTTCACCTTTCTGCATCAAAGTTTTCCCATGTGTAAATAAAGTAGGTAGCTGTCTGGATTAGTTAATATTAGTGCTTCCAAGATGTAAAAATACTTTTTAGTATTAATAGCACAGGGTGGATGAGCAATTAGACACTGCAACTGACATCTTCCACTTTGCAGGCTGAAGTCACTTCCACTAAGGATAAAAACCTTCCTTGTTAGGATCCTGAGCTCAAAAGAACCAAATGATTCAAAAAGAGGTTTCATCAGCTGAGCAAGGAACAATATATTAACATCCCATGACAGGCTAGACATGCAAGAGAGTTAAGTAGTTTTATGAAAATTAAATTCTGGAGTGTAGTTGATGTTACCTTGCCTTGGAAATCTAGCTAGCATGACAGCTAAAAAACATGGCTTTCAGCACTTATAAAATGTGGAAATTAATGAAATACTGAATGAAAGAAGCTCTTCATTGTCATTTTTATTTTATCTAGTTGCAGGAGATTGATCCTGCTGATTTTTTTAAGGAACATTTTTATGTCCTAAAAATACAATAGCAATTATTGTGAAGTTTTTACAATTGTAGCATATGTAAAATAAGGTACAGCATGTTCAGAAATCATCTTATAAATAATAATAATAATAATAATAATAATGTATATTATTTATATCCTGCCCCTCTATATTTAATCTGTTGGTATCATTCCTGTTTTATTTTTAAACAAAAGATATCTTTTATCTTGTTTTATCTTTGAACCAAAGTTCCTGAGATAATTTTCAAAAATAGGCATACAGGATTTAATACACTTGAGTGAAATCTTTCTACCAATAATATACCAAAAGTGTCGTTGAAGAACCTTTTTTATGATACAAAGGATTTTACTGGTTTGTTTTTTTTTTGTTTCAAGATACTGTTGTTTACCAGTTTTAGGGCCACTTTATGCATGTGATATGTCCAGTTTTCCATCCTTTATGGGTCTCCCGTTGCAGAACTGCACAGACAGTCCTCACTGTTTGAGCTGAACAAAGAGTTATTTTTTGCAGTTGATTTCTCCATTTAATTCCATACATGGAAGAAAAAGAATTGAGAAAAAAGCAGCCAGTTTGCATTTGACAATGGCTATTTAGAATAAGAACAGTATTTTAGCCATCAAAGGGGAATCCTAGAGAGCCAGCACACTGGGACCTCGCTATTTGAGGCCTCTGCCTCCAACAAAGGTAAAGCATTTTTTTCTAATATTGGGACTGATTGGCATGCTTTACCTCTGATGCAAAACATGAAGACTCCTTAAGAAATTCAGTGTCCTCTACCTACATAGAAGCCTGAGGGTTCACAAAGGAAGGAGACACGCTGGATTCCAAAGAAACATCTTAATATGGACATTAAATTTCCTTGACTTTGAAAATCTTCCAGTGGCCAAAGGGGGAGATGCCAGCCTGCAGATAGCCCTCTCATACCATCTGAACTAAGACCAGTAACAGAAAATGCAGGCCTATGACCAACATTTTCGATTTTCTTCTTCTGTTTGCCTGATGAAGAAGTTAGTGTAACTTTGAAAGCTTGCAACATCTAATTGTGCATTTTGGTCGGTCCCATAAAGGTATCATTGTTTGGATATTTTTGAATAGAATAAAACTGATAGTGTAACGCAGTAAGTGATAACTGTGTTCACCCTGGGGGCAAGATAAGAAACAAGGGCCATAAATGCAGTTTCATATGTGCTTGATCAGCTCAATGCCATGATGCTGGAAGATAAACTGACACTTCTGTAGCTATGTAGAGAGATCTTGTAGCACCTTTGAGACTAAATGAAAGAAGGACATTGACAGCATGAGCTTTTGTAGACTTCAGTCTACTTTTTCAGATGCTTCATGCTGCCAATGTCTTTCTTTCAGTTAGTCTCAAGCAAGATCTCTCTACATACTGATTCTACAGACTAACATGACTATATTTTTGACTTCTGTAGATGATACTAGAGTTTATACTATAATGCAATACTATAGTTTTGGAAGTGAGTGTACCTACACACCACTTCTTGAGTGACATTCTCCAGTTTACACAGAGATTATCACATACATCTTGTGTGAAATCGCACACAGATAAGGAACAGATAGTAGAAAACAGAAGGCTCCAGTTAACCTCTCTCCACAGATGTGTATCTCTTGTAGCTCATTGTATGAGACTGTACAATGATCAAGTCACAAGCAGCCTTATGCCATCTAGACGTGGGCAGAAAAGAGAAAGTAGACCAAGTCTATGAAAGCATATTATGCTACAACTTCTTCTATATATTTAGTCTTAAAGGTGCTCCAAGATCCTTTTGCAAAGGAAATACAGAATGCACAGAAACAATGTCTTTCCTCTCACAGCATTGTACACAACATCTTTACTACTCAAGTCTGAAAAAGTAATTTAGATTCCTGGGGCTAAAGCCAACTGGTGGTCAATAAAATAAATAGGACTTATTAAATCAGCACTTATTAAAGTATTTTTAAATTTATTTCAAGTATTTTTTATTCGATTAATCTACTCTAGTTGAGATTTCTAGTTGGATTTAGCTCTGGGTATCAGCGTCAGTTTTGTTGCTTTTAGCCACTTGAACGTCAAGGACTATTTACAACCATGATTAATATTTCTCATTTTAATAGTTTACTCTTTTTATTTGCTGCTCCTGCCACACAATGAACAGAGACCTTTCATTCAGTTTATAAACTGAGTTTGTTGATGATTACAGAAAGCTGAGAGGAGGATGCTTGAGTTGTCAGCCTGGACATATTGCTCCTGCCCTGGTAAAACAGCATACTGCAAAACCCTTGCAGAGGGTGGAAACAAAAGAAGAACTTCTCATGTGATTGTAAAGTCCACTACCAACAGTCAAAACGTCTTGGTTTCCATTCTGCTTCTCTCACATTCTTCCATTAATACCTCATGTACAAGATGTTTCTGAATGAGACTATTTTTTGGAGATCCTATTTTCAGACAATTCAACCAGCTATATCTGCATAATCCTGTTGTTTCAAAGGAGTTTATCACACGGGGAGCCCCGTGCAAAATCGCTTTTTAAAGTAAAAAAACCCTGCAAAAGCGGAAGCTTTTGATCCACGGGATTTCTCCCGTTCTGCCCTGTGTGAACTGTGAAAGCACTGTTAAAAGGAGGTTAATCCGAATGGAAATTAGACAAAAACTGCTTCTTTTTCCTTTCGGGATCTTCTGAAAGTAAAAAGAAGCAGTTTTTGTCTAATTTCCACTCGGATTAATCTCCTTTTAACAGCGATGTCGTCTGAAAAAACGGTTTTGCAGGCTTTGTTTAATTTAAAGCCCTGTTTCCGCATGGGATTTCCCCTGTGTGATAAACTCCCTTGTTAAGATAAGTATACTAACAGTTTTCTATTCCACCAAGGTACTTCTAATGTTTACTAGGTTGAATACTTATCTACACTATCACCACAGCATTCCTATTATTATTGCATCATGGTTCCTTGCACCTGTAGTTATCTGAAATATTTCTATTCCTTCTTTCAGAAAACAACTTCCAATGTGGCCCCCACACATGCAAATTAACTAAGGCTACAATCCTGCACACTAATTAGAGAATAAATCCAATTAAAAATAAACCGTTCTGAACAGCAGTTACATGTGTTGTATTTTAAACCTTATATAAATATACAAATCAAGTAAAAACATCAGTAAATAAGCCAGTCAATTTAGCACAAAACCTAGCACTAAAATAGGAAAATCAGCTTTAAAGAGTACTTGATTTAGATATATTATACTGACCAAAAGCATCAGATTGACAATCAATGAAATCTAAAATATTGCTGACAACTTTTAGAATTTATTTTCTGCTCACGTAAGAAATCAAGTCATGGATGAAGTTAGTAAGAAGAAAACATGTATGAAGAAAAATGCAAGAGGAATTTTCAAATGTTGGTTTAAGATGGTAAAAGATTGGAGGATGTGTCACATGCGTTATATGATGACTGGGCAGCTGAATAAGTAGACATGGAAAAAAACCTATATATCTGAAGTTTAGAAACTTGTAAAATGATATTGTTCTTTAAATAGGGATCAGCAACAGTTGTAGACACAGACAAAAAGTGACACTTCAGATCCTTAATTACGTATGATGATTAATTGTTCTACCTTTCTACGCTACAATTTAGCATAGGTGCTAAAATTTGAAAATTAGTTGCTTTTGAGTTTGATCAGTGAATTCAAGTTGGCACTGATCAAAAGTCACGTTCTTTATCCATATCTAGTTTACATTTCAGTTATTCTGAACTGCTTGGATACAGACTGCCCAAGCAATTCTCCAGAGGAATCCCAATTCCTCCTAAAACTGTATTTTTATGAACAACTGCTCCCCATTATTCCAATAACTTGCCACTTCTTTACACATGTCTGGCTGGTGTAAGAGTAAGACGTTCCATGCACTTTTGGTTACTGTGCTGGAAAATTAATTCCAGACCAAGATAGCATCATCAGTTTTACAGTTTTCTTTAGAATGTAGAACACTAGAATCATCTTTTGTTGGATTCCTTTGTCTGCCTCTCTCTCGTTCTCTCTCTGTATGTTTTTTGCCTTTCTATTCACCACCACCACCAATACTGGGTTTATAAAGTGCTTCATAAACAGACATTATTCAGACATAAGAAAAAATTTAGGCTGCTGCCCCACTGCAGAAATAAAGCAGTCTGACACCACTTTAACTCCCATGGCTCAATACTATGAAATTCTGGGATCTGTAATTTGACAGACCGCTAAGCACTCTGACAGGGAAGGCTAAATATATCACTAAACTACAAATCCCAGAATTCCATAGTATAGCAGTTAAAGTTGTATCAAACTGCTTTATTTCTGCAGTGGGGCAGCAGCATTAGAGTCCCATTACATCTGCAAATCCTCCACTTTTTGCCCAACAGGAGACAATTGGAAGTGGCTGTGTTGAAAACTTCTCATTTTCAACACAAGCACAGTTCTCCATGGTGTCCAAAGTCAGGATTGTTTCAACTCTAGAATGTGACCAGCACAGAAGAATTCTCTCATACTTTAAACAAACTATAGTTCCTGGAGTCAGACACCACAGACTGAGATGCTTCCAATCTCCTCCTCTGGTGCACAAAAAGAAGAGAGAGCAAGGGAACATGCTAGCCTGAGGCTCACACATGTTTTCCATTCCTTCTGAACCAGTCCACATTGTCTTTGTAACACTTCCAACAAGTCTGTAATATTACAAACTGTGAAGGGAAAACATAAGAACATATGTCATGTTGGATCAGATCCAAAGTCCATCTACAGTAATCCACTAGATGTCTTTGGGAAGCTCATGAGCAGAGCAGGGGCAAGGAGTTAGGTTAGATGCTGAGAAGTAAGGGCAGATGTGAGATTTTCCTGGGGAATGATTTTATAGCTCAACCTCTTATCCATTCCACCCTGACTCTTCAGCTAAAGAAATGGTTTTAATCACAGTTTATCATTATGAACTGGGAATAAGGGGCAATGAGCTTTGCAGCTGCCCACTTCTTCTCCAGTACAGAGGTTTGGAGGACTGTAATTATTATGGCTAGCTGAAATAATGATGGCTTTATTATGCCAGCTTCAGATCATGGTTTATTAAACATGCTTGTTTCAAATCATCATAATTATGACACAGGTTGAGAGTCTCCCATATCTGGAATTCTGAAATTCAAAATATTCCAAAAACTGAAACTTTTTCATGGGTAGCTGAGATAGTAACAGCTTTGCTTTCTGATGGATCAAGCATAAACAAATTTTGTTTTATACACAATTTTTTAAAAATTATCTATAAAATTACCTTCAGGTTATGTGTATAAGTTATACATGAAACATAAATGAATTTTATGTTTTGACTTGGGTGCAATCTCCAAGACATTTCCTTATGTACCTATATACAAATATATACAAATAAATAAATAAATATCTGAAATCCAAAACGCCTCTGGTCCCAGGCATTTCAGATAAGCCTGTAGATTAGGGATTGAACACAAAACTAAAGCCCGAATCTTGTTTGGGCATTAAACCAGTATAACTCCTGGTTACACCAGTAACCCTGTATAGACTTATACCCCCAATGCAAACAATTCTCCATTTTCCCACTGTACAATTGACTGATTTAAAAAATCAGGGAACATCTAATAGAATGGTCCCTGAATACTTCCATTGCTTGCATCATTGTCATAAATGACTCTATATTCTGTGGTGTTGAACAGGACCTTGGCTTATCTAAGACTGACTGATTTTGAAAACAAAAACAAAAACTTCTTATTTCCTCCTCAGAGCTATATTAGAGAAGGCAAAGAGTCTGAGGCTTGTGCATATAATGATAAACAATGGTTCATTGTTTCACCTGAACCAGGTGAACATAACTACGTAAAATTTTGTCACAATTTAAGGTTTTCATGGGGTGCGTTTCTTGAGAGCTGACTCACCCACAACCTACTTTTGCTAGGGAACACTAGTGCTATTCCAAAATTGGTTTGAATTAAAGGAGCATCCTTAATTGATGACATTGTCTCTATTTGCATCATGCTCTCTGTGCATTCCAATTTTAAAACATTCTTTATAAGTTTTCTTCAATTTTATTTCAGCCTTGCAGGTTTTAACTACTGTCAACACCTAGTCCTTTGAAAGACCATATCTAGTCCTCTCTTTTATGTGCATTCAGTGGTCTTTGTGACTTTTCTTTGGTGGCTAGCCCCATAACTCCAACACAGGATTGCAAGCTGATTTTAATCTGTCTCTAAAGTTTAATGAGTAGCTTGTTGGGAGCCACTGCAAGGAGCGGCTGTTTCACAAGACATAACCCAAAGGCCTGTTGGATAAACAGACAGCTGTATAGTTCGTTCTCCAGACTGTGGTCCAAATACATTTTTGTGCCATTAAAACTGGCCTTACAATGTTTTAAATAGATACATATATCATAAATAAATGAGCACACTGAAAAACAAGAAAATACATTAACTTAATTAACAACAGAATATAAGCCTATACAATAAAGAGCTTCTCCTTGGAACAAGGATAGAACACTTGCTGTTAGGTTTTGCCTGCTGTTTCCCAACATCTGACAAGAATTTACAACAGATGGAAATGATTCTACACTGAATAGCACACCCTTCATGTTCTTTAGTCTGCAGACTTAATCACAAACATACTGCATCTGCTGAAACAACAGTCTTGGAAAGGGCATATGGATATAGACTCAGACATTCTGTGGATCTGGTATAATGAAACAGACAGGGTCCTCACTATCACCAATAATGAGTATTTTCTGAATCAGAATTTATGAAAAGTTTCAAAATTCACATCTGAGGGAAGTGAAACAGTTTTGTATTTCCCAAAGGGATGGGGTAAAAAATTCATTTCAGTTTTTTTTAATGAGAATTACCCAAAATATGCAAAATTTGAAGGTGGAAGAATGTGAAACAGACAGATTTGCCCATTTCTGCATACAAATTGAAATAAAATTTCATGTTAAACACAGTATTGGAAAGATTACGAGTGAATGCAACACAACATCTCCTGTACACATCTACAATTAACAGAAGCATAGTGAATTCACATCAAAGTCAACAAAGCAGTGGGGTGGTGACATAACAATGTCTAACTTGGCAACGCAGAAACAAAGTTCAAATCCCACTTTAGCTGCAAAGTTCACTTGCTAGTCTGGACAGGGTCATCACTTTTCAGCCTAACACTCCTAGGGGGGTTGCAGACTGCCAGAAATAGTGCAAATTGAGTCCACTTTTAGGGTTAGGGTTAGGGTTAGGGTTAGGGAATCATGGGGACTGTAGTTTATTGTGGCATCAGAGCTCTGACAGAGAAGGCTTAATGTCCCAGAAAAAAAAAATTCCCATGATTCCCTAGCACTAACCCTAACCCTAAAAGTGGACTCAATTTGCACTATTTCTGGCAGTCTGCAACCCCCCCTAGTTTGGCTGCTGGGCAGCTCAAATGAGATAACTCAAATCACACTAAAGAAAATGCAATATAAAGTAAAATGCCAACACATTAATAAAACTACAGGCTTCTGACCTGATATTTAAAATATAATTTCTTTAAGATGAATTCTGGAAATCATCCCCTAGTTTACTGATACGTTAAATGAGACTGGCTAAGTTGTTTTGTATTTACTGAGATCTTGTGTTTAGTATATTTTACACCAATTCTGCATGACTTGCTGCAGAATCAACACAATACGAATATTTATTTCAACTTAAAAAAAAAATACTTTGTTCACACTGGACATAGGCCTTAAGAAAGAAAATGAGACATAAGCAAGACTTTCTACAAATTTTCAAAATGGAAGTTTTTCTAAGGAAGAGATATTTTACAAGGAAGCTGCATTATGAGATAGTTTTATTGTATTTTTTGAATTTTACTTTGTTTTGGCTGGATACATAAATATCACCACTAGATTTTGTAACAGATTATTATCCAGAAAAATCCCTGTTGTGGAATATATGACTAGCCTCACCTCCCAAATTAGACCATTTCTTGTACGAGTAACTATAATACTCTTGCATTTATTTATAAGTTATAAATTTTATTAATGGAGAAAAGAATGGTACTAACAGATGCACTTTGATTTACCAAACAAGGTAAACAAACAAGGGCCTTGAGTCTAGATTAGATAAAGACATGTTGGAGTTTTCAAGTATGAGTGCTTTGTGCTTCCAAACAGAGAATCAAAAATTCTAGACAGGTCATGGCCATTGCAAGCATAATCAACTTTTACAGTCCACATAAATTTTTAATCCATTTTGCCTTAAAGCAACATATAGACTGTGTGACTAACATCATAACTTTGGCTTCCCTCTTTCATCTGTATGTTTTTAAAAACATTATTTCCTTGATAAAGAAGCCTATATTATTTGAAAGTTAGCAGAAAAAATATTGTGCCTTTTTAGTTAGAGTACTAAAGGTTTCTTCACAATAATGTGGAAATTATCTTATGGTCAATATGGCTGCCCCTGCATTGCTATGATTTGTTTTTAACTGTCATGCCAGTGCATCAAATTCACAGTTTAGTTGTAACAGGAACATTGTAACCCACACTCAAATTAACCTTTTCTTCCAGAAAAGCTTACAGATGCTGAATAACAGTTAGCCCTCTGACAACTATAATTGCCTTATTCAAAGTAAGTTCTAACCACGCATGCTCCATAGGAAGCCCTAGTGCAATGTAACCTTTATTTGCCCATTTTTTCACTTAGTATCAAAGTCTAAGTGGAACAAAGACCAAGAAAGGTAGAACCATGACAATGTGGTGAGAAGTTCAAGGTTCCAAGGTTATAGACTTGTGTAAGGAAGAACAACAAATATGGGACTGAGGAAGGAAGACTATGTGACAGAATGCATCCTGCAGACAGGAATGGGAGCATGGTTTCTATACCCAGCCTCACCTTGTCATCCCCCATTTTTTTTTAAAAAAAAAGAGTCGGAAATTTCATCTGCCCTTGGCAGGCCAATGAAAATCTATGTTTATCAGGACACTGATCCTCACCCAAGTAGGTGAGGTTTTGTTCCTGATTTCACATTGTACTTCTGAAACTCAAGATAAAGACAACTGCCCACACCTCTCCACAATCCTATGTGCAAAGCTGGACAGAAGTGGGATAGATACGTATGCTCGTGTCCTCTGCTTCTAAGCCACTGGAAACCTTTCAGAAGTAAGTTACAAAATTTACCAACTCTAATTATGCTCCCCAATTCCAAGCTTGAGGAGGTGTGGAATCATCTCACAGTTGTGCACTGAACTTTTGTTATCCCACAAAAAGCTTCTCTACAGTTCAATACAACCTCTGCAGTAATTTTCAACACCACCTCCTATTGCCAATATCAGAAAGAAAACTAGGCTTGTGGTGCTAATTATAGGTCAGGGGAATACTCAGTCCAACAATTAAGATCTACGGATTAGTGAATCACTGATCAAAGTGTCTTTCCTCTCTAAATGATTAAAGTGTATTAACTGTTCCTAACCAGGTGATAGGTTCTAATGTACACAGGGAAAATTATTTCCCAGTAAATACATGCATGACATAACTACAGAACTGTACGAGTTTACTGATAGTTACCTAAAAAGTTGAAATATTAGAGTGTAGCTTAGCACTCAGGAATTGAAGGTGAACTCACAACCTAAACAGGCGAACCAAATAAGGCAGCTTCTGGCGGATTTGGGGGGTGCCGTTTAGACGATGCACACCTGCAAAGCGACTGGAAGCTCCTCTGAGACTGGCTAGGTTGGCCTGAAGATGCCAGAAAAAGAAGCAGCAAAAAGCCATCCTGTTGGCAGCCCATTTGGGTCCACAGCAGCTGCCTGCTTCAGGAGTGGGCCGTCTGGTCACCGTGGTCCCAGAGCCTCTGGCCATTCACTTTGAACCGTCTGCTTTGCCTCGCAGTGGCCTCCTTTGCTCTACAGACCCTCCATCAAGGCTGATGAAGGGAGGTGGATGTTCTGTTGGAAATGCCTGAAAGATGGTGGGGATTCACCCAATGCTGCTAGAAATGGGAAGGTGGGAGACCTCTAAGGAAGGGAAAGGAAAAAGAGACCAGTATGAGGGGCTGCATCAGAAGTGATGGTAAAGGCACCAGGAAAATATTGGATAGGCTCAAGTGGCAAAGTGGTTGGGCAAATGGTGCCATGCAGTCCCCACTGGCTTGTGGTTCCAGGGCACCAATTCAGTATACACCCCTATGAATATATATTTTTAATATTCAATAACATACGAATATGCCTTCAGGTAGGCCATTGGGAAGATGGACTTCTTCAAATTTAATGTAAGACAAGTGTGTCAAAAAAGTATTTTTGTTGTTGTTAACTGTCTTTACATCAATTATTATTATTATTATTATTATTATTATTATTATTATTATTATTTGTAGTAGTAATAGTATAGTAATTATGAAACATTACTCCACAATTTATATGACCCAAAGTGTATTTTATATATTGGTAAATGTATTTTTATGATTTTGTTTGCTTTATTTAAACCAGTGGTTCTCAACCTTCCCCTCCTGGGCCCTTCTTTACATCTACACGTGCATTTCACCTTCCCCCCACTTGATGTAGTATATGAATAAATATATTTTGTTTTTAATGTGTGTATTTTCATCAACATGTGTATAAATACCCATATTTTAACATTTTATAAGGAAATAACATCATTCAAATAGGAACATTTTTATGTCAATAAATTCAATACCCAACTCAACACAATATTTATACTTGATGTGATGCATGTGCTTGTTTCCAAGTGTAAAGTTTACTAAAACAATGAGTACAGTAAGCCCTTGGTATCTGTGGGTTCAGTATCCACAGATTTAATCAACCACAGATTAAAAAGAGAGATCATTTTATTTTTTTAAATCTGTGATCAAACTGCAGGCAGGCCAGGAAAAGTGATTGCAGGGCAGTAGCACAGGCTGCAGCAGCAGGATGGTGGGAAGGGAGAAAGCAAGGGGCTGCTTTCCCTTCTGTATGATTGATGGAAGTCACTCCTACCATGATGCCTGTACCAGATTTTAAACCTCACAATCTCTCCTTTCTCACCACAAAGCCTTAACCAGCTTTAAAACCCCACAATCTCTCCCTTTCAACAACAAAATCTGAACCAGTTTTCAATCCCCTTGATTTCTCCCCCCCACCCCCACAGCCTGGGAAAGACCAACAGGTTTAAAAGCTGGTGCAGGTTTCCGGTGGGAAGGGAGAGATCGAGGGGTAAAAGCTCTCAAAAGGCTTCACCACTGCATTCCCATCTGCCAGAGAAGGAGGAGGAATGGGAGGAGTGCTGCTAGGCGGAGGTCACTTCAACAGAGCACATAGTTTTTGGCCTGAGCCTGCTCAGCTTCCCTGCTCGAGCAAGATCCAATAAGGTGACAGAGAGATGGGTTGTCCTCTTTGAATCAGATGTCAGTTAGTTAGAGTCTATATTTATTGAGGACTCCTACAGCAACTCTTGCACACACACCCATTTGGGTTGCACTCCACCATTTGAGAAGCACTGATTTAAACCAGGGGTAGGCAACCTAAGGCCCGGGAGCCGGATGCGGCCCCCCCCCCGAGGCCTTTGGACCGGCCCCAAGCCGGTCTTGCCCGCCACCGCCCACCATAATAATATTGATTAATGTTGTTATTACTTGTTCTTGGGGTTTTCTTGGCAAAATCTCCACAGGGGTTTTGCCATGGCTTTTCTGGGGCTGAGAGAGTGTGCATGCATATTTTTAATTTTTTAATTTTTTTTTTTAAAAAAATATTTATTTATGGTGTTTCGGCCCCCCAATTGTCTGAGGGACAGCAACCCGGCCCCCGGCTCAAAAAGGTTGCCTACCCCTGATTTAAACTGTAGTGGATGCTGCTCTGAGCTCAGAGGTAGGGAGGACCACCAGTATGATCTGGGTTGCTCAACTTCTCAAGTACTGAGAAGGGTCACTCCAGGAATCACTAGTAAGAGCCTCTTGGATGGTTCCATTTGCACCCCTGTCTCTATGGCAGGGGTAGGCAACCTTTCCCCTTTAAAGGCCGAGGGACTTCAGTTCCCAGAATCCCAGGAGCTATTGGCCAACTTGGGACTACTGGCCAACATGGTTGAGGCTTCTGGGAGCTGAAGTCCCTCAGCCCTTAAAGGGGAAAGGTTGCCTACCCCTGCTCTATAGTATAGCAGTCTCTGGAAATGGACTGAGTGCCATAACTGATTTGCTAATTTGGAAAAATCATGGCAAAATTAGCAGATGCCATGGTTTGCAAAGTACTTCAATATTAATTTTTGATTCTATCTTGCACAAAAGCCCAGACCTTGTGTTGTCAATTTAGATATCACACAAATTATATTTAAATGTCATGGCTTTGTACAATATCTGCACTGACTGCAAAGACCCGAGAGAACATGTGCACACCATGGAGAAAATTCCTGCTTTCCCATATATTTTTAAAATAATATGGGGTCAAAAGAGTTTTCTGTCTTAAGCTGTCATTGTGTTAACTATTTTGTATTATTTGGTCACAGTTATTTATATTTGTTGTTGTGTGCTTTCAAGCTGTTTCCCACTCATGGTGATCCTAAGGTGAACCTATCATGGGGTTTTCTTAGCAAGATTTGTTTAGATGGTGGTTTGCCATTGCCATCCCCTGAGACTGAGAGCATGTGATTTGCCCAAGGTCACACAGTGGGTTTCATGGCTGAGCTGGGAATCAAGAGTCGTAGTCCAACACTCAAACCACTATTTCACACTGGCTCAGTAGTTATTTATATACTATCAACTATTACTATCATCAGGCCACTTATACCAGTTCTGTAAATAAATCCATACAATTGACTAGCTTTAAATATCCTTATTAGGCTGTATGCACTATCACACCTATAACAGTTACCTGTGGGCAAGACTGGGGAGGGGGGGAATAATATGTTCCTACCTGGTCACCTGGGGCAGTTTGTAATCTGCCAATTGTCACAATCAAAGTAGATAAGTAGCAATCCACAACCCCAGTTTCCTTCCTAAAAGAACCCTGTGTCAATCTTTCTATTACCAAGGAACTGGCAAAACCACCTCTTGAGTATTCCTTGCCTAAGAAAAAACACACACACCATATTCACATTTCAGCTCTTAAGAATTGTGGGAGACATCTTTTTAAAGAGGGGCACACATATGCATACACATGCATGCTCTCTTTCTCTCTCTGTCTCTCTCACACACAGTTTTCCTTCAAAAGGTTTAGAGAAAGCTGGTATTCAAACACCTTCTTCTACATTTATGGTACCGTAAATCTTTATGAAACCTTAGAGTCTATAGTAACTGGGGAGAGGCAGATGTGTGGAAAACTACAAACAGTCTCCAAATGTTTGCAATATTTTTGTATTATGAGGCTGTTACCATTTCTTACTCCAAGACCTTTGAGCCACATTATCTTAGAGCATTTAATCAAAAGGTATATGTGGCTCATTTCTGGGAAAGAAAGATGCCAAAAACTGTTCAGAGTGACAAGAAATATGGGTGGGGGATGTTACCTTATCTAATTTTGTTAATTTAACATGGTTTAATCATTGCTTCCCACTTGCTAAATGTATTATAAAAATATTTTTATATACACAGACAAACCTATTTCCACTGTTTTTGTTATTGCCTGGTCATATACTATACAGGTAAGCAGCCAAGTCTCGGCCACATGCCCAGAACTTTTGAAGAATCTCACTATGAAACAATCCAGCCTTTGTTCAACCCAGCAGCATGCTAGGAGAATTCTTTCAAATATCATTGTGCTGGTTTACTGAACTTGTTAGAATGGAAGTGCATATCTATGAAATACATTTCTTTTCAGAGTAGACTAAATAAGAGTTATGTAAAGTGGGTTTCATTTCATATCATGACTGAGCGCCAGTATTTTTGGTCAGTCACAGGAAGCCAGACAGGAGCTTGTTGTCCCCAAAGGGGCTATAAATCAAATAACTAACTATTTTTGTGGCTTTGTTTTGTTCTTCGAAACTTAACTGCACCATACTCATCAGCACAGGTCAAATGTTTAAGGTATCTTTGAACAAACTGACTATCAGTGTCTTAAGAGATATAAGGGTGGAGGGGGAAGAGCCTTCTGCAATACAGCAGGTATGACCCATTCTGTAAACTTACCCATTTTTGCATCATTCCTCCCATCTATGGTATCACAACTTTTTAAAAGAAACACCTATGAAATAATGCCGTTTTTCATGTTGTTTGTTGCTGAGTGTCTTCAATTCATTTTTGACTTATGGAGATCCTAAAACAGACCTATCCCAGGGGTTTCTGGGGCTGAGAGGGTGTGACTCAGCCAAGTTCACTCAGAGGGTTTCCATGGTTTAGCAGGGAATTAAACCCTGATCACCTAGTCTTAGTCCTACGTTCAAACCACTGCACCATGTGGACACCTATATTACATACTATAAAGAAGATGACATAGAGCAGGCCTGCACAACTTGGCCTTAGGTAGAGACCAAAATTAAAATAGGCTAAACTTCTTAGGGGCACAGATAGGTTAATTATTAATATTAATTAGAATTAATTAATATTAATTCCATCCTCATCCTCCACCACCAGGCCCTTTTAGGAGAAAGTCAAGCAGCAGAGGAGACTTGTCTGTCCTTCTCCTCTTCTGCCTGGACCTCTCCTTGGGAGAAGGCTAACAATGGTGGAGCCTTGAGGGGCAAATATTTGCCCCTCTTCCTCCTCCACTGCCTGGCCTTCTCAGGAGAAAGCCAGGTGGAGGAGGAGCCTTGTAGGGTGAATGTTTGCCTGTCCTTCTCCACCTATCTTTCTCCTTGGGAGAAAGCCAAGCAGCAGAGGAGCCTTGCATGGCAGTGTTCACCCATCCTTATCCTCTGCCACTGCCCAGCCTTCTCCTCGGGAGAAAGCCGGGTGGTGTCGGAGACTTGCAGGCAAGCATTTGCCCAACCTCCCCCCCCCGCCTTCTCCTTGGGAGAAAGCCAAGCAACGGAGGAGCCTTGCAGGGCGAGTGTTCGCTCATCTTCCTTCTCCATCACCCAGGCTTCTCCTTAGGAGAAAGTGGGTTGGTGCAAAGCAAGCAAAGCAAAGCAGCTTATGCCTTGGAGGAGCCTTTGCCTATCCTCCTACTCCTCTGTCTGTCCTTCTCCTTGGGAGAAAGCCAGGCAGCATAGGACCTTGTTCCACATCCTCGTGGGCCGCCTGAAATCCTTTGGCAGGCCACATGCAGCCCCCGGGCCATATGTTGTACAGGCCTGATATAAAGAAAGCTTTTCATTTTAAAATGGATCACTGCAGCCTGTCCCTGTGTGATTATAATTGCAAAAGAGTTCCCTTTCAGGGAATTTGGCACAGCTTCCATAGAGGTCAAACTCTCCTTTTGGAAATTAAGCATTACCCCGCACATCTCGACAATGTGCAGAAAACAGGCCATACATTTTTGCTAAATTAGTTCATCAGGGTGGTTCCATTCCATGACTACAGCTTATGTTGATATTCCTTTCCCTATGATATCCATAAACTGCCAGTCCAAGACAGTGCCTGACAACTCACAAACAATTCTGTATTAGCCTCTAGTAGCTAGAAGAAAAGTTGGATGAAAAGCTCAGCATATTGAAATCAATGAGAGACTCATCTACTGGTTAGCATGTGATGCCAAGTCCAAGTTTATCTGGGATCTACAAGTTTATCTGGGATGCTTCAAGTCCATGTTTATCTGGGATCTACAACCTCCAGGTTCTTTACAAAATTTCCAGAGAAGGGAAGATTTCTATCATGGCTACTTGCCCTGGGGAATGTGCTCAACACTTGGCAGGGTACACTAAGCATTCTGTTCTTTTCTTTCTCTCCTGACTGAAAGGAAGGATAACCAAGAACACAAGGGAGGAAGTTTTAGGAGGGGGTGTTTCTTTCCATGTTTATCCCTTCTTTCCAGACTGTCATTTATATATGGACAGCGAACTTGGGGGAGGGGAAGAAAGATCAGACAGCTTAGGCAGCACAAGATACAGAGACAGGCTGGTGTTACACATGACTAAACATATGGACTGAGGAGAAAAACCTAGTAAAACGAAATAAAATGAACAGATGCATAAATTTAAATTATGTATTTCTTTAAAAAGTAAAATCATTCTAAGGACAATGATAAGTAATAGTCAGCTAAAATCAAAACATAATTGTATTTATCAGCCATCAGATATCCAATTTCTAGCCCTTCTTATGATTTGTTTTTATTGTTGTGTGCCTTCACCTATTATAGGGTTTTCTTGGCATGCTCCGTCAGAGGGCCTTCCTTGGAGGATGAGGGAGTATGACTTACCCAAGGCTATCCAATGGGTTTACATGGCCAAGCTGGGACTCAAACCCTGATCACCACAGTCCTAATCCAACGTTCAAACCACTACACCATGCTGGCTCTCTTTAATCTTTCTTTAACCTTCCTTGCTGACTGGAAAGTGTTAGTGTCCAGTGACACTTCCTTGTCATTCTTCTGCAGCTATTGCTTATCGAACTCTAATACAGACCCTGAGAGACAACCTTGTTAGCATTCAATGGCTGTACCTCCCATGATTGTGTTCTAGATCTTAGCAAGGCTCAGTGTGCAGCCATACCTCACTTAACAAAGATGCTGACATACAAAATCTGCCTAGCCCCCACTTTTTCCTATGTTTAGCTGGAAAGTTTTGTTTTTTTAGCAGTATTATCACATGGAGGATGGTGAAGGAGAGCTAATAACACAGGCTTTCAGTATCAGGTTGCAGCAGCATTCTGCAGTAAACCATGCAATAAATCTTGAGCTGGGATTCTACAGTAGCCAGTCCTACTGTAGTTGTATGAGTCTGCCTACAACAGGCAAGATAAACTGCAGCTGCTTCCAGAATCCCCTACTGAGCATGTGTGAACAGTAAAATTGAGAGAAAGGGGGAAAGCAGATAAGCCTACTTCACCAGTTCCCTCACAGCATATTTAAAAAGCAGAGATCGCTAAGTAAGGCCACCAAAATGGAAGCCATTAGATTAAAAAATGGAGACTGGCAAAAGAAAAAAAATATATCCTTGGATACATTTTGAAACAAACTTTCAAGTGATCTTCAGGAGGTTCAGAATGTTTTTGTTTACTTATTTAAGGCTTATCTAACCTGGTTGTTTCATTTCAAACATGCATATTGCTAGTTTTGAATAAAAACTTTGCTGAAACATGTTGAACTCCTGCAGGAATCTATCCCTATCCTTTCCATATCATTTCTGCCTCTGGCATCAAATTTTCTGTTAAAGAAGTAATGTGCTGATCACATCTGTTTTGTTTACTGAGGTATACCTGTATTGCTAAGAACTGCTAATTGTTCTACAATAATGCTATGCATGGTGACATTTCCCCATGCAATAGCTTTTTGTGCATTCATATATTAGCTGATGACAAGAAAATACAAGGATCACTTCCTTGGAAATTTCTTTTAAAATTAATTTCTCAACTTTGGCATCAGAAAACAAATTGAACAGATCATCTAGAATATCCTTTTTCTCAAATTTAGCAGGTCTTTCTAATTGTTTATTTTGTTTCTCTTCACTTTAAAGTAGTCCAGAATGTTCCAAAGTATTCCAAAGAGAACATTTAGCATTTTTTTCAAGATGCTTTATTATATTTGAATACAATTATAATAAAAAGGTTGTGACATCCAGCATAGATTTCATGCTGTTTAAATTTTGATCTCTTATATGATATTTAATACAGTAAGTACCATAATAAGCAAGGTTTTTTTTTTAACAGTGAAAAACTATGTGATCTTCACTCAGGACCCTTTAGAGCAGGGGTAGGCGACCTTTTTGAGCCGGGGGCCAGGTTGCCGTCCCTCAGACAATTGGGGGGCCGAAGCACCATAAATAAATAAATAAATAAATATATTTTTTTTAGAAAAAAATTAAAAAATATGCATGCACACTCTCAGCCCCAGAAAAGCCATGGCAAAACCCCTGTGGAGATTTTCCCAAGAAAACCCCAAGAACAAGTAATAACAACAATAATCAATATCATCATGGGTGGTGGTGGCGGTGGCAGGGCCGGTCCAAAGACCTTGGGGGGCCGCATCCGGCTCCCCCAAGGCCTTAGGTTGCCTACCCGTGCTTTCGAGACACAAGCCAAAGCCAAAGAAGCACAACTGCTCCTTCGCCATCCCCTAATATCAACACGCTGTATGAGATACAAAATCTGGCTGTAAATAAAATCTGGTTTGAAGAACATTTAACATGCAATTCAAAAGTAAGAGCTGACCTGTAGATATACGGATTAAAAATTAACATTTGTATGCAACGGTAGGTCAAATTGTATACCAGGAAAAGTTATACTCTGCCAATTGTATATGCGTGTGTGTGTGTGTGTGTCTATTCATGCCAACTGTATTTGTGTGTGTGTCTATTCATCTAGCCTATCTTATTCTGCATAAATCATTTTCCTTTTGTTACTGGGAATGGGACAAAGAGCTCTCTGTGCTCTCTAAATCACAGAAACCCTACCTCAGTTACCTAAAATCTTAGTCCTCCCACTCATTTCCCATTCCCATATGGCTTCCAACATTTTACAAAGCCGTTCCCACAGTCTTCCAAGCCAATCTGTAGAGCTGTAGGCAAGAAGCTGTGTAGAGAAAAGTGACTGTCTTAAGATGCTAGATTCTGTACCCAGAACGCAATTCGAAATTCATTGCAGAGAATACACACACTCTGGCCATACAAGAATTAGTCAGAAAAGTTCTACTGAAGTAATAGTTTGGACTCATTACTAACATACTCCCACAGGTATAAAAAGTGGCAATTCACATACATAGGGCATAAGCAGACTGCCAGAAATAGTGCATATTAAATTGAGGCACTGCCCTGGCTCAGTGCTAGGGAATCATGGGAACTGTAATTTATTGTGGCACCAGAGCTCTCTGACAGAGAAGGCTCAATGTCTCAGAAAAAATACAATTCCCATGATTCCCTAGCACAGAGCCAGGGCAGTGCCTCAATTTAATGTGCACTATTTCTGGCAGTCTGCTTAGGCCTATAGCTACCAATGTCCCTTCCCCTTACCTGAGTATCCCTTGAGGTTTTTGAAACTCTAGTTTTGGGAGTGGAACAGGATGCAGGGAGTTGCATCAGGTAGACAGTAGAAAACTCTTGTTCTGTTCATGTAATTTGATTCTTAGAATCCATACCAGTGGAATTAACTGCAATCTTATGCATCATATGCTACTGATTTCTATGGAACTTAGTTTTTTCTTGGCACAGCTCAGCATGCCAAAGTCCTGCTGAAATCAAAACTTAAATGCACATGATTGTACCAAAGCATAAAAAAGAAAATCGGGGGTAGGGTTAGAGGAGACTAATAGCACTTTTGAAACTCTCTCAAATAAGTCTCAAATGTACTATTACACTTGTCCCTCCACATTTGCTGGGTTTATGGATACAGGATTCCATGAATGTGGAAGAGCCACAAATAACAAAAACACTGTGTTTTTACTTAAGAGAACACTTATCTAGGAATCTCTCAGTCCTCCAGTGCAACTCTGTGGTCAGTATCTGTTAGACCAGGGGTAGGCAACCTAAGGCCCAGGGGGGCCGGATGCGGCCCCCTGAGGCCTTTGGACCAGCCCAGGCTGGTCGTGCCACTGCCGCCCCCCGCCTCCCACCATGATGATATTGATTATTGCTATTACTTGTTCTTGAGGTTTTCTTGGCAAAAGCTCCACAGGGGTTTTGCCATGGTTTTTCTGGGGCTGAGAGAGTGTGCATGCATATATATATATATATATATATATATATATATATATATATATATATATATATATATATATATATATATAATTTTTTATTTATTTATTTATTTTTGGTGTTTTGGCCCCCCAATTGTCTGAGGGACAGCAACCCGGCCTCGGCTCAAAAAGGTTGCCTACCCCTGTGTTAGACAATGACCATAGGATTGCACTGCAGGAGCTCCAAATGCCTAGTGGAGTCTTCTATCTAGGAATCTCTAGGTCCTTCAGTGAGGCTTTTGGTTAAAGTTCACCACAGAGTTGCACTGGAGGACCTAGATATTCCTAGAGAGAACATATTAATAAAATCCATGAATAATCAAATCTGCAAAAATCAAAGCTGCAAATGTGGAGGGATGAATGTATATTCCCTGTCCTGTTTTCCTTTTTACACAGTGACAGACTAACCTGGCTATTTTTTTCAAAGCTAATACGAGTGTGCGTATTCCGCACAGAAAAGTGATGATGAACAGGCACTCAGTTCTTCATCTTTGACATTTTCAAAAATGCTGCACAAAGGAAAGAAGGAAGAGAGAGAGAGAAGGAAGAGGAGAAGGAGAAGAGAAGAAGAAATAAAGGGGCTGAGGGAGGGGAGGGGGTGAGGGAGGGAAGAAAGCTAATCTTATATATGCCTGAACTAACCCAAAGCAGGAAGTACTGCAAATCACATAGGAAATTTTTGAGCACAATTTCGAGACCAAAATGTTTTGGCTTGATTTTGAGCTATCATTCAAAATTAAACATGGGACTTTTGAAGTTAACGTAAAAGAAATTACCGTGATGTTTTAAGAATATAAAAATAGAGCAGTCAGAACCTCACACTGTATTTTGTTACTAGAAATTTTTGTATGCAAGTTGTTCTTTTTGTGGCAGGATAAAATTACTGCTATCTTTATAATAAATAAATATAGCAAGAAAAGTTCATAACGCCACTATAATGAAACAGCAGCAAATGCCTCAAGGATATATTTAACAGCTCCAAAAATTAACAGCCCAAACATCAGGCATTCAGGAAACCAGGACTCCACTTAAACTCAGATTTAACCACCTGGCTGAAATCCTATACATATTTACCTGGGTGAAAGCTCAGACTGACTTCCAAGTTAATATGCACAGAATTATGCTTTAAGTATTTGGACTGATCAGATAAAAAAATGGATCTTAGGTTCCAGTCGTATGGAGATTTACTTTGGAATTTGCTCTTATGTTATTATTATTTACTACTTAGTTTTATTTAGTACAGGGGTAGGCAACCTTTCCCCTTTAAGGGTCGAGGGACTTCAGCTCCCAGAATCCTAGGAACTATTGGCCAACATGGGACTATTGGCCAACATGGCTGAGGCTTCTGGGAGCTGAAGTCCCTCGGCCCTTAAAGGGGAAAGACTGCCTACCCCTGATTTAGTACATTTATAACCTACTTTTTCTCCAAAGTAGCATATATGATTATGTCCCTCATGGCATTTTCCTTACAACTATCTAATGAAATAGTCTAGGTGGAGAGATACTGACTGTTCAAGTAAGCTTCAAGACTGAAAGGGTTTGAAATTGATTCTCCCCACAACTTGTTCAATACTCTTAAATACTATAGTACACTGTTTTACCACAGGAATCACTTCAGGGGACATAAGGATGTAAATCTTGGAACATAAAATGCAAGCAAAATTGCCACTAAGATAGAAAACCTTATTTAAAAGTTTAATCTTTCATGGAAAAACAGAGTAGCATAGGTATGGGCCAATATAGGGCATAGTACTGGGATCTATTTGCAGTAAAGACACAACTTCTACAGTAATACTCAATCAACTTTTCAGAAGCTTGTGTGTAGAGAAAAAGAAAACTAACAACAAAAAAAAGGTAGAACAAAGACTCTTCTACAAGATCCAAGAATTCGAAGGAACATTTGTACCAAGAGTGGAGATGCTCTATGGCCATCAGGAGAACACACTGCGTGATAAAAAAGAAATAAAAAGACAATGGATTAAACCAAAGACCTTGTAGCCCATCCATTTTATGAATCCTAGCATCAGGTAGTATAATGTTCAGTAGTCTACACACAACCCACTCTGTCTTCTCATCATCCTTTGTATACAATTCCATCATTCCAGTTTTTATCTAGAACATGGGTACACAATCTGTGGTCTTTCACCGGTCATGCTAACTAGAGTTGAGGGAAATATGGACCCAACTACATTTGGAGGGTCAAAAGCTTTTTTTTCTCAATGCCTAATGTAGAAGTCAGCACATATTTCAATTTTAACAAGTAAATCTTATATTTACCCAAAGCAGTAAGTTTGCACACATATTTGTGTACTGTTCAAATATGGAAACTTACAATCCAGTCTTCCTCCACCATGTTTCCAAATACATGAGGTGAAGGAAGAAAATAAAAGAAATATAAATACACTTCAAATGCTAGAATATTTATTGGATCATAATTCTACTATACAAATAACATGTCACTCTTCCTTCTGTCTCTTGACAATTCAAAATGTCAGGCCCCAGGCAAGGACTAGCCCAGGTGAGACAAATATAAAATAAAAGCTTGAAGAGACAATGCAAAGCAAAAGTAGGCAATGTTGAGAGAAAGTGGACAGGTTTGTGACAAGAATTACTTGTCACAAAATACAAGCCAGAAACAGCACCACTATTGCCTTATTGCTCTAATTCTGTCTTCTCTTGTCCCACATTGTTTTACACTGTAATTCCCATCAACTCTAAATAAAATAACTAATAGTGAAGATTCACAGGAGATGAAGTCTCAAATATCTAGAGTGCAGCAGAGTATTCAGTATTCATATGCATGTGTGCATGCGCGTACACACACACACACACAAACACAAATACTGGCCATATTAGGACTGCAGCAGGTGAAAGGTAGAGTGAGGGAGGAGATGTGTCTGACAGAACCTTATGGTGCCTCTTCCTAATCCAGGATCTCTCAACAATTAAAACTACTGGAAACTGTGCTGTACTCTACCTGGCAAACCTATTCCTCAGAAGAATGTCAGCATCTGTATTTAGGGCTAAACCCAATGTCAGATTGTCTCCCAAAACAAGGGAGAGATGGGCACGAGTACAGAAAAATGTTGCTTTTTAGAAGCTTCCAAGACAATCCAAGATCAGAGGTGGAAATCATGCAGTCCTCCAGTTCTTGTTGAATCGCAGCTCCCAGCAGCCTCAGCCAGCATAGCCAATTGTGAGGATGGAATAGTGAGGGAGTTGCAGTTTAGCAACAGTTGGAGGGACACATGATTCTTACTCCTGCTATATATATATAGATCCTGGACCAGAAAAATGGGTCAAGAATGTTCCAGTCATGTAAACTGGATCAAAACCACATAAAGTCTAGAGAGTCTGCAGGAGTCTGATCCCAGATGCCCAGGCCAGTACCAAGAGGGCGAACTGGGCTCTGCGGACAAAATTGCATGGCCACCAAGTTACATTTTTAAGGTACAGACATGTAATTTCAGAATTCATCAACAGTCTATAGTCATAACAGAATTTGGTTTAAAACAAATACATCTGGAATAAAATGCAAAAGAAAGGGAGTTATTACTGTTGGCATTTAATTTGGAGGGAAAATCCTGGTACAGGATAAATATTACCTGAAGAAATTCTATTTTAATTCACTGTTACAAATATTTCAGTGTAGGTAATGAGCGACCACTGCAGATATTTAGGTTGTGCCAAAGGCTACACCCTTGCAATTTAATAAAACACTTGAGAGTACTCATCTTAAATCTGGTAGAGTTCTTATACTAAAATTAACACACACTTGTGCATGTGTGCATGCACACACAAACAGTATTAAATGTATAAGCTCTGCAGAAGCAGTAATAATCAAACCTCTCTCTCTCTCTCTCTCACTCTTTTTTAAAAACTATTTTCTGTTAAAAATGATAAATGTGATCAACCACAGTTTCATAACCAGCTTTTTATTTGACCAAAAACTCTGATATTAAAAACACAAGAAGCCGATTATCAAGCAAAATGATATGAAATGAACTAACAAAATGTGACCTTTCTGTAGGAACTGAGTTGATTAAATGTTTATGTTTCACACTTATATAAAGCAGTGGTCTTCCACACCGGGGTTATCTTCATCTACCCTTAGTGTCCAAAACATCTTAAAGACATTTTGAAAAGAAAAATTATCCTCTGAAGGGTGCTGTCCTCATGAACCTTTTGAAGTGTTTCTGTTTAGTCTGTTTCTTCCACACAGTCTTTCACTAAGTCAGGGGTAGGCAACCTTTCCCCTTTAAGGGCCGAGGGACTTCAGTTCCCAGAAGCCTCAGCCATGTTGGCCAATAGTCCCATGTTGGCCAATAGCTCCTGGGATTCTGGGAGCTGAAGTCCCTCAGCCCTTAAAGGGGAAAGGTTGCCTACCCCTGCCATTTGGCTTAGAACCTTTCCCCATTAAGTGCCATTGTGATGGTCTCCTTTGTCATGTCACTACAACAGGGGTTGTCCTATTTTCCTGGTTTCTTTTAAGTCCTTTTCAGCATATGGCTCAACTGTCCCATGGAAGAGCATTGCCTATGTACCATACGTGTTTAGGAAATGAGGATAAGCAGCAAAACTGATAAAGTCGCTATGCTCACGAGACCATATGCAGACTTTAGACTTAGGTCCCATAGGTTTCATTTGGTCTACTATAGTAAGACTAAGGGCCTTTACAAACTGCCAGAAATAATGCAGCTTGAGTCCATTTTAACGGCCCTGGCTCAGTGCTTGGGAATCATGTGAACCGTAGTTTTTTCTGAGACAATGAGCCTTCTCTGTCAGAGAACTTTGGTGCCACAATAAACTACAGAGAACTTTGGTGCCACA
>CM034703.1:36189091-36228881 GCA_020142125.1 Phrynosoma platyrhinos | reverse complement strand
GAAATGGTAGCAGCTAAGAGTGTAATTTTGTTCTTGAGCTTTAAATTCTTTTTGCAAAATTGGGAAAAAATGATGTAAGGTTGAATTGGAATGCACAATTAATTGAATGACTGATTTCCTGAAGGAACAAGGAGAAGAGTGATTCTTTACATTGGTAAAAGAAAACAACCAAATGACTATTTGAAGGGAAATTATCAGCCAAGACACACAAACTCTCAAGACTGTGGCGAGCCTCATCTACATGCTGTATATAAATGTGAATTTCATCCATTGCAGGAAAAGCCAAATGACTCTGTAACATAGAATGACTATGAAATACAAACTGTATCTGTGATTCATTTTTTAATGTTGAGAAACAAAGAGGATATACACTTGCAAATCTATATGAATGACGACTTTTAGACATTCTTTTCTCTTGAAACTGAATTTGACGTTAACATCCCATTCCTTCTGTGTAGAGTAAAATACTTTATATCTATCTGATTAAAAATAGCCATCATACACCCTATATGCTTTAAAAACAAGCATATAGAAAATTCAAAGGTCTAATTAGAAACTTCTTGTTAGCTGCCTTTTCACCCTCGAGTCATGGTGACCCTGTGGATGAGACATCTCCAAGTCTCATTTAACTGCTCTCCTCAACTCCTGCAGGTTCAGCCCGTGACCTCCCTGACTGAGTCTAACCATTTGGAATGGTTTTCTTCTCTTACTACTGCCTTCTACCTTTCCTAGCATTATTGGCTTTTCTAATAAGTCATGCCTCCTCATGATGTAGCCAAAGTACAACAACCTCAATTTAGTCAACTTGGGTTCCAGGGAGAGATCAGGCTGTTTATTTGTCTTTGTATCTGTCCATATATTTGTCCATGTATCTGTCCTCAGCAATATTTTCTAGCACCACATCTCAAATGAGTTCACTCTTTCTATCTGCTTTCTTCACTGTACAGCTCTCACATCTGCACATAACAACTGGGAATACCATGACTTGGATGACTCTAACTTTGGTGTTCAGAGTCATATTTTTGCAGTTTAGGATCTTGTCTAGTTCTTTCATAACTGCTCTTCCCATTCCTAGTCATCTTCTGATTTCTTGAATGCAATCTCCATTCTGATCAATGTTTGATCCAAGATATGGGAAATCTTTGACTATTTTGATTCCCTCATAATTTAGGATGATTTCATGTAGATTTTTGTAGTCATTATTTTTGGTTTTTTAATGTTCAATGTTAAGCCTACTTTATTACTTTCTTCTTTGATTTTCTTTAGCAACTGTTCTAATTAGAAACTTAATTGAAATTTCAGAAAAATACCTGATGCCACAACTTACAGACTGTACAGACCAGTCACAAGGGTTAGCCAGAGGATAGAGGTGGGGTGACTGCACGCCGGCCACGCCGATGCTGCTGTCATGCTGTGTGCCCCACCACACAGCACGCAGCATCAGGGTGAACCACTGGTGCAAAAGAGCTGCGGCGGCAGCGCTAAGGGTGGCTTTTTGCTGCTCCAAAAAGGAGCGGAATTTGCCAGCTCATTTTGGAGTGGCAAAAGGCTGGATCGGGGCCGCGGTGTGTGGTTGCTGCGACCCCAAACCAGCGCTCCCAGGGGCGGCACAGAGTTGCCCCTCAGGGGCCATCTGTACAGCCACTTAGATGCAGCTGCTTAGGTGCTTTTGACTGAGTAACTCAAAATAGGTGCAACTCAAATACAAAAACTGTTTTACTCTTCAAACATGTTGTTCTTTATTTTGCTATCCATAACATAAAATTTTTAGCCTTAGCTATCTGGACCAACTGAAACGTTATGATCAGTCAGGCTTCCAAAGAAACCTGGTTTATCAGGATCAAACACCATTCAGGTGCATGGATTCTGTTCACTTCTGGTAGCTCCTCCATTTAGCTCCTCCAGCAGCAATGCTGTTGTCTGTGATTTGTTTATAATGATGTTTCAGCTGGAGATTCTAACTTATCTCCATATGAATCGAAGTAATCAGAAACTAGCAACAAACCATGGCTTATGATTCTCTTGTTTGGGAAAAGAGAATCCTTGATTTGGAAACCTCGCTAAACAAAACAGAGAAAGAATCTGTGGTTTTCTAGCTGTTTCCTTTAGCAGCAGTGTGGCCAATTCTGTTTGAGGCACCAGAGAGCTCTGGTGCCTAAAGAGAAACAGAAGAGAGGCGGAGGGGGAAGATAATTTTGTTTGGTTGAAAGTACCATTGGAGTATTATCAGAGTCACATGTTTGACTGCATTGATGGCAACAATTCTGTCTGACCAGTTTGTTCAGCGCCCCAAAAGAAACAAGCTGCAAAAAACTTGGTCCAGTTTTGTGATCTACAGGACTGAAATCTTCTCAGCTTCAAAAGAAGGAAGAATGGGATGCAGTGAATCAGGGGTGGTGTGGAATGGTGGCTGCATGTGCATGCATTAATTAATTTTTATCTTCTTCCTAAATGTAAGAAAAACATAATTTTGACAAAAACGATTGCAAATTTACACAGCAAATATATAGTTTTGTAATCTACAATATAATTCTAGGGGAATGAATGATCATTAAAAAAAATCAAAACCTTCCTATACAAAGGTGGCATATTTTAGTTACGCAGACACACTTTTCTTGCAGAATCAATGCAGAAGAAGATATATAATGCAGCTCTTCTAAGATATTGTCATCTATTCAGTAGTAAATGAAACTCTGCATGGTGCAGTGGTTTAGGTTTGAATTTCTGGTCAGCTATCAAAATCCACTAGGAGACCTTGGACAAGTCAGCCTCTCTCAACCTCAGAGGAAAGCAAAGGCAAGCCCTCTCTGAACAAATCTACCCAAGAAAACCCTTTGATGAGTTCACTTTAGGATTGTCATTAGCTGGAAACTACTTAAAGGCACGCAGCAACAGCAGTAAATAATGTCCACAAATTTCAGCTGCTTGCCATTTAGTTTCCCCTCTGTAAACTATGCTGGGGGGGGGGGTTAAACTGGAAAACACTCAATGATACAAAAAAGTATAAGTTTTATTTTATCCAGTTTTATTTTACTTTTATCCCACTTTGTTTTTTGGCTATGGGTATTTGAATGAAACATATATAGGCAAACATAAACACTCCTTTGGTCATGGCACACTACATCCTGTGACATATTGTGATTTTCACTAGATTAGAAAATATCCCATGATATGTATAACATAAGGGGTTTATTGTACTGCATCATGGATATGCCAGCTTGCTCAACTGTAGCCCACTTTTTGTTATTATGCAGCTGAGAATTCTGTTCCAACTGTGCAAGGAAGAAACACCTCCTACACTTGTATTTTCAGTACAGAAGACAGCCATCATCCTCATGGACCTTCTGAGGACCTCCAGATGGATCCTGAGAATGACTGTCACAGTGTGTGCATCTAAAGGAAAATTGCAGTGTGTCTGTCTGTCTGTCTGTCTGTCTGTCTGTCTGTCTGTCTGTCTATGGGCCTTTGCAGACTGCCAGAAATTGAGTCCACTTTAAGGATTAGGGTTAGTGCTAGGGAATCATGGGAATTGTTTTTCACCCTTGAGACATTGAGCCTTCTCTGTCAGCGAACTCTGGTGCCACAATAAAATACAGTTCCCATGATTCCCTAACCCTAACCGTAACCCTTAAAGTGGACTCAATTTGCACTATTTCTAGCAGTCTGCAAAGGCCCTATGCCACATTAAAAAGGTGGATTTGGGGGAGCTGCAGAGGTTGGTGTAAGATTTCTGCCAATGTTTCCAAGTTATGGGATGAAGGTGGAACCCACCATGTGTCTCACAGCCCAACTATGCCTTGAAATCAGGAATCCAAACAGAGAAATGGCAGTAAGAATTAAACCTCTATGTCTTGTCTGTTGCTTTTCCATACCTGTTCTTCAAACCCCTGGATACTTTCCTCCAGTCTGAGTCTGATATCCAAATCCATGCTCACACCGGAGACATGAAGTCTGAAATACCAGACAGGGAAGAGATGGCTGGTGGGTGGATTTGGAGAGAGAATGTGGCAGGTGAGATAAAATTTAAGTGCCCTCCTTCCTGCCTGACACCTCTTTGCTAGAAATTCTACCCTTCTGGCCCTCTCTGCAAAGCAGTGGAAGCCAGGCTATGAAGACGCAGTGTTATAGAATGAGTGACTAGATTTAGAGACAGGGTAGAAAAGGAATGCCATCCCTGCTCCAAAGAAATATGATGATACATTTTAAAATACTGACTTAAAATCCAGTGAACAAGTTTTAGCCCTTTCTAAAAATAAGGGCAGTAAGAGTGAGAGAAAGGGAAACCATTTTGTGTGCTTAGTGCAAGATAAGCAAATAGTTTCCAAAGCATTTTTTAAATGTTCCCATAGCATGGACATCCTCAAAGAGGGTGGTTTTAATCCTCATGCAACTCCATTCTAAGTCACACTGCACATTCTCCTAAATCACACTGCACACACTCCTGGACATAAGAGAAAAGTTATTTTATGATGGTTAAGTAAGAGTATACTAGTGGAATGGTAAACATTTATATACCATTGGGCCAGAAAATATACACACTGTCTTGAATCTCATCAGTTTTTGATTTCCTCATCTACTTCTGCTCCTGTGCTTCAAATTCTTAGATGTCACTTGTACACTAAGAACTGTTTCACATATTATAGGAAATACATGTTATTGTGTTCAAAGTACAACCCTCAAAACAAACCCCAAACAAGGCAAAGAGCCAGTTATACTTGCATTCTGCCATTCTTCTAAAGAATGAGTAAGTGTGTATTTTGTATAGAGTTTTCTGCCTCTATATTTTCTCCTCACAACAATCCTGACAGGAAGATTAGGATGCAAGAAAGTGATTAGCACAAGGTCAATCAGTGAGTCTCATGGGTGAGTGTGGATCTGAACCTAGGTTTGACTTTCCAGGTTCAGACCCATTTCTAATTTGACATGTTAATCACTATATCTTCCTGCTCCTCCTTCCTTCCTGCTTGGAGTAGGTCAACTACCCACTTGTTTCAGACATGTGCCTCTCCTATGTTAAAGCATATGATCAAGAGGATGCACAGAATACAAAGATACATAAAACACTAGTCTTTCCTGTAATATTTGGTTGCAGCCTTCTACAATGGTTCTCAAACTCTGGTCCTCCAGATGTTTTGACTTCAACTTGCAAAAGCCCTACCTAGCATAACAGTGAGAAGGATTCCGAGTGCTGACATCCCAAGCATTCAGAGTCTGAAGAACTTCTGGTCTACTACATCTCTGCCTGAGTCACTTTGAAGGGTATGGTTGTTTGCAAGCCTTAAAGACATTTGCTAGATCAATGTACAGCAGGGTGGGCAATTACTGGGAGGCTACTGGGCTGTATTAGTCTGAAATGAAGCCTTGCAGGGCCATAATCCAACTGCCCCCCAATCAATTTGTTGCCCCCACATATCCTCCAAGTGGCATGTTTTTGGCCCCATGACAGGCAAGCTTTTTCAGCAGGAAGTAACTTGAAAGCGAAGATCTTTCCTGGAATTAAAATGGTCCAGTACTCCCATATGGCAAAGATGTCCTTGCTCCCAGAGGATGTTTACAGTCATTGCGGGTAACAAAAATTGCCCACCCATGATGTGCATGTTAATACATATATTTCACTGACCCAGACAACAACTTCCCAATCTGTCACCTAAGGAACAAATACATTTAAACATTTTGTAGGACACATTTCACAGTATTTCCATAAGAGCTCCCCTCTCCACAACACTCTCATACTGGGGTCCTAAGAAACTTCTAGAAATAAAACAAGATTCCCTTTCAATTCTTGAAAAGTAACCTTTGGGTTAGCAGCATAATATCCTACAAGAAGAAATTAAAGAAATCACTTTCTTCTAAGCTAAATTGGTTTTTCTCAGTGTCCAAGTCTCTGTTGCCTAGAGAAAATGCAAGATGTTGTGGAACATCTGAAGGACATGAAGGTAGGGAAGGCTGAATTAAACAAGTTTATAATCTTTTGTCATATGCTCTGACAATCACATTTAATAAACTGCAATGAAAATAATACATATTTAAAATTGGACATATTTCTTAAAAGTCATTGAGAAAGGTGAAGCCACTTAAAACAAGGAATACCCTAAGACTACCATGGTGTCCTCACATCCCTTTCCCGAATAAATTTTTCTAATACCTATAACTTCATAGCTCACTATTCTCATTATGAGAAGACAGAATTGACACTTTGTTTGAGCAGGCATTTTTTGCTCAATCTGTAGCTACAAGGGTTCAAGTACAAGGAGAATAGCCACCATTCAAAACCCTTATTTTATGTCAACAGACAAGAACTATCATTTCAACAATCCCTGAAGGAAAAAATAATGCAGTGAGTCAAGGGAATCTGCAAGTAAATGCCTGAATGAACAAAGAAAGAAATGTTTGCCAATATACTGTTAATTGTAATTACATCAAATCAGCTAATTAATCATCAGAACCTGCAGGAAGCAGATGTTAAAAGAGAAGAGAAGAAAGGACCAAAAAAAAAAAAAAAAGATGAACCTTAGGTCAAACATAACTTTCATTTATTGCAATACAGAACATTACAACTCTTCATATGACTTTTGTAAAGCTAATCTTTAGAGTATATATAAAGTAATATACCCTAATGCCATGCTCTAAGAACGCTCAGTGGTTCACAGTCATAAAGTACAAAGTAAAATCAAGACCATCATAGCTAAGCACAATAAAAATAATAATCTACCACATAAAAAACATCAGATTAGACTGAAACTCTTGAAGCTAGGGCTCCAACAGTAACTGATTAACTTAACCAATTAAAGTTATGTGATTTCATTAAAATAGACTCCTGATTAAATCAGTAAATGCTCCCAGACTACCCACTGCTGTATTTGAAGTTTTAATGATACAAATAACTCATATGTATGTTATTTGATGGATAGTTTTTTGTGGTTTTTTTGGGCTGTGTGACCATGTTCTAGAAGAGTTTCTTTCTGACATTTCGCCAGCATCTGTGGCTGGCATCTTCAGAGAATTTAGAACATGGCCACACAGCCCCCAAAAAATCACAAAAAAACTATGGATGCCAGCCATGAAAGCCTTTGACTTTACATTTGATGGATAGATTGATGTGATTTTTAATATCTGAGAATTGACAAAAATGATTTAATACATGCAACCCCCAAGTCTCATGTCTGCAGTCCTCCAAAGCCCCCTGGAGACCATCAAAGCCTGTAAAGCCCAATTTTTAAAATTCTTTTAGGCGGACATATGTAGCCTGAAAACATGACCAAAGGTACCACAAATACTACCAAATGTGACATCCCACCCACAACCCCATATAGAAAAATGTTGACATCAGGCCAAAATGGTGATCAGACATCATGTCACTTCTGGTGCACTGGGTGGACTGATATAATCCATGGGGCCAAAACTGTACTCCTGCCTTTGGTAGGAGATCTAGGTTCTGTGAGGAACATAGTAAGTCAAAAGAGACTACTATGGCAATAGTGGTGGTGGTGGTGAATCTTGCTACTATAAAGATTCTGACAGTACCCCAATCATTCTTCTTCTAAGAACACATCACTTGTCAAGACTAGGATAAAACCAATCAGAAATGTAAGTATCCAAGGGGAAAATCATGTATAATAGTACTTAAAGTTGTACATTTCTGTCTAGAACATGAAGACTTCCTTTTCCAAGGCTACCTCTACCATTTGCCATTAACATTGCTCCAGATACTATATTTTTGACATAAGATTCCAAATCTGTCTAGCAAATTTAGACAAGTAAATTAGTCTTCTTCTGGTAGACTGGCTGCATATATGAAAACTGCTGTCAATAAAGAAATAAATTTCCAATTAACTATATCCAGATATGGACTGTTTTTCTTTAACAATGACATGTTAGCATTTTCCAGGATAACATTATATCCCTCTGTAACACCCAAACCCAGACACAGTGGTACCAATAAACATAGCAGAGTGGTGAAATATGCAATACAGTGTTTTACTCAACTTCTGTTTTGTTGACTTCTCTCCCTAGGCTAATAAGCAAGGCTGCCAACTCAGACTAATTTTTTAAATATTAACTGTATGAATTTTAGTAATAAATATGAAATTAAGCAAAAAATGCATATTGGGAAAAAAAACATTATGTATGAAGCAAGAAGCAAACTTATTTTGTGACAGTATGAAGATTTTGTTGAAAATTTTGGTGAAAAGACAGTAATAAATATAATAATAATAATAACAACAATAATTTATTTCTTGCAGCAGCCATTCTTTCCTATTTAAGTGAAAATTGATTTATGAAAGTAACTTGTTTCTGCTTAGCATGGTTAATATTAGACACAGTGTAGGATTCAGTAAATAGAACAAAGAATTATTAATCTAAAATTCAAAGATATAGCCGTGTAGAATCAGTATGTAGAAAGATTTTGTAGCACCCATAGGTTGAACAAAGATAATGGTTTCCTGGCACACTATACACATTTCAACACTATCTGACCCCCATCCTCATGGGAATGCCCTTGACCTGTTCATCACATCACTCTGTTTCCCATACTCATCTATTCTCCTCACCTATAGGTTAGTTTCCACTGCCTTTGTTCAACAACAACCATCATTAAAACTAGACATGCCACGTCATATCCACACATAAAGGATTTTGAATTTGAATTTACATTCTCACACTCTAATGGCATATATAGGTCTGTCCCTAACTTTCCATTCCATCAAATGCATCTGAGCAAGTAGACTTAAGTCTGCGAAAGCTCATATTGTCAACTTATTTCAGATAGTCTCAAGGGTGCTACAAGATCTCTCTACATCAATCTAAAATGAAGCTGCTTTAAAACTGAATTTTTGGGGCTCTGGACCTGCTGGAGAAAGAGGCTGTGGACTTGCTCTTATAATGCTAAACCAGGGGTAGGCAACCTTTCCCCTTTAAGGGCCAAGGGACTTCAGCTCCCAGAAGCCTCAGCCATGTTGGCCAATAGCTCCTGGGATTCTGGGAGCTGAAATCCTTCGGCCCTTAAAGGGGAAAGGTTGCCTACCCCTGTGCTAAACTAATGTGTGTTTGAATTGGACACTGTATATAAGATGGGTATTGACCCTCCAAGGCCTCAAGCAGAGGTCCTTCTTACAATCTACCATGAAAACGTGTTGAAAATGCCAGGGGTTGGACCTCAGATCTCCTGCATGCAAGGCATGTGTGCAAGCAATGAGATTTAGGGGGGTTGCAGACTGCCAGAAATAGTGCAAATTGAGTCCACTTTTAGGGTTAGGGTTAATGTTAGGGAATCATGGGAATTGTTTTTTTTCTGAGACATTGAGCCTTCTCTGTCAGAGAGCTCTGGTGCCACCATAAAATACAGTTCCCATGATTCCCTAGCACTAACCCTAACCCTAAAAGTGGACTCAATTTGCACTATTTCTGGCAGTCTGCAACTCCCCATAGTCCTTCTGCAAATACTGCAGACCACAGGACTATTTAGCTTGCAAAGCAGTGAGAGGAAATCAGTCATTAGTTGTATATCTTCCCTAATTTCCAAAAGAATTTAAATTCAAATTCAATTAAAAATATTAATGTGAAAAAAATAATTTGCCACACCACCCTGAATTCACCTATTCTTGTCTGACCAGAAGCTAAAAAAGGCTGAATCATGCAATATCAGGCATTTCTAGATACCACTAAGAACAAATCTGACCTGAAACAGTTTACAGACAGTGCTAGTCAGAACTGAAAATACTGGGCAAGTTGGAGCAATGGTCTGACTCAGTGTAAGGCAACTTCCTAATATGAAATCTACAGGCGGCAAGTACTAGATAAACTGTGAAGTAAGAAAAAGAGAAATTAACTAATGTAAACCTTTATTATTTGCAACGCTTTGCATGGGAAATACGCATTATGATTTAAGAGTGACGATTTCAACCTAACAAGCACAGCAGGCTGCCAGGCTGGAACATCTAATAATTTTCCCTCAGTAAACTGAGCTCTTTCCTGATCCTTCTGACCTTTCAACAAGTGGTTTAGAGACTATTGGATTATGGCAGTTAACAAATGACAGGTGCAGCCAATTAAGCAAGCAATGATGTAACTGTTACTTCCAGTCTTTAACAAGAGTTTTCTTCAGAAAATGATGCTTTTCCATCAATGAGCTCAGTATGGCTGCTTATCAGTCAATCCTGAAAAGAACTTCAAAAGCTTTGCACTGCTGATATACTTCTCATTAAAAAGTGATTTTGCTGTAAAATTATCCAACTGTGACTGTGGAATGCTTTGCTATTCTTTAACTTGGAAAGTTGTCAAAACAGTGTGACTTAACTCATTTGGTACCAGGACATCTGAATCAAAACTACCTTGAGGTTGCAAACTTGCTCAGTTAAACAACCCCAGAGCAGACAATGTCATAGGGCAGAAGAAATTCTCAAGACATAGTATTCAGATTAGCTTTTGTGTAAAAGAAAATGACAACATTGGAGAGAAGCTACTGTTCCACTCATAGCTATGTACCTTAACTAGATCTAATCCTTTACAATTTGCTATCGTGCAATGCGGACGAGGGTGGCATTTGAATGTTACCTATTACTAGCAGAAGATCAATTTGATCTTAAGATTGGCATCACAAGGTCTGATCTCTGGCCCAAGATTGGTGGGTACCAGGGTCAGGGTTTTCTCATTAGTGGCAGCTCTTTTATGGCACGCTGTTGTCCAAAATCCACTATACTTTGTCTCTTCTCTTTTCATGGGCTTTCAAAATGTTTTTACTACGTTAGGCTTTTACTGATAGATTTAGTATAACAAAGACTCACCGCAGCAAGGGTCAAGCTCATGTGCTGCTAATTCTCCCATCTCTTCCTCTGGCATGGCAGACTGGAGGAGTAAGTTCTATTTCCACTTTAAATTATCCTCTGTGTGTCATGATTTCTAAAGTTACAGAATCTGTATTTAGTTTTAAATGGTTTGCTGAAACATGTGAGCTTCATAATTTAATACCAAGCCCTTGTATCTTGTAAAATGTATTATAAAAGTTTTATTCTTCAGGATTTTGTTGTTGTTATATGCCTTTAAGTTGTTTCCAACTTATGGCAACTCTAAGGTGAGCCTACCACAGGGTCTTCTTGGCAAGTTTCTTAAGGGGGGGGGGATTTGCCAATGTCATCCTCTGAGGATGAGAGGGTGACTTGTCCAAGGTCACCCAGTAGACTTACATGGCCAAGCCAGGATTTGAACCCTGATCTCTTCTGGATTACAAAGTCTAAAATAAATAAAACCAATTAACTGTTTTGCATACTACCACTCACTTTTACCCCAACTCCAAGTTGTTCAATGCCACTCCTAATTTTTAACACAAAATAAGGCCATACTGTAAGCAGAAAGATTCATTCTATTTCTTACATCCTCTAGGGCAGAATTTACCTCTGAAACTGCAACATTTAGCTCTATGACTACATAGAACTGGTTGAATGTATATTTTCATGCCCTTCTTCTACTTCATCCTTTTCAACCAGTGTTTGGGTACTTTTGGGGGGTCCATAAACTAATTTTACCCCTGCTTAGAAATCATGTGGGCCACCTCCACCCTAAAATTATGCTACCAAATTTAAGTAGCAAACTGCTACAAGCTACTTAAAGGAATAATTTCATTTGCTTTAAATGTTCTGGCATGGTTCTGGAGAGCTACCCTGCAGTATAACCAAAATGGCTCTGGAAACTGCATGCGATCAATGTGTTATCTACCCTACTCTAGCTGACTGCTTCATCTTCCCAGCCCATCTCTGTGCTGGTCTAAATCTACAATGTGACATGCACATTCACACATGCTTATCTGTAAGTCAGACACACTGAACTCATTGGGGCTTACTTCTACATAAACATGAACAGGATTATACTGTAAATAATCTTTTTTGGTTCCATATGTATTGTATTTACATTTTGTCATTATGATGTTAGATCCCAACAAATCATATGGGAACTACAAGTTTTACATGGTGAAGTTCCCAAAAATTCAATCCCTAGTATCTCAAATTAAAAAAGAACAGGTAACAGGGGATGGGAAAGACCACGGCCCAAAGCCATGGAAAACCACTTCAAGTTAGAATGGACAAGATTAGGTTAGATCAGGGGTAGGCAAGGGACTTTAAGGGCCAAGGGACTTCCGCTCCCAGAATCCCAGGAGCTATTGGCCAACATGGCTGAGGCTTCTGGGAACTGAAGTCCCTCGGCCCTTAAAGGGGAAAGGTTGCCTACCCCTGGGTTAGATGGACCAACAGTCTGATCTTTTGTACAGTAACCTCCTGTAATATAGTTTTAGATCAGTTTTACTAACAGGGTTTTTTCAACCATCCTTTGCTACTTACCTGAAAACTGGTTTCACCCGAAATCTTTGTACATTTGGCTACAGTTTGTTTTCAAGTGCCAAGTCTAGCTTGAACTCTCTGAAGTTCTTGCACCTAATGGTTATTTTCTGTTCCCAAAATAAAGTTTCCCTGCTACATGGGTTTCCTCTGGGCTATTTGGCTGAGCAATGTCCATTCAAAGCAATTTCAGTCTAGCAACAAAGCACTGTTCCAAGTCTGAGAGCAGCTAGAAACACTCAGTCACATTCAGGCTTCCCTGTTACCCAATCAATGTACAGGAATGGTTTAGGGATTAAGTATAAAAATTACCACTGGAAAAAAAAGCACATGTCTGCCACATAGGGTCACTAGAATGCATTTATTTGTTCTTTAAATAAAGCCAGGTCCCTGTCTGGAGGGGCTTAGAGTCTACCATTTTCTACAGGAGAGACAAAGAAAGGAAAAGGAAGCAGGGATAAACTGGGAAAGGATATACATTCCATTCAGTTAGACATGTTTTGGCTTAGTTACTGTAGACATGGCAACTGGGGGATTGTGTCCCAAAAAAGGCAGGGAAGTGGACTGAGGCAACTACATCCTCTGCTTGCAATCTGTTCTTATCAAATACATGGGAAAGCCTTGGATAGGATGTGATACTGGATATTAATTGGCTAGTGATGGGATAGTGCACTGATGATACCTGGGCCATCAGCTTAATTAGGATCCAAACAGATTTCACCTTCTTTGCATCCAGTGAGAAGCTGGAAGAAAGAGTGAGAGAGTCAGAATATGGTCCTTGGGTTTATGTCCACGCTTTCAGTCTCTTCTTTCCTCACTATGGGAGGAGTAAAGAACTGAATGAGGAGAGCTCATAATTATCCAAGGGTGACTTTTGGTTGTGTGTATATATTAATGCTGGGCTTCACTTTCTTAACAACCAACTAAAAATGTGAAGTAATAACGCACAAACATTTTCTTACCACTTTTATTAAACATAACAGAAACAAATTCTTCAATGTCTTAGTGTATCTTAGGCCACAACACTTCTTATTTATTCATTCATTCCTTTAAATATTATCACCTCTCAGCCTGCTAGTCTCCAAGGCAATGCAGAATGGATAAAAACAGATATTATTTAAGTACAAATCAAAACAATACTTTTAAAACCAATTTTTTCACAGCACACACAAAGGAAAAGCTAGCCTAATTTCAAGGACCAAAGCCAATACAAAACAGTGCCATCCTAAATGCCTACTAGAAGCTCAAAAAGGAATGAGGCAGCCTGGCTTCCCTTAAGAGGAAGTATCATAAGCAAAATGTTGCTTTTGGGAAACTTGTCGTGGACACCTGCCAAGCTAGCCTCTAGGAGTGGTAGGGCACACAATAATGTCACAAAGACATTTGTGTATGTTTATCAGCTTTTCCAGGATCTGGGCTAAAATCAGGCATTAAATACAAAATTAAATACAAAGGCTGGAACAGGGGTAGGCAACCTTTTTGAGCCGGGGGCTGGGTTGCTGTCCCTCAGACAATTGGGGAGCCAAAGCACCAAAAATAAATAAATAAATAAATAAAAATAAAAATATATTTTTAAAAAAATTAAAAATTAAAAAATATATGCATACACACTCTCTCAGCCCCAGAAAAGCCATGACAAAACCCCGGCAGAGATTTTGCCAAGAAAACCCCAAGAACAAGTAATAACAACAATAATCAATATCATCATGGCGGGGGGTGGCGGTAGGACCGGCCTAGGGCCGGTCCAAAGGCCTCGGAGGGCTGCATCCGGCCCCGGGGCCTTAGGTTGCTTACCCCTGGGCTAGAATAACTCCTGACGCATTTGCCATTTCCTTTGCTTCTTCCTTTGCATCCTTTGTTACATACACACAGATCATATCCCACACCAATAAAATATATATAGTAGTCTATCTGTTGGGCACATGACTCCTTGGTTTTGAGCTACTGACTCAAAGCCTGAACCCACAATACCTCTTCTGCAACACAGCTAACAGACCTCTTAAGCAACAACTTTAGTCTGCTGTTGATTACAGATCTGCCACCTTCCTTGTATTTCAAAACTAGAGCTGACTATAAGTTCTACTGAATCTTAAACCTCATGCTGTGAAAATATTTTTCCAGGTCTACTTAAGATTATGAGCCTGACTAGTGACTGATAGCACAGACACAGACACAGACACAGTATTCAACAAATGTGTTGAAAACTGAAGCAGAAGTATTATCTAAGCTATTCTCCTACATCTTTCATCAGCAATGCAGAGGCCTAGCAGACGAACTAAGGGATGAAATAACTCATTAAAAAAGAAATGAGCTTCTAATGGTTGGTATGAACATATAGGGCTTTGTATCTTAATACTATATCAGAATTAACTAACTTAAGAAGCATGTTCACTCAAACGAAATTTGTACTCTCAATTAAAGCTACAGAAGCCCAAACAGCCATACTTCCTGTTTCTCCAGAGAAACAAGAAAAAGGATAAAAATTTGGCAATTAAGAGATACACCATAATACCTCTACTACATCTATACTACAAAAGATGAATGTGCAGCTAAACAATCAAGAGCATTGTAGTGCTTTGAAATGGTATCTTTTCCCTCCATATGGTGTTAACAATCTACTGTGTAATAAGGATTACACATTCTCACCTTCCACCACACTAGCCGCATTTTCACGGGTCAGCTAAGTATCCTTTTTTCCAGGTGACTAGACAAGTGCACACACAAATTTCACTTAAAAGTACACTGGCTTTTGCCAAGTAGCAGCAGGATGAAATATACCACTGTAACAATCGAGCCTTTGTCTCAGGCCAAGACTATACCTATTAACATGCTTTGAAGCTGAGCCAATAAAAATCTCAGTGCTGGGATACAGTTTTTGTGCCTAAACAATCTGTGCTTGTGTTTAATATACTATAGTCTATTTTCAAGGCCCTGCCAATCATGCACTCAACATGAAGAGCTTGGCTGAGATTGCTTTCAAGAATTCTAGCAAGGATATAGAAACAGATATAGAAAAGGTATGGTACAATAAAAGGTGTGTGTGTGTGTGTGGAGGGGAGGATCATGCAATTAGGTTAATCTTCGTGAACAAAATGTATTTACAAAGTTTAGTTAACAGCTAAACAAATCTTTCTCCCAAACATATTGACAATATGTTGTTGCAAAATTATTTCTCTAAAAATGTATTAAACTTTAAGCATCAGAATCCACCCCTTCTCCCACTCTGCCTCCCCGCCCCGTAAGCTACTCTTGCCCTCCCAGATGTTCAGAAATAAAGGCCACTCAAGTTAATGTGTAGCAGACCCTGGAGCCTTAAGAAGGGGAAGTGGATAAGTTTTAGAGGGTAAAGCAAACATCACAACTATTTCATTTTCATAATGAAGCATTACACACTAAAACACAGGTGTTCCTCCTGTACACCACTAACTAAACTGTGTTCATAACAGCAACCTTAGAACACACTAGAAGGATTCTGAAGCAAAGGGGAGGAGGTAAACATGTAGGAGAGAAGTAGGATAGGTAAATATTTCTGATGTAAACAGTTATTTCATTTATTAATTCCACTTCAGCTCTGCTCTCCTTTCAAAGAGGTGGGAGATGCTTACATATGACTGCCCATGCAGGCAATGATGGGGTCAAACCAACTTAATTTCAGCATTAGAATGGTCAAAGATGCTTTTAGGTAATCAATAATAGCAAAGCCAGTGAAGTCTTTACCTTGTTCTAGTAATGGGTCATCACAGAAACAGCTATTTACAGTTTTGTAGAACGCTGATGCCCACTTCTACTACAAACAGAGAAAAATCTTTCTAATATTCTAATTGAAAGTCTGCAGTGAAGGAACAAATTTAACCTTGGAAGAGATATCTTTTAGAAATAATGATCTATTTTTATTCTACCTTCTTGGATAGCATTTGTCTAAAATCAGATTACCCGTAAACTGACAAAGCACAAACTACAAAAGAATGAGGCTACTGAACACTCCACAAAACCTATCTGTTACCACCTCAGTTGTCCTGCAAAATTTTGCATGGATATTTAAACAAGGTTACCTTCACAAAAATAAAATTAAACAACACTAAAACTGGTGGATTGGAATAAAAGGGTTAAAAGGAAAGAGAGGGAGGAAAAAGGATGGAGGTGACAGGAAGAATGTGCTTGAGAGTCTGGACCACCAATAACCCACCATCCCCCTCTTTTTATTTACTCTAGTTGTATGTTAATCTTTTCCCCCTTCTCCTTTTGTCCATCTTATTTGTTGCTGCTTTAGCCTGGGGATTATCCTCCTGTCCTGTATTTGTACAGTGGCTAGCAAAACAATGTGGTCTTCAGCCCCTTGGTGCCATCACAATACAATCATGAATACTGCATCTAATTGATTCTTGGGGAAAGAGGGACAACACAGGAAGCATGACCCACAACAAAGCCTATTTCTCTCCCCTTTCTAATTCAAAACAAGGAAAACACAACCTTTTATTAACAGCTGTGTTAGAACCTCTATTATCACAGACATTTCAGAGCCAAATAATGCAGAGTTTAAAGTTCAGCCAAACCTCACCCTGAAGATCAAATGAAGACAGCTAGCTTACATGTTACTCTGTTGTGTGACCACATCATGCGTACCAAATCTAATAACTACTTTCTGATTAGTAAATATATATTTGTATGAGCAACAGACACAGTATTACAAATGATCTAGAACCACTAAAGAGGAAAGTGTATTTTAGAATTGTAAAATAGGAGACAATTATTTTAATATTCATAGCAAACATTCAGAGACTATTTTAAGTGTAGGATGCACATGATATCCTGTATTTAAAGTATATCATATAAGTGATGAGAGATAAAGTACCAAAAATTATACCACTATTATTTTTGGCAATAAAACAATATTTGTCTTTAACATTTTCTCATTCTTTCCCCTCTCCTCCCATCCCAAGAAGCCTTGAACTGTAAGATGAAAGGCTATTTCATAGTGTCCTCCATGATTAAGTAAGCAACGAACAAAGCTAATAGCAATAGCAGAGGCTGTACCATTACACTATTGTTTTAATTACTACAATGAGGTACAGATTTGTGAAAAGCATGAACATTTTTTATTACTCAGACTCCTGATTTCTTCCCAGCAGGATAATACAACAGTATTTTAACTCTGTATGAAATGGTAGATGATATTTCTCTACAGGCCTGGGGCAAATATATACTAAAAATCAGGTAATAGATATTATGGGCCTCTTCTCAAGTAGCATGAGTGTCTTTGCTCTGTGTTTCTAAGCTCTGGAATAGCACTGTCTGAGTCTTGATGGTGGAGTAGCAATGCTTCGTTTGCCCTATCCAAGACACAATGAAAGAAGCAAACCACATAGAGCATCATCTAAAGTGCTGTTCAAAAGCTGCTAAAGCCCTTCCCCTGTGTTGGATTACAACCCCCATCATCTCTGACCCAGCAGGCATACTGATATGCTGGTTGGAGATAGTGGGAGTTATAGCCTAACACTTCTCGAGGGGCCGGCTGAGAAAGGTTACACTAAGTTATGAATACTGTTATGACCTGACTCTACTAATTCACAGTTGAAAGCCAATCTTTAAAGCAGGGGTAGGCATGCTCCAAAGCCTAGGGCCATACAGGCAATTTATAGGCTGCTACACTGTTTGCAGCCACCATTTTGTAATATTTCCAGCATTATTTTATTTATTTGGGTCCAGAACTGTTTTGCTATTTGGCAAGTCTACCAGGCATGGAAAAATGTACCTATATTGTTATTACATTCCCAGCATTTGTTGTTTTGCTCCTTATATATCTTGGCTAGTTTCCATGGGGTCAGATGCCAACGGTAAAACATTTTATATCAATCTTCTTTCAATCTGTTATTGAATGTGAATTTTAAACTCTTGGTCCAATTTTTTTCCCCTTCTTGGTCCAAATTTTTCCCCACGTCTCGTCGCCCCGCCATAGCCAACTGGAAGTTCTGTTTGCAGCCACCATATTGGTAACCAAAAGTGATCTTGTGTCACTCCAAGTTGCCCTTTTTTTGGAGGGGGGCTATGGGGAGGGTCCTGCTGTTTAAGGGTGAGGAACTCCTCCCAAGCTGCACATTTTAACATGATAATTTTTGGCTTTTTCCCCCAGCTAAAAAATGATACTTTTTTTTTTTCAGGAGTGCTAGTGGTTTGGGGAAACAGGGTACTTAAGGCTGCTCAGGGCATGTCAAAAGGACCACATATGGCCTATAGGCTGTATGATTCCTGCTCCTGCTCTAAAGACCAGTAGGATAAAGCAGGATCTTTCCTACCTACCTCACATGTTTCACTTGCCAGTGAACGTAATAGAGGATGTGTTCGAAATAAAGCTATTTCACTATCTAGCACTGGAAAGATTCCAGAGGGTCATCCCCTATCCTAGACATCCTATATACAAAACATCCCTGACATCACACATCTTGTAATCCTTCACTAACAGGGGTTCTAGCCAGCTTATCTGTTAAATAACTTCCATTGTTGGGGATTATATCTATAGACCTAATTGCTAGAATCACTACAACTAGTATTTAATTTGTACAAGGAAAGCCTGAAAAATAATAAATTTGTGTGAGCCATGCATTCAGTGCGAACATCTTCCTTCCTCAGGGGGAAGAGTCATGTGAACTAAACTGTGACTGGGTATTTTCAGGGAACACCAAACCCACACAAGATGTTACTAGCAGGAGGTAAAAAGCTCATGTGTCACCTTCTCCACAGAAACTGAGCACAGACCCAGTGAACATATGAACCAAGATATCTTTATGTAAAAATTGCCTAAAGAATCAGAACCATCTATTATTAATTTTAAATCACTGATTTAAATTAGTCCACCAAGCCCCCAGCAAGAGAAGGCTCTCAGCAACGACAACAAAATACCACATACAGATCCAGTAATGGCCACGTTTCAAGTTTTGAAAGAAATTGAAATAAAGCACAGCTAATGATGTCACAGAGAGTTAAAAAAGGGGGGACACTCATATTTTATACATATAATCATATTTTATACATATAATCAGCATGAGTGAGGTAATACTCTCAAGCTCAGTCCAAGTAAATTGGGTGATGCAAGATAATCCTTACTAACAAGATTAAATATGCTAGTTGATCGTTTTTCTGTTTTCATTCATGCTTTATCAGACGTAAAAAGAGAAAATGTATTAATTCTTTAATGACTCCTGGGAATCAGTAGAACACTTAAGCAATACAATGAAAGGAACATGACTTAAAACCCAGACAATTCTCTGTCAAAAACATATAGAGACAGCCATCACTAATGACAATTTGGGCTAATCAGACACTACCACCTCCCCATTATACTAAACACACACCTCTTCATGTAGAGAAATCAAGAACTAGCATGTACATTTCACTATTTAAGCCAGGGGTAGGCAACCTTTCCCCTTTAAGGGCCAAGGGACTTCAGCTCCCAGAAGCCTCAGCCATGTTGGCCAATAGTCCCATGTTGGCCAATAGCTCCTGGGATTCTGAGAGCTGAAGTCCCTTGGCCCTTAAAGGGGAAAGGTTGCCTACCCCTGATTTAAGCAGTAATGAAATGGCAGGATTTGCAGGCATCCTACTGCAGTGTCATGAAAAGGGAAAACACTGCTGGTGGCAGATATCTTTGTCAAAGTACACCCATCTATTGTCCTCACTGAACACAACAGAAAAACACACAAGAGAAATTCCTGATAAGTTGTAGCCTTGGTTTTAAGCTTCACAAAGGTAAAGGAAATGTGGTACAGGAAATAAAGTGATGTGAAAACAAGAGAATTCCTCCCCATATGAAAAATAACTTAACCATAAGAAAAAGGACTGCCTTAATCTGGACTGGATCAGCAAATCTTTGGAACTCCATCATGACTGCTGTCTCCCCATTTTAAAAAAGACATTGCAGCTTTCTTTCTTCTAAGGGGCTTTCATGATACTTTCTGTTGGTTTTATACTTTCATCCTGACATGTTTTACTCTTTGAGTTGATCAAAGTAATGAGCAATGCATCAAAACTTTTAATAACATAATCGGTTCTATAATATTGGTGAAATACTTTTCAAACACTGTTAAGTACTAGCAGAAGTTAATTACTTTTTAAAAATAATTTTGTCATCTCTGGTCCAGCCTAACCAAAAAGCTTTTTGAGAAAAATTAGATTCTGTTGAACTGTAGTTGCTGATTGTGGGGGAGGCAGACGAACTCTGTTCATCAGCTGCTATCACTACCAATGGACATCAGCAGGAATACAGCTGTGGCAAGGAAGATACAATGCAGTGATACTTTTTCACAGCTGTTTATTCAATTTTTAACAAAAGGTAAACACATAAACAAGCCAGCCTATTACTAAAACCAAACAGGTGCTTTTCAGAAGTCCTGAAGTAAGTGAAAGCCAATAAAAGAAAGCTACCTTATCCCACCCCCATTCCCTAACTACAGCAACATAGGTGACTAACATAATTTTTAAAAATGAACAAAAATAATGCTACTAACTTGCTATCCTACTTAAATTTGCCATCACTGCTTAAAATTGCCCCCTACCTATTTAGGTGATTAATCTACCAATAGTTACAGACTTACTTTCAGGTTGCTCTAAGTCAGAAATGACTTGAAGGCACACAACAACAACAAAACAACAGATTTCGAGAACTCATATTCTACTCTAGGGTGATTATAGTCTTGCAAATATTAAGTCAAGTTTCTTAAGACTGATTCCCTTTATCATTTCTTGCTAGCAATCAGAACTCCCTTTCAAACTTTGAGACTGTCATATCAATTAACAGAAGAATCAAGACAGAGGCCATTCATAAATGTATGGCATGGCAGCTCCACCTACAGGATAAAGACTTGAATGAAAGCCTTAATGGATATTTTTAAAAATAGAATACTAGCCAAAGTGATCATTTTCATGCCTTTGACAAAATCTCGCCATCTTCCCAAAAGGTCTACTTGATGAAAACCTAAAAATGAGTTTACAATGATGTATCATTTTTATCATTTTTATCACTTCTACAATGATACTGTGTACAGTTCCATTACAACTATAAGTTTGCTCTATGACTGTCATTTGAAATGTGCACAGTGGGCCCTTGGTGTCCACTGGGGTTTGGTTACAGGACCCCTGAGGAAACAAACATCCATGAATGCTCAAGTCCTATTACATACAATGCACAGTGAAAGGTGTCCCTTATATAAAATAGCAAAATCAAGGTTTGCTTCTTGGAATTTATTTTTTAAAATATTTTCAAGCTATAGATGGTTGAATCCGTGGATAAAGAATCAGTAGATGTGGAGGGCTGACTGTATGTATAAAAGGGCATTCCTGCTCCTCTGACCATTTGACCCAATTATCATAGGTGTTCTGGGCATGAAGTGTTTAACAAATTAATAGCATTGAACTCAATGGTGACTGTATACAAATAGAATGGCAAAAGAAAAAGCTTCTAGCAAGTGCATCATAGGAACAACTTTTTGGAAGTTGTGCAATGAGTTTCAACCAAAGGTCTTCAAAGAGCTGAAGGGACACTATTCAATGCAGGATCTTCATGAGAGAATGCGACTACACCCTCCAGACAGATGGCTATTCAACCTCTGTTTCCTAAGGGAAAATATGATGAAATAATCCAAATATTTTCTATTTGAATGTTAGATGCTATCTAGTTTAGTATTTTGCATTCATTTGCAATATATTTATTTAAAAAAATGAGTCACTTGTTTTAGTAGCCTTGGGAAAGATCTTTGTCAAAATGCACTGGATGGCTCATCATGAAATGAATGACTACTTTTAGCATCATCTTGAGGCCATTCAATCCTCTGGGACATTTTTCTGGGAAGCTGCCACATCATAAAACAATGATCTTTTTCAAGTTTGCTTAATTTGTTCCATTTTTCTATTGCTTCTGGTATAGAGCTCAAAGGATCACTCCAAAGGGTTACAGAAATGATTTACGGTACTCCCACCTACTCCCCCATGTTTTTGTCACAATAATCTTGTAAGAGAGATTAGGTTTAGAGGTGATTATTGGTCCAAATTTGCCTATCAACCTTCATGGCTAAGTGAGGGTTTGAATCCAGGTCTTTCTCATCCAAAATCTTAACACTTATATCAATTTGGAATTATATCAATTTGGAATTATGGTGGCTTTTGTACTAGAAGAGATTTTGTAGTGGAACAGTGAAAATACAGTCATGTGACAATCAAATGCCTAAATGGCCATTTGCTCCTTCAAGAACACATAGAATCAAGGATCAGACTCTTTTGCTTGAACTGGGACAGAGGGGTCAGACACCATTAGATGGATTAACAATGTGACCACAACTTTAATGCATACTATAGGGCTCATAAATCAAGCATAAATCTATGCTTTGTGCACTTATTCATAGATGTTGAGCAACTGCATGTCATTTTGCTTCAATATTGTGTTGATGTTCCCTAGCTTTAGTATATCCATTTATTTTGATATATACGGAGTTAATTATAATTGATGTATGCTGTTTTATCATAACATGTGGCTACTGAAGGGAAGAGGGGTCACTGAGTACAATATAAAGCCAGGGAAAAGGCTTGTGTAGGTTTGTGAGCACCAATGTCCCACTGTCTGAATATCAGCATGTGGCAGACCTTGACTGGTTGTAGCTGTAGCTGCTCTTATGTGGAATGAATAGAAAACTGATATGTGGGAAGACCGATCTCTGTAATGATCCACCTGAATATCACTTGGAATTAGAACTGGGTAAGGGGAAGGCCAGAGGGGTGCAGTTGAGCAGGATTCTAAGTAGCGCAACATGACCTGCACAAGACATATATGATCTGGTGGTGACTAACCCAAAAATACAGCCTGATCCCCTCCCCTACTATCAGTGTTTGAATGTCTGGAACATAATGTCATTCTGTGCTAGATGAACTGTAGAGCTGACATCTACAGGGATTGAACAGAGTTATCTGATCTTCCTTTGGGAAGGAGTTTACTAATACACATGGCAGCAAAAAGGCCAGCATAAAGTTAGCCTGGACAGAGAGAAACAAAAAGGAAACACACACACACACAAAATGTAATCCCCCCTGCCCCACCATGCCGCCCAACCACTGTCATGCCTGCCAAAGAAGGGCAAGTCCACCTCCCTGTCCAACCCAAGCTAATTTTCTAGCCATTGCACCTAAAGGGTGAGAGGGTGGAAGTCAGATTCATCTTCTCCCCACTGCCTGAATGGAAGGCCATCCCCACGATCAGCCCCACTGCCAAGCTCTCTGTCAACCTACCCACTGTGTGCTGGAATGTCCAACTTCCTTCTCTCCACTGGGCGCCTTCCCCATAACCACCAAATCAGCTCCTCCACCTGCCTGCCACTTTCTTCATTGTCTCCCCTCACCTCCTTCCTGCTTACCTCAGGACCCCTAAGCAGCAAGCCTCCCCAGCCTGCCTCCCACCTACCTTCAACTTCCCCTTACCAGACATTCCCTCATCAGATGTCCCCTCGCACACCTGCTGCATCAAAAGACCCTAGCCTGCCCACTGCTCACCTAATTGTTTTCCCCAACCTCAAGCTGTTCTGTCCTCCCACCACCTTGAGCTACTTCTGCCATGAGCTTCCCCCTCCACCCAACTCCCACTTACCCAAAACTCTCTCTCCCCTTGATAGGCATCCTACCACAAGCCTACCACATCAGCTCCCCGAACCTGCATGCTGCTTGGCAGCAGGAAGTTTCCTCATACCGTATGCCATCGTGCCCATCTTCATCAAAGTAACACCCCCGCCATGTCAGGCTGCCCCAAACCCATTGCTTGCCTCAGTGTACCTTGCCCCTTGTCAGGCACTAGTCTTCCCACTAGTCTGCTGGATCAGGCCCCCATTTCGTCCATCAGGCTCTTAAACCCCAGTCTCCCCCAGCATCCCTCCCTATACTTAATTGCATTGTTCTCTTCCCTCACAGGCAGGTCGCAAGACTGAATTCAACTGGCAGCCACACAGCCTGCTTGTGTGGATGGTCTTGGCCAACAATGGCTGCCTGCCACATGGGATTTCAAGTACCACAAGATTTCAACGAAATCTGGAGCAAGTTTTGCCCCAGATGCCATTTGAAGACTCGTGATAGTGGACACTGTAAATGGCCAATCAGAGTTGAAGCAGAACCCTGGCACCAGCCCTGGGTCACCGGATGCCACAGTACCCCTCTGAGAAGCATCAGGGCAGGACTATCACAGCTTCCCTAGTGCTTCATGGTGGAAAGCAGAAATTTCCCTCCCAAGTTATATGGATAGCACCTATTTTGTACAAGCACAAAATATAGTACAGTTGACCCTCTGCTCTCATGGAGAATCGTTTCAGACGCCCGCCCCCCCCCCACACACCAGAACAGAAAATCACATATATTCAACCCCTGTAAGCTTTAATGAAGGGGTGTGCCTACAGGGGTGCACCCCCCCTCATTTTGTCCTCCTCTGTTTGCCGCCTGCAGAAAGGCGAGGGATGCAGATCTCAAGTCCACAAGAACAGAGGGATGACTGTATTAGTAGCTGTCTTTAAATTGACAATTTTTAGTAGTATAGAAAGGCTCTTCCATGAAAGTCATAACCAAATAAGGATTGGTATTTGTTTTGTATATGAAATATACAGTTTACATCAGTGCAACAGACTTGCTGTGAGTGTTGTCCTAAATATAAACTATTACTCCAAATGAAGTACTTTACATTACAATCCTCTACTTTCTGATCTAACTTTCTGATGAAATGAAAGATTTGATAACTCTCAGATGTTCCACAAAACATTCCCAGAACCTCCCACTGAAGTCACACACTATAGATTCTGTTCCATGACTTTTGGCACTCCAGATCCATGAATCACTGCCTGCTTTGATCAACACAAGATTGAGTCAGCATCCTTGAAATTCTCTCTGGACAACGCGCCATATCACCAGCTTCCAACACATCTGTGTATAGCAAGAGTCATCTTGAAATTCCCATTTTTCACAATTTCTAAACAAAATCCACAAGTAAGCAGAGGAAAGTTTCAAGCATGGCAGAAATTCTCAGATGTTTCAAGTGTGGCTGAAACTTCATCAGCTTACTAAAGTAATTCTACATTGCTGTGTGCAGATGTCTGCAACTGACCCCATACTTAATGAAATGCTTAATGCTGAAAACAAAGGGGATAGGAGGCACAATAAAAATTTAGATATGCATAAGAGGAAGATTAGAAAGCTTATTCAAAACCACCAGTATAGTCATGAGTGAACTATTAAAAATAAAAATGTAAAAATCACCAAATTAAAGAATGATCAAACAGTTTAGAGAAACTGGACATGGTTGAAGAATACAGCACATCTTCTAACAAACTGGAAACAAGTCAAATGGCAATAGGGAACATATTTATATAGACCTACATAATTATGAAAGTGGAGAAGACTCACTCAAGACATCCCAGTAGAATTTCAACAACTTCCAACTTACCATCAATCTCAACCTGATAATATCAACAGAACAAGTTCACTTTCTATTCACCACTACACCGCTACAAACAGATATTTAAGCACCACACTGTATCAAAAAACCCAGTGGCCATTATGCATACTTACATGTCTCCAGTCTCTACCATGAACACATTACCAAATCCATCATTTACAGTCAAGCCTTCTGACCCAATTGCATCTGTTCAGAACTACAAGACATGGACACCAAACTCACAGAGTTACAACAAACATTCCTAAGCTACAGTACCCACCATATAAAGTAAAAGTAAACCACAAATCAACAAAGCAAGACTTGCATCCAAGACTAATCTATTCTAGAATAGATTAAGGTCAGGAAATGGCAGAACCCCACTGGTGGTCACATAACCCATTCTGGACAATAATGCTGCCCTCTCAATGGCACTTCATAGTAGGTTTTTACGTGCCTACAGACAGCCTCCCAGTCTCAAACAGTTACTTACCCACAGGAGGACACAACACAGATGGGGAAACAGGTACAAAACCTTGCCAACCCAGATTCCAACTCTGCCCAAATGTATACTAGGGAAGCCCCATCCTGAAAGTTCCTTTACTGGGAAAATACCCAGATCTGAACCTCAATTGTCAATACTACATTTAGGTGCATTCAGATAATGAGCAGAAAGCCATAAGCAAACGGGGCAACATAACACCAGACAAAAAAAAAACCCAACAAACAAACCCTCAATTTTTTCTTTTTGAGGTCAAAGGAGCTTCATCCTAGATATTCAGTAGTTCTCCAGGAACATTTATATGGTAGCATATAATAAAATATGTAAAATTACTCCTCTAAAACTCTTACAGAGTCAGTATGGTGTAGAGCTTTCAGTGCTGGACTATGACTCTGGGAGACCAGGGTTCAAATCCTGGCTCAGCCATGGAAACCTGGTAGGTGACATACTCTCTCCTCCTAAGAAGGTGACAGTGGCAAACCACCTCTGAATAAATCTTCCAATGTAAACCCTATGATAGGATCACCATAAGTCAGAGTCAATTTGAAGGCACATAACAGAATTTTTTTAACAAAAAATTATTCTGAACAAAAACGTAAGAACATATCCACATGACATGTTATGTTTTTGTTCAGAATTCATGTTTGTTTTTGTTCATGTTTGCTTCAGTGTCCAAGATGGAGTATTAGAAAGTTTAGTAGAGTCCCATAAGTTCAGTGTAATGCACTACTCACCTGCGACTACTTTTCTTCTCTGTTTCATCCTCTTTAATTGTTTTTTTAACAGTTAGATTGAGATCTTTCTTTAGCTTCTTCACAATTCGTTCTTTCATTTGACTTTTTTCATCACTATCAATATCATCACCTTCATCACAGTATCCATCCTCTTCCTAAGGAAACAGATTGTAAATTCATTCATTAACTTTTGTTCATATTTGAAAGCTTCATTTCACCTAAAGAATATTACCAGTGATCACAGCCATTGATAGATATGGATAAATAGCATTTCTATACCACTTTATAGTGCTGAGCACTCTCTAGGTTTACAATGTGATAAACAATTGGCAAAGAGATACCAAAAATGTGAAAGTTACATGAAGAAAATATTATTTTGCTTTTTTAAAGGCCTCCTCAAAAAGACTCCTGTCTTCAGGATTTTATATTTGATAAATGTTGTTGTCTCCTCTTTAAGTATATTGTTTTCAATTCACATTACTTGGTACTATTCACAAACAATGATCCAGAAAAGTGACATGGGGCAAATTCAACCACTGTATGAGTGGACCCCTATTCACTAATGGAACATTCATCTTCTCTTCTCCATCCTTAAAATTTTCTCTGGAGGGTCACTTAACTTTCTAAAGCCAATAGTTGTTATCAAGGCAGGTTTCGTAAGGATGAGGGGAAATTATTCCTTTCCCCAGTTTCAATGACAAAAGCTGTTCCATTGGGGGAAAGGGCCAACTCCCAGTTCAGCAGATCAAAACTAGAAAGGAAAATGCCACTCACCTCATCTGAATTATCATTTTCATTTCTGTTTTCACTGAAAGGTAAGAAAACATATGTAAGTACACTTTAAATATCTGAATTACGCAGAACAGAATGATCGTGGCTTCATTTTCTGGGTTCACTGTTAAAAGATTGTGGCCAAAACAGTGTTGGTGCCCTATGCTAGCGGTTACACTCCTTTCAGAGTCACACGGTGGTGATTAGTTCCAAACAGCCTATTTCTACAATATCTACTTTCTTTCATGGCTGCTGTGCCCACAGCTTCTTTCCTGTTGCTGTCACTGACTATATTGGCATAGGCACAGTAAGCAAAGTACACTATCAGAATTCCACTCCCAGACTCTAGTTACCTTTTTAAAAAGCAAAATAAAATCCTTTGCAGGACAAAAAGTCTCATTCTGGTCAGTTTTGGAATTACTGTTTTTCCTCCAAGGTAAGTTCTCTTTCCTTTTTGTTGGAATAGGTGAAAGAGACCATGCATTCCATGTTAGTACAGATCCCTCCACCTCCTTACTATCATCCATGATAGCCGCCCCAAAGAGAAGCCTCTCTGGAATTAGATTTGGAGATTTCTTCACTGTTTGCTGCCCTTAATGCAGCTGCAGAAGGACGATCTGAGCACTATCTCTGAGCACTATGTGTTTGGCACAGACAAAACAGAGCCAGAGAAAGTTCAAGTATCCTTGCAGTCTGAGGTTAGGCACCCTCTACTGGCTGTAGCAGCCATCAGTTCCTTAACCATAAAGAGTGGGTAATGGATTTCCCCCACTATTTTGAGCCCTCAAGATTTCACTACTCCATCTTTCCAAACAGTCCAGATGAAAAATAAATGGGAGGGGAAGAACAGGAGGGACCTTGTTTACTATCTCTCCTCTGCTGTTCCAACAAGCTGGTGTCTTCAGCTAAGTCTGGGCTTTGTTCAGACTAAGTGTTCACTGCACAGAGTTCCTGTCAAGCATATGCATAACATTGCTTGCATCCATCTCCAGAAAAATACTCACACTGGAGCCAAAGAGGAAGGTTAAACAACTCAACCAAGTAAGACAAAGCCTTGAAAATGCTAGAGTTCTAAGAAGCTCCACTTGATCTACTGTGGCAGGATGGGGAAAACTAGCAGAGGCTATCACTCATTCAGGGACTAGGCTAAATAAAATTTGCATGAGCACTGGTTCTTGGTGTGGAAGAGATTACCCAGTCAAGCGTACTCTTCTCTTCAGCATGAAATGTGCAATTAAAAGCACAGGAGTACAAATACAAACATGTATAAAAGATTTCAGTTACACAACTTACATTCATACCCTGCACATCAGAATCATAGAGAGGAGCAAAGGCAGAGGTTTAGTAGATGTTAATAGCCAGAATGAAGATATCTTTTTGTGTTCTCCTCCTTTAGCCTATCTCACTTAGCATAACCCCTTTATAGATATCTACCATTTTAATGCTGAAGAATGGTATCTGTTGCTGCAAATACAATTTACACAGCACAGCCCATGAGCAATTCCAGAACTTTGGAAGAAGAGAATGAGGTGAGGGACAAGGGGAGAGAAAAGGAAGAATCCAGTGTTATGCTGATAAGAAGGAAGAGAAAGCAGATGAGGTGGGAGGAAAAGGAAGGGACACAGGGTAGACAAAGTGGGGAACACAAAGAGGTCACTGTTGTCTTTCCGATTTAAAAAACTTAAATATTTGAAATAGACTAGGGGCTTTTACAGACTGCCAAAAATAATGAAGCTTGAGTCCACTTTAACTGCCCTGGCTCAGTGCTGGGGAATCATGGGCTTTGGTACCACAATAAACTACAGTTCCCATGATTCCCTAGCACTGAGCCAGGACAGTTAAAGTGGACTCAAGCTGCATTATTTCTGGCAGTCTGTAAAGGCCCTAGAAGAAGGTGGTAACATTCATGTAAAAATACATCTTCCTACTATATGTTTTGTGTGTTTTGGCAAAATATAAGCATAATTCTTGCATGCTTGCTGTTTTTGCATTAAGACAAACACAGTTGCAAGGCAGCTGAGATGCAATTTCTAACACATCCTAGATTTCCCGGTCCCAGGAGTTAGCTCTTCCTCTTGTCTATTACTCCCCGCTGCCGCCGTTGTCGTTGTTTATTGCTGTAGACTGTTTGCACTTGTGATTTATTTCAAAAATTGTTTTAATTTATGATTATTTAATTTTTTTTAAGGGGTGGGTGGGTATGGGATCTGGGATTGTGATTTTATTATACTGTACTGTAGCTTATCCTTAATTTTAATGCTGTTAAGCCGCCTCGATTGCTTTGCAGAGGGGCGGGATATTATTATTATTATTATTATTATTATTATTATTATTATTATTAATTATCCTGACTACTCTGGAGTCTACCTTACTCCATCTGAGCCCCAAATCTGCAGGCACTACTACAGGAGAACTTTAAACTCAAAGCCTGAGAGTGCACAGAAAAATTTGGATATTTTATCTTATTATTGTTTTATTATTCACAGCAGTTTTAATATTGTTGTGAAAATTTGTTCTAAAGGCAGCTCATAAACATTTTTAACAATTGCATCTTTCAACAGACTTATCATCATTAGGAAGACGAGGAAGGGACGAAAATGACAGATAACTGCATGTTTATGGTATAGCAAAAGCATATATTGACAACAGAGATGCAACGTATCTAATTTGGCATAGATGTTAAGTATGCAAGTAGCATATTTGTGCTGAGTACACTGACAGCGCTCTATAAATAAATTTTAATAATAATAATAACAACAACCAACATATTAACCTTTTAATTGCAGGGACTGAACTTAGGTGTGGATCATCTTTCAGTAAGTCATGACTGCTTTTGCTTCTTCCTTTCATACTCTAAAATTCAAAATAAAAGAATCAGAGTGATGTAAGGCAATGGAATCATGGTAAAATATTCTTGTTTTTACATCATACAATCTATGTCAGTGAAGATAGCCAGAATCTCTCCCCAATAAAGAAAAAAAGTATGTGCAATACATTTTTCTTATTTACTATTTAGTCACTCCAACAAAGACTAAGAATTCACCAGGAAGCTGTCAAAATAAATCCAGGTCGCCAGAAGCAAATAGAAACTGGGGGAGTCAACCATATACTCAATATATTGAACAAATCAGATTGGCTTTCTTTTGACAATACTGCAGAGGCCATAGAAATTTACTATTGAAGAGAGGTGACTTGACATAATGTAGCATTCTATAATGTAACAGTCAAAAGTACACTAGCACTAAACTATGGTTTGGTGCTACAGTGTATAAAGTTCAGGTACTCCCATCCCAAACATTTTTCAGGCAAATGCAAAAAGACTAAGCTTTTATGTTCATTTTCAATTAGTCACAATTTATTATTATGCAGTATCCTTAAACTATGGTTAATTTAACCTATGATTTAGAGTGGATGTGGGCTGCCATGCAGTCCTAGTTGCTTTGCATGCAGACCACGAAGCAAGAGGTGCATTTACATTGTACGAAAAATGCAGTTTGACACTACTTTAACTCATGGTGCCTTCTTACAGATTTTTAGTTTTGTTAGGGACCAGGACACATTGGCAGATCAGGCTAAAGACCTTGTAAAACTACAAATCCCAGGATTTCATAGGATAGAGCCAGAGCACTTAATATGGGATCAACCCATATTATTTCTACAGTATTGATGCACCTCTGAACAGCTAAAAAACTCACTTTTCCCAAAACACAATTGGTTAGCTGCTGGGACTACAATTCTCATAGGCTTATAGGAATTGCATGCAACAACATCTGGAGGGTCACAAGCTACACACTCCTGTTTGAACTCAGTGTCCTACATCTAGCATCAAACATTAGAATACATTTTGACAGCAAAGCTGAGCAATATACATTGTTACAACAAAGCTGCAGGTTTGAACAAAGCTGACAACAGTCGCAAAGTAATTTTATTTTAAAGGTTCTCAGGTGATCATTTTGAAACCATTACCTGACTAACTTTGTTGACTTCCACTTCTTCTTCTTCAGCTTCTTCTCCAAAAGAAAGCAAACTAAAATTTCTTCAAGTAGAAAAAGGCAAAAAGAAAATATTATACCTAGACAATTCTTTAAAGAAAACTGACAGTTCAGGGTTGTTGTTTTTTAGCAATATACCCAATTCAAAGAAAAAACCCACCATATTTATTTATTACCCTGTATTTATACAATTATGAATAAGGATTTTGAATTTACTATCTTTCTGCAGTGGTACAGTGATTACATCCTAATTACTGCATATAATCATGTAAGCAAACTTGTAGAAAAGAAATAGCAGGTTATAATTACTTTGTGCCTTTGGATTTTGCCTTTTTTTCTTCTTCCACTGGCTTCTCATTCTTCAACTTTTTACTGATTCTTGGAATTATGTCATCAAAAGGATTAAATAAAACCTGTAAGAAAGATATTTTACAATCCTTTAAGACTTCCCACTGTGAAAAGTGACCATTTTTCAAAACCACTCAAGCAATTCAGTAAACAACAGTCAGTGAAGACTCATAATCGGGAATTTTGAACATATGAAACTGTCATACACTGGGTCCAGATGCTGGTACAGAGAAGCTAACATACTCTTTTACTTGGCAGCATCTTTTCAACATCAAATGCAAAGGTATTCAAAGCACTGCTAATTTAAATCCCTTTAAAGGAAGGTGATCTGGTACCTGATGCATGCAACGTACGTAGTTGGTCACTGAGCTTTGGGCACAGTATTCCACAGCACTGGAATTGCACTGCTTTTTCAAGCCAATCAGAAGCTAAATCCAATTGTTAGTTTCAATAGGAGGAGACTCATGGAATGAATGAGACTTATGAAAACCCCACAGATTCAAAGGCTTTAAGCAATTTGGGAATAATAGTTGGATTTTGCCCCAGAAGTCTGCACTATCATAAAATGTTATGTTTCTTTCTTTCTTTAAGATAGTTGCACCCTAAACAACAATCTCCCTCTCCAGGGTAGGCTACACAGTCCAGTTAAAAATAAAACAATATAATGGTCAATACAAAGGTATGCAGTAAAAGAGCAGAGAGCAAAGCAATACAAAGCAAATCCTTGGGATTAAAACTAACAATTAAAATAGCCAGAGAACATAGTGGTTTGATTGTCATGTGATTGTTATTAACTATAGGGTGCATTGTAATTTTTAGAAATAGAAAAAAAACATTAAAATATATTTCTCAAATGCCAAAATATATCTATATGGCAGGTGAGCCTTCCTGAAGACAGCATATTCAGAAATGGCACCATCACTGAAAAGGCCTTCCCCCCCCTCACCCCGCTATCTACTAATAGGAACATCTTGAGCAGGTCCTCTGATAGTGACCTTAGTATACAGGCTACTTTATGTGGAGGTAGTGAATCAAAGTATTATCTGATATACCCAAAGTATTACCGACACTACATATGTGGTGTAAACCCCTGGCTTCATGTTGCTAAGTGGCATTAAATACTGGGAGGAGATAGGATCATGAATAAATTGGAATGATTTGCACAATTCTTTATTGGGAAAGATTGCTCAGATTTAATCCAAACTAGACAGCATAGTTAAAACAGTTGTGTTAAGAAAGAGACACTTGCCTAAATTGATGGCTTTGCTGAAGAAAGTGAACTGAATGCTTGGAGTTGTAAAAGATACTACATATATGGGGCATCTCTGGCCATCATATCTAGGTAAATCCAACAGACATGAAGGTGGATCATCAGTACTTAAAAGTGAAGCTAATATGGCTTCACCTCAAAAGAAAAAACAATACAAAACCTAACAATTATCTAGGAAAGCCTAGACAAGTACAAACCAATATTTAACAGTCCTCCAAAATGATAAGTTTATAAAGTATGTCCTAAGTGATCAACACCAATAAACACTGAATAAAGCATATTTACCTAGCCTTTGCCATATTGGATGACCTATTGGACTAAGGCAATGTTACTAACTCTTATCAGATGATCCAGAATTCATCACAAGAATAACCTCCTGCTGATTCTGTTAGAACATTTTACCAACAACATATGCTCATGGTCATCATATGCCCTCTCCCATTTTTGCTGCCCAAGCTGACAGAAAGGGTTTTTAACTGAACCAACCAGATCACCCAATAAGGCAAGCCAATCTAAACGTGGAATGATCTATGAGAGAGGCAGGAGACTGGTGACATTGACACATATTAACAGGTTTAGAATGTAATAATTTGTAAATGGCATACACTGATAATTCCTTCAATGAATTACAAAAATTAATTTAATTCAATTTTTATAGTTTGAGAAAATATGTTATTTAATCTATTTAGAAAATTGTATATCTACCTCTGTACTTTTTATTTTATATGGGTTGATTGGCCTTTCATTCACATCTGTTTCAACCTCTGAAAGTCGTAACATGTTGTATATGGTATCTCCAGTGATCTGCAAAATTAGAAGATTTCTAAAAGCTATTGTAAAAGCATATTTTCCCAAAGTACATTCAGAATGTTAAAGAAGACAATACAGTCATCCCTTCTGGTTCGCGGGGGATCTGTTCTGGACCCCCCTGCAAAATGGAAAAATCACAAATATTGGGGGCCCATTATTTTCAATGGCCACACGCTCTTGCACACGGACAGGCACACCATTTTATCCCTCCCTGCTTGTGGGTCTGTGAAGGACCAAGACTGTTGACTCCAAGTCTGCAAACTGGGAGGGACGAGTGTACATGTTTTGATGTCAGAGCATGAAAAAACATATTTGTACTTTATACCACCGCAGTCTTTTTCCATAAGTGAGAACTTTATGTTGCAAAGACATACTTTTACAAAAATTAAAACAACTAGGAAATGTAGACTAGAGCTCAACTAGAACAGAATATCCAAGTAAGGAGAATTGCAGACTGCCAGAAATAGTGCAAATTGAGTCCACTTTAAGGGTTAGGGTTATTGCTAGGGAATTGTGGGAATTGTTTTTTTTCTGAGACATTGAGCCTTCTGTCAGAGAGCTCTGGTGCCACAATAAAATACAGTTCCCATGATTCCCTAACCCTAACCCTTAAAGTGGACTCAATTTGCACTATTTCTAGCAATCTGCAACCCCTCTAACTTTACAACCACATTTTGAGTCTGTGTAGTTGGAACCTCCTTTTGTTGATGATTCAAGAGGAACTGTCCTAGCACATTTGTCCATTGCACTAGTGATACTTCTCCATCTTGTAGCACAGCAAAGTAAAATAGGAAGACACTTTATTGTGTATGCAATTCTCTGTCTTTCATCACTGTGCTGCTTCTTAGAACTAAAAAATACTGAGTTGCCCAGTTGCTTTTTACATTCTGGTGTGGTGATAAAGCTCAGAGCCAAAAGAAGAAAGGGGATTATCATAGTTATGAAACCACAAACATATTGAAATGTCATTTTTTTTATGGGAAGGGGGACACAGGGAGACATTTTAGGCATGTAAGGGGGGCTCCAGGGAGGCCCTTGAGCCCACACCTTGCCCCAAAATGTTACATAAGCTCATTCTTCACCATTCCTTTAGTTCAGACATATTTGAAACAATAAAGCAATAATGGCCAGTTGCATCACTGCATGTTGTTGGATACAACGGTCTTCAACCCAAGTCACCTTAGCCAATGGTACAGAAGCTGCAGTCCAATACCTAGAAGGCCTCAAGTGCCCACCCCTGCATTTTATTACTTTTGCTTGCTTGTTCATTGTGTAATTCATGCTGTTTAGATGTCAGTCATTTCAAAAGAATGAAAGTGTCATCACAGACTTGCTACGAACAAATATCTTTTTAGAAAAGTTTAGGATAGCTTAGCTTGGTTACACACCGTTTTTGGAGAGAAATACTCATTCCCTCATAGGCTTGCACACTAGGAGATAAACTGATCAAATTGTGTTTATATTTTGTTTTCTTAAAATTATGTTATGTTTTCTTTTGTTTTATGATTGATCCACTTGCCCCTTATTCTGTTCCTTTTTTTTCACTATCCTTAACACACTCCTTTTTAGTTTACTGTAACTGGTATTGTTGTGTGAATACTAAGTAGGAAACTAAAGTAAGTAGATCATCTCTAGGATATTGATTTCATGGAAGCAGTATTCTTTTTGAAAAGTATTCTTGTGTATATGAAAACTGTTATGGATTCAAGGCAGGGGCTGACAAGAAGCCCCAGAGAAAAGATGGAAAGCCAATGTGTCCCTCCATGAAGATTGCTTATAGTCTGAAGTGTGACAAATTAGAATGCTGAGGATCAAGTAAAAGCATGGAGCAAGTCACATATGATGGCTTTGGAGGATGACAAAACTGATTGAACATTGCAACAAAGTGGGGTGTAGTTAAAATTCTAAATACTGCATCATTAAAGTACCACAAGATTCTTCACTACAGTCGTCCCTCATAAGTCGCGGGAGATCCGTTCCAGAACCCCACCCTGCGAGTTGCGAGGGTCATGTATATTCAGGATTCATTGGCTTGAATGGGGCACCCCCCCCCGCACGCCCCATTCATGCTAATGGTGGTCGCTCCTCCGCGGATTTCCAAGTTTGCGGATTTCAAGTCCGTGGACTTGGAGGGGTGACTGTATTTGTGTAAAGAGACTGCCACAACTACCACTTTGGAAGCACATGGCATATGTGAAGTCTTGAAAAAGAACTAATATGGGGTTGCATGTAGGCTGACTATCTGAATCATGAGAAGCGGTTGCTCTTTAAACAAGTTTTCTCTCAATACGGCACTGTACTCGCTAACTCTAACCTTCTGTAAAGAATTAATATACTGATAACCCAGCTTTAAGGGAAAAAGCTACACTAGTTGGCTCCTTACTCCCTGCTAATTTTTTGTAATGATCAGTTTGCCTGCTTCTCTTTTTCCTATCTTTCATGCTTATTATATCTATATAATATATTCATTATATTTATAATGTATTATATTCATAATGAATATATGAATATAATACAATCCTGTTTTTAGGTTAAGACCCAAACACCTGTCCAAGGAGTCTTTGACAGCTCATTAGAATGTCATCTGAGGTTTCTGAGTAAACAAACCAAGATCTAATAGGAATCCAGAGAAAAATAATGTTGCACAAGACAAAAGGCAAACCTTTCCAAAGATGGTATGCTTGTTGTTAAGTTCATCTGCACGACCCAAAGTAAAGAAGAACTGGCTGCCATTATCGTGAGGCCCAGCATTTGCCATGGCAACCAGACCTCGACGATTAAAGCGCAATCGTGAGTGGAATTCATCCTATGAATTAAAAAGAAGAACACTTAAGGAACAAGTTTAATTGGCTGTTGTTATTCAACAGCTTGTCCATTCACACGCACAGAATGACCCTTAGTGTATTACATCAAAAACTACTAAACTGAACTTCAAAAACAACACCTGCTTTCATTATAACATGTACGTCTTTTACGTGCTTTATTATAAACGTATGTGTATCTTCTCTGGAAAATTTAGAAATGACTCATATAATTTATATGCTATAATTATAATACAATTCCAACTTTTAAGGACTTCCAATATATAACAAGAGAAGTTCTTTGATAACTTGCAAATACAGATTACTTTAATTATACCAGAAGCTACTTGCACCAGGAAGATCTTTGCTTTTAGCTATCCATTAACAACAGGTCCAAAATACAGTGCAGAAATAATCCAGTTTGAGACCGTTTTAACTGCCCTGGTTCAATGCTAGGGAATTCTGGGAACTGTAGTTTTGTGAGGCATTTAGCCTTCTCTGTCAGAGAGCTCTAGTGCCACAATAAATTAGAATTCCAAAGATTCCCTGGCACTGGATTATTTCTGCAGTGTGTTTTGGACTAACAGTTAACAACAGTTTTTTACCAAAGCTACAACATAATGGCAAATGTCTTTTCATAATGAAAAATACAATCCAAGTGAAATAGAGGTTTACCTTGAAAGGAGTACCATAGATTGACTCTCCTCCTGATCCAGTACCAGTTGGATCTCCACCTTGCACTATAAATTCAGGCACAACCCTATGAAATATTGTGTTGTCGTAATAACCTGAAAAGAAATATTGCATTATATTAGTTTACACTGGCAGAAATATTTTCATTGGCAACTGAATTTTAGATGTTAATTGAAATGTTAATCCTTCAATGGCAACTACTTCAAATTAACTAAGGGCCGATGCAGACCAGCCGTTTGGGGCAGCACAGAGCCGCCCCGGGAAGCAATGGATCGGGACTGCGGCTACCCCACACAATGGCCCCAATCCTTCCTTCTGCCACCCCTAAAAGAGAGGCAAAATGTCACTCCTTTTAGCGGCAGCAAAAGGCCGCCCTAAGAGCTGGCACCACGGCTCTTCCACGCCCTTTTGGCACAGCATGTCTGCACGCTGCACTGGAAGGCTGTCCTGACGCCACGCGCCATGCACACAGCCATGAGGCATCAGGACAGCATTGGTGTGGGGTTGGGGTGGCCAACATGCGGCTGCCCTGACCCAACTCTACCCCCAGGCCGGCCCTTTGGGCTGGTCTGCAATGACCCTACATTAAGAAATATTAATTTTCTAAGGGCCTTTGCAAACTGCCAGAAATAGTGCAAATTGAGTCCACTTTAAGGGTTAGGGTTAGTGCTAGGGAATAATGGGAATTGGGTTTTCCCCCCTGAAACATTGAGCCTTCACTGTCAGAGAGTTCTGGTGCCACAATAAAATACAGTTCTCTTGTCTGCTTCTTCTGTTTCTTCTCCCCCCTCACAAACTGCAACAAAGTTTGTTCTTTAAAAAAAAAAACTCTTATGAGTTCTTCTTAGCAGACAAGACAGCAGCCAGCTGCTGATTAAAAAAAAAAAACTTCAGTATTTCTAACTGCAGCTCTAGGCTTCCAAACAATAAGTCAGTGTAATCTGTATTACTCTGTAAAGAAATGTATTAAGGACTATGCATTCCTATTGAAATGTAGCACCTTAATTAACATACAAATATATAATCTTATAATTACTGTATTTTCCGGCATATAAGATGACTTTTTAACCCAGGAAAATCTGGGTTAAAGTCCGGGGTCGTCTTATACGCCGGGTATAAGGAAGAGGAGGAGGAGGAGTAAGAGTGGGAGGGGGGAGAAGAACCAGGGTCCGACTCCCAGTCATGGAGACCCACTGGGTGATCTTGGACAAGTCCCATTCTCTCAGCCTCAGAGGATGGCCAGGGCAAACTTCCCAACAAAGAAAACCAAGGAGCTGGCGCCCACCGGCAATGGGTGCTGCTAGCAGGGCCTCTGCAGCACAGAAAGAAGCCCCGTGCCGCCGACACCATCCCTCCTCCTCGCTTGCCGATGCCTCCAGAGGACAAGAAGGAGAAGGAAGGAGGAGGAGATGGGCTATAGTCCTTTACCAGCCGCTTCGCAGAGGTCTTCCGGGTGGAGGGATGAAGAAGAAGAAGAAGAAGAGGAGGAGGAGGAGGCGATGCCCGCAGCCCCTTACTTTCTCCTCCTCCTCCTGGACTACTTTAGCCCTTCCATTCCTCACAGAAGAGGGGGGGGGGGGGGGAGGAGGAAGGAGTGGGGTGTCCTTCTTGCATGGGAGGGGACCTGGGGCACAAGAGCCACAAGAGCAACCCATTGCCTCCTACTCCTCCTCTTCCTTGGCAGCAAGGATCGGGGCAGGAAGAAGAAGAGGTTTGGTTTGCCCTGGCCATCCTCTGTGGCTGAGAGAGTGGTAGTTGCCCAAGGTCACCCAGTGGATCTCCATGGCTGGGTGCCCTCTCCCTGGCCAGCAGCCCTCTCCTTGGGTCACCTGCCTCTCTCTCTCTCTCTCTTGCTCACTCACTCCCCTCCTTCCAAAAGAAAGAAAGAAAGAAAGGGAGATCAGAAGGGGTGGCTCTCACTGAGAAATGGGGGAGTGTGTTTTTATATATATATATATATATATATATACACACACACACACACACACACACACATATGGCTTTCTTTGTTGGGAAGTTTCTTTAAAAAAAGTTTGGTTTGCCCTAGTCATCCTCTGAGGCTGAGAGAGTGGGACTTGCCCAAGGTCATCCAGTGG
>CM034703.1:36155438-36174071 GCA_020142125.1 Phrynosoma platyrhinos | reverse complement strand
ATAAAGCACATGCTGATTTTCTTTTGTAACTCCCTGCTACGCTCCATTTGCCATTGTATATTTGCAATGTGATCCCTGTTGCCTCTTCCTTTCCTGAACCCTGCTTGGACCTCTGGGATGTCTCTCTCCATGTATGGTTGGAGCCTATGTTGCAGAATTTTGAGCATGATTTTGGTTGCATGGGAGATCAGTGCTATAGTTCTATAGTTGCTGCAGTCTCTTGTGTCTCCTCTTTTTGTGGATGGGGATGTATATTGATCGCTTACAATCTGTTGGCCATTGTTTTGTTTTCCATATCTGGCATATTTTGGTTAGCACTAGAGTTGACTCTGTCAATGTGGATTGCAACAGTTCTATTGAAATGCCATCTGTTCCTGGAATCTTGTTTTTTGCCATTTCCTTTATTGCACCTTCCAGCTCAGTTTTTAGAATTTGGGCTTCATCTTTATATGGCTCTTCATTCCATATGTCTACCATTTTGTCATCTCTTTTGTATATTTCTTCTGTGTATTGCATCCAACATCTTTTTATTCCTTCCTGGTCTTGAATTATATTGTTTTTATTGTTGCAGAGCATCCCAGTCCTTGGTTTGAACTTTCCCTTGATTTCTCGAATCTTGTGGAATAGGTCTCTCATTCTTCCCTTTTTGTTGTCGTCTTCTATTTTTCTACATTTGTCATTGTAGTAATTTTCCTTATCGTTGTACACTAGCTGTTGTACTGTTGCAATCATGGTTCTTACTTTATTCCTGTCTCCTTTTTGTTTTGTTTCTCTTCTTTCCTTTATTGCTTTTAGTGTTTTATCTGTCATCCATGGTTTCTTCACTTTCCTTTTATCTGTTGGAAATGTCTTTATGCATTCTTCTTTTATTATGTCCCTGGCTTTAGACCAAAGCACTTCCAGTTCACGATTTATTATTCGTAGTACTGCAAATCTGTTCTTTATATTGTCAATTAATTCTGTAGAAATTTTTAAAACATATTTTTCTATGATAACAGGTTTTGTTCTCTTCTTGAGTTTTACTTTTATTTTTGAAATGAGTAGTTTGTGATCTGTGCCACAATCAGCACCTGGTCTAGTCTTGGCCACCAGTATGGGGTTTTGTCATGTTTTATTTCCAGTTATGTAATCTGTTTGGTTTTTGTGTTGGCTATCTGGTGATGTCCATGTGTATAACCTTTTCTCTGGTTGAATGAAAAGTGTGTTTGCAATGAATAGGTTGTTGGCTTCACAAAAATCTTAGGTTCTACAAATTCATACCTGTGACCTCCTTAATAGAGTCCATCCATCTAGCATGCAGCCTTGCTCTCTTTCTACTGCCCTCCACCTTTCCCAGCATCATTGCCTGTCCTAATGAGTCTTGCCTTCTCCTGATGTGTCCAAAGTATAACCTCAGTTTGATCATCTTGGCTTCCAAGGAGATTTCAGGCCTGTTGTGCACAGAGATGTCCAGTTTCCACTCAAAAGCACACTACTAAAATGATTTCTCTGTGTCCTTAGATCTGAAAGAAGCATCACTGGAAAACATCATACTGTAATAGTGTTGCATTGCTAATTTATACATAGAGAAAAGTGTGTTCATCTAGGTAACCATTTCAAGTTCTTCTATATCCCCAGAGTACTCCCAAAGTACTCTTTCCTGTTTTGTCAGTTAGCTGTGCTGGCTGGGACTGATGAGAGTTGCAGTGATAAGGTTCCCCTTGCCATTCCTTCGACTAGCTGGTTGCTCAGTCATTTGCTGCCTACCTTCTACCACCAACTGCCCTTACTCCTCAAACCTTTTTTTCTCCAGATCTGCTTCTCCTTCCTTTCACTATATTTCCCACAATCTCTGAAGACTCCCTTGCAACAATAAAAACAACATACTCCTCAAACCTTTTTCCCCCCAGATCTGCTTCTCCTTCCTTTCACTATATTTCCCACAATCTCTGAAGACTTGGGTCCGTGTACTTAAGATAGAACTTATTGTGGATTTAGTTATTTTAAAACCATATCAAGTTCCTAAGTGTTACATTGTAATTGGGACAAAGTTGCCAGTTCTAAGTACAGTGGGTCCTTGTTATCCACTGGGGTTTGGTTCCAGGACCCCCCCCCCCCCCATGGATAACAAACTCCTTGGATGCTCAAGTCCCATTAAATACAGTGGCATAGTAAAATGATGTCCCTTATATAAAATAGAAAATCAAGGTTTGATATTTGGAATGTATACTTTTTTGAATTTTTTTCAAGCCATGGATGCTTGAATCTGTGGATAAAAAATTCGTAGATAAAAAGGGCTGACGATATCTTCTGTAGTATAGTAATCTTTTCTGTCCCTGCTTTGAGACATTATTCTGGAGTTTTCTGAGGACAGATAGGCTACTGAGTATGCTCCATCAAGGAAAACTGAACAGGAGCTGACAGATCAGTTGATAGGTCTCTTGGGTGCATACAAGTTAGGTTTTATAATGTACTCTCAGTAATGACAAAGACAGCAGAGTTACTTTATTTAGCATTGTGTGTAGAGTTTCCCATCCTCAGCTTAAACCTTTGCTCACTGCCTAATGAAATAAAACCTATGTGAATCCTGCTTCCTGAAAGAACTTGCAAAGGGAGTTGCAAATTGCCATGTATTTCTCCCCTTGGTGGCACTGTTTACCAAGAAGGAACAGTAGTAATGCAGTGAGGATTTTGGTAACATATTATCAGAGCCTAATATAATTACAGTTCTTTCATATTAAGTGGATGGAGTACTCAAATAGACAGTGACATAATGAATTGTAAAACACAAACGGTTTTAGAACTGTTGTTGTTCTCTGCCTTCAGGTAGTTTCTGACTTGTGTCATCCCTAAGGGGAACCTATTACAGGGTTTTCTTGGCAAGTTTCTTCAAAGGGGGTTTGCTATTGCCATCCTCTGAGACTGAGAGAGTGTGCCTTGCCCAAGGTCACCCATGGCCGAGCCGAGTTTTGAACCCTCATCTACAGAGACATAGTCCAATACTCAAATCACTACACCATGCTGGCTCACTATATTGGATTATAAAAGTTGTAGCAAAAATCCTAATTTCTTTTAATAGGTAGGCCAATGGGGCCCTCCAGATGTTTTTGGCTGCAGTTTCCATCAGCCCTAGCTAGCATAAACTGATCATGGGGGCTTTTAGAGATTACAGTCCAAAAAGATCTGGAGGGCTCTATCTCTGGCTTAAAAACAAGATGCTTTCATCCAAAAATTCATCTGGAGTATACTCCACATTTGCAGCTTTGACTTTTGTGGATTTGATTATTCATGGATTTTATTTATATGTTCTCTCTAGGAATATCTAGGTCCTCCAGTGCAGCTCTATGGTCAACTTTAACCAAAAGTCACACTGAAAGACCTAGAGCTTCCTAGAGAGAAGACACCACTGGGCATTTGTAGCACAATTCTATGGTCAATGCCTGGCAGATGTTGACCACAGAGTTGCATTGGAGGACCTAGAGATTCCTAGAGAGGTATTCTCTCAGGTAAAAACATCGTGTTTTTGTTATTTGCGGTTTTCCCACATTCATGGAGGTCCTGTGAATGTGGAGGGACAAGTGAACTGTATTTTTACATCATATTTGTTTGTAGAACCTCCCCCCCCTTTCAGAAAAGAGAGCACATTTCATAGGAATATACTCTCGCTTCTGGAAATACCTGTATTAGGATTACACTGTAACAGTGTAATTGTATGCATCTTGGCTCAGAAGCTCAATTTAATTAAATGGCATTTACTCACAAGAAATGTTATGCACTGTACCGAGTATGCAAGCAGTAGGGAGTCATGTAGTGCTCCCCTCCTTTCCCCCCCCCCCCGGTGATCCATAGTCACAGCTCCCCCCAAAATCAGCAAAACCTGGTTTGATTTCTCTTATATCCTAATTTTCATTTTTTTAAAAAAGTACCCCATACTTTAGCAAAAATCTTCTTCATATTCCATGTTTTAAAATAAACTTTTCTATTTATTGATTCATTTATTTATGTTTGTATATTAAAAAGATGAACTGAACTTCTGGTCATTTCCAGTTTTGTTTGAAAAGGCAGGTTTTGGTTCCTGGTGGGTCCTGCAGCTGGAAAAAGTACGTAGCTCCTGGACAGCTTGTCCACCTCAGCTGTATAGAACTGGAACTTTAACTGAAGAAAGAGAAACTGTTCAAAACTGTTTATTCGTTTTAAAAAATGCAAATGCAATAGAAGAAATCAATAAGAAAAGATAAATTATAAAATTGAAATGCAATTATTGAATTCTAGTGCTTTACAAAGTAAATTGTTAAGTCAAAAATATATCAGTTGGGGCTGCCATTGAATGTGGTCCATCTGCTGTATGCTACAAATACATACCTGGTAACCCACCCCCCAAAAATTTAATTGAGTTCTTTGGACTTTGATTTGGCTTGTTAATTTGTCATAGTGAGATACCTGTCCTTATCTTTCTGTACTAAGACTTAATAGTAAGTTTGGTTTGACATTTTAATTCCTTGCTATTTCTGCCCTGGTAGCTTTCAAAGCATGAGAAAGCTTTCAAAGATTTTTGTGTAATAGTGGTCCAAAACACACTGCAGAAATAATCCAGTTTGAGTCTACTGCCCTGGCTCAGTGCTAGGGAATCCTGGGATTTGTAGTTTATTGTGGCACCAGAACTCTCAGACAGAGAAGGCTAAATGTCTCACAGAACTGCAGCAGGGCAGTTAAAGCGGTCTCATTTTTGCAGTGTGTTTTGAACCTTATTCTTCCTTTTGGATAAATGCAAAAAACCAAAATTACAGTAAAATGCATACAGATTGATTCTCTTTTAATAGTATTTGTATTATCAAACATCTGCCTTTTTAAAAATCATGAGTATGATCTCCACCACATGGAGATGAAGATCCCAGGTGTATCTACTGCGCCCAGACTATGGAACGCCTTGCCGGAGGAGATCTGTCAGATAACCAGCTTAGAAGGTTTTTAAAAAGCCATTAAGACAGATCTCTTCTGGCAGGCCTATCCAGAATAACTATTTGTCTGTTTTTCTACCATATACCCCCCCCCAAGTCTTTAGAATGCCTAATGTTTTTTAACTCTGTTTATGGTTTTAATATCTGTTTTTAACTGATATCTGAATTTAACATATTTTAAGGGGGGTTAATGTGGTTATTAATGTGATTTGTTGATTATTGTTGGATAATTTATATGTTGTTTTAGATGTAAGCCTCCTTGACTGCTTTGGCAAAAGGCAGGGTATAAATAAAATGATGATGATGATGATGATGATGATGATTACGATTACACTTCCAGTGTGTTAAAACTCAGATGGAGCTAGTCATTTGTTTTTTGGCAATGTGCCATCTAATTGGCAATTCAAATGCCTTCGATTTTAGTATTAACATTTTCCTAAGTGCCCATATAAAATCATCTGAACAAATCTTGCCATGAAAAACTTGTGATAGGTTCACCTTAGGGTCACCATAAGTCGGAAATGACTTGAAGGCACACAACAACAAATGAGAGACCTCTAAGAATTTTCCTTGTCTCAGGTCTTGCAAACCCAGTTCTCTGGGTTCTTTGGTTTAATCTATGCACCTGTAATATGATCTTCATTTCCTGCCTTTCACTTTGCCAAGCATTACTGCCTTTTCCAGCAAGTCATGTTGTTTCATAATATGTCCAAAATACAACAGCCAGTGTTTAATCATCTTGTTGAGCTGCAGAATCAAATTTGAAATTTTGGACTCTTTCTGTTTGTTTTTGAGACTAGTTTGTTTTGATATTGTAGCCAATTTCCATATTTTATATTTTCTGCCAGCTCTTAATCTGAGTCACAGGTAGAAGGTTTTTTTTTGTTTTGTTTTTGCAGTAAACAAATCTTTAAATGAAAGATTCCTGTGTTTCTGCCATCAGTGCAATTTTCTTAATTTTATTTTGGCCTTTGTAAATTCTATGGGAAGAATAGCAAGCTGTGCCAACGCCGCCCCCCCCTCCCCGTGCCATTTTGTTATGTGTAGCAATGCAAATAGGCAATATTGCTTCTGTGTTTGGTAGATCTTTTGTTCTCTGTTATCTGTGTCTTCTTTTGTAGCACACATTTTGAATCATTTCCAAAACTAATATGAAATGTGTTTGGCTTTTTCAGGTGGTAATAAAGATAACATCCGGGCAGGGTGCAAGAAATGTGGCTATCGTAAGTATCTGCCAAGACCAAGATATAAATTGCCTAAGGTTTTATGTTAAACATCACTACCTTTCTGTGGCATTACCTGGTTAAAATCAATATGTGAGTAGGTGAGACTGACATAAAAAAAATATAATGCGCAGCAAAATGGCTTGATCTTAAGATAAGTGAATGAAAGGAAGTTCAGGGAAAAAAGGTTTTTATATCTCTTTCTACCTCATGCAGTTAACAGTATGCACATGCATGCACACATAGATTTTGCCAGATTTATTGAGTTCCTTCCAGTGTCCCATTCCACACTAGTTCAGGAGGTCCCACTCTATTTGACAGACTTTGTGTTGGGTGTACTAGTGGCTATGGTAGGGAAAGGAGGATGGAAAACTTAAAAGAGCTTCATTACTTCACCATTGTTATGATTCAAATCTGTCTTCATTTTCATAAACCATTTTAATTAATCTTGATGCTCCAGTAGTCCTCAGTCTCTATTTACATTTCTCTCACAGTTTCACTTTCTGTGCTCTACCACAGTTTGTTTCTTTGCCTAATTTATATCATATCTTTTTCCCAGAATGGAACCCAAGGAAGCTTACAACATCAGTTAAAACAAACAACAGCTATTATTATTATTAGAATTCAAAGATATAGCCGTGTTAGTCTGTATAATTAGTATTAATTGTAGATAGATCCTGCAGCACCTTTAAGACTAACTGAAAAAAAGTAAAAAGTTGTCAGCATAAGCTTTTGTAGACTTCAGTCTTATCTGATCAGTTGATCGTAAATTTGAACTATTTGACTTCAGTCTACTACTTCAGATGCTTGTGGTGGAGAGCATCTGGAGTAGTAGACTGAAGTCTATGAAAGCTCATGCTGACAACTTTTTAATTTTTTTCATTTAGTCTTAAAGGTGCTGCAGATCTGCAGTAATACTATTATTATTATTTTAAAAATTAAATAAGCAATCCTTTTAAAAACATTAATTTAAAACAGTTACTGATGAAAAGAAATGGAAGGCAACCAAAAGGGTAGAACTAGCAACCTCTTCACAAGATCCAAGAAATTAAAGGGATTTTAAAAAATATTTTTATTATTAAATATTTTTTTTAAAAAAAACAACTTGACAAATGGAGCAGAACAAAATGTTCAACATCCTCAACATCTACATCAATAATTAAACAATCTAACAAAAAACAAAAGAAAAAACCAACAAAAAACCCTAAATAATGACAAACAAATGATCCTAACACACAGATATCAATATACTTGAAATTAAAAGGAAATTCAAACCAAGAATGGGGATGCCATATGAAGAACAGGGAAGCCCATCAAGATAAAGTAAAAAGATGGTGGGAGCAATACATTGAGAAACTATAAAAAGAGAGGCAAAACTCACAATTTTAGAAAGTGCAATGGAAGCTGCTGTCAATGCTCTTGGGAGAAATAAATCATTGGGAGTAGAATGTATCAAGCTATTTCAGGCTATGGGGACGTAACAGATTCAAATTATAACAAAAATCTGTCAGCAAATATGGAAAACAAAACTATGGCCCTCAGACTGGAAGCATTCAAATGGTTCAGATCCAAAGAAAGGGGAAAGCAATGGTTGTGGTAACCACTGGAGTAGTGCATTAATCTCTCATGCAAGCACGTCCGTGGAGCCAGGTGCTCCATTTCCATGTTAGGCATAGCAACAGGGGTCTGCTCACTAGTGGATACTCAAGGGGAAGGTAAGGAGTACACAGGGTGTCTAAAAAGCTGGGGTTGCCATGAAGTTTCCAAGAAACTGTGCTGTAAACAGGAGGGGGTCAAATTGACTTGTGTTAAGGTCTGTTTTCCCAGGATCGGGCCAGATCAATCATCTCTGCATCCAGTTTGCAAGGACCCTGCCTGATCCTAGCCCTTCCTTCCTCCCTCCTTGGCACAAGGCCAGCGGAAACACAGGCTTTTTAGGCCATGTTGACAGCCCCTCATTGTATGTCTTGTTGAGTGCCTCCGAGTCATTTTTTTTACTTATGGTGACCCTAAGGCGAACCAGTCATAGTTTTTTCTTGACCAGTTTCTTCAGAGGGAGTTTGCCATTGCCATACTCTTGAGGCTGAGACTCTGAGGCTGAGAAGGTCATCCACTGGGTTTTTATGCTTCGTGAGGTGAATCGAACCCTGATTTCCAGAGTCATAGCCCAGTGCTCAAACCACTATACCACACTAGTGATACTTAACTAATTAGCTGGTACAGAATACTGGCCAATGTTTTTAAGACTTTCTTGAAGGCCTGTACTGAGGAGACTAGGAAAACATTAACCAAAAACAAATTATATAACTATAGAGAAGGACTTGTCTGTTATCTATGCCAGATTAAATTGTTTTAGATTTAAATACCTCTAACACAGGTCTTGGTGTAACAAGCCCAGTCATATATGTGAAATCTTGCAGCAGTACTTCTCTGAGGTTAGTGTTATCTTCCCATTATTGGGATTTAGTGTTCTTTTAGTTAGACGGGGTCTCTATAGCTACTGTAGAAATAGAAGATGTCTAATTAAGATGTTTTGATCACACAGTTTTGAATAACTTGTGTGGTTGCAATAATAATGTATTTGAAACTTACTTTTAAAAACATTTCTTTCCCAACAAGGATTTGTTAGCAACATTACAGCTAGTTTGTGTTTTATCACTATTGTGTGGCTAATGGCATGTGAATTGTCGTAATGTGCACTAATGAGGCCTCCCAAAAATGAAATAGGAATGTAGTTAGGCATATAAAGCTTAGTTTTATTTTTTATTATTGGTTTTCATCATTACTTATATTTTAGAAGAACCTCTTAGATATGAAAGCCCACTCAGCTTGTGTGGAAAACTATTTATATTTTTGTTCTTAACACAGCAGTATGTCTCTTATTCTTCTGTTCTTTTTCTTCCCATTAGCATAACATCCATTAGAAAATATTTCTGGATAATCACTTAGATACAAAATTAAATTGGCCATGTTCACAGATAAATTATTTTCAAATGAGCTAGGTTTCCTGAGAAAAGCTATTAGCTATGACCCATCAGTATTGATGGAAGCATTCTGTCAACAGAAGGTTGGGAGGAGAAATTCACCTGTGCAACCTCAAAAGCTGCTGTAGCAAACTGGATCAGATTCTAAAGTAGGGTGGAGGGCTGGAGAAGGGAGGAAATTAAACATCTTGCCAATGAAAATACATTAGCACAATACTGGATTTAGCCCACTTCAAAATCATCATCCTTGTTGCTTCTGTACCTTAATATTTTTTAAAATTTTATTTTACTCTTGGATTCTCACAAAAAACCAGTCACTGTTATGGGACAGTTTGCAGCTTGTCCAGGGCCAACCTAGGAGAACGGGCCAAGTATGAGCCGATTAAAATCTAAGATGTATAATTCAAAAAATTAATGATCAAATGCATATTTACCCATAGGCCAATGAGTCTCCGAGAAGGTTGTATTGTGGGGCTGTTGCAGCCCATTCCTATGGAAGTAACTTTGTACTAAGCAAAAATGGAGTGGCAAGGCTGCCTGATGCAAGGAAGGGAAACATGCAGTATTAGGTAGAAGGGCATGCTTTGTTTCCTTTTGATATTATTAATTTATGTTATTAATTTATATCCTTTCTCCCAGCATTGGTTCCAAGGTGATGTTTGAGTCCTCTTAGCTTAATTCGGTGTTCTATGGCAGCAGATCACTTGGAAACAGGACTTGGTTAGAAGACTGTGATATTCAAACCATTTACATGGGAGAAAGTTTTGTTGGAAAAGAGTTTTTACTTTCAGATTCTAAATGAATGCAGTTGAACAAAGTGTCTGTTACAGTGGAAGTCTTCTTTTCTCTATCGTGCATTTATTCTTATCTTACTTAAGTATTCAAGTAGCTTATTGTTAGAAATGACCATTTTTCTTCCTCATATTTTGATTAAAATAGAAATAAAGGGATTGTTTTTCCACACACTAAGCAGTAAATTACTATTGTGTTCATGTTTTGTTAGCTTTCCTAACTCACACTCTTCTCTGGTTGAATTTTACTTAGCTGGCCATCTGACATTTGAATGCCGAAACTTTCTTCGAGTGGACCCCAAAAGAGATATTGTTTTAGATGTCAGCAGCACAAGCAGTGAAGACAGTGAAGAAGAGGAACTGGGGAAACTGCAGCCCATACCAGAAAAACAGAGTAAATTTAAGCATCCTATTTGTCTTCTTTATATTTTTAGCACAATTTCTTTCCCTGCAGGGACTAAATTTGTTAGTAAGATCTTGACAAGTTGGTTTTAAAAAGTGATTGATTAGAATTGTATCCCTTTGTTAATTGCTGTTGTAGTTACAATTGTTAAATAAACACTCTCCTTCTCAAAAGTGCATACACTTTTTTACATACTTAAAAAAAATTCAGCCACTTGGACATTTTTCATTCAGCAGCATATGAACCACAGCATAAGTCAACACTAAAGACATAAAGCATTCCTCTACAACCAACAACCATTTAGTGAGGCCAGGCCCCTGTAATTCTTTAACAGTCATTAAAAGTTACAGTTCCACCATAAAAGGAGTGGCATTATCCCTTGTTAAGGTACATTTGTAATATATTCAACTTGTAATACCTGTAGCATCTTCATCATTGAGGAAGTATTTCTTTAGGTTACTCATTATCTGTAACTAGTTACTTCCAAGCTTGGGGGTTAGTAGCATAGCAAGCAAACTGAAGGCTCCCAGCAGTACCAGTCAAAATAAGTTGTCCAGCTAGTTCATGTTTTACTCTTGATGGGTTTTTTTATGGCAATAAAAATTTAAAACCCAGACCTTGGGGAGATTTGCAAGACTGAGTGGACATTGTCTGCCTCCCACTGTAAAATCCAGTGAATCTGATAGGGCATTTGACATATTAAAAAATCTTATCTGGGAGGAGCTCAGGTGCAAAGTATCAAATAAGACATCAGGAAAGTTTTGTGTTGCTCTAAAATCTTATCATTTAAATTCATAGATACTGGTGTTGAAGAAGACAAGAAAAAGGTCAAAAAGAAGCATAAAGAAAAATCAAAATTAAAGAAAGCAAGAAAAAGGTATATTATTCAACTTTGATATCATATTTTCTACCTGCACAGTATTTGGATAGTAATTTTTAAAATCTTGTTTTTATACTTCCTTCCCATATAAATCCCTCTGTACAATTATGTAATTTTAAAATCTGGTAGATAATCACTTGGATTTTTTACCCAAAAGAAATAGAGCAAAGCACTTCTACAGTATTGAGTTAGAGCTATTTGGGCAGGAAAAATCAGATGTTCAAGTATGATAGGGAACATCTGGCTTGAGTAGATGTGAAAAGGATCTAGGAGTCTTAGTAGACTGCAAACTAAATGTGAGTCATCAGTGGGATGTGGCAAAACAAGCCAATGTAGTTTTAAGCTGCATTGACAGATGTGTAGTGTCCAGAGATCAAGGGAAGTAATATTATTTTGATTTGGTCTCACATGGAGTACTGTGCCCAATTCTGGTCACCACAATTTAACAAAGATATCAGGAAGCTGGAATGTATGCAGTGGAGTATGACTGAGATGGTAAAAGATTCTGGAAACTAAGCCTTATGTTGAGACAACTGGATATGTTAAGTCTGGAGAAGAGAAGACACAAAGGTGATAATGGAGAGGTCATTTTTTAATATCAAGCAAGGGTTGTCACATCTGTTTATATTCTGTTCTAATAGGTCTTATTCCTCAAGTGCTACAGAAGAGGATGAACCTAAATCAAAAAAACAGAAATCCCACAAAAAGGAGAAGAAGAAGGAAAAAAAGAATAAATCTAAGAAAAGAAAACATCACCACAAAAAGGGGAAAAAGAAGCAAAAGAAGGTGAAAGATTCTTCATCCTCTGATAGTTCAGACTCCTCTAGCAGTGACTGAGAAGCAAAGCTAGGATGAAGATCCGTTCCAGTTCATATTGTAATCCAGTTAATGTGTATATATTTTTTACTGAAAAAAGTTATTTATAAATATGTCTTTTCCTTATATTAAACTATTTTTTCAAAGCCTAAAGAAACTTATTTTCCTCTTTGCTTCTAACCTTTTTTGGACTTCATATTTGAAAGAGAACTAATTTTAGTTCCTAAGGTTTTCTTTTCTGACCCCCATGAAAAAATTAAAAATTAGTTCTGTACAATTAGCTGCTATGGCAAGAAACAGGCAGATAGAAAATTAGCATCAAAGACCAATAACTTTTATTTTAGTTGATGTTGTAAGAGGGCATCTGTCTTTCCATTAGCAAATATGATCACAAACCTTTGTGTGTTTATGTGCTTTCAAGATGCCAAGCGTTAAAGCATATTATAATACAGAACTGTCCCATTTCTACCTTGCTCATGTAACCATTCCTTCAAGAGTGGTTCTTCCCTTAACAAACAATTCTAGTAGGAAGAACATATATTATGGCATAGATTGTCCCCTAATTCTAGAGGACAGAAGAGGAATACGACAGCTATGGATCTTGTTTCACCGTTCCTCTGGCACTTCCCAGAGCAGAAGCTGTTGCAATTGACTTGACAGCAATTAACAACAGAGGCAGCTGTATCCTATATGAACATCATATATGAAGACTCCTGATTTTTCTAATGTAATAGGCATCGGGAATGTCTTTCACATAAAAGACATTCAGAAAAGTGACTGAGTGGCACAGGGCAATCTGTAATTCCTACAGATGCAGCAAATGGACTTGCACACAAATGCTATTGGTGGGTTCCCCCCGTTTCCCCTCCTTTAAAGGAATTACGTGCACATATTAACATCTGATAGACATTTAATCCCCCTCTTTCCCTGAAAAGCTGTAGCTTTCTGAAGTATAGAGCACAGAACATAGTTTTGCCTATCCATCATACATTATATAACCCGGTATGCATTATTCACAGTTGAAAGGTCTCTGCTTTTCTATTCTTTCTGCTGCTTTAAAAAAAAAACTTTAGATGGACTTTGACGCATCAAAATTAAACAGATGGTCTTTGGAGAATCATGATAGTTGGAGCCCTGCTGAAATTAAATAACCTGCCAGGGGTGCAGTTCTCAGAATTTTCACCCTAAAAATAAATGAGATTTCATCAAGTTTCATTGTCAGAAATTAGTTTCCTTAGAAACTTGAAAGCTTTGGGGAAATGTTTATTCTTTAGACATGCTTTACAATATATTTTTCAGCAACAATTAGTTCTTAATGGCTTTGTATGACACCATTTCCCAAAGGCATTCCAACTCTCTGCCCAAATACAGGGCTATTTGTCCATCAGCTTGGCTTTATGCCCATGTATGTTAACAGAGCACTTCCTGTTTAAATCAGACCATAATATGCCAAAAAATGCAGTGCAAACATTTATGAAGAGCTGCTGAGCAAAGTTCAAAGACTGACTGGTCTCCTTATCTACAAAATATTGCACTTTTAAGAAATGTTCAGTATTGAATGTATGATGAAAGCAAATGCACAAATCCTTTCATTTGGTGATTGCATTGTACAATGGTCAGATTTTCCACTATACATAGTTCCATCTCCCAGTCACTTGACAACATAACACAAGCATATGATGATTTTACACTCTAAAATGCATGAGGCAAAACTGGCAAAGGAAATGTGTGCAAATGCAATAACTTGTTCTGCATATTTCAGATGTAAAATAAATCAGAAAATTCCAAGTTGAAACCAAGCCAAGAAAGGAATATTTTTCATTGAGGGTAAGAAAGGCATAGCAAGGGAGTATTAAAAATAAGATTGCTGCTGTCGTCTCTTAAAATGGCATGACAAGCACAATATTATGTAGCTTTCTAGGATTTTGAAAGGAGCCTTTTGTATATATTTTTAACCTTCTTGGGGTTCCACTTAGTTTAGTTCCCACCCCAAACCTAAGATAAGAGCTGGCTGTTGCCCGGGCTTTATGCTACTTGTGTCTGAGATACTCTAAGAGAAAACCTTACCTGCCTGATTTCTCAGGTCTGATAAAATCATGCTCCGAATGGTGCAGTTTTCCAAGACTGCTTTGTTTTGTGTGCAGCATTCTTCACCATTATTTATTACTGTTTGGGATCTGCTAGCTCTAAAAGCATGGCGCTCTTAAAAATAAAAGGCTTTAAAATGAAAGGGGTTCTTAAAGATTTTTCACAAGCAGCATGATATGCTGTTTCATTTGTAATGCTTTCTTCCCTGAAAACTAATCTGAGTTGGAAAATATTAAAAATAAATATAGTGGGCCCTTAGTATCTGCTGGAGTTAGGTTCCAGGACCCCTTGTAGATACTGAAATATGTGGATGTTCAAGTCCCTTTAAAAAGAATGGTGTAGTAAAGTGGTATCCCTTATATAAAATGGCAAAATCAAAGGTTGCTTTTGGAATGTATATTTTCAAGCTGTGGATGGTTGAATCTGGGGATAAAAAAAACCCCCATGGCTATGGAGGGCCAACTGTAAGTGAATACAATTACCCCTTGTTGCCCACAGATTCTTTATGCATGGACTCAAGCATCCATGGCTTGAAAATATTCCAAAAAAATAAAATAAATTCTAAATAGCAAACCTTGGTTTTGCCATTTTATATAAGGAAAACCATTTTAATATGTCATTGTATTTAATGGGCTTCAAGCATCCACGGATTTTGTTATTCACAGGAGGTACTGGAACCAAACCCCAGCGTATAACAAGAGCCCACTGTATTGTTCAAAAAGCAATGGGCTCATGTGAAAGCCACAGAACCTGTTATATCTTTGGCAAGAGAAGTTCTGTGTTAGTAAGTTTGACTCATGAGAATGGAACAGATATAGTGTATGGCTTTGGGTGACATGAGCAGGTGTCCTTAATCAGACAAGTTGGATCTGGTATATTAACCCCATTCCCATTTCCAAGAGGGAATCATCATCAAAAAGTGTGTGGGAGGGGGGATTAGAAATAAGTTAAAAAGGGGATGGGGGGAGACTGATCTTGCCCAAATAATTTAATGTCTTTTGCAAAGTGATTCACAAAGGCCTCAAGGATGCAAAAACTGTCATTTTGGGTTAGACAAATACTCTGTCATCTTGTCCCTCTGCAACTTTTGTTTGCTCCTCTAAAGCAATGGACAGTGTAAGTGAACTGCTAAAGAACAAATTTAAAGATAAAGCTGTGTTTAGTTTGCAGAATAAATATATAGAGCAAAATCTCTATACATATTTATTCTACAGACTAACATGGCTATATCTTTAAATTCTAACACTATGGAAAGCACCAAATTAATTGGAAATCCATCAACCTCTCCAAGAAGCTTGCCCAGATACAGACAGATATCTTAATTCTCAACAAGTGCAAACAACAGGATGTTGTTCCTGAGAACCAATGTGTGGGGAGTCCTTTGCAAACTACGTATCATGTAGAGCTCATGGTTCTACTCATGCTAATTGGACGTACAGTAGCTGTATTCCTTTTCAGTTATCTTCAGTTAAACATCTGCACTCCTGTCTGTCCCTGGCTTTCAGTCCATCATAAGCATCTGAAGAAGTAGACTAAAGTCTATGAAAGCACATGCTACAAACCTCTTTTTATCTTTTTTTTTCAGTTAGCCTCAAAGGTGCTACAAAATCTCTATATATATTTATGCTAAAGAGCAAGTTCAGAGTTCCTCTGATCAAAAAACTTTGTCAACATTTGGCAGATCCTTGGTTTGCAATGAGTTCCTTGCTTTGCTTTTTTTTGGTGTTGTTTGTTTACCAATAGGCAGACTCCATAAAGCAGTGGTGGGGAAGGTGTGGCCCTCCAGGTGTTAAACTATAGCTTTCATCATTCTGTAGCAGTGGCTGTGTTGGCTACATCTCATGAGGTTCGCAGTCTGACAACATCTAGAGGGCTGCATGTTTTCTAGCCTGATATATATGCTAAACTTCAGATTAGCAGATTTTCATTCAGTAATGGAGCTGATTATTATTAGGTAAGCACCAACTTGTCAGGAAAGCAAATATTTTTGTGATGGTTTAGTTGTCTTGCTATTTCATGCAGGATTCATCTTATTTCCCCCCCCCCCCCATCTATTATTTCATTACATTCAACCATGATGAAAGGCCCTCACTTCCATTGAAGCTGCCACTACTGTGACTTCAAAAGGAGAGGTTATATTTAGACTGTACACCTGAGGGCAGAGAACTATTAATGATTTGTAAGCTGCTCTGAAAGCCTTTGTGACTGAAGAACGGGGTATAAATACGCTAAATAAATGAAATAAAACATTATTATTTCCTGATTACATCTTGATTTTTACACACACAGGCTCGGCTAAGACCCTACCACCTATTCTCTCTCTCTACACACACACACAATTTTCTACCCCACATCCATACACGCACACACATACATACATACATTCATTTGGCCTTCCACATTTGCAGGTTTGACTTTTGCGGATTTGATTATTTGCAATTTTGATTAATAGGCTCTCTCTAGGATTCTCTAGGTCTTCCAGCACAACTCTGCCAGAAGTTGACCATAGAGTTGTGCTAGAGAACCTAGAAGTTCCTAAAGAAATCACTTCTCTGGGCATTTGTAGGTCCTCCAGTGTGATTCTATGATCAACTTCTGACAGATGTTGACCATAGAGCTGCACTGGAGGACCTGGAGATTCCTAGAGAGGTGTTATCGCGGGTAAAAAGAATAGTGTTTTTTATTTATGGTTTTCCCACATTCATAGGAGTCCTTTACCCCAACCCCAGCAAATGTGGAGGGACTACTGTATATGGGTTCAATTAATGTTCAATATATCAATTTCCAGCATTAGAATAGGGAAAACATTGGTTTTGCTAAAGCACATGTCAATTTTAATTCCTGTCCAAGATATCCCCAAAGTAACTAGACTGAATAATTGTTGAAAAGTGAGCTATTCAGCTTGTGATTAAATCCCATTGATCCAATAGGTCTACTTTGGTCAAGACTAGCAATATAGAATTCAAACTACAAGTGCCTAATTTTGTCAAGCATGTACTCCTAATAAACACTCATAAAACTAAGTATTTTAAATGTTTACTTAGTGTTCTGAATCAAGCTGTCAGAAAGCTGAAATAGGTTTCTAGTGATGGCTCTTTAAACGGATGGGTAAGTGCAGATAGTAGACAAATGTCAAAACCTATTTCAGAGTGAATTTCCAGCAGGGTTCATTTTTATTAAGTGCAAACATAAGCAACCTTTATGGGCGATAGAATTATTAAGTTGCACTCTGCAGAGTCATTTTACCAGCATGCTATTCCCTTGCGTGTCAGTCAAATAAATACCAAGCCTTGTTTAGTAACTTCAGAATCATTCCAAAGCCAACATGAAAAACCTCTATGTTTCTTTTTAGCAATACTATTTGATAACTGTAACATAACCATCTTTTATAGAGAGTTAATCCCATTGAATTTAGTGGGACATTGAATTTAGTGCGACAGCTAAAAAAACACAGTTACGTGTGTCTTGAATTGAACTACATGTGTCCTCCCACCCCACCCCCCATTAAAATTAGGGCTTTCCATGTCTTTAAAATTTAGCTTGAATCCTGTTGGTAGTTAGAATTAGAGCAGATCTATTTAATCGGTGAATCACTGTTGATTCACCAACAATTAACCCAACACATCTGCTCTGTTTGGGGCCACCAACAGAATTCAAGTCTTTTAATGACTTTTAACACATTAAAATTAAATATACAGTTAATATACACAATAAATATACAGTGGGCCCTTGGTATCCACTGGGGTTTAATTCTAGGACTCCCTGTGGATACCCAAACCCATGGCCTCTCATGTCCCATTAAATACAGTGACATAATATAATGGTGTCCCTTATATAAAATAGCAAAACTAAGACTTACTTTTTGGAATGTTTATATTTTAAAAAATATTTTCAAGCCATGAATGACTGAATCCATGGATAAGGAATCAGTGGATACAGAGGACCGACTCTATTTGTATATCAATAACTTGCCTAAATACCCTGATCTGATCTTGGAAGCTAAGCAGGGTCAGTTCTCATTAGTACTTGGATGGAGACTGCCAACAAATATCAGATGCTGTAAGCAATATTTCAGAGTAAGGAACTGGCAAAACCATCTTTGAGTATTCCTTGTCTAAGAAAACAGGTCTTCCTTGTCTAAGAAAACAGATGAGTCAACAGGTGGCTTGAAGACACACATGTGCACACACACACACACACACACACACACACACACACATCAGTAACTCCTTAAAGTGCCTTTCATTAATGTTGAAAAAAGTCAAGAGGATATTTGCAATTTACCATGAAGAGTAGTTGTAGTTAAAAGGAAAACCATCTTTTTCTTCTTGCCCTATTGCAATAATGCAAAACAGACAAAGGCGAATCTACTGCATTGTCAACATTTGATGACAGAGTTCTATAATTGAATTTATAACAGAGGATTGTTCATGGATATGGAGGACCAACTGTGTTCGCAGTCTGGGGTGCTCCTTGATTCGTCACTTCACATGACTAGTCAGGTGAATGCA
>CM034703.1:36141251-36155338 GCA_020142125.1 Phrynosoma platyrhinos | reverse complement strand
ATTATTATTATTATTATTATTATTATTATTATTATTATTATTGTACAAAATGAATATGTCTTAAGCAGACTTTGGAGAATGACCTTGATGTCACAGCAATGGACCAGGCAGGCTCTTAATTCTGAGAAGAGGTTGCTGAACACTTTCTCTAGTTTGCATTCCCCCTGCAGAAGTTCTTATTGATTGTATTTGTTTTGCTGTCATGATATTTCCTGTACAAAGCGAAAAACAAAACAAAACACCAAGTTATCTTCAGAATTAAGCAAACTTCCTTTCATTTTCAGCCTTGACCTTTTTTTTTTTAAATTGCTACTATGATTAGCAAGTAAAAATCCTCAACCTAAAGCTCTATTTAAATACTGTGCAGCACAATCCTATCCACGGTAACACAGGAGTAGTTCAGTGTAGGTTTCTTCTAGGCAACTATGATTGGAGCCCTACATAATCCAAAAGTTCTGCAGTCCTGAAACAGGAAAGGCGAAGAATGGAGCAGCAAATGACCTGAGAAACACAAGCAGTACAAAGGGAACCCCCATCCTGTGTAGCTAAAAGGGGCATAAAATATATGAGATGGTAAACTTCTTATAGTGGAGGTTCTACTAAATGGCCCAGAAAGAGAGAGGCAGAAGATAGTCCATATTCCAAGTAGTTCAGTAATTTAAAGCAGGTGAAATGTTATATGTATGCTGATAACAGAACATAAAATAAGTCAAATATTATGTTTTTTCCCCTTTTAATACAATAAAATATACATTGTGTGGCTGCCTCTCGCCTATGAAAATTGTATTACACCATTAGTTTGCTCACTTTTAAAAGGTCACAGGTCTGTTGTTTTAATTAGAATAAACTGAGACAGCTTTCCCTCTCAAAAATAAATACTTCAATTGTCACTGTTGGAGATTTCAAAGCCACAAGGATGCTCAGCTCCAGCAAAATCTGCTTGTTTCTTCCTTGGATTAATTATTCAGTATAATTTTGTTTGGCTCAACTTCTAGCTATATTTGAGCTGCTATTTTGGGGTTTTTTTCTGCTGGAATTGCCTATATTGAAATAAAAATGAGAGGGGAAAATTAGTCCTTTAGAGATAAAGGAAAGGACAAAGCAGTTTAGCAAGGAGGAAAATGAAATACAAGGACAAACGTAGCTTCAGATATTAAGGCCACTAAAAGTTTATATATCCCAGTGGAATTTGTCTTAAAAGTGTTCATAGACTTGTTTTCCAGCAGCTGATGAAGAAGATATATTTCAATTAATATATTTCTTTTGGTTTCCTAATACTGAATGTATCTCAGTGAAAGAAGTCACTATACTGGAAGTATAGCTGCTCATATAATTATATTGTCCCAATCTCATCTCCCCCAATATATTTGATTTTGTGATGTTTAAAGTGTATTGACTAACTTAATCCTTTGTTCTCGATATATGCTGGTACCCAAGTACATGTCCTTTCTAGGCACTCTGTCTGCTGCCAAGGCCATGATGCACTATTATTATTGACTTCCTACTCTATATGACTAATGCCTTAACTCTGAAAGGGAAAGAAGGCAAAGAAAGAGGAATGAATCCCCCACAGACAGGTAGAATTCACTTTTCTTTAAACTTCCAGGCCTTTAATGGGTGTAGGGTGAATGATGAACCTGGGTGTCCTTGTTCAGATTTGCACCTTAGCCATGAATAAATGATGGCCTTACTCTAAATTTCTGATCTTTAATAAAACTGTAATTGATTGCACATTTGCCTTTGTTCAGAAATTGGTACGAGTATTTTGGGAGCCCTAGGCTCAAAGTTAATTAGCAGAGTTAATCATCTATAGTAGTGCCTATCCTCCACCCAAAGAGTACAGCATAAATCGCCTCAGGTTGAGTTCAGTTTTGGTACTATACTAAGATATATTAGTCATTGCTATGGCCTTGAGGGGGGAAAGAGCAGTCAGGGACAACTCTACCTTGCTTGGTTCCAATGGTTAGTGAGAACCCCTTCCTCCAGATTACAACTGCCATTGTTCTGGCCCATGAAAGAAAGAAGAACAGACAGCATCTTCTGGACTTAATCCCTTCAACTATTGCCATCCTGATATCCTTGTGTGCCCTGTCCTATTTAGATTGTAAGCCTCAGGGTAGGGAACTGTCATATTAATAATTTATAAGATGCTCTGAGAGCCTTTTTTTTGTTTGAAGGGTGGGATATAAATACTTTAAATATATGCTATTGTTGTTGTTGTGTGTCTTCACGTTGTTTCTGATTTATGGTGAGCCTAAGGCAAATCTATCATGGGTTTTTCTTGGCAAAATTTCTTCAGAGGAAGTTTGTTTTTGCCTTCGCCTTTGCCTTTGCTTTCCTCTGTGGTTGAAAGAATGTGACCCAGTGGGGTCCCATGGCTGAGCAGGGATTCAAACCCTGGCTTCCAGAGCCAACATGTAGTTCAATACCATGCTGGCTCTCATCATATTATATTATATTATATTATATGGGGGGTGGAAATCATGGAATCCATTATTTATTTGTATTAAAAGTCCATATGTTAATTCTTAACAAAGAGTGACGTCAAAGTTCAACATAGGTAGGTTAAATGACAATTCCTTAACAATCAATTTTAACAATGGTGATCATTGTTATTGAATCCATTATTTTTAACAGTCTAAAAGAATCAAAAGAAAGCTAACAGGAACTCTAATTTCCATGATCTTACATATCTCTGAACAGAATATCAGTGAGCATGTCTTTAGACATCTGATGAGCTTCAGATGGTGGTAAAGATAATGGGACTCTACTGCATCAGGCCCCACTGTATATGTATCTGCCATCCTATGATAGGCAGCATAAAAAGCACCTGCTTCTAGGAACCCTTGGAAGTGTGAACACCAAAACAGAGAAGAAATAGGGAGAGCAGATAACTCTGTCTTTCCATTTACTCTCAGCGTATTAAGCATATGTTTATAAGTTTTGGCCACCACAATGAAATTCTAAAAAAGGTTGAGACTGGTGAAAGAAAAAATCATCCCTGGATGTGTTTCGGAAGGAGCTTTCAAGTGGTCTCTAGAAGGTTCAAAATGTTTTCGTTTATTTATGCAAGCCTTACCTGACCTGGTTGCTTCAGTTGACATGTGCATATTGTTCATTTTGGAATTTTTTTTAAAAAAAAATAATTGAAATATGTTCAACTGCTCTTCTTTTTTTGTGGTGCAGGATCCATCCCTATTTTTCTCTTCATGTTATTTGTGCCTCAGATACAAAAATTTCTGTTAAAGAAGTAATTCTCACATATACTTCATTAACGTCAGAAGTAAATGTGTGGCCAGGTTCAAAACTCTGCTCATCCATGAAGGTCACTGGATGACCTTGAGCCAATTATATATATTCACTCCTAATGTGTTTCACAGTATCTTATTGTGCAAATAAGAGGAGAAGGAATGCTGAGCTCATTGGGGGAAGGATAGGAATAAAACCATAATCTTTGGATCCATAGATGCCTTGTGTGGGGGGAAACCACACAGCACCAAATTGTTCTGGCTTCCAGATCTTACTTGTAGCCATCTGTGTTCCACTCTCATTCTTTATAGAGGTCCAGAGTGACCCTAAGACCACCATCCCCCACTTCAGAATGCCCTCCCATTTTTTCAGCTTGAAAAACCCAATGTTAACATATTTATATCATATGGTTCCCCACCCTGAAACAATAGGCTCTACCCAAGGTTTCCAAAAGGCAACTGCAAATGACAACAATGTCATCTGGTTGCCTCAAATGACAGTTGCAACAGGGTATTCTGGTGCTCCACAGAAGCCAAAAACAGAGGCAACCAAGCCCACTCCTGTTCTAGAAAGTCTATCAGAACTTGCAGATCCAGTCAGGAGTGGCTTTATTTGGTATCAAATATTTGGTATCTATATCAAACTGAGTGTAGCAAAGTCAGTGCAATATAAGCTTGTGGAACAAACAGGAGAAAATACTCAGGATGCTCTTGTAAAGTAAAGTAAAGAAAGAAAGACTTACATTTATTGTTTCAGGAAATCCATCTTGGGGAAGGTTAGGAGTTATCAAAAGAAGATTACCAAAACTTCAACAGACGAGTCCCTAAGGCTGGCTGTCATGTATGAAAGTTGGCTAGTGTCCATCATGCGGCAGGAGCCTCATGGTCACTTTCTTCCCAGACAAAGGAAAAAAAGTATTAACTAATTTTGGGGAGAAGGGGAAGTGACTTCTGTAACCAGGAAGGAAGCAAAAAGGCTTGATCTCACAGATCAAAGAAAGAACAGAGGTGAAACAGAAGGGCAGATATGCTCTCTAAAGTCCCCTTTTACTAATCACTTTAGAAGCATTGATTCCAACATAATACAGGTTAAGTAGATTTGGGCATTGCAGTTGTTGTGTGCCTTCAATTAATTTCTGACTAATGACTAAACCCAATTATCATGGGTTTTCTTGGCAAGAGGGGGGGGGTTGTCTTGTCTTCCTCTGAGGCTGAGAGAATGTGACTTACCCAAGGTCACTCAGTGAGTTTCCAAGACTGAGCCAGGATTTGAACTGTGGTTTCCAGAACTGTAGTTCCATGCTCAAGCCTCTAAACCAGGAAAGGCATTATATGAGGAGAATTAAGCTACATCTTCCTTAGATCTTACCCATTACATCTAATAGTGACATATTTGATAGGATTATTGTAAGCATATACAGTTATCCCTCTGTATTTGTGCAATCTGCATCCATGGATTTATCCATCCATGACTTGAAAATATTTAAAAGAAATTCCAAAAAGCAAACCTTGATTTTGCCATTTTATATAAGGTTAAGCATCCATGGATAGTATCCACAGGGGTCCTGGAACCAAACCACAGTGGATACCAAGGGCCCGTGGTAAGATAATGTAAAACATCTATAGGGCTATATAAATGGTTTGGTTTTTTTTTAAGTTACTGCTATAACTATTTGGCTATACATAGATTGTTTAAAGGTCTTTCTTCTTAAGACATCTAATGCAAGTGTTTTCAAAATTAACTATGGAAAACAGCATTTGTTTCAGATTGCAAGTTTTAAAAGTGTGCAATGTTCTGCTTTTGTTTAAGTTAACTGTCACATATACTTCTGGAAGATATGTAATTAATTGTCATTCCAACTAAATATTTAAAAAGAAGGATTCAGTATGCCCTTTATAATTAAGATTCTTCTAAAGTCTTGGACTGTCAAGAGGATGCCTACTTTCTTGAGCAAAAGGGATTTCCAGATGTTGCAGTATCTAATCTCTGTGACTTTGTATAAAGAAACAAATAGCATGAGGATACTAATAATGAAGGCAAGTAAAATCAGTGTTGCAATTCCCCAGTCCAATCAATGTTTCAATACAAAAAAATCTATATATATAATTTATATTCATATTAAATGACAAGTCAACAATATTATTTCCTGAATAGTGATGTTAAACAATGGAGAATCACTATAAAATATTATTTTTCATACCATTGGACATCCTCTGAACTACATGCTTTGAATTAAGGATTTATGGACCGTGACTCTAGAGACATGGTGTGACCTTGGGAAAGTCACACTCTCTCAGTCTCAAAGTACAACTTTGAACTTTGAAAGTAAACCCCTTCTGAACAAATCTTGCCAAGAAAATCCCATTTATCTTAGGGTCATCATGAGTCAGAAATGATTTGAAGGCACACAACAGCAACATTTAACAATATCTAGAGGTCCGCATAATCTACTTCACAGTGTAATTACAAGGATAACTGGTGTAGACTAAAGCATTTCTGTCTAACCTATCTGCAACACAGGTTTCAAAAGTAGTACAGGTTGTTGAAGATAGCAATTACCTAAATCCAGTTGTTCCACATTTAATGTCAGTGCTACTTAAAGTGACCTGTTCTGAAATATAAGCCATCAGTATCCAGTTCCTAGAACCTTTCCCCAATCAGATAGCTTAAAAAGCAGTGACTTAAGTAAATTCTTTTGATTCAACACATATGCTTTATTTGGGACTAACAATAAGTTTGATGACATGTTCGGGAAGGAGTTGGGGCGCCCAGCGTGAGGCTGCCCCCCCTTCCTTGCCTCCAAGACGGCACAACGAGCCGTCTGCTTCCCCCCAAGAGTTGGTCCTACAAGCCTTAGGCACACATAAAGAGGATGGGGGGTGGGTGGGACAATCATGATCTCAAAAGAAATGTAATTGTTAGAAGTATTTAGCTTGCAGAAGTACATCCTCTTATCCTTTCCATTCACGTTTCTCATGGAATTATAGATGTAGATCGCTTCTCCTCATAATAACAAACAATGAATCTTAATTTCAAAAATGAAGTGGCACGATTCAGACCTACCCTTCTCTAGTTGTCTTTAAAGCAATTTGAGTTTGCACAGTGATTTGAAGACTTTGTTGATAGGTTAATTCTCATTTTAAAGAAGATTTGCATTTAAGAATCTGTGGATAGGTAACTCACAAGCTCCAATCACAACTGCAATTTTTGTTGTTTTCTCTTTGTAGATTTGGGTCCCTTTCACACTCACAATTATAATACTGTCATTCAATGTTCATTGTGATGACAGCACAGAAACCTGTGGTTTGTTAGTTTGGTGAGGATCTAATACACCTCCCTAACTCCAAATCCCAGGATTCCATAGGAAGGAACCATGGCAATTAAAGAAGAATCATAGTACTATAACTGTATAGCATGAAAGGGCCCTTGGTGTGCATATACTGGGAACCAGCAACTTTACATTTTCCTATGTGCACCTACACATGGAATGTGGATATAAAGTAAAAAAAACAACAAATCATGTAGTACCAGAACTTGCACAACAAGTTAAATATGTGATCATTAATTTCATGTACATCAGATTGCTTTCTGTGTAGGAATTTTGTAATCTTAAGTGCTTCTTACTGGGCAAAGGAAACAAACTCACTCTGTATTTGCTGCAAAACAACAACAAAAAAAAACATCCTCTTTATTTGATTTTATTATTTCATCTGATCTTAATATTCTATTATTATTCCATTATTTGATAGCATGGGGTCCTTTCATTTGCATTTATTGCTGCTTTCAGCACCTAAGCTTCTGTTCACAGGTACTGTAAGAGCAAACTGTCTTAAGACAAAGGGAGGAACCTTGTGTTTTGGAGATAATGGGGTCATCAGAGCCCTTCTGAGTTGTACCTGCATGAACAACAAGATGGTGGTAAAGTCCAGCAGCATCCCACCACACGAATCCACTGGTTTCTGGCTGTGTTATATTAACTTCTAGGATGGTCCCAATGCCATGTTTTCTCATTCTGGGTTTCTTTTTATGTATCCTACAGTGTCTGTTCACATTACCTTTTCAACTCTTGTCTTGAAGGAAGGGTAGATGCAACAATGGCAGATTTTTGTTAGACTAAGTCGGCTGTGCTAAACTCCATAATACTGATATTCAGTTGCATTGCAGCCACTTCTGAGAATGTTTTGGTTGATGGGGTGGTTTTGTTGTTGTATAAAGACATTTCTGACTTATGGAGATGCTAAAGTGACCCTATCACAGTTTTTTTTTTTTTAGCAAGATGGATTGTTTTTACCTTCTTCTGAAGCTGAGACAATAGAGTTTAATCACACGGGAGGGGAGCACCCAAATCCCATGGATAAACAGGGTTTAAATTCAGTAAAAACCTGCAAAAGTGGGATTGTTTTTAGATGATGTAGAGCTAATTGAGCATTAACACAACATTAACCTATGCAGAAAGTTGCCATCGCATCACTTTTTACTTTCAAGAAAATCCCGAAAGTAAAAAGCAGCACAATTTTGCCCACTTTCTGCACTAGTTAATGTCATGTTAATGTTCAATTAGCCTTACATCGTCTGAAAACAATCCCACTTTTTCAGGTTTTTTCCTGGGATTTAAACCCCATTTATCCACAAGATTTGTGCACTTTGCCTTCCATGTGATAAACTCCAATGTGATGTGCCCAAGGTCACCCAGTCAGTTTCCATGGCCAAGCAGGAATTTGAAGTCTGATCACCAGAGTCATAGTCCAATGTCCATACCACTGCACCACTGTACTAATGTCCATCATTTTCCTTTTCCTTCTGTCTTCCAGTTGCTTTTTCTTTCTTGTCATGCTTTAGATTGTATGGCTGAGGGCAAGGACTATCTTAAGCACTGATCTTGTAACGTCCTCTGAGAGGCTTTTTTTTTCAGTTGAAGGGCTGGGTAAAAATTCTTTACATAAGTAAATACAGTAGGCTCCTGTCTGTTGCTGGTTCAAAGCCAGCAGAGGCAAAGGTTTTTCTTTTCTTCTCAAATGTGCCACAGAAATACTCATTTGTAATGGGTCTCAAATACATTCTATTCCTTTATAAAAACTCATCTTCCTGGCCTTTCTTTATATAAAATAAATAATGTAAAATAATTATCCTGTTATTTCATCCTGTTTTCTACCTCTCTGGATGCATATAGTTCTTCTTAACTATTTCACCTTGAGTTGTATGGGGTATACCTTCACAAAGAGGTGAGCATGTTTCAATGGTAAAAAGAAAATATCAAATAGACTTTTTTCTATTGTGATATACAACATCATTTTCTGTCACTGTCAGGATTTATTTTGTTCACAAACAAAGCCTTATCAAACAATGGCATTAACTATCTAAAGAATACAAGTTTGTGTTTAGTGGGTTGGCTACTGACCTGTCCTTGAATTTCCAACTGAAGAAAATGTTGTCACTGCAAACTTCTGTTAACCATTACTTGCTACAGCTTCTGGTTATTCTTTCATATGGCAGATTCCTAGTTGGTAGTCCAGAATAGTCAGCTGAGACATCATAAAGGAGAATTACTTGTTACTCTGATTGCTTGTCAGAGGGGTGGGGTATAAATAAATTTTATTATATTATTATTTATTATTATTAATTGTCAGGAGACGAGTTCCTGATCGGTGTGGATTATTTCTGCAGTGAGTCTGAAAGAGAAACCCATGAGAGGATAGCACTCTCATGGCCTGCAACCTCTATCAGCCCCAGCCAATTTAGCCAGTAGAGATTGACAATGAGAGTTGTGACCATCTGGAGGGTCACAAGTTGCCCACCCTTGGTGTAGAGAAAGTAATATTTATCCAATTGCATGTACAAACATAACAAGTTTGTTTATTGTTTTATTTTGTTTTATTTGTATCTTTTTGTTGTTGTGTGTCTTCAGTTCACTTCTGATTTATGATGACCCTAAGATGAATCTATTTCGGGGTTTTCTGGGGCTGAAAGTATGTGACGCACACAAGGTCACCCAGCTTTCATGGCTGTGTGGAGAATTGAACTCTGGTATGTAGAGTCGTAGTCCAACACTCAAACTACTACACTACACTGTCTGTCATTTGCATTAAAACTTTTAAACATGTTAACAGTTGCAAACAAAATATATAAAGTTATTATTTATGTTATTTATTCCCATATGTGGCATTCTGATTTAGTCCCAATATTCTTTAGTATTTGAACCCAAAAGATAAACACCTCAGGTTTCCTTAAAAGCTTTGGATATCGATAAAGCTGAGGTGTGTGCGTGCGAATAGATTCTAGCCATTGCTGTCAAATCATGTTATAGTGTTCCCAGAGATGAACATGAAAGGGAGCATAATGAAGTTTCTTTGTGCATAACCACTGATCAATAATGCATTATTTGGTTGTTGTTTTTTCCTGGAGAATTTGATTATTATGAACTTGTGCAGTCCTCATCTACCAAAATATTTTCCTTGATATGATGGTAATTGTAAGTGACAGAGTATCAGGCAAAGACTATCAAAAATATGGATCTCTAGTGTCATCAGCAACATACAAATGATTTGTTATAGTATTCAGTTGCCAACTTTGTGGCTTAGGAATAAATCTATGAAGCATAGAGGATAACCTAGCATATCATATATAGTATAGAATAGATGGTGTTAGAAATAAGACAGAAAGCTAGATGTAAAATGTGCCCTTTGGATCTGTAGTGGTTCGGTTCTGTGATCCCATACAGATATAAAATAATGCAGATGATCAAGTCCCCTATTATTAAATGAAGGCAATGTGAATGTGCATGCTTCACTACATCCATGTTCATATTGCTGCCACTTAATAATATGGGGCGTGAAGATTTGTGGTTGGTAAAATTTGCAGATCCAAAGCCCACACATCCAAAGGGCCCACTGTATTAGAAAGTTTGTGTATGTATCATCTAGAACCTAATACTGTCAACCCTCTTATTCATGGATTCCTTATCCATGAATTCAACCATTTTGTCATTTTATATAAGAGGCATCATATCTATGTCATTGTATTTAATGGGATTTGAGCACCCATTGAATTTGGTATCAATGTGTGTGAGTGTGTGTGTCCCGATACCAAATCCCAGAGGATACCAAGGGCCCTTTGTTGTACCTGAAGTGTTGGAAAAGCACTTCCTAGAATATGAAATATGTTACTGATTGAGAATAATCCTCCTCATAGGTGCCTTGGCAGAAGCAATCAGGATGGCAGGAAGCCAAAGACTCCTGCTGTACCACAGGTGAAGTTATAGTTAAGGATCTCTGTTTTGATTGGATGTCATAAACATGGGAACTGTCAGCACCTTTGCTTTTATTATTTTGGTTGGATATAGCCTGGATATGGATCTGGAGAGAATAAAAGGAGCTAATGTATCAGCCCTGGTGGCGCAGTGGTTGCCTGTACTGCAGCCACTCACTCATAGACCACAAGGTTGCGAGTTCAATAGCAGCCAGGGCTGAGGCTCGACTCAGGCCTGCATCCTTCCGAGGTCGCGAAAATGAGTACCCAGCTTGTTGGGGGGCAATCAGCTCACAGTTGTAAACCGCTTAGACACCCCATAGCACGATATGAAACGGTATATAAATGAAGCTGCTGCTGCTGCTAGTGTAGAGCCAGCAAATTAGACTGCCTTTGGCAAGCCTGCACCATAGAAAGAGCACTGTCCCTGACAGTTGAGCTGTTCCTGATAGACTGATAAACTACTCAGATATGTTGAGACATACTGAAAGACAGACCATGCTGCTAAGAGAAAATCCCAAGACAATCCTTTAGGAAACAAAATACAATTAATGTAGTAATTAAGAACTTATTAAAGGTGAGTAGCTGTTGCCTGGCTAACTCCTTATTAACCCTGAATTGTAAACCCAAACTTTCTACTAGTTATGTTGCTTATGTAGGTGCCACACAGTACCTCTTCTGGGAGAAGAAGGAGGTTCACTTGGTGCAGTTGTATCTATCCTAGTTGGTTATAAGACAGCCAGTTGTAATTTTTAGCAAGCCTATGTTGGATATTAAAGTGATATACATCATTAAAGGCAGGATGGGCAACATGTGGACTTCCAGGTGTTGTTTCACTGCTGTTAACATTCACCTTTGCCTCTGGCTATGCTGATTGAGGTTACTAGGAGTTACCATCACAACATCTGGAAGGGCATAGCTTGCCTACCCCACTCCAATTCTCCTGACAAACAGATCAATGTGCCCCTTTCTTTTATCTTGACAATAATCTAAGGAGGCAGAGAATAAAAGAAATAGTAACTGATTCAAAAGCATCCAGTGAGCTAATGCCTGTGTAGAAATTTGAACCTGGACATCTCCAAACATGGTATGGCACTCTTAACTATTATACCATGCAGTCTCTTTAAATGTAAACTCAAGCATCAACTAAACAAACAAAGCCAAAAGACCATTACTAGTGTTTCTTGGATCATTCATACAGAATTATTATCTAATTAAAGCTTGTTCTTACTCTATTCTCCAAGCAAATGGGTGAGTAGGACTCCAAATCATAAGCAACACAAATTCCATTTTACTGTTTTCATTTTGAAAACCAGTATCTGATGAGAAAGTCACATATTCTCAAAGGCTTATAGATTGTGAATAGCAAAAAGTGGCACAAACACTGAACACACCAAATATCATCTGATTTCAGAGCTAAAGAGAATTAAGCTTGGTTTGTACTTAGATGGTGACATCAGTAGCAACATTGTGTGTGTGTGTGTGTGTGTGTGAGAGAGACACCCATGCTGTCCTATGCACACTCCCTCTCCTCATGCAATCCCACACACACTCCCTTCCCCTGTGGTAACCTGTGTGCCTTCCCCCCCATGCCATCCCTCATGTGGAGAAGGATGGGGCAGCACTGAGGGAGGCCATGCACTGCCCCTGGAAGCCTCACCCCCTGCACCAGGTGACACCAGGTGTGGGAATGCCACTGGGTGACCTGGTGTGGGGTGGCTGCTGAGGGTGGGTGGTGAGAGTGGCCTGTCCCACCCTCTCCTTCCCTCGCCTCCCACTGCATTGCTCACCTACTGCCCTTGATGCTTCCTTGGCACCCTGCCCAGGGAGAGAGCCAGGCTGGCACTGAAGGCACAAGGGGTCCACTCACCCCTCCACTGCAGCGGGAAGAGGGCCCCACAGAGTGTCACGACTCCCCTGGAGTGCAGTCCACAACCGCCCAGTGATGCCACTACAACCACTAGAGATGGAAAGAATATTCAACAATGTGCGAAAACATGTTTTTCACGTGTCCAGAAACCCTGACTCAGACTTATTCTACACAAAATTCACATGTAGTTGTTTTGCATAGAAAACAGCATTTAGCTTGCACTGTTTTCTGTGCAGAAAATGCTGCTTTCTGTGTAAAACAACCACATGCAAATTTTGCACGGCATAAGTCTCAAATTGCAAATAGCCTTCAAAAATGGTGTGGTTTTCAAAGACTTCGTTGGAGCAGGAAAAACATTGCTGAAATTACTCATTACATCCTTCAAGAAGAAAAAGAATTGAATTCCTAGTGACCACCAAGGAAAATTAGGGATCTTCAGGTACAGCTAGCAAATGTGACAATACCAAGATTTTGAATAAGTGGAAGATATTTTCTTTCTTTCCAAGATTTAGGATTTTTTCCAGTTAGGTTTTATAGTTAATCGCTATGTTCCTTGTGTCTATCATGGTCACTGATTTTTTTCAGTTGAAGAACAGAGAAAAATAACTTTTTACACTTTTGTTACACATTTCTGTTGTTATATAGTATAGATTTTTTGTGGGGGGTTTATAACTATCCAGATAATAGTTCTATAGTGTATTTACAATTTAAATTTCAGCTACTCTGAACATTCTGGTTCTGAATAGTTGACTATTTGTGCAAATTTTTTCTTCCCCTCATCCCTGAGTAATTTCTTCTCATCAGAACTCACATTGAAATAATTCATCTAACATAAAGAATCTAGAAGATTTTCTTCTTGTTCTGTAGTCTTCTTGTGCTCCATTTTTACTTGTTCACTGCATAAGAATAACATGCATTACATTCACTGATGTAATACATTTATCTTCTAGCTTGTGCTGCAATTTTTGTAATATTCAGGTGGAATGATTTGTATGAAAAGCATTTTTTTTTTTACAGGAGCAAATTGCAGGTAGAAAGAGGAATTGAGGGCTAGATGTACAGATGCATTAAACATGTAGTTCGGCACTATGTGAACTTTTAAAAAGACTTTAAAATAACTGTTGGGGTGAAAGGTGGATCACAGCATGGGGAAACAGAAAGAGACTAGGTATTTGGAATGGGAAGGAAGCTGGGCAGGGAGGTGCATATCTCAGGTTCACTGAATGTAAGCCAGACTGCTGACTCCCATCACCATGTTGTTACATCATAGTTAAAGAGCTATGTGGTGTGGACAATAAGGAAAGGTAAAGAGAGATGGGTTTATTAGAGGGAATATGCACCATGTATTTGTCTCCTTGGGTCTGGGTGTCATTGTACCAATATCATTTTGCAGTTGGGACACTTTGAAAACTTTGAGGCTGCAATCCTAAATACACTTACTATGCTCCCTCAAAAAGAGTGGATTTTTTTCTGTAAGCCAATGCTGCTGAATAACAAGTACAATAGATCTCAAGTGATCCAATCTGTTAGTACACTTTAACACTGAGCTTGGGAAACTTAACTTTTGGGGCCTTCAGCTCTCAGAATCCCCCATCCAGCTTGGTCAATGTGAGTTGTAGTCCATCCATTCAAAATTAACCGTTTCAAGCTCTGTTGTGGGAACACACTCTGCTCTTGCCTTTAATAATAATAATAATAATAATTTTTATTTATATCCCGCCCC
>CM034703.1:36128494-36141151 GCA_020142125.1 Phrynosoma platyrhinos | reverse complement strand
AGGGAAAGGAGGCAGTTTTTAAAGCCTCTGGCAGCTGCTTCTTCTTTTTCCATGATGGGGAAGGCATGGGAGTGAATATGCCTCAAAGAATATTGTTACACAATCTCTTGATGCACAAACTTCTCCTTACCCATCAATAGAGCCTCAGTAGAGGACTGGGTTACCCATTTGGAAGGAGCTTCTTTTTCTGTATACAAGGCCAGTCACTAGTGTGATACCCTAGACTTCCAAGAACTTAGACTTGACTGGGTGCTCTAGTTTACATTAAACATGCCACTGTTTGGAGAAAACAGAGGAGGAGTGAATCAACCTGAGCCTCCAAGTGCCAGCTGAATGGGTAGCCCACTTTGTTCCTCCTTCACCGTTCCCATATGGTGGAGGCAAGAGGGGACCAAAACAACGGAGCCTTGGTCTCAGTGCACTGGATCAGTTCCTCTGCCACCCTCTTTTCCTAATGAGGGGATAGGGCTTCAGGTAGGATCCTCCTCCCAAGGATCCTTTGGGATGGAGTTTCCCCTTCTCTAATCTTGGCTATTGATTAATATGTGATGCTATTGCTCTTCTGAGTGACTGAAGTGGTGCTCAAACAAGAATACAACAAACAGATAAAATAACATGATCTGACACACTCTGACACCCTTTCTCCAATCTAACCTTGAAGTCAAACAACAAACCCACATGGGGCAACCTGGATATCCATCTAAAATTACAAGACTAAAGACTGAAAGCTGAAACCCTAGTCTTCCAAGAACTCAGACTTGCCTTGATAGTGTTGCTCTAGTCTACATTAAACATGAAAGGGCAAATTGCTTTGCAGAAGCCATAGCAAAGGAATACAAGTCTTCCTTGTAACCCATTTCATCTGTCAGGTTCAACCCTCTTGTTTGCTATATTTCAAGACAAAAGGGAGAGTGTGTGAGAGGAGTTGAAGGAGAAAAAGTGGCAGCCAAAAGTAGGATTAAGCACTCCACCTGTCATCACTTCTTTGTTTGAAATTATGCTTTCATCTCTTGATGCTTTGCATGTATGGAAGTGAAAGAAAAAGGAAACCAGGTCATAAACCATTAATTGTGATAGGATTTTAACAGGGTAGTCCGTCAAATGAAACTTGGGGAAACCATTCATGATATTTAGCAATAAAATTACCACAGAAATGTACTTTAATTTAACTAAAAATATTTATTAACAATGTAAAATGTTTAATATTTTACAATTAGAGCTACATCTGGCATGCCCTATAAGCAGTTAACACTAAGGGGGGTTGCAGACTGCCAGAAATAGTGCAAATTGAGTCCACTTTTAGGGTTAGGGTTAGTGCCAGGGAATCATGGGAATTGTTTTTTTTCTCAGACATTGAGTCTTCTCTGTCAGAGAGCTCTGGTGCTACAATAAAATACAGTTCCCATGATTCCCTAGCACTAACCCTAACCCTAAAAGTGGACTGAATTTGCACTATTTCTTGCAGTCTGCAACCCCCCTAAGTTGATGTTTAGACACCATGCTTCAACCTTTAATGGAAACAAAATGGGATAATCTGTTTTAATTCTGTGGATTTTAACGTTTCCTACACCATTTCTTAAATGCTGAAATCCTTTCTTCCCAATGTAGAAACAGATACATTTGTGGAGGCTGGGGTTAAAAAGTAAAGTAACTATTTCTATGTATTATACAATATGTAGATATAATTATCTGATATTTACAGGAACAACATATCAATGTTATGTTGCTTGTGAGTTAGAAATTAAGATACTGTATTTATGGAGATTTGTATAAGCTGAGATACAGAGTGGAAGACTAAATATGAATGAGAGCACAAAAAGCAATAGGAGTGTTTGTGCACGTTCTCTTAAGATATTGGCTCTGTTTATTTTAGCCGTTTAGAACTTGAGCACAGGTTTGCTGTTCTAAATAGTTTTCTATGGATTAGGATTGTTTAATAGAATATGTTCAAATAGTTTAACATCATACTAGCAAGAGCTACAGTCATAAATATTTTACTGTACACAATCAGTGGTGGTTTGTACAATAAATTAAAAAAACCCTCTGCATGTTTTATTTCATAATTAAAATATTTGCATCTAATAACACAATGGTTTAAAGTGGACATGCAGTATGCCATTAAAAAAAGTTTTAAAATATTTTTAATGTTAAATTGGATTCTGGTTCTATTCAGCAACAAACTGTAAAACTCTCAAAAAGGAGGGAAGAAATATTTTTCAGGCAGTGTAGAAAACATACACAATCACTTAGAGCATTTAGGTTTATCCCAATAAAGGTCAAATTGTATTGGCTGTTAATGATCTGTGCACTTCTGTATTGGATCATCTAACTTGAGACAAGACAGCACAGTCCAAAGAATCGCCGCTTCCGTCTCCGCACTAATGGATAAGGAGTTGGAGTCAAGTTGAGGAGGCTGCTATCATCTGTAGTTTAAAAAAAAGAAAAGAAAGAAATCAGAATTAAACCAAGCAGCAACCAAGCGCTGATTCTAGGACATCTCTTTCTGAGTCTTTAGTTTAGGAACAGAAAGAATAAGGAGAGTCATGACAGAACTATGCATGATGTACATAATCTCTTAAGTCCGATCATAGATTCCTGTTACCTTGCATATGTTGCCCTAAGCAGGGGTGGGCAACTATGTGGTCCAGGGGTCAATGGTTGCCCTAGGTCCCCATTTGGGCCACACACCCCATGCAGCAAGCCCAAATATCTTACTTTTTCTTTCCATTTTGAAGAGGTTCTGCAAAGGAAAACTGATGTATTTGTACTCTGGCATTTCCCACCCCATCCAAAACCTCCCTCCCACACTGCAGCTGTAAAGCCTGGATAGAAGGGAACATGCCACTCAAGCTGCTGCTTCTTACCAGCAGGGAATGGGGGGAGCAGAAAGCAATGAAGAATGGCTCAGAGGGGGAAGGGAATGAAAGCACCCTTGCAGGTGGCATACACTAAAGTTCCCCTTCTTCCCTTCTCTTGGTAAGCACCAACAATGGCTTCTACCATGGCTTGACAACTCTGTGTGAGTGTGTGTATCTAGGTTCTGGATAGGGCACGAAAAGCTAGAGAATAATTCCCTGTGCTTCACTGAAAAAAAGAAATATGTTTACACATAAACATATCACTCACAAGATTCTGGCTACTGTATTTTAAACAAAATACAAAGTTTTTCATGAAAGTTTTTTTTACACAACTGCTCCCTTCCAAATGTGAAAAATCACTGAAAAATTGCAAAAGCATACAAAGGCCTAAATTCTGTTCTTGGTCTAGATTCCCATAGACCCACTGAATCAATGGGATTTATCTGTATGTTGAATCAACATGCAACAATTTATTGAATGGGTCTATAAAAGTTGGGACTAACCAACAGGATGCCAGCCATAATCTCACCTAGCACAGAGAAAATTTGAATTTTTAAGTTTTTGCAAAAGTACAAAATGAACAAAGCTTTATATCTGTACATATAAGTAGATGGAAGAACCTTACTGGAATGGCAGGCAGCTGTTTTATTGTCTAGTTCTTTTAGGTCCAAAACACATTGCAGAAATAATCCAGTTTGAGACCACTTTAATTGTCCTGGCTCAATGCTAAGGAATTCTGGGAACTGTAGTTTTCTGTAGCCTTCTCTTGTCAGAGCTCGGGTGCCACAACAAACTACAAGTCCCAGAATTACCTAGCACTGAGCCAAGGAAGGTAAAGTGGTCTCAAACTGGATTATTTTTGCAGTGTGTTTTGGTCCTAAGTGGAAAATTTATAAATGCCAACCCTTTTCTGTGTTAACAAACGAAGGAATTCATTTTCCATTACTGAAAGAAATTGTGCTTGACCACTTAAATATCCATTAATTAGAAGTGAAAAGAAAAGCTTACCTTGATTTTTCAGTGGCAAAGGCATAGTCTCCCTGAGTTTACTTAAAAGGTTTTTCATTTCTTTCATATCCCTGTAGAAATGAACCAAAGAACTAATAAAATATAATAGATATTAGTTAAGCTTAGATAAAAATCCTTCCTATATTTTGCGATTACAAGAATGATGCTATGTCAGTTTTCAGATTTTTTTTTAAAAATTAAAAATAATCTGCATATTGAACTGAGGAATTTGTAAAATTTTCAGTGGACAAGTGATGTAAAGTCTAATTAGAAACACCACGAGCCTAAGCACAGGCTGAGTCTCTCTTATTCAGAATTCCAAACTCCCAAACTTTCTTCATTGATAGCTGAGATAGGAACACCTTTGCTTTCTGATTGTTTAATGTACACAAACTTTGTTTCATGCACAAAATTATTAAATATATTATGTATAAAACTGTCTCCAGGCTATGTGTATAAGGTGTATATGGAACATAAATGAACTTTGTATTTAGACTTGTCCCATCTCCAAAATATTTCATTAAGCATATGTGAATGTTTCAAAACCAAAATAAATAAATACATTCGTCCCTCCACATTTGCGGCTTTTACTTTTGTGGGTTTGATTAATATGCTCTCTCCCTAGGAATTTCTAGGTCCTCCAGAGAAATTCTGCTGGAAGTTGACCATAGAGTTGCACTGGAGGACCTAAAGATTCCTAGAGAAAACACTTCTTTAGGCATTTGTAGGTCCTGCAACATGATTCTATGGTCAAATTCTGGCAGATGTTGACTACAGGGTTCAGCAGGAGGAACTAGACATTCCCAGAGAAGTGTTTTCTCGAGTTAAAAAAAAATACTGTTTATTTATTTGCGGTTTTTCCACTTTCATGGGGGTCCTGTGCCCTTAACCCCAGTGAATGGGGAGGGAGAAGTGTAAATAAAAATCCAACATCCAAACCACTTCTGGTCCCATGCATTTTGGATAAGGGAGATTCAACCTGTATGAATATCTTTTCTGAATATGATCAGTAATTAAGGTTTAGGGAAGAAGAATGAGATAACTATGAAGATTATTAACATCTATTCATAAATACAGATCCAACAGAAATGTGTACATTGTTCAGCATCATTTTGAGTGTGTGACCCAGTTTAACAGAGACCATGTAAGACTTTGGGTACCAAAAACAAGGACTTTTCAGTTGTAGCAGTCAAGGTCTTCTCAATAGCTTCTCAAGTATTTTGCCTGTCACCATCACTACTTGGTTTGATGGGAGTGATGACCTGTATGGTCCTTTGGATGTTATTGAACTACAACTCCCATCATCCATTGCCTGGGGTGCTGGGACTGATGGAAAGTGAAGTGCAACAAAAGCTGGAGAGCCACAGGTTCCTCACCTCTTATGTCCAACTAGCCACAAAAGTAGCCTGAATGCAAAGAGTTTTTCTGGATTTCGAACCTTAAGTTTTAATACTGTTGTTAGACTTTTCTGCAGATTCAAATGATTTTTATTTCTAACAATGGCAGTGCATTTTCGCTGTGCTATAAAAAGACTTGAATATTTTAAAGAAAGGGAGAATATAAATTTCAATATTTAACAAATAAGTAAAAGATAGTGTGTTGTAATGCATTTTATCAAGACATTTTCAGGTTTCTGTATGTTAAGTGTAAAAAATAGGTTTGGGAGCATTAATCAACAAGAATATGTATCAGCAGCATGTCTGACTTCATTTCCTTCCCAATACACACTCCTTTGGCTTGCTGCTGTATAATGACTGTGATGGCAAATATATACAATGGGGTTGAATCTAATAATGTACAATCAACATTTTACATGCCTTAAGTTTGCAATTTTTGGAAGCTAGAACTTGTAAAAGTTGGCTTCCCACAGCTGTTTTATCTATGGTTGTTTGATGGGGCTTATGACATCACTGGTACTCTAATAATAATAATAATAAATAATGGCTGCCATAATGGCTGCCATTATGTTAGAGACATATGCATATGTATAGATATCCTTTTTTGGGTGCTGTGGAGGTTGGTATTTCCTCCCACCCTCCATGGTGCCCAAACCCTGCCATGACTAACTATATGGGCTCTGAAACCTGCACAGCCATTCTGTGCCTCATGGGGAGCAGGTAGGAGTGGAGAAGCATCTGGCTATGTCCCTCTAACAAGACACAACACGATTATATTAGTGCTGAAACATCTTGAAGATTCTGGACCCCACTGCTGCTGTAATCATTTTGTAGCTTGGAAATGAATTTCAGCCAGGTGCTCTGACATGCTGGCCCACTCCCAATGAGGTACAGATTGGCCACATGAGAATTGGGGATTCATGGCTTGTACGGTAAGTCTGGGGTGGTGATATATGGCTCAGTATAGCATAAGTCCACATGTGGAACTACTACGTGACACTGAGTCATGCTGAATTGCAGCCAAGTCAGCAACAATCAGAATCCAACCAGTAGCAATTAATAATTATTAAGTATAGGTGAAGAATGGATACAAAAGGAATTGATGAATAAAATCAATCACAGTACAGTGGGCCCTTTGTATCTGCTGGGGTTTGGTTATAGGCCCCCTGTGGATACCGCCAAAATGATATCTCACTATATACAATGGCATATACCATTGGTTCCCCAACTTTGGTTTTCCAGGTGATTTGGACTTCAACTCTCAGAAGCCCCACCCAGCTTGGCCAACTATTAATTCTGGGAGGTGAAGTCCAAAACATCTGGAGGACCAAAGTTTGTGTACCACTGGCATATACAATAGTGACCTTTATATAAAACAAGGTTTGCTTTTTGGATTTCTTTCTCTCTTTTAGGGAGGAATATTTTCAAGCCATGGCTGGTGGAATCTGTGGATGCAGAATCCATGGATATAGAGGGATGACTGTACTCCATTTGTCATTCTAAACATACACGTATCAACATATTAAGTATGTTAGATATATTTCTAATAAAAAAATTGTGGAACAAAGTGGAAAAAAGTTTAATTGGCTCAAATTAGGAATACAGGTCTAGGGAAAAAATAGTATGTTCACAAAATAAAACAAAAGTATGTTTTATTTAGATATTAAAATTATTTTTATGTTTTATTTTGTGAACACACTAATTTTTTCCATAGACCTTTTTGTTTCTACTACTGTTTAGGTTTTTGGTTTAGGTTATTACCTTTTTGTTTAGATCAAATTAGAAATACTACATACCTCTCTGTGTTTTCAATATCTGTGGAAACCTGCCATAAATGTTGCTGGATGTCTATTGGTGAAGATGAGGTGTCTTCTAAAATAGGAACTTCTGAACTCTCCTCTATTTTACTGTCGATGATCTTGGGTGCTGCACAAGTCTCCAACCCTTTCAAAGAAGCAAGAACAAAACAGAACAAAAACTAATCACAAACAGTTTATATTCACATCTCCCATCAACTACAATGCTAGAAATTGTTTTATTTTATACCTTAAAAACTAGGCAGCTGCACTAACCAAAGGAGTTCTGAGGTACTGGTGAGTAGGGTGCTGAAGGATGACATGTCCAGCCCCGTCTGTTGTGTGACAATCCACAGGGATGTCTGCTACTGCTTGTTGCACTGCATTTTACTTGTGAGAAGGGGCTTAATGCATCATGCTTCATCATCCTGTTTCCAAGCACCACAGATGTACTACAATTGGTGGGATTGCATTATTTTTAAAGTGGATTTCAGGGGGAGATGGATCACACCTACATCTCCCATGCAGTGTCTCAGCCAATTATTATAATTAAAAAGTGGGAGGAAATCCACACAAATAAATGAGTACAAAGTTAAAATATTGAAAAACATTTTATAAAGTCTGTGAAATTTATCTGGCATTAAAAGCCATCTATGAATAGTATAAATATATGATTTCCTTAATGAGGCTTGATACTGATTTATAAGATGGCACGGTCCATATTTTGGCTCACCATGTTTCTGAAACAGAAAAATTGAGGTAGAGCTCCTACAGTATTCAAGAACCATACCCTCTTTTATATGTTTCTTTAATTATATCTTTATCTAAATTTTAGATAGCAGCCCTTTAATTGTTGAAGGGAGGGGCATATGTGAAGCCCTTGGTACTTGTGTGTGAGTAAATAGTAAAAGATCAAACTGGTGCTTTTTGAAACCACCTGATTAAAATCATACAGCTTTGTCAAAATCTATTTCCAATTATAATGGTTTACCTATTATAAATGAGCCATTAATCCTATATAATCTTTTCTCTTTCATATTGTTTATATTTGCTTCCACATTTAGAACTCAAGTATGCAATAAAAAAGGCTCAGAGGTGACACTGCAAGGGATAAAAAACTGGAGTAAGTCTTCCATGTGTTCATCATTGCCAAAAAATGTGGGGTTGATAATATTTAGTTTCCCTTTATAGAAATGTAGCCATTTCCATTTAAAGAGCAATCTTCATTCTCCATTTTAATTCATACTATATCTTTCTCTCCCCAATAAATTTGCAAATTTGTTTTAACTGCATTATAAATAGTAACATTTCGCTGTATTGCTGACAGGACTGTAGTGCAACTGGTAGGATAGATCACATGAGGCTTCATTGCCTGAAGATGGAATAGAGTAATTTATTTTTTTGAAGAAAAAGCATATCAAAAGCAACATTTTGGAAGGGCTGTATTATTATTAATCATTCTGAAGGGGTAAATGCAAATGTTTTACACAAAGAACTTATTGCTATATTACTGGGGCCTGCACAGGTAAAAATTACAAGAACATGAAAAATACTGGAAGATTTTTTTATTTCTACACTGGTTAGACAATTTATAGGTAGTTGCTCTTGTAGAAAAGCTGACTTGCAGAATCTGAACAGCTAGAGGGAGGGAACTGGAGGGGGAAAGAGACATGTTGCTACAGTGTGGTCTCCTTTTATTTAATCAGTAGCTCAGCTAGAATCATATGTAGTCTATCATCCCATCAATTAACATGTTGATTTTCATCTCTTTAAGATAAGCATACTATTAAAGTAATATAATGTAAGTGCTTTGAGTGCTGGACTATGACTCTGGAGACCAGGGTTAGATTCCCAGCTCAGCCATGAAATCCACTGGTTGACCTTAGGCAAGTCATATGCTCTCAGCCTCAGGTGAAGGCAATAGCAAACCTCCTCTGAACAAATCTTGCCATGATAGAAAACCCCATGATAGGGTCACTATAAATTGGGAAAAACTTGAAGGCACACAATAACAACAACAACAAATGTAAATGCAATGTTTGTGATGCTTGATGGTTGACTGTCTTCTTATTCTTTTTGTTTTTGTCTTTTGTTTTCTTTTGCTTTGCCTTGGTGGTTGTATTGATTTGTTGTTATGGTGGGATCAGACTTACAGATGTGTAACCTGAAGCTATGCATCTGTAGTGGATCCATATTCAAGGTCCCTATGTAGTTACGATTGTGGCACTATTGTTATAATAACTGCCCCCCTGACCTACTTTACAGTTCATATGCCACACACAGAGAAGAGGGTCCTTTCCAAAGGCATGGGGGGCATGGGTGGATTATGGTTTCATGCCACCTCCCTCCATCCAGCAAGGCTGTGGCAATCACAAGCAGGACTCCTGTTGCACTTCTTTACTGCAGCCTTGCTGGATGGGGAGGGAGGAATATCATCACCAGAACAGATTCACTTCTCTCTGCAGAGCAGATGCCTGGTAAACTAGATTTGAAGGGGTCAGGACAAAAGACACAACTTAGCTACGCAACTAAGGCAGTAATATAACTTCCTCTGGTACCAAATTTTCTGTGAAAGAAAGAATGCCCAGGAACACACCTACTTACGTAGTTAGCTGAGGTATAACTGTAAATAAAAGTCATTACCAGGTTCTAAATTTCTCTTGGTGGAAATAAATACATCCATCCAAGTATCTCCTTCTCATCAAACACTTAATGTCAAAACTCCCAGTAGTTTTTTCATACAACATCAGCATGCTTTAAAGTAGAATGATGAAATAAGAAAACATTGTTTAACCAGTGCATTGCTTCACTGCTTCCTTATTCCTAATGTAAAGGGGGGAAAAAAACCTCTGGGTCATAATACTTTTGGGTCTTTAAGTCTTTGTAGATGGACTTATGTCTGCAGGAATTAGAACTGTGAAGTTGTATAACATTCATATCTAGTAAAAAGCTGCTGGTATGTTACTCCATAGCAGAGCTGGCAAAATGTCTGACACACACTGGTATGCCATGTATACCAATGTCAGATTTATGTGCATTGTGCACAAATGAACATTACACACCAACGTACACCAGGTGCTCTTGCTGGTGTCCTGTTATATACCTTCACAATTCAGTGAAGAGGTTTCTTAGCACTTGTACTATGTAGTTAGGTAGATGTAAAATTACATAACAACAGGTCATATAGAATTGTAGTGCTTAATTTTTACAGATTCTTTTCCTTGCCTAAAATATAAAATTATGAGTGATACCAGTAAAGCTTTGTTCTTTATGCAACATACAAAATATAAAATGTACTATGGATTTCAATTTCTGAGGCTACTGTAGTGTGCCTGGCCCAGTTAGGTGCAGCACAGCATTTATTTTGGTGTGTCCTCGGTGTACCGTACGTATCTAGATCATTTTGAATTTCCATCACAGAATCACTGTAGCAGAGCCTGTCCCTGATGCACACACACAGTTTCTCCCGATGGGCACATTTCTTTCTTTTCTTCTTGAAATTACCTGCTTCATGATATTTCTGCAAGCGCACATCACTTTGATTTTTTGTGGCTTCTTTTAAGCAAAATGTTATGCTTTAGGAAGCATTTGTCTAATAGATGAGGTAACTTGCTCATATTAACACTAATAGCCTGAGTCAAAAAAGGTAAAATTGAAAAATGATGGGCTACTTCCTCCAGATTCACAAGGAAAAAGAAAAAGAAAAAGAAGGGAAAGAAAAAGAATGAAAGAAGGAGGTAAGAAAAGAACTTAAATGGGTCCTCTTGCTCAAGGACTCCTTCTAATTGAATTAGTATTGCAATTTTAAGCCTAATAGACAGCTGAGTGCACAGCTGCAGAACAATGAATCATTTCAGACATCTTTGGTGCCAGCTGTACACCCAAAATGAGTCCAAAACAACAAATACTGGCATTCAGCTGTCCATCAGCAATTTCCGCTTGAGAAGAACTTGATGGCTCCAGGCAGTTGTTCCACATTTCTAGTGTGGCAGGATGGGTATGATGTGTCTCTGCAGTGGCATCTGTGTACAAAGAGCTAAATGCCTCATAAACACCTTGCCTTCATAATAGGACACACCTAATGACAAACTACCTAAAAAAAGTACCCCACGCTTTCTTTCAATCTTTATTTACAGTCAATTGGTCTACTTATTGGCAATTGCTTCTTTTTTACTGCTAGTATTGATCATAGAATCATAGAGTTGGAAGAGACCACAAGGGCCATCCAGTCCAACCCCCTGCCATGCAGAAACTCCCAATCAAAGCATCCCCGACAGATGGCCATCCAGCCTCTGTTTGAAGACCTCCAAGGAAGGAGACTCCACTACTCTCCGAGGGAGTGTGTTCCACTGTCGAACCGCCCTTACTGTCAGGAAGTTCCTCCTAATGTTGAGGTGGAATCTCTTTTCCTGGAGTTTGCACCCATTGTGCCGGGTCCTAGTTTCTGGGGTGGCAGAAAACAAGCTTGTTCCCTCCTCAATATGACATCCCTTTAAATATTTAAACAAGGCTATCATATCACCTCTTAACCTTCTCTTCTCCAGGCTAAACATCCCCATCTCCCTAAGTCATTCCTCATTGGGCTTGGTTTCCAGGTGACTTTCCTTTCCATGCTTGCTTGCTTTTAAAACATGTGTAGGGAGGTGGCTTCAGAACATGGGAAGAGCCAAAGACGTGTGTGAGTTGTATGAGCAACTAGTTTTTGAAAAGACTGCTGAACAATCAACTCCTATTGCTTCAATTCAGAATTCCAATGAGCAATTCTGTGAGCTGTAGTTCAAACTCTCTACAGGGCAGAAGGCCTTACAAAGATACTCAGAAGGAAGCTTACTATGAAATATTTTAGGCTTTTAATAATAATAATAATAATAATAATAATAATAATAATAATATATTTATACCCCACCCCTCTGAGCACAATCGGGGCGGCTAACAACAGTTAAAAATACATAATATACACATTCAAAGACCAATACCCCACTCCTAGTAACATAAGTTACTAGACTTATGTATATGTGTGTATACATATGTGTGTGTATGCACGCTCATGCACATGTACACATCTGCTTAGGGTATCCATGGTGCACAGGAACAGATTAAGTATTGTTATGCCTCTGATTTTAAAAATGTATTACCTTTGTTCAATTAATTCATCCTGATTTTTAAAAGATATATTATTATATAATATTATTTACTGTTATTATTACATATAGCCAAGACATATATTATATATAGCCAAGAGCTCAGAAGACCAGGACATGAAAGAACCTGAAGTATGAAGATATATAATTGAATACTAGAGTTAGAATTGATTATGCCATCCTATTTCCCACTGAGAAATGGTTGTGAAAGCTGGACAATGAAGAAAACTAATAGGAAGAAAATAAACTCATCTGAAATGTGGTGCTGGAGAAGAGTTCTGCAGATACTGTGGACAGCTAAAAAGACCAATACCATGTATACACGTGTATAAGTCAACTATGTATAGCTTGAAGGTAGGTTTTGGGACCAAAATTAGGGATTTTTATATGACCCATGGATAAGTTCAAGGTATAATAATAATAATAATAATAAATTTTATTTATACCCCGCCCAATG
>CM034703.1:36109734-36128394 GCA_020142125.1 Phrynosoma platyrhinos | reverse complement strand
GCCCTCAGGCGCCTCTCTCCGCCGCCGCTGCTGTTGCCGCGCCCCCCCATATAATAGGCTACAAAGTCATATAATAGGCTACAAAGGATGAAGCATAGGGAAACAATGCTAAAGAATGTACAAAATTCCAGCAGGCATAACAGGTCACCCTAAAGGCTTGATCAATGAAGAGGGAACTATAGTAAATGGTGGCTGTGCAGTCAGGGGGAAGGGGGGTAAGTTATATAAAAAAAGGATCCATCCCCTTCTCTGAGTAAAGTGGTGAAAGATGAGAGCTTATTTAGACCTAGGAGAACTTAAAATAAGGACCAACCCCTGCTACTCTCTTGATACTCCCTTAAGAGGAAGTGCCAGAGATCTGCAGCGCCACTATTTTCTCACCCAGACATTCAAAAAGGGCAGAGGTGGCACTGTGGCAGAGAGAGTACTTCTTTTAGGTTTTTCCATGACAGAGCTAAAATTAAAAACTGTACAGTTAAAAAGCTCTGTGTGTGTATGAGTGAGTGCCTTCAAGTCACCTATCGATTTAAGGAAACCCCATGATTTTCTAGGGTTTTCTTTGGCAAGGAATACTCAGAGGTGGTTTTGCTACTTCTTTCCTCTGAAATACAGTCTACAGCACCTGGTATTCATTGGTGGTCTCTCACCCAGGCAGGGTTGACCCTGCTTAGCTTCCAAGATCAGACAGGTTCTGGTGCCTTTAGGGCAGGGGTAGGCAACCTTTCCCCTTTAAGGGCCGAGGGACTTCAGCTCCCAGAAGCCTCAGCCATGTTGGCCAATAGTCCCATGTTGGCCAATAGCTCCTGGGATTCTGGGAGCTGAAGTCCCTCGGCCCTTAAAGGGGAAAGGTTGCCTACCCCTGCTTTAGGGTATTTAAGCCCTCTACATTTATTTAAAACTGCTTTCTAAATAACAATACCACCAAAAATACATCCTATTGAGGGAAGGCATGTTGCCAAATTTCCTAGTACTGCTTTACCAGCCGGAATTAACAAAGATTGGATGAAGGAAGATACCTTTCTCGCATAGACTGTAAGTGCCTTCTAGTAGAAGGAGGGCTGGCACAAAGGACAGGCAGTGACAGTTGGTCTCCAAAGGCTCAGATCCAGTTCTAGTTTAGTGTATGGAAGAGAGGTATAAGACTTGCAAAAGCTCTGAATTCATACAACAATTTAGTACCTTTCTGCAGAGGAGCTATTTTCATTTGGAAATGCTTACTGTCCTGTACAAGAAGGTACCTAACTTTCCTCCTGTAGGTCAGTTCCCTGAAAGAAGAGTTTGAACCTGGAAAGCTCTCTGAACTTTACAAGAGGTATAAAAAGCAGCAAAGCTCCCCCCCCCAGCTTTGCTTCTTCAGGGTTGCTCTATACCCATGAGGCAGGTGAAGTCAGCAAAGCACTGAACTCCAGTCTGCTTCTGCTAAGCACCTGTCTGCACGCACTTCTTTTCCAGCACAGGTCTGACTGTGCCATTTGCATCCATGAGTGCAAACATTTGCTCAGTCCTTTTATGCCCTCAGGAACACAGCCCTGAATAAGCAAGTTGTGCACTGATGTATAAGGGTAGCTTGCTGGAGTTCTCTATGGAAAACTGCACAGAAGGCTCAACCAGATGGCACACATCCAGAGCTCCACCAAAATCAACAATGCCAGGCAGAAAACAGACTGTGAAATGTAGCGATGAACTTGCTAGATGTTGGTCCGTGTGGCACACACACTAGCTACTCCAGAGAAATATGCAAAAGGGCACTGAGGGGAATAAAAGCAACCATTGAAAGCTTTTAAAAATCACACTGGCTTTCCATAATAGCAATGATGGAGTCTTCTTGACATATGCAAGTGTAAGTCTACCTTATGCCTGAGTATGTCTTGTTCTGGCCACTGTGGAAGTTAGTAAAAAATTATGTAAATAAATGTAAAATAATATATTATACATTATACAAGAAGAAGAACAAGGGAAGAAGAAAAAAGAAGGAAATGGAAGAAGAAGATTGTATCGTGGAAGGAGAAGTATATCTGATGCTCTAAAATAACATTTTAAAAAAGGGAAAAAAAGGGGGGAAAAGGACACTAAAAGCAACAAGAAAGAAGAAAAGAGATGGGTGTGCAATTTGATAGTAGGAATGTTTAAGAATGGTTTCATAATGTACATATCAGTTTGGCTTTCTGTTTTGGTCCTTGTTTCTTGGATTTGTTCTTTTCAGAATGAAATAAATAAATAAATAAATAAAGAAGAAGTTAGTATTCTCATTTATTTTCCACAACAACCAAACCCCCACCAGGACTTACTGTCTTACTATGATAGTCACATTGATGGGTCAGTCTTTGACTGGTGGAGAGCAGGGGGATTGGCATTCAGGGACCAGGTGGGCCTCAGCAATTCATAGACCATAACTAAAAGGCCATTTCATCATATAAAAATCAACTGTTAATAGTTAAGTTCTCTGCTTCTTTCACAGTTACAGAATATATCACAGACCCTACACTAGAAATATTCCTTTCTGGAGTACAACTCCCAGAATACCATAGGCATTCTGGCTGGGAGAAATCCAGAATATGTAATCCAAAATGTAACCTTAGCTCTAGATCACAGCAATCAGTACAGAAAAATAGAGAAAACTGGAATATAAATATAGGGCCCACTGAGAGTGGAGATAATCCATGATATGCCCACACATCCATGACCAAAGGAGTCGACTGCTGGTCAAAATGGATCTTTGTCAGTTGCTTTTCCCATTGATGTAAGAACCAAACCCATAGAAAGGAAATATTAAATATAAAATACATTAATATTTTGTAATAATATTTTGATCTTCAGACTCTACCAGGGGCATATTTAGATGGCAGAACTAAAAAACAACTGATATAAAAGGAAGCTGCTGTATGTTATTATAGGGCAATGGATAAAGATGTGGAAACATTATCTTTGTAATTCCTGCATGGTGTGAGTTTTACCTGTGCATATGGTGGTAGAGAAGAAGGGGAACAGGATAAACAAAGTTTAGGGGAATAAATTTGTTCACTACTTTAGCTTCTTGGAGGAAAAATAGGATATCAATATAACCCACTAATCTGGCAGATTGATGACACATTTTAATGATTTTAAATTACCTACCTAAGTTTTATTACCTAAGTTCTATCTTGTAATGATCTATGAGGAGCCAGAGTGGTGTAGTGGTTTGAGCTTTGGACCCATGATAAGCTCACCTTAGGGTCACCATAAGATGGCAATGACTTAAAGGCAAAAAACATCAACGGAACTGCTACTGTAGCTATGATATCTTGCTGCTTTCTCATTTCAGTGAAAGAGACAAATTCAAGCACAAATTATTTTGCATGGATCCACCCACTCAACTGAAACCAATAGTGCAGCCTAAGTATGCCAGAGCTCCCTCCTAGTATACACTGGAGTGCACACAGAGATCTCAACTGAGCTCTAAGAGTGAATGGATATGCAATTGTACAATAAAATAAACCTGAACTGAATAGAAGAGTCTCGTTGTATCCAATGAGCAGATTGCCAGGAGAATAACAAAGGAACCATGGTAAGTGTCCTATTTCACAGAAAGCCAATAATGACTGGAGTAAATGAAAATAGATCAAGGTGATTTATAATGTAAAAGAATACCTTTCCGATGAAGCTGAAGTGATCCTAGTAGACACATGGATTTTAGCATCTCTGTTGTGTACATTTCTAAGCAACACTGCAACTGGATAAATAGTCTACAGATTTCAGGATGAATCTCCCCATCTTCTGGGCTGCAACAATATATTTAAAAAAACAACAACAGAAAATGTTATTCTTATTATTTAATATTGTTTTATTATCTTGTATATTTTGATTATACATTTCTGTCATTATGCTTTATTCATATTGTTTTTGCATCATGTCCAGATAATCTGTTTTATAAAAGTATTGTATAGTTTTATATTTGCATTACTCTATTGTCCCTCTGTGTGTACACATGGTATATGTCAGACTATATGCTTCTGGTAAGGCTAGCTATTTGTGTCGTTACTTGTAAAGGGCTATGTACATTAATATTGCTGTTGAAATATATGCTGCTGTTGCTTACAGCCAACCAAGGCTCCTCCTTTCTTTCTTTCTTTCGGTCTATTTATGTATACTAGAATAACATACTCCCCCACCACCCCAAATTTGGAAAAATGCACAAAGCAAACCATTCTAGGGGTATCTGTGATCATGTACAATTTCATAGTCAGGAGTTAGATGTTTTAGTGTTTGCATTATAGAATACAAGACAAACCAAAGACTGGAACCTTAGCTACAATATGCTTTCCCACTGGAAACATAAAAATAAGCAGACTGAATGAGACCATACCAAACCAATTAACATACAAAGGTCCCTGAAAGAATCAAGAAATAAGGGGGCAAAGACCAAATATTTGTCCCATAAGACTACTTTTAAACCTAGGAAAATCTTCTCCAAAGTCGGGGGTCATCTTATATGCTGGGTGGAGGAGGAGGAGGAAGAAGGGGTGGTGTGGCACGAGGCGGGAGGAGGAAGAAGAGAGGAAGTCAGGTTAGAGGAGGAGGAGGAGGGGGGAGGAAGGGGTGGAGTGAGGCAGGAGGAGGAAGCAGCAGTGGATAAGAGGTGAACCCCTATCCTGGGGTTTTCTTGGCAAGACTGGTTCAGAGGAGGTTTGCCAGTGCCTTCCCCTGAGACTGAGAGTGTGTGACTTGTCCAAGTTCATCCAGTGGGTTTCATGGCAGAGTGGGGAATCAAACCCAGGTCTCCAGAGTGGTAGTCCAACAATCAAACCATGACACCATGCTGGCTCCTATTCTCATGTACTACCTATGAAATAATTGCAGACTTTTTTGTTGTTCTTGTGTGTCTTATGGCAATCCTAAGGCAATCTTATCATGAGATTTTCTTGGCATGTTTCTTCAAATGGGGGTTGCCATTACCATCCTCTGAGGCTGAGAGTGTGTGACATGCCCAGGGTCTCTTACTTGGCCGCAAATTGTACATATCTCAGAATGCATCACCTAGTATATTGGCAGTCCTTTCCCCCAAGATTTTCTCATTTTCTCCCATTGGAGAAAATGGTGAGTATATCCCAAACTCTATATTTTAACTGGAAAAGTTGGGGGTCGTCCTTTGTTATTTGGAAGCCTTTGTTATTTGGTCAGCTAGCCCCATCCTCAGAGGCTAGTTTTCTGGTATAAATATTGTTCTCAAAATCTAGCTTCTTTCCATAAACAGTATGCATACAGATCTCAGATTGTGTCCCATGTTCTGTGTTGCCCTCAGGCCCTAGTCTGAGTCACTCTCGCTTTCCATAGTCTCTTCTTTGGACAGGTAAATATCACTCTCTCTAAACCCCTCAAATGTGGTGGCTTAGTGGTTAACACACCAATTCTGATGATTGGAAGATCAGAAGGCTGGCAGTTCGAGGCCCAAGTGCTGCATGATGGAGTGTGCTTCTGTCACTAGTCCCAGCTTCTGCCAACCTAGCAGTCTGAAAGCATGCAAATGCAAGTAGATAAATAGGTACCACTTTGGTGGGAAGGTAACTGCGTTCGGTGCAGTCATGCTGGCCACATGACCTGCAGAATAGTCCTCGAACAACACTGGCTCTTTAGCTTAGTAACGGAGATGAGCACCACCCCTTACAGTCATTCATATTCAAGGGACTACCTTTACCTTTATCTAAATCCCTCAAACTCCTCTATCCCCTTTCCAAACCTCATTTTCAGTTAGTTCTTAATGCTGAGTCTATTTGAATTGCTATTTTGTTTTTTTGTTTGTGACTGCATTCTGCATTTTTCCAATAAGACCCTCTTAATTCACTAAAACCTGGAGTTCTCTTCAGTTTTTACAAGTATGTACAGGTGGAAATGGTCCTAAAAGTTACCCACCCTCTTGCAAAGTCACTTTCCCCAACATCTGAAGTAATGCTGATAGTTGGTGGAGACCTCCTAATCTCCCCACCTTTCTTTGGGTAAGAGTGAACCACCACTTCCCAGCTTGTGGGAACAGAAATAGGTGAGTCTGGGGTGGAGTTGAGACAAGATTAGTCCTTGAGCCTACTTGAGAACTGAGGGGCAAAAAAAGAGGATTGAGGTTCTTGTTGTTGGACACTCAAAAAGCCTCTTTCTTCTTTGCTTCCTTCAAATATTCACATATTCACATATCCCTATAATATGGCCCTGCATATTCATTAGACCTTTGACCTTTGAACATTAGAAAAACACTGTTGGTCCAAACCAAATTCCTCACCTGGTGCAGCATTCCCTTTGTGTAATGGCCAACTATATCCCTGTGGGAAATTTGTAGCAAGTCATAATTGCAGTAGTGTCTGCCTCTTGAGTTCCCCATTAATTGATATACAGATACATACTGCTTCTAACAGTGGAAATAATGTATACCCATGAGTCACTAAGGAGTATGAGATAAGTCAGATGGTTTTTCAGACTGGGTTGGGTTTCCTATGCTAAAGAGCCCAGTACACCACTTACAAGGATTCCCAGCTGTAGCTCATCCACTATTTACAACCCAGACTGAAGTTCAGGAAGGCCTGATGCTGATAAGAACAGGGTTAGGTTGGGGGAGAGTAACATCATGATAGCAATAGCATGATAGTTCTGTTTCTAGAATGATCTAAGATGTTTTGGTCCACCTATCCGATGTTGATCTTCAAATAACCAAGTCCTGAATGAACTTTTGCACATATTTCTTTTGCACAAAGATCTCCTACATGTTTTCAGTCAGCAGCACAAATTCATTGTAGGTCAAAGGAACTGGGTTAAATATTGGCCACCCTCATGAAAAAACATGCCCATTAACTTGATTACTCCTGCTCCAAATACAAAAGTCCAAATTTCCAAATCTGTCTCTTCCAACTAGTGTCAAGGAAGCCATTGTTTTCTGTACACTTAAAATCAATGAACTGTTCCATGTGAGCTCAAATGTTGGATTTTGTTTGCTTGATAATAGTCTGTCCACACCTATGTCACTGAATTTAAATTGTTACCATACTCTTCTAGCACTTAGGAAAGTCAGTATTTTTTTTTAGCTCTACACTACTTTGAAGCTGTTCAGTATGACACACCAATTAGCACAATATTGAACATATTAAATACATGCACATTATGGACTTGACTAGTTTCTAAGACATTTAATTTACTCCCCATAGAGGGAGCTCTAGTACCAGCCATTATCTCTTCAGCATTATAGGTATCTGATGGCAAGCTGCTGACAGCATTCCATTTAATCAATATAAAAGAAAAGAAAAATGAGGTGTATGAAAGACAATGAGATGTAGCATTTTATTTTTGGAAAATAAGAATGTATTCCTCGGAGAGTAGTGGAGTCTCCTTCCTTGGAGGTCTTTAAGCAGAGGCTGGATGGCCATCTGTCAGGGATGCTTTGATTGGGAGTTCCTGCATGGCAGGGGGTTGGACTGGATGGCCCTTGTGGTCTCTTTCAACTCTATGATTCTATGATCCATGGGGCTCTATTATTGTTCTTATTGTTGTGATATAACATCAGTTTCACAGTCTACCAGTTTAAGACCACCAATGATTCGGATTCGAACCAAGAATCTAGGAATCAGTGAGGCATTGTCAGATAATGTGACATGTTTCAAGAAGTGTTGCTTTTTGTAACTATGTTATTGTCATCCTATCTATGGCGAGTTTGTTCAGATATTTTGACAATCTATTTGGAATTTCTCCCAGAAAACCTATCTCTGCTGGAACCATGGTGGTTTTCTTTTCCCAGAGGTGTTAAATTTCAATTTGTAGGTCTTGATATTTCATAATCTAAAAATCCAATGGGACTTCAAGATTCAAACTGACAAACAAGTAGAAGATAATGTGCTAGATAGAACTGTGGTTAAGAAAAAGAAAGCTGGGATTGTGTACAGACCCCCCCCCTCGGTACATTGTAATCTGAAATCCTGGGGGACAAAGAGGAGGGTGAGAATGAGATGATGATGATTTTTTCATTTAGATCCTGCATTTTTCCCAATCTTAAGACTCAAGGCATTTTTAGAATTATAGAATTGAAAGATACCACAAGGGCCATCCCATCCAACCCTCTGTCACGCAGGAAGACACAATCAAAGCACCCTCTACAGGTGGTCATCGAGCCTCTGTTTAAAAACCTACAAAAAAAGGAGACTACAGCACACTCTGAGGCAGTGTATTCCACTAAAAAATGAATAAGAACAAGTTCTTGTTAAAATAAAAGTAAGCAAATCATAGAATTAAAACCATTAAAAGGTAAGCGTGGACAAATTACCATTACTAACCTCTACGTTCTTCTTAAAGTGCAATATATTAGGTGATGGCTTGTGAGTACATTTTAAGAACATATTATAATAAAAATAGACAAATGAGGAATTTAAAGTAAATGTGCTCCTTTCTGATTAGGGTTATTCCCACAGAAGCTGACTGATGGAATTGCACCTATGTGATTTCCTCCTCCTGCTTCCTTCTCTAAATGGTCCTTTGTATGAGTCCACTCTCATCAAAGGAAGAGTTGTCTCCATTAGAGACAGAGAGAAACCCAGTTCTTTGACCCCATACTCTTACTTCAGAATATTCCACCCTGAGCTGCCGCCTCTAAAGAAAGTGTGGCATTGGAGAGATTGAAAGACAAAGGCAGAAAATATTGCCTGACTCATTCTGACACCATATGGGAACTTAGTCATGTACAATTTCCAGAAATGTTAAAACCATGAAGGGAAAAAAGTTTATTTTTTTGTGTAGGGATGGATGTTTTTTTTGGGGGGGGGGAGGGGAATGAAATATGTGCAACACTTTTTATATCTACCCTAAACTTTTGTTATCCTTAGCAACATAAAATGCATAGGTATACAACATATTGGTGACATTTACAGACAAATTTCATCTTCTAAATTTACCATTTCCCTCAGCATCTTCCAAAAGATAATCCAATGCACAGTTATTCAAAAGTATACATGATAGAGCTGATTTCCAGCCAAGTATGCACACAGTTACTATCTCAAAAGTATTAAACTGAGGCATTATGTGGCCTCCTTCCCATTTCATTTGGAATCTGATTCAACCTGGACCCAACCTTTCCTGATTTAGACTGCATATCTGAATCAAGATTTGGGAATCCAGATTGCTAGTCCTCACCTGGACTTGCATTGAAAAACCAAGAACATCTATAACTATTTTCACAAAATTGCCTAAAATATGGAGATGTAGTAGACCTTAGGGAGTTGTGTTCAGCATGTGTAAAATTTGCTGGTTTTTTAAAAAAAAACAACAAACAAACATATTTTTTAAAAGCTGTTGACTGTTTAATCTTGGCATTCCATGCTGATGTTGTCCTGACAATGTTCCCTGGAGCATCAGTCAGCCAAATCAGTTAAACTAAAGTCAGATATGATCATAAAATAGCAGATTACTAAAGGGTGGTTTCTAATTATTCTCCCAGCTTTACAACTGGTGCAATTTAATGATGGAGCCTAATGATGGAGCATGAAGGAATCATAGAGTTGGAAGAGACCAAAAGGGCCATCCAGTCCAACCCCCTGCCATGCAGGAACTCAAAATAAAACCATCCCCAACAGATGGCCATCCAGCCTCTGTTTAAAGACCTCCAAAGAAGGAGACTCCACTACTCTCCGAGGGAGTGTGTTCCACTGTCAAACAGCTCTCACTGTCAGGAAGTTTTTCTTAATGTTGAGGTGGAATCTCTTTCCCTGTAGCCTGCATCCATTGTTCCAGCTCCTGTTCTCTGGAGCAGCAGAAAACAAGCTAGCGCCCTCCTCAATATGACATCCTTTCAAATATTTAAAGAGGGCTATCATATCCCCTCTTAACCTTCTCTTCTCCAGGCTAAACATACCCCCTAAGTCATTCCTCTGAATGGGGATGTGATAACAAGGTGATGCTTTACTATCAGTCTGAAAGACAGATCCCCCTGAAAGTTCCCCAGACCTCAAGGCATCTGGTGATCTGCACTGTGGAAAATTTTCCTCTCATGGCCACATACTCCCCCATCTTCTCTTCCAGAGTTGCCTATTTAAACCTATTGGGGGAGAAACTGAGAGCTGTTACTTTGAAGGAGTTCACTCTTTTTGTTGCTGCCATGGGTCTTCTCTCTGATGCTTGACTGCTCAAGCCAGGGGTAGGCAACCTTTCCCCTTTAAGGGCCGAGGGACTTCAGCTCCCAGAATCCCAGGAGCTATTGGCCAACATGGGACTATTGGCCAACATGGCTGAGACTTCTGGGAGCTGAAGTCCCTCGGCCCTTAAAGGGGAAAGGTTGCCTACCCCTGGCTCAAGCCTTTCTGCCTCAGTTAAGCCACTTAGGGCCTCGGCAGACGGCTAATAGAGCTGTCCCCGAGGCAGGGAAGAGGAGGGGCAGCTGCACGCTCAGCGCCCCTTCCTCCTCCCAAGGTTGCCCTCGGAGCAGCCGGCCCTCCGAGGGCAACCTCCCGCCGCAACGTCCGCACATGCTGTGGCGGATAAGTCAGTGAAAGCGCGCCCTACGCTTTTGGGGCGCACTTTCACTGACTTCTGAAAGGAGCGCTGATTTAGCGCTTCTTTCAGGGGCGCCGATGGTGCGCCGCGGTGCAGATGCCTCGGTCCCACGGTGCACCGTCCCGTGGCGTCCCAGAGGCCCTCGTCTGTTTCCCCCCTTAGTGCTTCCTCTTAAAATGCATGAGCAGGCTGCTGGGGCTGTAGGAGTTAGTCCCTGTTCGTTTACTGCCTATAGTGAAGCCAGATAACAATCCTGGGAACTAGTCCCACCATTAAATGGTCCTTGTTTGAGTTGCAACTGACTGTCATTCCTGGTTTCTTTAAGACTTTAATACTGAAAACCAATATCTGCTTTTTAGCTGATGGGTTTTAGCATCTGTTTGAGCAAGTGGTAGAATAAAGTCTCTTCACAACAAATTCTACCCAGTCTGTCTTAGGAACATCACTATAAATCCTTGTGGATGAATTAATGGGTCTCTTAAACTGCTTGAAGTATCCTTGAAGTGCCATGCTAAAACATAAATTACAGTGCCTTGCTGAAATAGTCATGCTCCAGATCTCACATTAGACCTGACAGTGGTCAAAGCCCAGCTCCTCTTCTCTTTCTATTCCTCATTTCACTTTGGCATTTTCCTTATCTGATCAGGGTGGTGACATACCAGTCTTTTTGGCCTTTCTAGGTTCATTTTTAACATCTTGACCTCTGCATTGGTCCCAAGTGCTTCATACTTATTCCACTCACAAGAGTTTGCAGCACTAAACGGGGCCAATCTGTTTCAACATGGAAGGGGTCCAAACTGGTCCAAGTCCGCTCAGTTGGTCTTTGTTATTAATGATTCCACTGAATTGACTGCACCACCTAAATGCCTTTTCTTTTGGTAAAATCAAAAATGCAATACTAGAGAAATGGGGGTTGCAGACTGCCAGAAATAGTGCAAATTGAGTCCACTTTTAGGGTTAGGGTTAGTGCTAGGGAATCATGGGAATTGTTTTTTTTCTGAGACATTGAGCCTTCTCTGTCAGAGACCTTTGGTGCCACAATAAACTACAGTTCCCATGATTCCTTAACCCTAACCTTAAAAGTGGATTCAATTTGCACTATTTCTGGCAGTCTGCAACCCCCAAAAGAGGGAGAAAAGCAGAGAGATAAAGCATCCTATGTTATATTAGCACATGTATTATAATTATAGTTGTTTGAAAAGGGAGGATAGTTGGGAAGAAGTTACAAAAAAACAGATGTTATAGTTTTCAGAGAAGTAGCCATGTAATTCTCCTGTAGTATAAAAAGGAGGAAAGGAGGGAGAGAGGTAAAAAGGGGGAAGAAAAGGAAAGTAGCAGCGCCTTTAAGCTTTCATGGGTATAAACCCATTTCTTCAAATGGAGTACAGCGATTATTTTTTTGTAGAGCAAGCATATGCCCTCTTATGTAGTAATAATATCAAAACTTATTGGCATATCAAATTAACCTTTATAGTAACATTAAAAATACTGAGCTATACAAAACACACAAGGATTATCATTCTGTAATGCTGCAAATTATCTTACATACAAATGTTCGTATTACATATTACAAGTAAGAAAGCACTTGATTTAAAAAGTATTCACTTACTCTAAAAAACCAGAACAATTATTTCATGTATGTGTATGTTTTTAAATGTCCTCCACAATATTCCATTGAAAAAGTAAAGAAAGTTCTTGGAAAAATCCATCCTGTCACTATTCCCCAACGTTTTGTCTAAACCAGGGGTAGGCAACCTAAGGCCCGGGGGCCGGATACGGCCCAGCAAGGCCTTTGGACCGGCCCCAAACCGGTCCTGCCGCCGCCGCCCCCCCCCACCGCCGCCGCCCCCCCATGATGATATTGATTATTGTTGTTATTACTTGTTCTTGGGGTTTTCTTGGCAAAATCTTCACAGGGGTTTTGCCATGGCTTTCCTGGGGCTGAGAGAGTGTGCATGCATTTTTTTTAAAAAAATTAATTCTTTTTTTAATTTTAATTTTAATTTTAATTTTTATTTATTTATTTATTTATTTATTTATTTATTTATTTATTGTTGGTGCTTCGGCCCGTCAATTGTCTGAGGGACAGCAACCCGGCCCCCGGCTCAAAAAGGTTGCCTACCCCTGGTCTAAACCATGGACACTGTGTTATTCTGTACCTGATTTCTGATTTTAATGTAATTTTATTGTGGGGCTGTCTTTTAAGACTCTTTCAGAGACTTCTGGGGTTACAAAATAGGTATATTACAACATTTTTTCACTAAATACTTCTAGACAAAGACAGATCTATGAGATCTACATTATCTGTGTATTAGAGTGGGAAGTCTACTGATAGGCCATGGACAAGTTTTAGTCACACGCAAATTTTTCTGGATACTACTGACCAGAACAAAATTTAGTAAAATAAAATTAAAATTATTCTTTGTAAAGATAAATAACCATTGAGGGTTTGGAGATCTTTCCAAAAATACAGAATGAGCATTCCATGTATTAAATGAGTGAGAGAAAGGGACTGCTAATACACAGGGATTGTCAATTCTGCAGTTTTACAATAAAGACTCTTAGGTGTTTTATTACAAATAGTATTCTAGTAAGAATTAAGATGTATTACTGAAGCAACTACACAGATGTAGTGTGGAATTACATATTTGCTAATATGATTCATGGCATATTATTATAAATTATACATTTTTTTCAGGGTAGTGAGAGTGACATTCATCCAACACCACCTGGAAAATGTATTCTACTTACAACTGAAACAATAGGGAGTTTGTTCAATAAATGTATTTATCTGTAGATTTATAGGCATCATGTATTTAAAATAGCAAAAATGTTTCATAGCATGTTAATTACAAAAAATGCAGTAATCTGAAAGAACTTTTAAAATAACTAAAATCCTAAGCAGAACATTATTTTAACTGGATTTATATTTTTTTTCCTAAAAAGAAAGGTAATGCACTTGCCATATGTCCAGTATGTTAACTACTGATATAATTAATAGGTTTCGAATAAATTCAACCATATTTTTAGATTCCTTTAGGGAATATGATGCAAAAACATTTGAGGAAATGTTGGGTCACTTGATGATACTCTTAAAACACAGCTGGTTCCCCTGGCAACTGAAAACTTTTATCGACTTCTGTTTATTGCTTTAAGAATATTTCCAGTATTCTAACTTTCTGGATCTGTAGACAAATAATTAAATTACATTATCTTCAGAGAGGAATTCTGCCACATCAATTCACAGCACCACAAACCAGAGGCAGTCTCTTGTAGATGGTACATCTAGAATCTAAAAGTGTGTGTGTGTGTGTGTGTGTAGAGAAAGAGAGATGCCACTCTGGTTACTCAGGTTTTAACTAGTGGTTAATTTGTGTCAGGGCTCTACTCCAAGATCTATTTCCAATGCCAATGCTTAACTCTGAATGTCTACTGTTTACTCCTGAAACACACAAAGGCCACAATCCTGGGTGGCTCAGGAGTGCAGTGTAGTAGATCCACATGCAGACACATATACCAATCAGCCATATACCAATCCCTCAGTTTACAGTCTCTGAACCCCCTCTCTACACATCCATTCAGTGCTTCATAGCCAGATGTGAAGTAATGATCTGAGGTCCTGCCTACTCTCCACAAAGCACAGAATGGTTTCAGAGGATTTCAGTAAATCAAGGTGGCTTTCGGCATTACGGAAGAAGGAAGGCAATAGCAACTTGCGCAGTGACCCCAAAGGGACATACATTCATGTAAGGGAATCTAATGTCTGCATATGCCCTTAACAGAATACCAGACAAAGTAAGACAAACGAATGGTTTATATTAGGGGTAGGCAACCTTTTCCCTTTAAGGGCCGAGGGACTTCAGCTCCCAGAAGCCTCAGCCATGTTGGCCAATAGTCCCATATTGGCCAATAGCTCCTGGGATTCTGGGAGCTGAAGTCCCTCGGCCCTTAAAGGGGAAAGGTTGCCTACCCCTGGTTTATATGCAAAGGGATCTTGTAGCACCTTTGAGATCAATTGAAAGAAGATGGTAGCATGAGCTTTTGTGGACTTGAGTCTACTTCCTCCAAATGCATCTGAGGAAGCAGACTCAAATCTAAGAGCTCATGCTACCAACTTCTTTCAATTGATCTCAAAGGTACGGTACTACAAGATCCCCTTACATACTGATTTTCCAGACTAACATGGTCATGTTTTTGAATCCTAGTTTATATGGATAGCTAGTAAGAGGATTCTGAGTTATGATTAAAAAAAAATGTCATTAGATCCAACTGCTAGTCCCAGCTGCAGTAAAACTATTGAATCCCTGACTCTCACTACTTGCCATTTGGGACTAATTTTGTGCAAAATTCACACATAGTAGGTTTTAACTCAGAAAACAGCTGTTTTTTGTGTAGAAAATGCTGTTTCTATGCAAATTACCCATGTGCAATTTAAAAACAACAACACCAAATCCCCAATTACAGCATTTTCTGTACAAAAACAGAATTTTCTGGGTAGGAATCATATCTGACTTATGGTAACCCTAAGGCAAACCTATCACAGTGTTTTCTGAGGTAGAGCGTGTGTGACTCACCCAAGGTCACCCAGTGAGTTTCCATAATATACATAATAAACCACTATACATTAATTGTGTTTTTAATATTTTGGGTTTTTAATATATATATATATATATATATATATATATATATATATATATTCTGTTTTATCTGTATTCTGTTTTAATCTGTGCTGTGAATCACCTTATGTATTTATTTATTTATACATTCCTTTTTCTCTCCTGACTACATGTGTTCATGTATAAATAAGCAATAACGATGGTCTCCTATTCTCTTTGTTTAATAGTTCAATTCTTTGGAGAGTGTCTTATAGTCCAGAAATTTCTGTTTGAAGGTATGTATGTACAGTTTGACCTGTTTAACAATTTGTTTTATATATGTCTCTAGAGAATATAGCTGATTTTGTGTTGTTCAGGTTAAAATATATAATGGAATTTTATTTGCATTTTATAGTATAGCTCCTGAAGGAGGCCAATTTTGATAGAGGACAAAATGCATTAGGCTTTTTAAAGTAATAAGAAAATAAAGAAGTGACCATCTATCAGCATGTGGAATCTGTCTCCTATTTTGTTTTTGTTTTAATACATGCTTATCAGTTCTCTCCTTTGGCAAACAATTAAAAATAGTAGGCCCTTGTAATGCACTGGGGTTTGGTTCCAGGACACCCTGTGGATAACAAAATCCATGGATGCTTGAATCCCATTAAATATAATGGCTTAGCTACTAGGAATTGGTACCTACTGAAAGCTAAAGATAAGATCTAACCAACAATAATGTTTGAAATAAGTGTAATGTTACAAAATAGCCTTGACTTAGAAAATGATTACTGTATAGTGAACCAAGATGAAGAGCTAGGAGTCAAATTTAGTTGTTTATAGAAAGAACAGAGGAAGAAGAATTAGGAGTCCTCAAAATAGATTTATAGAATAGGAGGAAAGAACGTCAATATAAGGCTATTTCAACCGGGAAGTCTACTTTAATTTTACTTATAAACATCAAAAAAGCAATTATATGTGTGTTTGTTACTATTTTTGTTTGTATTTTATGTTGATGTTTTGTATATTAATGTTTGTTAATAAAAATTAAAAAATAAATAAATATAATGGCATAGCAAAATAGTGTCCTTTATATAAAATGAAAAATCAAGATTTGCTATTTGGAATTTATACTTTTTTGGAATATTTTCAAGCCATGGATGCTTGAATCTGTGGATAAAAAATCTTTGGATAAGGAGGGCCAACTGTAAATGCATTAGGTTAAAACAATTCAAAACAATAAAAATAGTTTACATAGGCTAAAAATATGAAATATAAGAGCCTTTGCAGACTGCTATAAATAGTGCAAACTGAGTCCACTTTGACTGCCCTGGCTTAGTGCTAGGGAATCATGGGAACTGTAGTTTTTCCTGAGACACTGAGCCTTCTCTGTCAGAGAGCTCTGGTGCCACAATAAACTGCACTTCCCATGATTCCCTAGCACTGAGTCAGGGCAGTTAAAGTGGACTCAGTTTGCACTATTTCTGACAGTCTGCAAAGGCCCCATAGTCAAGAAATTAAAACATCCTTTGATAGCATTTTGATATAAATTAGTTGGCCCTGCAAGATTTTAATAAACAAATACATTTTTACTAGTTGCCTAAATGTGAAACCACTGTTGGCATCAAAAGGACATCCAAAGAAAGAATATTTCCCTTGTTATTGCTGACTGAATGCCCAGTGTGGTATTTATATACTGCTGAGAAAATACAATCTCTGAGGCCTAAAGCTTATTCTCTTTGAACTAGACCAAATCCATTGAATCAGTGGAATTTATGTGTTAGCTTACCAAGGCTGCATCCACACTACAGAAAGAATTGGGATTGACACCACTTTAACTGCCATGGCTCAATGCTATGGAATCTTGGGATTTGTAGTTTGGTGTGGCACCAGAACTCTCCAACAGGAGGGGCTAAATATCTCACAAAACTACAGCTCCCAGAATTCCACAGCACATAGACAAGGCAGTTATAGTGGCATCAATATGAATTCTTTCTGCAGTGCATATGACCTCCAAGTTTCCATTCCTTTAGTGCAGGGGTCAGCAACCTACAGCCCATAGCCTGGGTCTGGCCCACCGAGGCCTTGGGACTGGCTTGTGGCAGGTCCTGCCGCCGCTGAGCATGCCACGTGTGAGCGCCGGCGCCATTTTGGCATCCAAAATGGTGCCCATGCTTGCACACACATGCGCATGGTGGCAGGCACCATTTTGGAATGCCCAATGGTGCCGCCGTCGTGTGCGTTCGCATGGCGCTGGCGCCGTTGGGCCTTCTGAAATGGCGGCCCGAGTTGTGCACAAGTGTGCGTGACGCGGAGCGCCATTTTGGAAGGCCCAACAGCGCCGGCGCTGTGCACATGCGCATGGTACCGCCACCATTGGGCATTCCAAAATGGTGCCCCCACACACGCACGCATGTGCACTACGGTGGACGTTGTGCACATGCACGCACGCGGGCAAGTGTGCGTGCATGGGCAAGCGCACGTGACGGCCCCCAGCACCATTTCCCCCCCCCCCCGGCCCACGGCAAAAAAAAGTTGCCGACCCCTGCTTTAGTGGGACTACTCCAATTGAAGGGCTAAGAACTGGATTTAAGCTTAAGCATTCTGAAATCCAAGATTGCTACCAAAATCATGGACCTGTACCATAAAGCAAGTGAAAAGAAGTGCAGCTGCCCCCCTAACCTGGTCAGTTTTAATGCCACCTAAGGGGAGAAAAATCAAGCCATTTCTTCTTCTAATCTAAGATGCCTCCTTCAGGGAAAGAAAAGTCAAATTCTGCTAAGATGTTTCCTCCAACACCCTTGAACACATAACTTAACAAAAAATGACAAAGGCTGAACTCTTGGTCATGTATTTGCTTCCTGGAAAATATTGCTCAATCAAAAAGGTGTACAAGACAAGAATAGCAATGAGGAGAGAAGAAGGGAAAAATGGTACAGAAGAGCAAGAAAGGCCAGCACAACTCTTAAATTATGCCTGTGCTGTTACTACAGAGGTGTTCCATCATGGACAAGATGCGCTCACTGGTCTCGACAGCTCAAGACCCCAAAGGCAGAGCTATGCCAAGACCCAGGAGCAGAGGAAAGACTCTCCCATCCCAACTGCCAATGCTGTGAGCTCAAAAGGAGAAAACAGTAACTGACATCTGCGGGATTTAATATGCCCCCCACTGCCATCCCCCTTTTCTTGTGTGTCATGTCTTTTTACAGTGTAAGCCTGAGGGCAGGGAACTGTTAAATTCACAATTATAAACTGCTCATATAAAGCGTTATATACACTGATGATGCCATATAAAGAAATAAATGATGATGAACCTAGGTTAGAAAGAAATATAAGCTAATTAACACAATTAATTAAACGTTCCTATTCTATTCACAATACAGTAGGTATTCTGGGTCTTTAGATGTTCATAGTAATAATAATAATAATAAAATTTATTTATACCCCGCCCTCTGGAATACCAATCTGGGCGGCTTACAAATTAAAACATATACATATCCATAAAACATATATATATATACAGCAACCTCCCTCCCCCCCTTAAAACAGTATTAAATCAGATAAATTTTTAAAATAA
>CM034703.1:36079550-36094407 GCA_020142125.1 Phrynosoma platyrhinos | reverse complement strand
TATGGGGTTTTTCATATTTTGGATATGAAGGGGACTATGGGTAACAACACTGCCTTAAAATATGTCATTAAAACAATGTCTGTTTAGTTATCCCAATAGGAGATTCAACTTGGCAGTTGTAGCAAAGGTTTTTCTGCAATATTGCTTCATGAGGATAAGTATTCTGATGACAGTACCATTAAGAGATCTTGAAAAAGTTACTTTTCTGGATTAACTTCCAGAAACCCTCAGCTACAATGGCTACTCGCTCGAAGATTCTGTACACCAAAGATGTAACTTGTCTAATCTCTGGTCATTAATACTGGAGATCACAAAGGGTACATCTGTAGAAATAATGCAATTTGACACTCCTTTAAGTGCTGTAAGCTCCATCCTATGGAATCCTGGGATTTGTAGTTTGACAAGGTCTTTAGCCTTCTTTGCTAAAGAGTACTGGTGTCTTACAAAACTACAAATCCCAGGGTTCTGGAGGATGGAGCCATGGCAGTAAAAGTAGTGTCAAACTGCATTATTTCTATAGTTTAAATGCACCCTAAGAGTTCCAATTATATTTGCAAGTCTATCAGCTTGTGGAACCATCCCAGTGGATGGGGCTGTTATTTATTTTTATTCTGCATTTAAATATTTGTTCATGCAGCAAATGTCTGACACAACGGTCACAACTGTGCATTCAAACAATGCATGAATGCATCACTCCTTATGCACACTGTTGTTGCAGTGTTCAGATCATCATCAGACAGGACTAAAAAAAGTGTTTTCACTTTTGTGTAAAATAGTTGGAAATTATCTTCCAGGTACCTTATTCTTGAACTGATTCTCGTGCATGTTCTTTTACCCCTTTAAAATAACCAACCAGCCAGGTGGTATACTGACACACACATAAAAATAAGCATATTGCAGGATGTTCAGGCTCTGTAAGCAGATAAAAACACTATTCTCTGAGGTATATCTCCACTATGGAATTCAATAAACAAGATTCTGCATTAAAATGCTGTAGTATATTCTTCTCTCTTAAAACCCCTAATGAAGGTTCCTGTAAGGCAACCCAGAACTTGCAGGAAATTAGCTACAGCCAGAGTCACTAGTAATTAATGTATCCGATTGCTCTGCAGAGGGGCGGGATATAATTTTTTTTATCATCATCATCATCATCATCATCATCATCATCTTTTTTGGCATTGACTGAGGAATAATTAAGTTACATTACAATTCTAATAACCACTCCTTTTGCAGGGTTACTGCTATGTAGATATCAGAGTGCGCTGTCTCACTATTTATTTCATTTCATTTTATTTCTTTGCTGCCTTTTCCCCAGAAAAAGACCCAAGGAAGCTCACAAATATGGCTCACTACACAGCTATGTTTTCTACCACAGGTGTGTAGCATTGTGTTGTGAGTACCCAACTGTTTGGGAGCAATGAGCTTACAGCTGTAAACTGCTTAGACATCCCATAGCATGATATGAAGTGGTATATAAATGAAGCTGCTTTGCTTTGCTTTTCTAAACATGACGCCAGGCAACTGTTTACAACATGCCGAATTGGGCCTCATGTGTTTTTACTCCATAACTTCAGTTACTTTGCCATAAAGACAAAAGAAACCAGTGCTTTTAAACTTCCCATGAACTATTCTGTGGGAATTTGAACATTTTATATAACACAGAAGAGTTATATAAAAGAGATGACAAATGAAGGATGCATGGAATGAAGAACCATATGAAGATGAATCCCAAATTCTAAAAAGTGAGGTGGAAGCTGCAATAAGAGAAATGGAGAAAAACAAATCACCAGGAACAGATGATAATCCAATTGAACTGCTGCAATCCACACTGACAGAGTTAACTCTAGTGCTAACTGACATATCTTAACAGATATGGAAAACAAAATGATGGTCAACAGAATGATCAATATACGGTACCTCCCATCTACCAAAAGGAGCCACAAAAGACTGCAGCAACTATAGGACCATAGGACTAATCTACCACACAAGCAAGGTTATGCTCAAAATTCTGCAACACAGACTCCAACCATATATGGAGAGAGAAATCCCAGAGGTCCAAGCAGGGTTCAAGAAAGGAAGAGGCACTGGGGACTACATTGCAAGCATATGATGGCTAACAGAGTGCACCAGGGAATTCCAAAAGAAAACCAACATGTGCTTTATAGACTGTAATAAAGCCTTGACTCCATAGATCATGAAAGGCTATGAAACACCCTTAAAAACATGGGAGTGCCAACACATCTGATAGTCCTGATGAGGAATCTGTACTCAGGACAAGAGGCTACTATTTTAGCGGAACATGGAGAAACAGAATGGTTTTCAATTGGCAAAGGGGTCAATTATGTTATCACCCCAACTGTTCAACTTAGATGCAGAACATATTGTAAGAAAAGCAAGCTTGGACACAGAAGGAGGAATAAAAATAGGAGGAAGGAATATCAACAGTCTAAGATATGCAGACGACACCATAGTACTAGCAAAAAACCTCCCAGACCTGGAACAACTACTAAGGAAGATCAAGGAAAAAGACAACAAAAATAACGGCCACAGAGAATCTACGCAAATTCAGTCTAGACAATGAAGAAATAGTAAGTAACAGTAAAAGAGTAAATAGCAATAGTAAACAATAGTAAAAGTTTACAATATAAAAGAGTTTTCATACCTGGGATCAAACACTGATAGGAATGGGGGTTGCAGCCAGGAAATCAGAATAAGATTAAGAATGGGGAGAGTGGCTATGAAATAACTAGAAAAGATCCTAACATGCAAAGATATACGACTGAGCACAAAACTTAGAAGCATACAAGACATTGTATTCCCTATCACCATGTATGGATGTGAGATCTGACATTTAAGAAATGCTTTCCAGATATCATCCAGATAGCCTGCACTAAAACCGGGGATTGTGCCCTGCATTATAAGGACTACTCACTTTCGAAATGGCAACAGGGGACAGGAAGGATCTTTTATTTTGTCCATGCAGACAGGGCCTTCAATTGCCATAGTACAACCCACATTATCCTGATGTTTGTCATTTGATGAAGTATTTAGACTTCTCTCTAATGTATTGCCTTGAACTACAACGCTAGAGCTGTACGGTAGAGAAAGTTTTTGCAAACCTATAAATGCCAGGCTGCCATGGGCTGTTAAAATGGTAACCAATTGCTGTAATCATGCAGACTGAACACACTTCATACTTCAGCTGACACACGACATTCTGTATTTCCTGAGCATGTCAAATACCTGTTAGGCTGCCACTTTTATTCAGAGGCAGATTGGCCTTATAGAGTAACTTTTTTTTAAAAAAAAGAACTTCTACAAATCTTGGCATTCCCAAGGTCCTACCAACTAATTATTCCTTTGTTTAACCAAAGCAATACATTATCTTTGCATACCAAGTTGGTGTTAAGACTAGCCAGAGAGACAATGTAATGTGGATGTGCCATTCCACTCAGTAACTTGCCACTTTCCTCGATTAAGAAGCAAATCCTGGGACAAACAGATGGGTGCCAAATGTTAGAGAAGCGACTGTTTTCACCTTTCACTGGCTGTTAAAGATCACTGTAGACTGCTTAGAGAGGGTTTAGCACTATAAAGCGGTATAGAAATGTAAGTGTTGTTGCCATTGCTATCTTTACCTCAAGATATTTTTTTTGCTTTGTTCTACATACCTTTAGATAAAGCAAAAACGTCTGTGAGAAGCAGCCAGAATTAGACAAGCTACAACTTGTTCAGGAAGAAATCTATTTTTAAAAAAGAGGCACTAGTACTCTTCACCCTCACATTTCAACCTCCAGGCAGGTCCCCAAAGAGAAGGAATGATGAAGTGAGAGGTGAAAGTATATTCACAGAGGACAGATATTCTGAGAACACCAGTTATAGGTGACTGACCTTGTTTTCTACTTCATTAATTGTTTCCCCAGATTCCAGACTTGGAGACAGACCATTAAAAGTGTCTGAAACCACAGATGGCTATTTTTGGGTTGTTTTTCTTTTATTCCTGCAACTTAAGACTGGCCAAGAAAAACTCATTCATATTTCAGCTCTCAAGTATATTTGATAGAGAGGTGCAAGTTAAGAATTTGGTCCTGTTTTGGAGCCAGCTCATGGAAATACATCTGAATAATGATTTATCTAGTTTGGTGGTAAAATGTACCCACCTACTGCTTTTTATATAGTTGTGAAGAACCTGATTGATTTTCACAAGCTGCAAACTACCACTTTATAGCCAATTTTAATTATAGCATTGTAAATATTTGTTGTTGTTGTGTGCCTTTAAGTTGTTTGTGATTTATGATGGCTCTAAGCTGACCCTATTGGGGGGTTTCTTAGCAAGGTTTGTTCAAAGAAGGTTTTCCATTGCCTTCCTCTGGCAATGCCCAAGATGGACCCAGTGGGGAATTGAACCCTGGTCTCCAGAATCGTAGTTCAACACTCAAACCACTATGACATGCTGACTCACTGCAGAAATTGCATACTATAAAAAGAATGCCAAGAGAACATACACCAAGTCAATAACTCACCCTTATGGTATGCAAGAAAAGCTGGCAGAATCATATCTTGAACAATCATGTAGATTCACAAGGTACATAGAGCGTTATATGAAGACCCAAATGAATTGCCCAAGATATGATCAGCCTCCAGCATGAAATAAGTGAAGTAAATCTGACCATTCAAGTTCTCCTTTGTTGTAATTTTATTAGAAGTTTTATTAGAACCAGCCATCAATGCTATTTTTTTCCAGTAGGATTGTGTCATCATAACCAATACTCAGGGGGCCAAAAGGCCATTAGAATGAGAAGCAAGCTGTGTTGAATCATTGCCCTTCCTTCTCATTCACATTCTTCCCAAGTAATGGCATTACATACAGTTGCTCTGCAGCATTTGGCTCAGTAGAGCTGATTTGGCTAATACAATGAGGGTACATCTACAGTGTAGAAAATAATGCAGTTGGACATCACTTTAAGTGCTGTAGTTCCATCCTATAGAATCATGAGTTGCAGTTTTACAGGGCCTTTAGCCTTTTCTGCTGGTGCTTCATGAAACTACAAATCCCAGGATTATTTAAGAAGTAGCCATGGAAGCTAAAGTGATACCAAACTGCATTATTTCTACAATGTAAATGCACACTGAGTCCGTCTACCATTCTTCATGATCAAGCTTTTTATATGACATAGGAAGCAGATCACTTCTAGTCTGAATAGTTTACTCTATAGGGCACTATTGCTTATTCTTACTAGTGCGGATCTTCAAGGTCTCATGGAAAGGTGTTCAAAACTGCCTTCATGATTTTTCAGTTTGAAATACCAGGCTGAGCCTGGAATCTTCTGCATACACAGCTTATGTTCTATCACTGGTCTAGGATTGTATAAAATAAATCTTAATACACTTTAAAATAGTAATATGATTTTTAGGAAAATAAGAGCAAGAAAAGCAAGCAAACAAGCAAATCTATAATGAAAATAGTGAAAAGGCATTATAGAATTCATGCAATTATTATAACAGAGAAGTGAAGAAGTAAAAACTACTTCTTACTAAATTAGTTATGTCAGATTTCACATCCAGTCCTCTGTGCCTTAATAGATTGCCTTAAAGCCATTTAATGTATTTCCACCAAGAGAGGATTGAAAGAAAACCTGCATTCAACAGTCTCAGTGGCTCCCGCTGACAGACAGGTATGTCAGCTTTTGTTCAAAGGACAATCCTGCAGGCATCTTGTGTCCCCTTGAAATTAAGTGTTTATGCAGAAATAAGCAAAACAAAAGATATGAGTGTGTTTTTATTGCAGAGAAATCAGTGCCGGTGAAAGCCTTATTTAAGTATCTCAGGTCCTTTTAACAACATTAGCTTTACCAACAAGGTGAATTGATCTTCTTTGTGCAATTTTCAGAAGTGGAAAAAAGAGATTCAAGAAGATCAATGTGCCCTTGCTATAGGACATCCTGAGATCTGCTGGGATTGCTTAGTAGTTCCCAGGGTAGCCAGATGGTCAATGAGGTCACTGAAAATACTGTCAAGGTCATCCAAAACCCAGCCATGTTCTTGGATTATGCTGCTTTCCCATCTTCCATAATCTGCTGCTCTGTTTTCAGTATGGTGGCGATCAAGGTGGCTGTTGAGAGAATTGCCTGGTGGTTCTGAGACCACAGCCAGCTGGAAACACCTCAACTTACATCTCCCACCAAATTTCACTATCACTCTTATTCCTGAATAAATGTCAAGGGAACATCAAGAGTCTCAGGCTAATTTTTGACAGCTAATGTCACCATTACTGATGAACGATTTCAGCCTGCTTTTCCCTAACACCCCCCTTGGTTTAAGGGTACAATGTGCAAGTGCAGTCCAGCATGCCAGGGGGAAGATCCTTTAGTTGTCAAGTATGGCAATAAATCAAAGGTTCCAAATTCATTTTTTTTTTGTTTTATGAAGATTTTTTTTTTGTTTTATGAAGATTGAGGTAGAGGCAATTGAAGAAAGAAAAAATAAATGCATTTGAAATAAAATAGTTTTGCCCTCAGTGACCTGAACAATGCAAATCCCTAAAGAAGCAGCTCAAGCTTACTTGCAAAAAAATAATAATCGAGGATCATCCACGATATTCAGTAGATGTAGAGGCAATAAATCTCTTTTTCAAACATTGAAGGATTAGAGGAAGGGGAGGAAGGTAGCTCCTTCAATCAGGTATTGCCATGTGGGCTCAGGTACACCTCTAGTGTCAGTTTTGGCACTTCGGACACAGAAATGCCCAACACATAGGTAAAGAAAGACATGGCAGTGACCAGTTACAATAGCCCAGGAAGCTGAAGGTAAAAGGTGAAACAGAAGAGATTTCCAGATTGCTCCTGCAGCAGACTGAAACCACCGTAAAGGGTGAATTCCACCCTGGGGGCATGGGGTAATTTTGAAGACATGACAGGTAAATCACTAGGTAATGGGGAGCCAAATCAATGTGGTGGGTTAGATATACTGGACTTTTAGCAATGTACATGTTACTCCCACACCTGAGGAATTTCCTTCAGTTGCTGGCACAAGTACTCAGTGGTAAAGGTCACCCTCTGAAACAATGGGAAGTCACTGACATTGCTTGAAATGTATCCTATCAGGCCACAGGGACTGGCTAGAACAGAGTGATCTGATGCTCAGTTTGATGCTTGACCGTTTGATTTTGTGTCATAACCTCCGAGCTGGATTCTATACTTTTTGTTGCACTGTAGTTCCTGTGGGCCTGTTTTGTTAGCATGTGTTTGAGCTGATGCTTGGGCAGTTTATAGTATCAACCTCACTTTCCCTGCTTTTTCTCCCTCTCCAGGTAATCTTCATCTGACACATTCTGGTTGCTAGGAGAAAACAAAGAAACCCAAATGAGCTACAAATGAATATAACATATTTGGAACTGGTTCGTGACTGTGGAGTCTCTTTCTTTACTAGTAATGAATGAATCATCATGGTCATCATAAACTGAATGCATCACTTTTAAAAAATGAATGAATCATGACTAAAATGAATGTGAGTATGTTCACACCTGCACGAGATATATGGATCGATGAAGAAGTGGTGATGACAGTGTCAGACCCAATAAGGGAAACCAAGAGTTTGAGGTCTATATTTAAACAAGATACCAACACTGCATTGACTAAACAGAAAAGAAATATGAACCCAACCACACAACTGACCCCCTCCATTACAACTGCCTTTCTAAAATGATTGTTCTCCTACTGTGTTGGCGTACAATGCTTTGGGACCTGCTTTTGGAAGTCACAAGTCTTGACGGGCCAAGGCGGCTTTGGATGCAATGACTCAGGTAGGAGACAAAGCTGCAGTAAAGGCAAGAAAAACAGATGGGGTTCCCAGCATAAAACAGGTAGCATTCACTTCATTGGCAAAGAAAGCAGTAGCGGTGCCATGCTAATAGCAATGGGGGAAAATAGGTGTGTGGGGGCAACTATGATGGGCTACATGGAGGATTGGCTGTTTTAGACTGTAAGCCTATAAACAGTGATCACTTTATTCCGATATGTGTAAGTTGCTCAGGGAAACCTTTTGGGCTCAAATGTGGAGTAAAATGTTGTTAATGGAATAAATAACAAATTCTCTCTCTGTACATAGAACTGGAACATGGGGCCACTATGCTCGATATCACTGGCATTTATTTGTCATGAACTTGACTAAGCAGCTTTTAAAGTAGGGGTGGCAAGAATGCAGACAAGGCCATTTTTTTAAGTCTTCACTCCCAAATTTGGAGTGGGATTTTTAAAAACAACTCTGGGAAGCATTTTTAGGTTTTTGGTCTCCACCTGGACTGTTTTAGTAAAGAAGGAAATAGCAACTGTAGAATTGTTTCCTATGTACTCCAGGAGATGGGGATATTTTTAAAACAATACTCTTTAAAAAGATAAGAAATACATTGCAAGGACAGGAAGGCACTGTGTGTGAGCGAGGCATAGTGCAGCATGATGTACCGGTTACAGCCCTCTGCAAGGGGGCAATGCACCCCTCCAACCCTTGGCAGTTGCCCTTTTCTGTTTTAAAACCATTGGCTGCCATCACTTCCAGTAGTTAAAAAAGCAAAGAGAGAAACAAACCCAGAATTTTGGTTCATATTGGGTTCAGAAATTATGCTACAAAACTTCAAACACCCATATACTGAAATATCATGATTATTGGCTTCTTGCAGCTGGAGCACAGTGTGTACCAGCATTCTGGCTTGTCCAAAGCAAACTAGAATTCTAATCCTGCTTCACTAATCCAGTGTGAAAAGAAATATAATTTGTGTGTTCCCTGTTTGTTTGGGTGATCCCAAGCTATAGTACTTTGAAAGAGGAAGGAAAGCTTCTTTGCACCCACTTTCTCCTCACCATGCAAAATTTTATAAGCCTTGAGATATTCCAAACACAAAGCCTCTAGCCAATTATTTTTGCATGTCAACCCTTGAAACAAGGCAAATAAACTCAGTAGAACCACAGGCTAAGAAACCAAGACCACCAGGAGGCACTGGCCCCATCCAACAGAAGAAAAAATTGACAATTAGTTTTCAGTCATAATCAAAATCATCATTATCACTGGCATCCACATACATGGGGAACAAGATGATATTGACTGTTATGCTATTTAATGATTGAAAGAGTCCAGTGTTTTATCTGTTTATACATTTAAAAAAAATTAGAAAGCTATTTTCCCCATCTCATTGAAATCACATTATTGCAGATCTTTCTCATATACATAAGTTCTGAGTTTTTTTTAAAAAAATCATAGTGACTATACTTAGTGGCGATGTGGGTGTTTGGTTAGTTTAGGAAAATGGGAATTATTGTTAGGTGCTTTCACATAACATACTCTGACTTACTTGTGACTCTGTCCTCTAAGTTTTCTTCACAAGATTCATTCAGAACACATTTGCCATTGTCTTCCTCTAAGGCTGAGATAGTGTGACCTGGCTCAGCAGGAAGTCCTAGGCCAACACTCAAGCCATTCCATCACATTGGCTTTCTTAGTAATTTTTAATAGTAATTCTCTTTATAATAAATTCAAACAAAAATCCACCAAACAGTGATACCTTTATTGGCCAACCAAAATGCACAAGTATATTTTTGTTTGAATTTACTAAATGGCCAACACAGCTACCTCTGCATGTCTCCTTATAATAAAAATGCTTTATTAGATGTATGGAAAGGCTCACAGAAATCCCAGTTCAAAAAACAGGCACAGGCACAAGAGAATTTGTCCTTAGCATTTTTACCCAAAAAGTCCAGAGTTGTAATGCTGAATGTCACATAGAACAACCTTATAAAGGCAATGATACAGGAACAGAAATTTCCACTACATAATTAAACAACAACATCATTTACAACAATTTCACTGCCCGTACACATCCTATGGTATTGCCCAGAAGACTGATGGACCCAGATGACTTCCTGATGGTTCTTGGGGATTTTCCTGTCACTTTGGTGGGCAATTCTGTCAAAGTTCTCACTGAAAGGGAATCGATAAATGGAATGGGGAAAATGGCCAGGTTAGTGAACACAATCCCTCTTGTGTGTCCCCTCTAGTAGAGTGGAACTAGACCACTGCTTTGGTAACTGGCAGCGATAAAACAAGTGAGAGAGAGGAGATTATCAGATGGACAACAGTGACAGGAGACAAGAGTGATGCTCCCATCACTATCGCATGATTGCTGCAAAGATTATCACACACATCCTTCTCTCATCAGTGAAGTGGAATGGTCCTGTCACTTTGTATTAACAGAAACTCTCGTTAATGACAGGACCATTCCACTTCACTGACAAGAGAAGGATGGGATAAGCATGATGTGTGTGATAATCTCTGCAGCAATCACGCAATAAGGATGGGATAAGGACGGGAGCAACCCACTTTGCTCCCATCCTTATCCTCCGTGTGATAATCTCCAGAGACTAGAGCAATGTTGGAGGAAGACCTGGAGTAGGTCTTTCCAAACTTGGTCTAAAGCCTATCTAATAGCCTACTCTGTAGCAGTGTGGACAGCAAAGAAATCACCTTTTTCTGACACCATTGCACCTGTAAGGAGCTGTCCAGCAGAGGTGTTATGTCCTGGTCCCTGAAAAGAGAATGTACACCACTCCATTGTAAAGAATCCACATGGCACTTTACAGATAACTCCCTCAGACTTATTCTGACTGGGATACTATAGTTATTAGAGTCCTTGTGGATGTAACTTTTGGACATACTTGTCCAATAATAATGGATTCCTTTGTCTTTTTACTACCTGAGGATAATGAAAGGATCCTTGGAGAAATGAGAGCCACCACATTTGATAGTCCCTTGCCCTTCTTGGCTCATTAAAAAAGCCACAGGAGGACTGGAAGAATTAGTGAAAGGACTTGTGAATGGCTCCTTACAGCAAGGCAGCATTCCATCATGCCTAAAGCAGGAATTTCTAATACATCCATTGAAGAAGCCTTTTCTGCATCCTCTACAATGGATCAACAATGGTCAGTGACCAACATATCACTTTTGGATAAGGTATCTGTGTGGTGGCTTCTCAGTCCCAAGGGTTCTTGGAAGAAACAGATTATCCCAATACATTTCAAAATGGTTTCAGCCTGGTTATGGGACAGCTTTGGTCACCTTGGAAGATGCTGTTTGCTAAGAACCAGACAGAGAAAGTGTTGCCTCATTGGTTCTCTCAGTGACTTATGATACCATCAACCACTGTATCCTTCTGGGCTCCCTTGCTGCTATAGCACTTTGGAGGCATTGCTTTACAGTGGCTCCATTCCTTTCTGAAGAACAGAGGGTCAAAGCAGATGATAAGTTTAGCACATATTTAGCACATAGAAGAAGAGCCCTCCCTCCATTCCATCCGATGTCATCTGGGGGAGAGACACCAGGCCCAGCACCATCAGGCCTAGAATAAGAAGAACCCTTACTTCTTAAAGGACGGGTGGGATTTGGGATTTTTATGTCCTGTTTAGATTGTATTAATATATCTGTATGGAAATTTTAATGTTGTATGCCGCCCCGATTGCTCTGCAGAGGGGCGGGATATAAATAATAATAATTATATTTAGAAAGTGCACTCTGTCATTGCACATCACTATTCTCGAACTGTATATTAAACACAGATTTAATTTGCAAGCCTGCTTGCTGAAGCATATATCTCTGAGGAAAAGCCATTGTGTGAGAGAAAACATGTCAACCAGAGAAAATACATATTCTTCTTAACATACAATTGTTATCTGTACTATGGACAGGGTTTACACATATATTCACAAGCAATCTCTATTATTTCTCTCTCTCTCTCTCTCTCTCTCTCAATCACACATATTGGTTTCTGTGATTTTCATTTTCCTTTACTACAAAATGCCACTTTTTTTCAGTTCCACAGTTCTGAAGAATCTTATTTACATCATCTTATTACTGCTTCATGAACTCATTGTAAATTCCTTCAGTAAGTACCCACTGAAGTAAATGGAACAGTTGCCAGTTTGTGATGATAACAGTGTTTGTTTGATGATAACAACGTGTGCTTTCCCTTCCTTAGTGCTAAATCTATGAAAATATCACACCGGCAAGGCAATATAAGGGGTCTGAAAGCATGTGGTACATCAAGGTCACTTAAAATTATCTGGTTAACTTCTAAGGGAAGGATTGAAAACATTGCTTTGTTCTACTGGAAACAGTGATATGAAAATTGAGGAAATGGAGCAAAAGCAGAAGTCTAGCAGAATCTTAACCATGGCTCGTCCATTTGTAGCAGCCTCCACAAGTATCCACAAGGCAGTGTGGGGTAGTAGTTTGAGCACTACACTACAACTCTGGAGACCAGGGTTCAATTTCCTACTTGGCCATAGAAACAGACTGGGTGACCTTGGGTGAGTTACATGCTCTCAGCCCCAGAAAACCCCATGATAGTTTTACCTTAGGGTTGCCATAAGTCAAAAACGACTTGAAGGAGCACAACAACAAAAACCACAAGTATTGCATGGCAAATCTTTGATCAGGGATCACTGGGAAAACAAAAAGCAAACAAGGGTCATGCATATGAAGAAGTCTCATAATGAGTTGTTGGGGAGGTGGCTTTCCCCTAAAGCAGGCTAGCTATATAATTCTAGCCTTTTAAATACACAAACTCCGGTTCTATTACATAATCATGTTGCATAGCAATACAAGAAAAAGTAAAATAAGGATACATGAGAATTTTGTTTGGTTTCAGAAATGAGCTTCCCCAAATTGATAAAATTCTTTATGAACACAGTGATTTCATTTCATTCTTTATGAATGCTGAGATTTCAAAGAATAGTTACATGTAGGAAAATTAAAAACTGACAGAATTGCTCAGGAAGAAGGCTTTCAGAACCTAGCTCTTAAATGTCTGTATTTGAATTCTTGTGGTTAAGAATTAGGGTTTCCAACTTTCTTTTTCAGGCAGACTCCTAATCTTTTAACAGTGACACTGCAGGAGGACACAGTATGATCCTCTTCCTATTGGAAACAATTCTAATAATTGGATTAGGCCAATAATTAGAAGATGGCTGAGAATTTTACTGAGTTTATTTTCATAAGATTTTATCAAAATTTCCTAATTTCTTCATAAACTAAATGGAAAGTATTTAAGATTCTAAAAAAACTAGATGTAGAGAAAGTGAAACAGTAATTCCTAAACTACAACTTCAGCAGATATATTTGTTTAAGTTTTCTTAAACACTCTTGTTTCTTGTCTCTTTACTGCTGTTTCCTGTAGTCTAAAAGGCTGAAGGAACAGTAAAATCCTTTAGGATTTGTAGGGTAAAGGCAGTAAAAAAATTGCCTCTTTCCCTTCCTAATTCATCCTCATCATTTCATCCATCCTCATTTTTTATCCATATTTCCATGCACATTTCCAAAATGTGTTGGCAGTTCCCTACTGCTGTGCAATGTGTTATAAAAAAAAAAAGAGAGAGAGAGCCTTAAAAATTGTAGCTTTCCTATTTATAAGATTACACACCAAAGAAAAGTGAAGATATTTTGTCATTTATTTTTGTGCAACTTTCACTGGCTGATTAAAGCTAACCCAAAATCAATTTTAAATGGTAGAGATCCAGAACATGATTTTGACAAAGAATGATGAGGACAACCATTGCCTCTGAGCATATGAAAAGCGCTGGCTCCTGGGACAAGTTTTTAACACAAAGAACATGTCTTCCAGACAGTCTTGACACTACTCAAACAACTAAGTAATCATCAATTTTGGTTTATAAAATGACAAGCTAGAAAATGTTGGGCATTTTGGGGGGAAAAAACCTTCCTTTTCCTTCATTCCTTCATTTTTTTAGAGTTGGGAGAAACAGGTAAGATGTGAAAGGACAAATTCAAAGGTAGGGAAAACGTTGCAGAATTTTCAGAAAGTCTAATATATCTAGGTCAGGGACATGGAATCAGATGGTATCAGACTGTAACTGCCACCATCCCAAACTATGGCTGCTCTGGTTAGGGCAGATGGGAATCGCAAGCTCAACAATATCCAGTGGACCACACAGTCCACATCCTGTTTAGTAAGGAAAGGCAACTGAAGTTACATAAGTTATTTTAATAATAATAATAATAATAATAATAATAATAATAATTATTATTATTATTATTATTATTATTATTATTATTATTATTATTATTATTATTATTTCTATACTGCCCAATGGTTACCCAATCCGGGCGGTTTACAGCATAAAACCCAATACAATACACAAATATATCCCTCCCCCCCTTAAAACAGTATTAAACAGTACATAGTTAAAAAGTCCGAAGGACAATATATAAAGAAAAAAGAAATATAACAGTTAAAATAATAGGGGACGAAGTATATCATCCCATTGTTACATTACAAGGGAACCAGGTTCAACTAGAGGAGGGGACAGCCCTATTCAGATTCTGATATAAACTACTACAAACCAGTGTGGTGTAATGGTTTGAGTATTGAAATATGACTCTGGAGACCAGGGTTCGATTCCCCATTCAGCCATGGAAACCTACTGGGTGATCTTGGTTGAGTCATGTATTCTCAGCCCCAGAAAATGCCATGATAGGGTTACCTAAGCATTGCCATAAGTCAGAAACAACCTGACGCCACACAACAACAATAGCAGCAGCAGCAGCAACAGCCTTTTGCTTCTAACTGATTTGCTTCAGGCTCTTCTGAAAGTCTAATCTATAATTCCTACAGGACTGTTAACCAACATGGATAGCAGTTGTAATGGGAGGCCTATGGCCCACTATCTATTTTCTCCAGTGGTCCTTGAGAAATTCAACATAGAATATGCACCAGGTCAAAGAAGTAACCCAAACACTGCTTAGTATAGAAAGAAATCTGTCCCCGAAAAGACATACAAACTGGGGGGGGGGGGGG
>CM034703.1:36060313-36071885 GCA_020142125.1 Phrynosoma platyrhinos | reverse complement strand
ATGCAGCCTTGTCTGACTCCTTTGCCAATTGGGAGCCATTCTATTTCTTCATGTTGTGTTCTGACAGTAGCCTCTTATCCTGAGTACAGATTCCTCATTAGGACTATCAGATGTGTTGGCACTCCCATGTCTTTTAAGAGCATTCCATAGCCTTTCATGATCATGCAGTCAAAGGCTTTGCTATAGTCTATCTATATAGATAGATCTATAGATAGATCTCTCTCTATCTATCTGGTTACAATATATACTGCTGTGAATATAAAGCCATGCTTCTTTGTCCTGCTCCAAATGAGGGAGGACCTTTGGGAATGGAGACTATGTCCTGGAAAAGGAGGACCTCTGGTTGTCCTGGGCAAGGCACTGCAAAATGGAGGAAGTAACCAAAGAAAAACTCCAAAACATTCATATTAATATGAATCCGTACTCTTTAGCCATGCTCAAAGTGAGGCAGGACATTTTGGAATCCCTCCTGGGCAGAAGGCTAAAATGGAGGACATGTCCTGGAAAAGGAGGAGGACATTCAATCAAAATGGAGGGCATGACCAAATCAAAGCACAAAACACTCCGAGAAACATGCATCCATGCTTCTTAGTCAGGCTTAAAATGATACAGGACATTTGGGAATTCCTCTTCCTGGACAGAAGGTTGAAATGAAGGACATGTCCTGGAAAAGGAGGAGGTCTAGTCACCCTGCAACCCCCAAGGAGTTTATCACATGGGGTAAAATTGGAAGTATAAACAGTGATTAACCTATGATTAACCCACAACTGCACGAATGGTTTTCACACACAAAGTGCTATTATCCCGTGCAGAATCCGTGATCAACATGCACTTGTGCCCAAATGCACGAATGGTTTTCACATGACGTTGAGACGAAATGTGATTAAAGTGCAATTATCCCATGTAGAACCAGGCAAGAAACAACCGTAACTCATTCATGGCATTTTCCTGTGAATGACTTGTTGTTGTTTCTTGCCTGGTTATTCCCTGGTTCTTCATGGGATAATGGCACTTGTGTTAATGTCATTTTAAGCAAGTTTTAATGTTAATTGTGCAATTTTCATAGTGAGTCGAAGTTGGCGTCTGCCTTCTCTTCTCCCAAGGGTGATGTTTGCTAGCCAGAAAGAGACCCCCCCCCTCCAGTCCTACGTCCCCAAACAGCGGTCTAGATTTTTGACATTAAAAACCAACACAAGTGCTTCCACGATGGACCTTTAGACATGTCAGGAAAGCCCTGGCTTTAAAGGATGGCAAGGCCTGTTGAATTCATTTCTGGTACTTCTAGTGGCACATCTTTGTTGGTCTGTGCCTTCAAGTTGTTTCCAACTTATGGTCACCCTAAGTTTTTCTTGGCAAGATTTGTTTCTTGGCAATTTGCCATTGCCATCCTCTGAGGTTGAGAGAGTGTGACTCACCCAAGGTCACTCAGTGAGTGTGCTATCTATGACTGTAATAAAGATTCTATTCTATTCACCAACTGGGTTCCCATGACTGAGCTGGGATTTGAACCCTGGTTTCCCAGTGTCCTAGTCCAACACCCAAACCATTACACCAAACTGGCCATCTCTAGTCAGGGCAGCTCCAGCTTAAAGGACTGCAAAGTCTGTTGAACTGGTTCCTGGAACTACACCTACACTGTAGAAATAATGCCATTTGACGCCACTTTAAGTGCCATGGCTCCATCCTGGGATTTGTTGTTTTTGTGAGGCATCAGCCCTCTTGGCCAGAGAAGGCTAAAAACCTTGTAAAATAATATGTGTTGTATGCCTTCAAGTCACTTCTGAGTTATGGCAACCTTATAGCAAACCTATCATGGGATTTGTAACACTACAAATCCCAAATAGGACAGAGCTTCTTGTTATTGTTAACTGCCCTCATGTTGATTTCAACTACTGCACTTGAAGTGGTGTCAAAGTGCATCATTACTACACTGTGGATTCATCCCGAGAGGCTGCAATCTGTTATTTCCCACCTGTCCTCTCTTCTGTCTATTATCATGTCAGAGAAGCCAAGGCCTTAGAATTAGGTCATTCTTGTCTGGATCCACAGACAAAAAGAGCAGGTGCTCCTGCTGGTTCTTCCTTTCCTTTGGGAAGAAAGGCACTTAGGCTCCAGCAGATAGGATTATTCATGCAATGCCAGCCTGCACTTTGTAGGGAGATTTTGAATTTGAATCCTCAGACCCACACTTTCCAGATCTGAGAGTGGTTTGCTTAGCCCTTTCCCTCTTTACTATTGATTTACATACCTATGGACAACCATAGGTCCATAGGTATCCAATTCATATTATGTTCATATTACTCTCTTTTTGCCTTATCCACACAGATCTTAATACTGTGGAATGACTTCATGTTGCTGTGCACCAGTAATCTCCTGGAAAATGCTGCCGGGGGGGGGGGGTTTGCAAAATGCTTGTGCATGCACACACACATGGATTTTGCCTGCTTTCAAGGACCACAAGACAGAAATGTTCATTATCAGGAAGGCAAGGACCATTATGATGCTAGCCCATGACACTTGATAGTGTTATCTGATGACACTGATTTCCACTCTGTTCAAAAGTGAAGGAAAGAAGTACTTTTCCCCACCACAGATTATTAATTTACAGAATTCACAATACATTGAAAGATTTAATACCCAGGGTGGTTTACTAAAACTGGTGCCGCAACAATTAAATATGAACTATATAACTATATAAAATGGTTATATTGAGTCCCTATATTGGGAGAAAGGAGGGATATAATAAAATAAAATAATGATAATTATAATAATATAAAATATACTATAACATCAGTAAATAATTATCTACAGTCGCTCCTCTGTTTTCGTAGGGGATCCATTCTGGACCCCCCCCCATGAAATATCACGCATATTCAAGCCCCATAGGTTTGAATGGGCGCACACTCCTGTGTGTGGCTGTGCGTGTGCCATAAGTGTGCATGCCATTTTAATTCTCCCCTCTTGCCGGTCCACGTAAAGCACAGACTGCAGACTTCAAGTCCATGAAAACGAAGGACCGACTGTATTATATAATTTTTACTGATTTTCAAAACATTAAAATTTGACAATAACAAACACGACACAAATAAAAACAACATATATGACAAAATGATAACAAGAAAGCACTTCATTACAATAACTACTAATAAGCTGACATCCCTGTTTAATCTTGATCTTCCCTGTAAAAAAGACTTCCCGTTTCCCTCCAATTGTCTCTATTATAATTCTTATCAAATACACTCCTGACAATAACTAAAAATGCACTAAAATTCAAAATTTCTATGTTATTTAATATTTCTCTCTGTATTACTTCTACCTACCTCCTTAATACCTATAACTCAAACCCTAATATCATTGCGTCTCCTCTTTGACATTTTATATATTTAATAAATGACATCAGCAAATAATTCTAAAAATCAACCCTATAATCATCTCCAAAGTAACTGGATTTTCTTTTCTTTTTAAAAAAGTATTTTAAAATGCATCCAGAAACCAGAGATGGGGCCCTACATATCTTCTTGGCAATACAATTCCAAAGTGAATGTTCTCTGTTCCTCTCCAGCTAATTTTTCTTGTTGAGAACCAGACAGGAACATATAACAATAACTGGGTGGATTATATGAGATAAACCAGTCCAAATTATATAAATCAGGGCTTTATAGGCTAAAACAATCAGTTTCGATGATTATTTTTTTTTTATTTACAAAAACTCCCAGCTAAATTTCTGGAGGATTTCTCCAGTTGTTGTCTATCCAACCTGCACAGATGGAGGCAGAGAACAAACAAAACCCATCAATTCATAAGTGTCCTGTTTTTGAGCATTTACAGGTATCTTCTGCCTGGCCATTTCAAGAAAGAGTATGATGGATCAATTAGACAGACCTAGATTTCTACACCCAGTGGGCAAGTGTTCTATTTTAAATATCTGTACAACCCATTCCTCTTTTTGCACAATAAGAAGGAAGCAGCTGGTTCTGTGCCATGGTGACTCTTACAAAAACTAAGAAGAGGTGCTCTCACGCCTGAAAGTAAATGAGAATGGACCTTAGTACCTGAAATGTGTGGATAGGTTTCCCGTGTGTGTGTGTGTGTGTGTGTGTAGAGAGAGATATAGAGGAGTAATTGTGGCACACTGGTTTGAGCATTGGACTCTGACTTTGGATCAGGGTTCAAATCCCTACTTGGGCACAGAAACCAACTAGGTGGGTCACACACTCTCAGCCTCAGAGAACTCTGTGATAGGTTCTGTTGGAAATTTTTTGCATTCTCTTTTCCCCTCCTTAGATAGATAGGGATTCCTGCTTGGAAACTGCTCCTTTCTCTCTCTTTCTCTCTCTATCTATCTCTCTGATTCAAATTAAGAAGTTTATCACATTAATTTTAAAACTGGCTTACTGGATCCAGTTTAAAATTTAAAGTGGGCAGTGTCCTGATATTATCAGAAGGATTTACTGCTGAAATCGCTGCCCAAGTCCATCCCAGGTCCATTCCTACTCCCAAAGGTGCTCAGCGTGCCTCTTTTCGAAGCCAGGAGTTTTCCGGCTTAAGAAAATAGCCTCTGAAACGGCCCTGGGAGCAGGGATGGACCCAGGCGGTGATTTTGGCAGCTAAATCCTTCTGATAATAGCAGGATGCTGCCTGTTTTAAATTTTAAAGCAGATCACGTAAGTCGGTTTTACAATTAATGCGATAAGCTCCAGACCTTGTGACTTTTAGCTCACTCCCTCTTTGAAACTAACAGTCTTTTCGCTCAAGATTCTCACTTGTGCTGTTCACATCTTCCTGCTCTCTTAAAGATGGTGAGATTTTCTCTCTTTACCTGAACCATAAGTAGTTTGATTAGGATTTATTTTTTTTAATGTAAATATAGATTAAAGCCATCATTGTTTGTTAAACTATAAGCTACGTGTTTGTTGTTTTTGAGTCTGTCTTAGGGGGGCTGCAGACTGCCAGAAATAGTGCAAATTGAGTTGACTTTTAGGGTTAGGGTTAGTGCAAGGGAATCATGGGAATTGTTTTTTTTTTTCCTGAGACATTGAGCCTTCTTTGTCAGAGAGCTCTGGTGCCACAATAAAATACAGTTCCCATGATTCCCTAACCCTAACCCTAATCCTAAAAGTGGACTCAATTTGCACTATTTCTGGCAGTCTGCAACCCCTATTAGTTTTTTAGGGAAGCATAGCTAGGCAAAGTCATATTTCTGCTATTCTGCTAATAAAAATCAGACTCGGACAGGTTTAACTTTCATATTTGTATGTTTTTGTTTCCTTTAAAAAGGGTTGAAGCCCTGGGAACTTTAAATTACCCCACAGGCTTGTTTAAGGGTCACCATAGGTTTCAACTCCATGCAACAAGTCTCTGGATCCAATTCCAGTGGTTTATAAGGAAACTACAGCGGTCCCTCCACATTCACTGGGGTTAGGTGTGAAAGACCCCCATGAATGTGGAAAAACCGCAAATAAAAAAAAAATATTTAAACTTAAGAGAACGGCTCTCTAGAAATCTTTAGGTCCTCCAGAGCAACTCTATGGTCAACATCTTCCAGAAATTACCATAGAATCTTGCTGAAGGACCCACAAATGCCTAGAGAAGTTCTCCAGCACAACTGTATGGTCAATTTCTGGCAGAGTTGTGCTGGGAGATCTAGAGATTCCTAGAGAGAACATATGAATCAAAACTGTAAATAATCAAATCTGTAAAAGTCAAAGCCACAAGTGTGGAGGGCCAACTGTACATGTATGGCAGTGGTTAATGAGATCCCCACAAGGAGCTAGACCAGGGGTAGGCAACCTTTCCCCTTTAAGGGCTGAGGGACTTCAGCTCCCAGAATCCCAGGAGCTATTGGCCAACATGGGACTATTGGCCAACATAGCTGAGGCTTCTGGGAGCTGAAGTCCCTCGGCTCTTAAAGGGGAAAGGTTGCCTACCCCTGAGCTAGACATTCAGAGCACCAATAGAAATAATCCCATAATCCTATCCTTTCCCAGTACATTGCTATCAGGTGGATCGGGCCTGCTCAGCAGACTATACCGTTCTTCTTCATCAATGATATGAAGACAAATGGAGCTCTCATCTTTCTGCCTCATTTCATTCACTTCAATCCAGTGTATCGGTTAGAGTGTTGGACTGGGCTGTGGGAGAGCTTGGTTCTAATCCTTATTGAACCATGAAATTCACTGGGTGACTTTGCTTTACATTCCTCTCTTCCTGACCTCTCTCAGCCAGAGTTGGGGGTGGGCAATGAATGTCACTGGTGAAAAGGCAGGATATCAGTGTTACGGTACTAATGAATAAACAGATATAATAAAGGAATAAACAAACTCCTCCACCTGAACAGTCACATGAGGCAAGGTAACTGAATTTGTATGGCATACTAATCACAGCACAGAAATAGTTCTTTCCAGGAAAGTAAAGAACTGTGATTTGTTCAAGAAGGCAATAATAACAAGCATTTAACTACCCTAGTTTCACAGCCTATGTTTCATCAGTGGAAGGCTATGAGTGTGTCTGCATTATAGAAATAATGCAGTTTGACAATACTTTAAGTGCTCTAGCTCCAACCTATGGAATCTTGGGATTTGTAGTTGTACAAGGTCTTTAGCCTTCTCTGCCAAAGAGAGCTGGTGCCTCACAAAACTATAAATATCAGGATTTTGTTGGATGGACCCATGACAGTTAAACACCATTATTTCTATGTTGTAGATGCAGCCTATAATTTAGTAGCATAGGAAACACTTCTCATGTAAAAGATCCCATGTTAAGTCCAGATAGCTCCAGATGTGTGTGTGTAACTTCAAGTCACCTATTGACGTATGGTGACCCCTTGAATTTCATAGGGTTTTTTTAGGCAGGGAATACTTAGAGGTGGTTTTGCCAGCTCCTTCCTCTCAAATATAGCCTACAGCACCCTGTATTCATTGGCAGTCTCCTATCCAAGTACTAACCAGAAGTGACCCAGTTCATGATGAGAAAGACTTTTGTTTGAAGCCTTGGAGAGCAACTGCTGTTGCTAACACTATTGAATTAGATGGACCAATGGTTTGATTCAGAACGAGTCTTGTTATTCCTGAAATGCTGTTTCATTGTAACGGGTGTTACAGCTTATTGTAACAATAAAGCAACCCTTGTGTTTACAGACACAAATAACACTAATGGGGTTCGAGTATACTTATGTTACCTGGTTACACAGATGGAGAAAAAACACAATCCTTGGCTAGTTCATGGGTGGCAGAGGCATGGGCTTGCTTGGACTCATATTTTTAGAAAACAGTTCTCAGAATCAAATACTGTCTACAGAGAACATTCTGGCAATGAGTGTTTTGTACTGCAGATGATCCTAAAAGATCGGGTAGGTAATCAAAATGCAGAAACATGTTGAAATATATAGAGCCAGGCCAACATTTTTGCAACACTTAGAAACAGGGTTGTCATGGGGTAGCAGTAGCAAGCTGCTCCCGTGAGTTCCCTCCCTGCCTTAGTTATGTGGATTTGTTCTGGATATTTGTAAAACAGGAGCAGGCTGTCATCCAATGTCTAGGACCTGCATGTGTCATGCGTGTGCCCTTGCTTGGAGCTCATATGTTGTGGACATTTTGTGAGCAAAAGGGAATGGGATGGACAGAAAAATAGCCTTGAGTTGCATGCAGTCTGTAGGCTGTGGTATACACAGTGGTGCAGCCTGAAATCTATTCCATGCAAGGAGGAAAACTATGGTCTCTCATTCCACAAGACAAGGAACTTGGTGACTAGGACCAGCAAACAGAACTCCAGTTAGCTCTTGAGTAAAATTCTCTCTTGATCAAATTCTTTCTGAGGGTCTGGAGGGCCATTCATGAGACTGCATGTGTGAACCAGAGCTTAGATGGACAACAATTTTCAGAATCCTCCAGCCTAGGAGATTCTGGGAGTCACTGGTGCGAATATGTTTGACCAATTAACTTCATTGCTTCATCCAGAGCTAGCAAACACTAGGGAAATATGTCTCTGACTTGATTTGATTTTTCAGTAAAGGAAACTCATCATCAGCCATATTTTGTCTTTCATTTGCCCTGCTCTGTTCTTTGCATTTGTAAGAAAGATGGGTCTCACTCTTCAGAAAATCCTATAAAAAGCTCTGGACTTCCTTATCTGTTCTTCGTGCCTCTAGTTTGTAGTTCTTGTGATATTGGGATTTGTTGTGTTCTTATCTTGTGCCTTCTTGGGATTCCACTATATTCATTACTTTGGATCACTTTGTCTGAAATGTGACAGATGTTATGCAATAGGAAACTGACTTTGTTCCTGTCTTGTTACTGTTAAAGGCTTGGCAGTCCTGCTGAAAAAACCTTGACAACAGGCAATTCTGACAAAGGCCTTTAGAAAATTGAGGGGCTATAACAGTTGCTGCCACCCCTTTCCTTACTGGATTGGGAGTGCAGCAACTGCACAGAACGGCCCCAGTCTGGCACTTTGCTGATCTAAAAAAAGCTGCCAAATGCTGCTCTTTTTTGGGGTGGCAAAAAGTTGCCCTTGCTGCGGCAGCGGCTTTTCTGCGCTCCTTTGGTGCAGCGTGTCTGAACGCCATGCCAAGGGAGTTCCCTAATGCCACCCGCTGTGCAGTGGGGTGTGTGGCATAATAGCAGCATCTGGGTGGAGTTAGGGTGGCTGTCATGCGCTTGCCACACCCCAACTCCACTCCCAGGCTGGCCCTATTGGCCGGTCTGTACAGGGCCTGAGTGAATCTGACTGAACATGGGCCAGAGCTGCCTTAAGGATCTACTTTGTGGCAATGTGGGCAGGAGATTTTTTTCTCTCTGCCACCATTGCATCTGCAAAGAGCCATCCAGAGAAGCTGCTTCAAGTCCCTAGCCAACTGTGAAAAATTTGCTAAGCACTTTGCAGATTAAGGACCGTTGCAAACCGGCCCAAAGGGCTGGCCTAGGGGTGGAGTTAGGGCAGAGTAGCCACATGCCAACCACCTCAACCCCATCCTGACGCCATCCTGATGCTGCGCAGCCGTACGCACTGCGCACTGCATCAGGATGCCTCCCCCCAGCACAGTGTGAAAACATGCTGCACTGAAAGGGTGCAGAAGAGCTGTGGCGCTGGCTCTTGGGGTGACCTTTTGCTGCCCCTAAAAAGAGTGGCACTTTGCTGCTCTTTTAGGGATAGCAAAAGGGAGGATCTGGGCTGCGGTGTGCGGTTGCCGCAGCCCTGATCCACTGCTTGCAGGGGCGGCTCTCTGCCGCCTCAAACAGGCCATCTGCATTGACCCAAAATCACTCAGATCTTCTCTGACTTGGATGCTACAATTAATACAGATCTTGTGTAACCTTACCTCCCATTTGTCAAATGTTAATCAATTATTTTCAACTTGTGCAGCCTGAGGATGTGGGCAGGATCCTTGCAGAAGTGAGACCCATCACATGTATACGAATCCTTGCCCTCCCTGGCTTATCAGAGAGGCCAAAGGAGGCCTGGATCATGTGATGGGTAATGCCAATAAGACATGGTCCCAAACTGCCTAAAAAAAAAAAAAGATAATTGTAAGGCCCTTGTTTAAAAAGCTCCACCGGATCCTACCCTATATGATAATTATAATTTGGTGATGAATATCCCATTTTTGGGCAAGGTTCTGGAATGTATGGTGGCCTTCCAGCTCCAGGGGTTTATGGATCAAACTGATTCTCTGAATCCATTTCTGGAACTGGAAGGCCACCATACACTCCAATTTGGCTTCAAGCTTGCTTATGGGATGGAGACGAATAGTGAATGAACTATGCAGAGAACTAGATGAGGAGTTTGTGTTGGTTCTGCTGGTCTTCTATGGCATTTGATATAATCAACCATGGTATCCTTCTGGACCACCTTACTGGGATAAGACTTGGAGGCACTGTTTTGCTTTCCTGGAAGGGTGAACCGAGAAGGTGGTGCTGGAGGACTCCAGTTTGACCCCCTCTCTGTTGACCTGTGGATCTCATAGGGCTCTGTTTTGTCCCCCATGTTATCTAATACATTATATTCATGAAGCTGCTGGGAGAGGTCATCTGGAGTTTTTTTATCAGATGTCATCCATACGTGGATGATATCTAGCTCTATTACTCCTTTCCACCTAATTCCAAGGAAGCTGCTTCCGTGCTAAACTGGTGCTTGGCAATTGTAATGGATTGGATGTGGGCAAACAAATCGAAACTTAATCCAGGCAAGAAAGAGATGCCTCTGGTCAGTTGTAAGATCAGGGAATAGGGATTCAGCCTATATTGGATGGGGTTACACTCCCCCTTAAGTTGCAGGTTCACAGCTTGACTGTACTCCTGGATTCAGTCCTGACCCTGGATGTTCTGGTTTCAGCTGTGGCCAGGAGTACATTTGCATAGTTAAAGCTAATGTGCCATCTGTGGTTACAGGGAGCACACAATTCCCTTCTTGCAACAGGTCCACTGGCTGCTGGTTTATTTCCAGAGATAAATCAAAGTGATGTTTTTGACTTGCTAAGCCCTAAACTGCTCAGCCCCAGGCTTCTTGAAGGACTGTGTCTTCCCATGTGTGCCTACCAGAGCCAGCAGAGGTTTGCCATTTCGTTTCTCTGAGGCTGAGAGTATGTGACTTGTCTAAGGTCACCCAGGTGGTTTCATATCCAAGTTGGGAATCAAATCCTGGTCTCCAGAGTAAAAATAAAGGTATGGATAGATGGATGGAAGCAAATCTTGAACTAAATAGAAAATGTATGTACACAAAGAATGTATTAAAGTGTATGTAACTTTTATTTCATTTATAGTCTGTTTACATTAGCAGTGACTTTCTGGTGATTTCTAATTGTTGTACGTAGTTCTTTACAAATGTCCAGAACACATTGTCTTATGACTGTGAAGTTTTCCTTTCAAAACAATTACTCTTAGTGTCTGTCTACAGATGGAGAAAATGAAGCCATCTGGAATTTCAGAAATATCACATAGAGAAGCAAGCATGTAGGAATGCAATGCTTTGTTTCATAATATAAGTATTGTTGATGATGAAGAAGAAGGGGAAGGAAAACAAGAAATTGTCAGCAAGGCAACGGTCTTACAAACAACACATATTTTATCTTGCAGAACTAATCCATAATATGAACTAGGACTTGTTAGGATGGAATCGTACAGTGCTATGCAATTTCTATCATAATCATATAAATCTGAGTCCTAGGATTTATAAGATATCATAAGCTTTCATAGGTTTTTTTTTTTGCTTAGAACTTGGGTCCATATCCCCTAGAAATAGAATGCATAGTATAATATAGGAAATCATAGGTTTGTGAGCACTACCACCAGGATTCATTGTCTTGATATTCTGATGAAACTCCCCTTTGGCAGTAACTTAAGGCCTTGGCAGACGGCTTAAAAAGCCGTCCTCGGGGCAAGGAAGGGGAGGGGCAGCTGCACGCTCGGCGCCCCTTCCTCCTCCCGAGATCCTCCTCGGAGCTGCTGGCTCTCCGCACGGCTGGCGCTCCGGGGACAACCTCCCGCCACAGCGTCCGGACACACTGCGGCGGAAAAGTCAACGAAAGTGCGCTGCAAGCTTTTGTGGCACACTTTTGCTGACTTGTGAAAGGAGCGCT
>CM034703.1:36021975-36042732 GCA_020142125.1 Phrynosoma platyrhinos | reverse complement strand
AGCACTTTGTTTTTGCCTGAGCCTATAGGGAAGGGCAAGATTTTATCCAGTCCTGTCCTTTCCCCTCATCAATCTAATTGAGTGCAAGCTATGGAGATTATCGCAGCACTAATTAAACTGGTTTATCTGAATTTGCTTAAAATTTAAAACAGGCACCCTGATATTTTCACAAGGATTTTGCCACCGAAATCAATGAACAAGTTGCTCCTAGAGCTGCTTAGCATAAATTTTTCAAAGTCAGGAGTTTTCTGACTTAAGGAAATGGTCACTGGAGCAGCCCTGGGAGTGAGACTGGATCCGGGCTGGACCTGGGCAGCAATTTTGGTGGGTAAATCCTTGTGATTAGATCAGGATGCCACCCATTTTAAATTTTAAGCTGGCTCAGGTAAACCAGTTTAATTAGCACAGTGATAATTTCTTACTTTTGCACCTTGAACTCATTTTGCTCCAAATGGAAGCAAACAGGAAAAGCAAGGGAAGTGGGAGGAGGCGGGAGAGGCTGGGACATTTTAAAGCAGCTTTCAAATGCAAGATGATAGAGGATTAACTGTGACCCTGCCAAATTAGGACAGCTGAAGGCAGAGATGTCACTAGGGTTGGTATCACCTGGTGCAAATGTCCAGAAAGGCCTGTCCTCCCCTTCCTTCTCTTCCCCCTTCTGCATCACTCACCTGCCCATCGGATGGCCACCAGCCACCTGGCCAGACCTGGAAATGGATGTTGGCATTGCCCCCCTCCAGCAGCCATTGATCAGGGATGGTACTGCTAACAATTATATCTATCCAACAGATACAAACAATTTTCTTCACATAAATGGAAAACCACAACTTCATTGTACACTAACTGCGATTCATCTAGCCATTGGTTTGGTGGGATTGCACTATGGGACACTCGAGGACACCAGTAACATGTTCTGTGTGATTTTTTTTGTTAACTTTTAAAACTTTAAATACAGATTACTTTAAATCAGACTAGGGCAGATATGTTGCTGACTATAACTCCAGACATACCCTGCCCAGCATCTTTATTCATTTCTCAGAAGGCCTTTGAGCACAGGAGGCCCCAAAGTTATTCAGGTCATGAAGATGATAAATCATGTGAGAGCTCTTTAAAGCAGGGGTGTGCAAAGTGTGGCCCATGGGTGGAATGTGGCCCTTGAGTCCTCAAAGTGAAGCCCTTGATACCTCCCTGAAGCTCCACAAAGCCCCCCGACCCCATTTTTTCTGATTGATGTATTTTGCCTTTCGCCCTGCAAATGGCCCCAAACCACTGCAAAATGCAATGGGTTTGCCCCTACTGCTCCAAACACTCCCAAAGCAAAACAAAATCAAAACAACAACAACAAAGGTCCCCAAATAGCTGAAAGCAAAATTGGAAGTGACATGGTATCTCCTTGCCAGTTGCCCACCCTTGATTTAAAGAAAGACAACAATTGTGGGGAGGGCAGAATTGTCTGTACTGGAACTGGGTGTATTCCAGGCCTCATCAAGAATTCTTTTAATATCTGACACTGACACACATCATTGCTAAAAGATACGCTTTAGCAATACAATGGAGAAACACTGCAGGCCTTGAACTGATGAGGTCCAGCATCCCATAGCATTTAGACAGAAAGTGATAGAATTGCCCCTCTAAACAACTAATTCTACCCAGACTATCCTCAACCAGTAATCAACCTCATTCCCCACAGCTGATGAGGCTGATGGAAGATGGTGCAGAAGCAAAGAAAGAAAATCAAAGTGTGTAAGCATGACCCATCTTCCCTCACACTGTAGCTCTGAAAATTCTGCAAGCAGGTTTGTAACAGAGGAAAATTCACTCTCCCAGTTCATTCCCACCTTTCACAGTTTCTCCCAAACTTTTTTAAGCTAATGCAAAAAAATATTGAAAAGATCACTAAGAAAAAAATTGACTCTTTCTGTACACTAGAGACCTATTAGCATTTGGTCATATAATCATAGAATTATAGAGTTGGAAGGGGCCCCATAGGCCACTGGGTCCAACCCTTGCTTAGTGTAGGAACTCCAGCTAGATCATCCTTAGCAAGTAGCTTTTCATCCCCTTTTTGAAGATGTTCAGAGAAGGAGACCCCACCATCTCTCTGGGCCATTGGTGATTCCATTGCTGAACCACTCTTACTGTCAAGAAATTCCTTATAATGTTCAGACAAAATCTACTCTCCTGTATCAGATGCTAACAAGGATTCTAAAACTGTTGGAAGAAGCCCAGATCACTACACACAGAGAAAGCCGTGTGATGACAAGACACCCAAGAAGGCATGCTCACTCCCCTGAGGCTATTTTGCCAGGGGTACTGCCATTGCATCTAGCAATGGGGTAGGGAAATAAGAAACCCATAAACTCTTGTGAGAATGATGTAGAAATATGTCATTCCAAATTCCTTCTCAGAAGTATCAGACTGTACCTGTCATTAAAACTTTTTAAATACATTAATTGTTTATCAGTTCAGTTTCAGAAAACTATGCTATAATTTTAATGGGTGATTTCACATTGATTTTTTATAGCAACACATTCAAATCGAACACACCCAGCAGGAGATTTTACACTGTATGACCTTTTGATTATTCTTCCCATCATGGATGCCCTTCTCGTAGACAGAGAGACAAGCAAACAAGTGCTGGCAGCTCTTGAAAATGTCATTTATAGATATCCAGTTCTTGATGGAAAGTATGGAATGTATTTTTAACAAGGCACTTATGCCTCCCCCTCTTTTCACTCTTGTGAAAATGGATTTTTAATGTTGCAAGGGTCAATAGTCAACCATTTCCATTGGCATTTAATGCACTTATAGTACTCTTAATATATATTCGGACAGTGCTATAAGAAAAGAACATAAAGAAACAGTATAGACTAGAGTGTTAGATTGAAACTTGGGAGAACCAAGATCTAGACTTCACAGAGCTTTAAAGTCACTGGGTCATCTTGGGTCAGTCACTTTCTATTACCTGATTTACCTCACAGGGAAGTTATTTTTTTTTCCTTTTTTTAATTACGTTAGTATTTGTATTAACTTTCTGTTTCATGGACAAGCAATAATATACCATTAAGAATCCAATAATTCTCTTATCTGCAGTTCAGGCTAATTCCACTTATATTGTTGTTACATGCCTCCAAATCAACTCCAAATTATGGTGACCCTATCAAATTGTTTTCTTGGCCAGATTTCTTCAGAGGAGGTTTCTGAGAGAGTGTGGCTTGCCCAAGATCACCCACTGGGTTTCTGTGGCTGAGCAGGGATTGAGCCCTGGTCTCCCAGAATCCTAATACAATACTCAAATCACTACACTACAACAATTTTATGGGGATTAGTTTATAGAAGCACATATTGGAAGATATGAGAATACAAGATTCTTTTTGCAGTCCCAACTTTAACTATTTATGCAGGTACTTATCTACTGCTTTTCCAAAGTTCAAAGCAGTATACTATCTATAAAAATATATATATAAAATAAAAGAGAAGGAAGGTGTTGGTGTACTAACTGACGTAACTATGGCGGCTCTTCTATCCATCAGAGACCAGAGCAATGGCAGTTAGAATGAAGGGAAGCCCTGGGCCCAAGCACAATGGAGTTGTGCCCGGCTGCTATAGTCCTACTCCAACCCTCCAACCACTACAACCTGACTATCATATTCCACATTTTATTGATTGATTAATTTATATCCTGTCTTTCTCCCAGCACAGGATCCAAGGCATTGTACAACCTTTTACAGACATACAACCAAAAAGCCCTTAGTACAAAAGTTAAATACAATTAAACTGACCATCTGCTTTAAAAAATACAAGTTAAATGCAGTTTTGAAAACACATATAAAAATAATAAAACAGAAACACAACATCCCCATATTTTATTTACCAACAATCCTTTCCCCCCATATTTATTCCAGTCTGCTTCCAGCCAAGGTCATAAAGAAAAGTAAAAAAATATAGAAAAATGAAGTGGAGGGAGAGAAAAGAAAAAGAAGGAGCGGAATGGAAAAGCAGAAGAGAGGAAGAGAAGAGGAGTAAGACACAGGAGAAGGCTTGAAGAGGAACAGGGAAGGGGAGGGAAAGGGAATGAGGTCATTCCTTCCCCATCTACAGCTAAATGTTATGGAATTAACAACCTGTCACACATAAAGGTTTGTAGATGCATTCTAAATGTCCTTATTTAGATCATGTCTTAGCATCTGTTGATAAAGCCAAGTTGCAAGAACAATTAGTTCTAGGACCCGGCAAAACAGATGCAAGCTACAAGAAAAGAGATTCCACCTCAACATTAGGAAGAATTTCCTGACAGTGAGATCTGTTCGACAGTGGAACATACTCCCTCAGAGGGTGTTGGAGTCTCCTTCTTTGCAGGTCTTTAAACAGAGGTTGAATGGCCATCTGTCTGAGATGCTTTGATTTTGTGTTCCTGCATGGCAGAATGGGGTTGGACTGGATGGCCCTTGTGGTCTCTTCCAATTCTATGATTCTATGAGTTCTTTTGACTACCAAGTGAGTAACAGTGTTGATTTAGACATTCATCCTTGCAAGATGAGTCACTAGGCAATCAGAAGGGCCTGCAAAGTCCAGCTGTGCTGTCCTGCAGAAAGCTTCCACGCTGCAGTGACACAGTTCCACAAAGGGTGATACAGCATATAAAGTATTCAATTCAAAATAAATTCCCAACACAGTGGTCAAAAAAGGGGACCACCACTGGACATGACCACATCATGAGGAGAAGCATAGCACCCCCTATTCCACATCTCCAGCATCTTTCTGAAGGCGATCTTTGTTTATGCAGCCATCTTTGAGGTATCCATCCAGTATACATATTCCGAAACTTCAGCTGTCCAAAGAGCTGCAGCCAAATTGTTAACAGGGGCTGGCTACAGGGAGCACACAACTCCCTTATTGCAACAGTTCCATTGGCTCTCCATCTGTTTCCAAGCAGGATTCAAAGTGCTGGTGATGACCTATTAAGCCCTATGTGGTTCAAGTCCAGCTTATTTGAAGGACCCGAATCGACTGCATGACAGTGGCATCACCAGCCAGGTGCGTTGGGGGTGGGTGGGTTCCAGACCACACCGGGTGACACCCAAAAGAGCGGTGACACCTGGTTGGGTTCTCCTCCCCGTTCAGTGCAGGAGGGGTCATACGTGTGTCCTTCCTAGCTGCTCCATCCCCAGTTTCTCCCAGGGGAGAAAGCCCAGGGACAGAGGAGTAGAAGGGTATGCACACATATCCTTCCCACTGTCAGGATATTGATGGGATATATAGTCAATATTGAAATGTAAAGATGTGTGTGTCTGTATTTTTCCATGATGAGAATATGCTTCTAGGCCTAGTAACACAACAACTCAGTCCAGGTGTTTGAAGAGACAAAACAAATGGAGACAACAAGTTGGAATACATGGGAAAGAGTTCTTGTTTATACAGTGAATTCAATAATAAAAGATGTTTTGGGAAAGTAAATCACATGGTAAAAGATGAACAACAAAGGGTTTTGTTAACATACGTCATGTACAGATCAACCAATTAACCTGAGGGTAACACCCAAGAGGTGGAGAAAATTTGGGCTGGGAAATTGTGTTTCAGGCATAGAAGTCAGTCTGTTCTTGAACTTTCTACAGTATGGATTAGGTTTTCTTTATTTTTGCTGAAGCTGTAGCTTGACTAATTTTTCACAATGTAGCATTAAGGATTTGTAGTTTTGTTCCTGTTAGCCACATCTGGCTAAAGATATGTTTTATTGGACTTTGTAGTTTTTACTTTGCATATGGTTTTCTATAATAAAGCCTACTACTAGAAGCTTGGATATCTGCCTGCGTGCTGGTGTGTTCTCTGCTACAAGCTGTCCTGCTGCATGGTCTACTCTGCTGAATGGATTTATTTTCACACACAAACATTCAATAATAACAACAACACCCACACTGGGTGAGACCATAGTGACACCACTGCTGCGTGAAACTCCTTGGGTTGGAAATCTTCTGGGGAGGCCCTGGTCTTTGTCCCACTACCCTCACAGTTTGGTGGGAACATAGGAGAGGGCCTTATGGAACGCCCTTCCTAGAGAGGATGGATTAGCCCTTTTTATTATATTTTACTGTATTATCTTTACAATCCTTTTACTGCAATACTACTGATTTTTTCCCCTAGGGGAAACAGGCCTTATATAATAATGTGCTGGACTTTTATTTGTTGTCGTTTTAATTTGTTTCAATGGGTTTCAGTCTCGTTCTTTTATATGCTGTCAATTTCAAATTATGTTTGGTTTACCTGTTGTAAACCAACTTCAGCATCAAACTGGGAAAAAGACAGCAACTAATAATAACAATAACAACAATATTAACAATATCCATGAAAGATAGGGTTGTTGTGAGGATAAAGTGGAGAGAAGATCTATGTATACTACTTTGAGCTCACTGGAGAAAAAGGAGAGATATAAATGTAAATCACCCATCTAGTCATCATTTTATTTATATCCAGCCTTTCCCCCCCAAGATGGAGACTATAATAAATAAAAAGTAAATAACAAAACAAGCTGTTCTTTTATGATGTCAGTTATGCTTTTTAAGGTTACATAGGATTAGACTATAATATGTCAATTAAAAACACTAAAACCCTAGGAGATATTTAATTTAAATAGAAATGCTAGTCTAACTGAGTTCATTTAGAGGACAAAGAATATATTTTAACAAACAAACCCTAACACTATGGAGAAGATTGTAATAGAGCTGAATAGGAAGCAAGAAAACAGAATGAATAGAAGTGAATATGGATTGCAATAAGTAATTATGCTAGTTACAGTATGTAGATGGTTGGCAATGGATCATCCGTAACCATTGCAAGCAGATGGGTAATTTTGTGCCCAATATTCTGGTTTTGCACATGTAAAGTTCAGCTCTACCAAGTATTCACAAATAGAATCATTTTAACATTGTATTTCATCCTCACATGCTGTTCCCCAAAGTACTAATAAAAAACCCCCCAACTTACTTGAATATGTAGTATACATTGCATCACTACAGAACACATTAGACTATCATAGTCCAATATGTTCTCTGCAAGCACATTAGTGCATACAGTCCATATTTTACAAGTGAAAGTCTTTAGCTGCATCTACACTGCAGAATTAATCCAGTTTGACACTAACTGCCATGGCTCAATGCTATGAAATTCTGGGAGTTGTAGTTCTGTGAGACATTTAGCCTTCTCTGCCAGAGAGCTCTGATGCCACAACAAACGGCAAATCCCAGGATTCCATGACAGTTAAAGGGGTGCCAAAACTACATTAATTCTGCAGCATGGCAGCAGCCCTAAATGGATTTTTAAAATGAACATATGGACAGCAATTCATACAAACACCCGTGTGCATATGGAAACACTTGTACAGGTACAGAGCACGATGTGTGAATAATCCTATGGAAACACTGCTTAAATTATACTGCACTTTTGGGGATTTTTTCCTAGTTTATTTTAAAAACAGTTCATTTTGAGGTAAAACAATTGGGATTCATAGGGGGGTGGGTCTAGAGCAAATCAAGCCTGAACTCTAGGGAACTCCCTCAAGTCCATCTGTCTTGGTCCAGGTTTCAGAGGGAGAGAAGAACTGCTGGACCTGATCCCCTTCCTCAATGCCATTCCCTTCTCCTTTTGTGTCATATCTTTTTGGATTGTAAGCCTGAGGGCAGGGAACCATCTAATTAATCCATTTGTAAGCTGCTCTAAGAGCCTTTGTGGCTGAAGAGTGGGGTATAAATACTCCAAATAAATAAATAAATAAATAAATAAATAAATAATAGCTAGAAGCCAGGATAACTAAGCTGAGACTTTGGACGCATTATGAGACAAAAGACAATAATGTTTGGAAAGGTGAAATGCAGAAGGAAAAGAGGAAAATGACATTACCAGTGGGTAGGGTCAGTGTGGTATAGTGGTTTGAGCACTGGACTATGAATCTGGACACTATGGTTCAGTAAATCATCATATTATTATGCCAAATTAGTCCTTGTGTGCCTAATGAAATGTTACAATTTAAATATACATTTAGATGCTTATATTTGTAGAGTCTGCATACTTGTGGACAAGTTTAACTCATGTAGTATGCTAGAGAAATATAGGTTCAAAATACACTGCAGAAATCTGCAATGCTCAAGGATGGACCCAGGTGGCATTTTCGGTGGCAAAATCCTTCTGATAACACCAGGATGCTGCCTATTTTAAATTTTAAGCCAGCTCAGGTAAGCCAGTTTTATTAGTGGTGCGATAATCTCCCTTAACTCCTCTAACATGTCAAACTCCTCATCCTAACTTTGTGAGGTCCAAAACACACTGCAGAAATAATCCAGTTTGAGCCACTTTAACTGTCCTGGCTCAATGCTAGGGAATTCTGGGAACTGTAGTTTTGTGAGACATTTAGCTTTCTCTGTCAGAGAACTCTGGTGCCACAATACAATTCCCATGATTCCCTAGCACTGAGCCAGGACAGTTAAAGAAACTGGATTATTTCTGCACTATAGATTAGACCACAGACTTCCAACCCTAACCGTAACAGGCCCAATGCTCACTCTGACTAACTGCTATAGGCATCTGCCTTTTAAAAATCCTCTCAGACATTCAGCCGATCACCAGTTACTCCCAACATTCCCTACTCTCAGTCCCTTCCCAACAAGTCCTTACATCTACTATACATCACCTTAATTTATTTAATAAATGCAATAACATTTTCTCCACAAAAATCCATAATAGCACATTATTATAGGTAGCTCTATGAGGCTTTCACCTAGAGCAAAGCTTCTCTTTGATTCTCCAGTCCAGACATTATGGACTTCAACTCCCAGAATTGCTCACCATCAGCCATGCTGGTTAGTGTTTCTGAAAATTGCTGTTTCTGGTGAAATGGACTGGAGTCTAAAGAATCACAGAATCATAGAGTTGGAAAAGACCACAACCCTCTGCTATGCAGGAACACATAATCAAAGCACCTCTGACAGATGGCCATCCAACCTCTGCTTAAAAACCTCCAAAGAAAGAGACTCCACCATACTCTGAATGTTGTCAGAAAGTTCTTCCTAATGCCAGTAGCATCCCAGGGTGTGTGTGTGTGTGTCACACTGGGTGACACCCCAGAAAGGGCGGGGGTGACACGTGTTCTGCCCCTACAGGAGCTCCTTGGGTCTGTGCAAGTGCCCCTCAGGGTCATGTGGGTGCCACTCTGGACCTCGTGGGTGTCTCTGGGCCTCAGAGAGGGGTCTCCGGCCCCAGCAGGTGATGGCCAGCCATTTCCATGACCTGCACAGTGCTTCCCCTGCCTGTGCAGCTGTTTCTCTGGCCTGCTCAGATGTTTCTCCAGCCCTGGAGGTCCCACCAGAAGTCCCACCTGGAAGTCCCGGCCCCCAGTAGTCCTGCCCCCACACCGGGTCATACTTGGTGTGGAATCCCCACTATCTAATGTTTGGTAGAATCTCTTTTCCTGTAGCTTGAATCCATTGCTCCATGTTCTAGTCTTTGGAGCAGCAGAAAACAAGCTTACTCCATCTTCAATATCACATCCCTTCAGTTATTTAAACATGGCTATCATATCACTTCTTAACCTTCTCTTCTCTAGACTAAACATACCCAGCTCCCTAAGGGGGGATGCAGGCAGGAAGCCATGGGCAGCCCTGGGAAGCGGAGGATTGGGGCCGAGGCTGCCCCACACCTCGGCCCCAATCCTCCCTTCTGCCAGCCCTGAAAGGAGCGCTAAAATGCCAGTCCTTCCAGAGCCAGCAGAAGGGATGCATCAAGAGCCACCATGCGGCTCTTCTGCGCCTCTTCCAGTGCAGCGCGTGAAGATGCTGTGCTGGGAGGATTTATTCAGGGTGCGTGCTGTGCATAATGGTGCGTGCCCTGATAATGTCCTTGGGGAGGGGTTGAGGCAGCCACTGTGCGGCTCCCCCTCCTCTTCTATGCCTCCAAGACAGCGCTTTGTGCCATCTGCAGAGGCCCTAAGCTGCTCCTCACAGGACATGGTTTCCAGACCTTCCAGCAACATTTTGGTTGCCCTTCTCTGAATACACTCCAGCTTATCAACATCCTTCTTGAATTGTGGTGACCAGAACTGGACAAAACATTCCAGGTGATGTCTGACCAAAGCAGAATAGAGTGGTACTATTACTTCCCTCAATGTGGACAGTAAAAGCTGATGATATAAATGTATCCCCCACTTCCAGTTATTCTCAATGGTGCTACAGGATTCTTTTATATCACCTCCAAAGCTATGATTATTTTTGCCTGGTGAACTGGATCCACTGATATTGGGCAGAGCAACTGGTCTTGCTAGAATTTATTAATATCCATTTGTGGTTACCAGAACTAATATAATTGCTAGAATTAATGGAATATGAACTACTGTTCTCTATCACTATGAAATATAAATGCATGTTTCAAACTCCAGCTTCTTACTATATGGCATCTCATCCTCCTGCTGGCAGTATTGATACATCTGGGACTGTTGTCAGTGTTTTCTCTCTTTTACAGTTCTTTTTCTCTGAAGGCTCAGCTGCTTTTAAAAAACAAATATACTCAAAACTTTCCATACCTGAATAAGTTACATGGGGCAGAAAGCGATCTGGGATTATCCTGTATTCAACTATGTGGTTTTGTAACCAGTACAACTAAGAGCCAGCTCACCTGCAATGCATCTTTCAATATTACCAATTTTTGCACCAGCAACTCCCATGCTCATGGCATCTGGAAAAATAGCTCCAAATTATAGTTGTAGGTAGCTCAGTTCACACTTCCCTTTCTTCCAAAGACTGCTATATAGATATGAAGTGGGAGATTTATCAGGATGGTATTGTCTTTTGTGAACTAGACCTAAAGTCAACCAAATAATTCAAGATGCCATCTTCAAACAGGAGGAGTGAGCAAAGGGCACAAGGAGGGGAAGGAAAACAAATGCTGGTGGCTTATATAAATGGTCCATAAACCTTTTAGACCTCACTTTATTTTAATAGAAAACAAGAAATACTCTATTTTGCTTTGTTTGTACATATTGCCACCTATATTTTTGTTAACATTAGTAAATTTTGAGTTTGTTGTATGTTGTTGTTGTGTGTCTTCAGATTGTTTCTGACATGGCAGCTCTAGGGTGAACCTATCACAGGGTTTTCTTGGCAAATTTCTTGAGAGGGTTTTTTCCATTGCCATCCTCTAAGAGTAAAATAGTGTGACCTGTCTGAGACCACCCATTGGGTCTCATGGCCAAGTTGGAATTCGAATCATGTTCTCCATAACCAAAGTCCAGTGCTCAAATAACTACATGACTCTGGCTCTCACATTTTGGGTACCCACTCATTATATCAGCCTTGCAGTGAACTATTTTCTGCTTTTTTCAGTATACTCAAATAACAATTGTGTCTGGAAAAGCAGTTTGCGAGCTCAACAATGTATTAATAATTTCCTAGACCCACCACTCAATTCCTTTTGGCTCAAAGTGCCAAAATAGACAAGAGTCAAGAATACAAGTGACTATATGAACTTCTCTAAAGTGCCTTCTCTATATCCTTAGGCCATATTAATTCAAACTGATCCCTTAAACTTAGAGGACATGGTGATGAGGTCAGCAGACACCTTCATAGGTACTGTATTAAAAAGAATGTCTAAGGGGCGTTGCAGACTGGCCCAAAGGGCTGGCCTGGAGTGGAGTTGGAACGGAGCAGCCGCATGCTGCCCCCCTACCCCAGCCCAATGCCGTCCTGATGCGGCGTGCCCATACGCACAGCATGTGGTGCCAGGACACCTCCCAGCGCAGCATGCAGACAAACTGTGCTAAAAGGGTGCGGAAGAGCCATGGCACCAGCTCTTAGGGTGACCCTAACCCTAGTTGTAACCCTAACCCTAATAGTAACCCTATGCATATGTCCTAGCAACTGTCCTCTGTTATGACAGTAAATGCATTCTGTTGCATGTACGTTTGATGTCAGCATGTAAGAGGCTTTTGTGACCTCTTCTGTTCAGGTGTGCAGGTGTGCATAAGACCTGCACAGCACTTCCTGGTATGCTTGGGGGGGGCGCTCCTTGAGTAACATTTGTACGTGTGTCCTGTTGACCATGTCCCTTGCATGACCACCAGCTACATGTATCCAGCCTGTCTACACAAATCTCCCTTGCATGTACCTCTCCCCTCTCCCCTGATCTGTGTGGGACATGTTTTGTGGAGGACAACAGAGTAGGTGTTTTTTCAGTTGACAGACTCATTCCTTCACCCCAAGGGTGGCACAATCAGACAGTGGCACCTGTCTGTAGCACTCATTCCTTGGGGGAAGCTGAGGTTGTGAATCCTTGTATGATAGAAAGTTCTTCCTATGGGTGTATGACAGGGCCTGCACACGTGCGCAGGCATGCTGAACTTCAGTCACCTTTGTACAGACAAAATGACAGATTGTATACCACCCTATAACAGGTTCTGCGCAGGTTCACAGGGATGCCGAAGTTCAGTCACCTTTGTGCACAGAGAGTGACAGACTGTATACTAGCCTATGACAGGTCCTACACAAGTATGCAGGGATGTGTTCCTGCACATGTGCACATGTATCTGAGAGAATGGAAAAAAATTAAAACAGCCGTTGCCCTTTCATGCAGTTGCTCCATCTCCTTTTGCAGTGTCCTTGGGGCTGGAGCTGCAGTTGCTGGAAATTATTGCTTCAATACAGCCTTGGAAAAGCTACATTGACTCCCTCCAATGTGGTTGCTCCATCCCCATTTAGGGCATCCTCGAGGCAGGCATTGTGGTTGCTGCAGCTTAGGGAAAAGGCATCTTCAGGTCACCTTTTCCTCAATCTCCATAGAATGAACTAATCTGAAATGTGGTGCTGGAGTAGAGTTCTACAGATACCACAGACTGTCAAAATTACCACTAAATGGGTCCCAAAGCAAATCAAGTCCAAACTCTTCCTAAAATGCAAAATGACCAAATGGACATATCAGGAGATGGCACGAATAATTAGAAAATACACAAATGCTTGGTAAAATAGGAGGCAGTTAAGAAAAGAGTAAGGTGGATTGACTCAGGGCCTCGGCAGACGACTAATTGGGTCGTCTTGGAGGCCCCGAAGAGGAGGGGCAGCCGCACAAGCGGCGCCCCTTCCTCTTCCTGAGGTCGCTCCTGGAAGCGCTGGCCATCCGCACGGCCGGCGCTTCCAAGGCAACCTCCCTCCGCAGTGACCAGACACGCTGCAGAGGATAAGTCAGGGAAAGTGCGCCCTATGCTTTTAGGGTGCACTTTCCCTGACTTATGAAAGGAGCGCCAATTTGCATCCCCCCTCAGACTGCATCCCCCCTCAGTCTTTACAAACAGCAAACTGTATACATACATCTGGCATTTTGCTAAAGTGCACAAAATGATTTACAGTTTCAAATATTTTCACACATTTTGATTTCTCCCAAAATTGTTCTAAAGAAAATATCAATTTAAAACACACACACATTATTCCACCCTTTAAACTGATTTTAAAAGAAATATGAGGTTTAGATGTAACCCTTACAGAAAAAAAAAGACAAGCTGTCTGTCCCGTTTCTGTTGGCTTCAAAATAGCCATGAAATTGCATTCAAAACTATAATCTTTGGAAAACTGAGCAATGTGTCATACTGGCTTTTGTGCTGCTAAATCACACTAATATTTTGAGTGCATAACTGAATGGATATAACTTTTCATTTTGTAATGGTAGCACAGTGATACGTGCCAAAATAATTGCTTGCTTTGCAAATTAATAGACCAGTCGATAATTCAGTTCTGAGCAATGCTAAAAGAGCTCTTTTATCTAAAGATTTGAGAATATTCTACAAAAGAAGAGGAGGTTTCTCTCCAGTTTCTATAGAAGTTAATTGTCCCAATTGTAATGATAAAGAAATGTAGGCTTAGAAATTAACCACCCACTGGATTTGCACACATGGTAAAATGGATGTTAATGAATGAGTGGTAAAATGGATTTAGTCCACTTCAACAAGCACATTTTCTAATACTCTTCTATGGAAAATCTTCCTGCAAATAGAAAAAAAATGATTACAGGTGGGTGCACTCTGGACTAGAAAAAAAATGATTACAGGTGGGTCTTGCGGCTACCTCCCAGAGGGCTTTTTTGGTTGTCGCCCCCAGTTTATGGAATGGCCTGCTGGACGAGATCCATCAGATTACAATGCTAAACAGCTTTAAAAAGGCTGTCAAGACGGATCTCTTCCGGCAGGCCTTTCCAGAATAAACCATCCCGGCCTCAGGAACCTCGTACAGGAACCTCTTATTGGAGTCCTCCAGATTCCTCCTAGCTTAAAGAATCTCCGCTTATTTTTAGTTTATTGTTGTAGATACACGTGGCCATATCCGCATATATTGTATGTTTTAATCTGTTTGTTTTAATTTTCACATGATTTAATACTGTTTTAAGGGGAGGGAGGGAATAGGGTTTGGGTATATTGTATTTTAATATTGTCAGTCACCCCAATTGGTTTCAGAGGGGCGGGATATAAATAAATTTTATTATTATTATTTTTATTATTATTATTATTATTTCTGGGACACTATCACACGACATTGTTATAGTGCTATTATTCCACTTTAACTGTTATAGATGCCTCCTGTGGAATTCTGGGGTATGTAGTTTAGTGACACCTATGAATTCTCTGGCTGAGAATTCTAAACACTTCTCCCTAAACTGCAAATCCACAGGAAGCAGCCATAGTAGTTAAAGTGGAATAATATTGTTATAACAGTGTGATATTGTCCCTGATGTGTGCGTTTCTTAGGTAGGCTTGCCAGTTTTCAGGGCCTGGCCTAGAGTTTCCACTTTTTGTGAATCATATCCAGGGTGCAAATTCTCCAGATTGGGTAGTCTCAACTCCAGGTAAGAGGAAAGAACTGTGTAAGAATATCCAGCTTAATCACCAGCTTGCTACAAATTTCAAGGCTTCATTGATCATTTGTTGCAACTTGCAAAGTGTCTCATGGCAATCTATGTATTTACTTATTTATCGTCTTCCTTTTCTCCCAATCATTATCATGTCAGGGCTCACTCTCTGCTCTGCTTTGCACCCACTTTATGTCTTAATTGCCATACTGAAAAATATGTTCTGCGTATATGTGTGTGTGTGTTTCTGTAAAACCAGCTACATTCATAACGAATATGTTCTTCTGGTAGACAATGTGTAGGACAATGTATGAGTGGACATGGGCTTGATGGTTCCTAGAACAGCAAAAGCATTAACTGGGTATCATTCTGCAGAGATCTGGTAAACATCTGGTAGGACTTGCTGTTCATGCCAGTCTGTGGGACATGTCCAAACAGTCCACTGTAGGTGAGGTCACCTGTGTCTCCCCAGACTGCAGGTCCCCCTCCTTTCCATACCAGGAAGCCATACCAGGACTTCCCTTCCTCCAATTAACTTGAGTCCAATGTCCCCTATACCCTTCCATAAGAGAGGGTCAGCCCAGCTTGGCACTCCTTCCCCACAAAGGGAGGATCCTCAGCTGCCACCCAGTAGCATCCCTGCCCAGGGTGTCACCCAGTGTGGGAGACAGGCTTACCTCTGATGGCATCGGGGGGTGGAGTGAGGTTTCCAAAGGTGTGGCCAAAAGGGCACTTCCCCACCTCATTGCCATGGTGCCATCCTACTTGGCACGCACAGTGAGATGAGGGGCACGCTTGGCCCTCTCAACAGCCCCCCTGGCCTTCCGGGTCTTGGGTGGCCATGTCCACATGGGAGTTGGAAGGCAGTGGTAGCCACCCACTTACTCTGGGGTGTCACCCAGTGTGATCTGCATCATCACAGCCCCTAATGACACCTCTGCTGCCACCCACCAACCCCCTGTCTAGTCCTTCCTACCACCTGTGGGAGAAAACCTCATGCCCTGGTGGAGAAAGGAAAAGGGGAGGGAAAGGATAAAAGGCAGAAAATTTTACCTCCGTTTCTTTTCCCGAACAGTCTGTGTAGCAGCAAGGCCTTAAAGAGCAGTGACCGAATGCGGTGAGATTAGTTCAGACTGAAGGCCCAGCTGACAATTGTAGCCCTGTATGCTTGCAGGTCTATATATAGTCTTCTGAAAATCTTACGAAGTTGCATGGCATATGTAGTCCTTAGATCTGATGTATCAGGTGCTCAGATCAACCTGAAGCAATGGTCCTGACCTAGATGAGCTCAGCACAACACAGCTTCCTCTGTGATGCCATAAGAGGTAAGCCTTTATAAGATAAGACTGTGCTAGAAATCTGATATCTGAAGGAACATTTCATTGGGAGGCAGAATTCTTATTTCCCCATAGCTACATTCTTGAACAATACCCTGTAAGCCAGCCTTTCCAAGAGTTTCAGACAGCTCTTGGAAGGATTGTCTGGGAGTGGTAGATGGACTCCCACAATGTGAAGATGATGCCCTCAAACAAGAGGTTGAGACAGAGAAACAGTTATTAGTTGGGCTTATATGCTTCCTCTGTGTGTGGGTGTGTTTTAAACATTTCTTTCATTTCAAGCAATGGTATTTGTTCAGGTATATGCTATCTTGAGGGGTAGCATATATCCCACACCCTACTGGGTATGTATTTGGGGATTGGAAGAACTTTGGATCATCTTGAATTTGGCATTTGATGTGGTATATATAGTGCTACTTTGTCTTCACTTTGTCTTCTGGGAAACCTTCATCCAATATAAAACAGATGGGTTCAGATTGTGGAACTCAGATCATCCTCTGTAGAATATGTAATAAATACATTATCTGCACAATCTATAAAGATGAAAACTGTTTGTATTAGATGTTAGCTTTGGGAGTGTCTTTGATGGAATGCAAGATTTTTTTTTTAAAAAAATCCCAATATATAAATACCACTGGTATAGATTTTCTCAGGTTGCCTAAGTTACAAGATTGTGTAGACAGAAGACAGGGCAGACTTTCCATTCTTTTTCATCTACAGATGGTGAGTCAATCAAATATTCTTTAATGGTAGCTCAATTATGTAAAGAGCTGGGATTCCCATAATGCTATTATTGTAGAGTGAGATTATAATCTATATATATATATATATATATATATATATATATATATATATATATATGTCTGTTATTTTCATTTCTTTATTGGATGAACACTGTAATGTAACAGCTTGTTATGTCAGAAAATGATAAATCTTTCCTAGAATTAATACATGGCAAATATAGCTGTATCAATGCTTAAGTTTTATTATTTCTAGGTCATTTTTTACATGAAACTTATAGTGTGTGATTATTATTTTTATTACACAACATGCAGTTTTTAATGGCACTGTTACATAGATATGATCATTTGGTTATACTTAGCTTCTACTGTGATTGTTCACTTGTTTTTCAAGAATGTATTGTTTCAGAAGTCACGTATGGCAAGAAGTGGGTTGCAATGAAAAGGGGCAAAGCCCCAATTTTTCTTAACAGTGTCAGATACAACTAAGTTCTCACCACTGTGAGGGGCTGCATTTCTGTCTAATAGTGAACTCAACTGAGGACTGTAGGTTTATGCTATAAACACTCCTCCAGATAGGGCAAATGTGTTGGGAGGTTGTGGTATTTGTTACAGCAGTTCTTTGGGTTTTTAAATAATAAAAAAAATCCAAGCAACATTTCAGTTTACTCAGACTATTTTCTGGCATCTCCTGGCACCAGCTGCAACATTTTATTCCTAACCCTGTGCAGGTTTCTTTTAATTCTGAAACTTGTCTGCTGAAAAAAAAATCTTTCTCCTCCTTTTCTTATTTCCTCCCCCTTGGAGTTATAGTGCTTGTAGTTATAGTCCCCTTGGAGTTATAGTGTCAGTGAAATGGCACCTTTGACTATACCTCTTAAAATTAAAAAAAAAAAAACTTGGAGAGGAAAAAAATCCACTTTAAACCATAAAATCATCACTGCAAAACATGCCCATGGCTTAAAAACAAAACAACAACAACAACAACAAAAACCCCAACCTTGGATGAACCCTAGTGCAGATCCTAGAAATTACTATGAAAGTTACCACTGCCACGACTACCAGACACACTGACACAGAATGAATGGATGCAAAAGTGTCGACAACCAGAAAAACCCAAGGAACTAAATTGCAAGAACTCATGCCTCTTTAAACTGAGCTGTAAGAGATCTGTACCACAGGAATTCACACTTCTTTCAGCCAGACTGGAAGAACCCACTGAGAAGCACAAGGTAGGTTATCAGGAGATGAAATGCAGGAGAAACCAAGCTTTGCAATCACAGACAGGTCAGCCTAAGACCAGAATCCTGTTGTGCAATGACCTAGTGGTTTTACTATTTCCAGGACTGTGGAGCAATGGGGAGGGAATGCAGACAAAATATGCTAGCTATGTTGTCAGTGCCTTCCTCCTTCATGGATGCCATGCCTACTCTCATGGTCTACACTAGTATAGATATGCTGGCATAGTGCACCAAGAGCATACCAGTTGGAATCTCTCCTCTAACAGTCCATTGAAGACTGGGCAGGCTCTGTATCCACAGAACACTTGGAGTATCTTGGGTTTTGCTGCTGAATGGAACTACTATTCTGGAGGAAGGTGTAGCAGGCTAGAACCATGAACAAGAGCACTCCACACTGTCACATTTTGTTGCTGTTGTTTCACTATATGAATCAGCGATAGCCATTTTTCTCAAGGTGAGAAAATGAAGAAAATGTAATGAAAGGCACAATCATGAAAGTAAAACATGGTCTTCATGCTGATGATGTTATAAATTATCAAAGTGTGTGTATGTGAGTAAGTGAAAAGAGGAATGGGGAGAGGGAGAGAAAGAAAATAGAGATTTGATCCCTCCTCAACTGCAAAAGGTTAACCTTTTCCCAAACATATTTCTATTCTTTTTTCTGTCAATTTCAGTTGAAAACTGGCACAGAGGACAAGGAAACAAAGCAATGGTTTTCTTATTTTGTCCAGACAGTACAATGTGAGGTGCCACAAACATAAGCAGATGGTAATATTTCTCTGTGTTAGGGGAGGATCATAGGAAGAGGCAGAAGCTGTGTGCTAGCTGTTGAATGTGAGGTCATTTCAGGCAAAGGGAACAAACCATATGAAGCAAAAAAGGAACCTTTACATCCCCCAAATTATTAATTTTAATAATGGAAGCAGGAACACAATTGCAAACAAATCCAATACTTCTTTATTTGTTGTCAAGCCAACTTTGGCTGATGGCAACCCTATGAATGACTCTTCCAAGATCCCTGCCCTGCTCATCAACTGCCCTGCTCGGGTCTTGTAAACCCAGGGCCATAGCTTACTTTATTGTGTCAATTCACCTGGAGTGCAGCTTTCCGCTTTAACTACTGCCTTCCACTTTACCAAATATTATTATCTTTTCTAATGAATCATGGAATCATTGACTTGGAAGTGATGAGGACCATTCAATCCAATCCCTACCATGCAGGAAGACACAGTCAAAGCATTCCCAACAGCACTCCCAGTTTCTGTTTAATAACCTCGAAAGAATTGAGATTCCGCCACACTCTGAGGCAGCACACTGTATATACTTGAGTATAAGTTGATCTCATGTATAAATTGAAGTCAGGTTTCTGGGGCCAAAATTATGGATTTTGACATGACCCAAGGATAAGTCAAGCGTACATCTTAGGGAGACTGACGGGTCGGAGGAGAGGCCATCTTCTTCTTCTTCTTTTTACTTATCTACTGCTATGATTTTGGTTGACTATTTTACTTAGGTTGTACTTCAGTTGCTGTTAAATACCCTGGAATCTTGTGACAATATATAAATGTTTTAAATAATATACAATAAATAATGATTCTATGTGTAGTCTGGCTCCTATTGAAATCAGAGGTAGCACTCCCCTTTTATATTAATGAAGCAAGATTGCTGCCATAGGTATCTTTTTTTAAAACCAAAAACCAAACACAAGCTGTTTTAATTTCTTTAATGATTCTTTAACACATATCAAAAATATTGATTATGAAGTTTTGCTTTCATTACTGTAATTCCAACGTGTAAGATTATTTTTAAATGATTAGAAAAAAATTAACATGTGAAAATGTCCATAACTGTGCAATCTTCATAATTAACATATGCATGGATGTAAACAGAATCTTTTCACAATATTAAAGCCATTTGGTTCACACAGATGCTAGTCATCCTCCCCACCCCATATCTGGCCTGGAATAGCAGAATGCAGCCACATAAAAAGTAATGTATGCTCTGGCCCGCCTGTGAATACAGTTACTGAAGCATGCTGAAAATTCATGTGAGTGTAGTGAATGAAAATGTGCAATTCACACAAACTTCTCCTGGGGAATTGTACCTATATCTCTGGAGATGGCAGGGCACACATTACTTCTGTGTGACTGTGATCTTTGGATTGTTTAGATCACTCTGTGCTGAATGCTTTATGAACATTTGCAGTGGCTTTTGATAATGTGAAAATGGAACAATGAGAAACATAGAATCACAGAATTTTAGGGTTGGAAAGGTCTGAAAGGGCTACCTAGTCCAACCTCATGGTAATACAGACGATGTATTACCCACCTTTTAATAATTACATTGATTCTAATGGCTGCTCAAAGTCTATGCGAAGTCGATCATGTTACAATTTCACAACTGTTGCTCTACTATTGAAATATTCCTTTCTATCCATCACTACTACTGTGCTACGTCTGTTACCAATTTTAATAATTATGACATCATCACCTTTAAAGGATGTATTAAATGTTTGACAAATGTTTGATTCTACCACTATCCACTTCTCTGACTGACTGTGGGGGGGGGGGG
>CM034703.1:36003721-36014032 GCA_020142125.1 Phrynosoma platyrhinos | reverse complement strand
AGTTGCAGGAATGCTGCACTACAAAATCATATAGCTATTTTTGTGCAAAACTGCTGATTTTCCACAACATTTTTGTTGCAAAACATTGCTGCTTTTCATGTAAAAACAGCAATGTTGTGCAACAAAAATGTTTCACAAAAAAAAAAATGTACAGTGGACCCTTGTTATACATGGGAGATCCATTCTGCTTCCCCCAGCTTAAGCGAAATACCACGGGTCCTCAAGTCCCATTAATTTTAATGGCGACGTGCTCCTGAGAGTGTGCACCATTAAAAGGGCTGGGGCTCACCGTCCACGTGACCTTGAGTCTGCGTATGGGGAGCCTGTGTATGGCGCAGATGCTCTGTATAGCTGAAGTTTCAGCCCATTCCCCCCTCCCCTGCTGCATAATATTTGGGTTGCACAACTTCCAAACTGGTATAGGCTGCAGTATCAACTACGTCACTGTGTTATTTGTATAGGGCTATAGTGAGCAATTTAGTTTTGCATTTTTTGTGCATTGTCAAGTATACAGAAAAAACAAAACAAACAAACAAACAAACAACCCCCCCAAACAAACCACAACACATAAGGGGTTATGTTGGTCCCTTCCCTTGGGAAGCTGTGCAGCTTTCTGTGTGTAATAAAAAAAAAAGACTGTGAATGGAGATTTTTAGTGCAAAGCTGCAGAGTTTCTCAAACTCTTGTGCACTTTTCAAAAACAGAACAATTTGTGTTATGCCAGGAAGAAAAAAAAATCCTGCAATTTGAGGAAACTTTTGACATGCCATTTTTCTTCCCATCTAGGTTTTCTGAGGGTTTGAGAACTCCAAAATTGATTCACCAGGAAACTGACAAATTTGTATTCCATCCCTATCGGACAGTGAGCCTCTGCTGATTCTTTTGGATATTTAAATGGCCTTTGACCTGGATAAGCTATCAAGGTTGTGTATTGGATAGGCTATCTAGGTCAGGGTTTTCCAACCTGTGCTCCGAGGATCCCTTAGGGCTCTGCATACACTTCCCAGGCACTCCATGGCCATTCCAGGAAAATGAAAGAAATAAAAATTTAATGAAATTAAAGAATAAAAATATATTCTTATATATACTCCTAAACATCATTAACTTGTAAGACATAGGGTAGGCCTCTTAGAGGCTCCGCCATAGAAATAGGGGCTCCATGAATCAAAAAGGTTGGGAACCCCTGATCTAGGTTGTATGTTAAGTTGCATTTCAGTGGTTTTGCTGCTACTTGTATGGTTGTTTCCAGCAGGCATTGATGTGGGACGACTGCTTTATCCAGGGGTAGGCAACCTTTCCCCTTTAAGGGCCGAGGGACTTCAGCTCCCAGAATCCCAGGAGCTATTGGACAACATGGGACTACTGGCCAACATGGCTGAAGCTTCTGGGAGCTGAAGTCCCTTGACCCTTAAAGGGGAAAGGTTGCCTACCCCTGACTTTATCCTATGACAGTTATGTCATGTAGTGCTCCACAAATGTAGTAGTTATATTTCTACATGAGATATGCAGATATAGGTCTACATCTACATGATATTTCTAGAGAGGTGGATAAATATGCAGATGATGCCCAATTCTCTCTCCACGTTTCATCAAGTCTATGTCCACCAGTGGGTGTTCTGAATCAATGCCTACATGGGCTAAATAAATGATTTAATCCAGAGAAGATGGAGCTGCTGCCTAGTTAATCTGTTTACCTGAGTCATGTACAGCCTGTTCTGGATGACTATGCTTATCTCAAAGGAAAAGGTTTTTAGATGGGGCGTTTATATTCAGTATTGTCACAAGGTACGATGGCCTTGGTGGCATAGAACACTTTTTTTCATCTGAGGTTGATATAACAATGTTGGTTCTATCTGGATAGATACAGCCAGACTGCTTAACTACTATTATCCACACTCTTGTTTCAATTATTGCAATAAATTATCTGTGAAGTTGCCTTTGAAGATAGTCTAGAAACTTCAGTTGACACAAAAGAGGGTAGTGAGATGTCTAGCAGTTCCTGGCTTATACAATTGCATTATATAAGTACTTTATTATCAGCACTGGTTTCTGGACTTATGTGCAAAATCTCATCTTTGGGTATCACCAGGAATGAGCAAAGCTCATAGCTTCTAAATAGAGGGTTTTTCAGAGATGACACTTGGCTTTAGAATGTTGTGTTTTGTCTAATACCTGTATTGTGATCATTTTGAAGTTGGTTGAAGGCCTTTAAAACTTGTTTTAGCTCTTATGAAAAACAAGCCACACTTGTGTTAATGCTGTTTAGATTTTGCACTTCTGTTGGTTTTCACTTTGGTTATATTCTCTTGTTGTTTTAAACATTATTTTTTTTATTTTAATGTATCTATATTGTAAGGTTGCGAATCTTCCAGATTACTTAAGCTGTGCATAACACAGAAAATAAAAATAAATAAATAAATAAATATTCCATGTTGGAAGAGCCACATTGGTGCAAAATCAGGTGGCAGGTAATAGCTACTATGGTTCCTGACTTAAAAGCATGGGGGGAGGAAGAAGGAGAGTGAGAGAAAGAGAGAGGTTTCTGATATTTATTTATATTTGTGTTATTCCTTGATAACCAACTATCCCTGTACACTTAGAATTCTCATTCTGAATTTTTCTAAAAGTATTTTTAGCAGTTCCTTATATTGCTCAACCTATGTGGGTTCTTCTTTATTTCATTTTTCATTCTTCAAGTTGTCTCACCTTTTATTTCTGTAAGTATACCATTGCTTGTCCTTTTATTTTTCCATTGCTCATTCACTTATTATGTTAATATCATTTTAAAAAACTCATCAATGCTTTCACTTTTGTTACCTCCGCTTACTTTTCTTCCTTAACTCCTTCCTATAACTCACCATCCTATACTCACCTCTGTATTTTGCTGGTAGAAATTCATAGAGCCTTATCACATGAGAAAACAAAACAGAAATGGAGCCAGAGCCAGAGAGTAGCAACTTTTTCTGTACCTTACCATGGGACATTATAGTGCAGGGGTAGGCAACCTTTCCCCTTTAAGGGCCGAGGGACTTCAGCTCCAAGAAGCCTTAGCCATGTTGGCCAATAATTCCATGTTGGCCAATAGCTCCTGGGATTCTGGGAGCTGAAGTCCCTCAGCCCTTACCCCTGTTATAGTCCCTCGGTTACCTACCCCTGTTATAGTGCTTCCGTTGTCTTCCTGTGGGAGATGGTTGTAAAAGCATGTCTTTTATTGAATGGGTTTTTCCAGCTAGAAAAAAGACATGTTTCTACAACCATCTCCTGCAGAAAGAGAATGGAAGAGCTACGACATCACGTGATAAGGCACGGAAAAAGGTTCTGGCTCCATTTCTGCTTCATTTTTGTCAAGCAATAAGGCTCTTAGATGAAAGATTACAGCTTTTATCTCACACCTGTTTTCTGCCCTTTCTCTTTGTAAAGTATTGCTTCCAGATGCTGAAAGAATTTAACCCTTGTGACCTTTTAAGAAAGGCCCCATCTAATGATGCTGTTAGTTAATTATAGGCCCTAGATTTAAGTTCTCCCCACCTTACATGGCCAATGATATTGTTTCAGTGGTGAAATACACAATTTAAATTTCTCTTCTTTCCCCTCAGATCATTCCAGGCTTTTCATTCTCAAAGTATTAAAGTAAAAACAAGGACTGCTTGCCAACAACAATAAAAGGAAATATTCTGGGAAAATGCATTTTTGTATTTTAAACTCATTTAAGCAACATCATAACAACAAGAATAAAATGAAATGACACTAATGGAAAAAGAAACCACTTTATTGTAGGAAAAGGTAACATATTTTAAAAGTAAAATTAATAAAACAATCATCTGTAATAATGTGCATGCTTAGCCAGTTGACATCAACTATAAATTTTAAAAAAGGAAGAAATAACATTGAGGTTAATCACATCAGATTTGGTAGGCTCTGGCATGTCTATGCTGGCTCAAGTGCTATTTGAATAATGGCTCCGAGATCTAATCCTGCTGCACCACTGCTGTCAATTGTTTTCACACACTACTGATTAGCAGATATTTTCATTTAAGCTGCAATCTTAAGTAAACCTATTAAGGAATAGGTTATACTACATTGAGTTGGATTTACATTTAAGTAAACATTTAATGATTGAAATCACTGTCTTTCACTTTCTCCCATTTTGTTCCTTACCTGTTCTTGCTTTTCCTCGTTTTTTTTGTTAACATACATTACAACAGATGAGCAGCATTTAGTTTTTGTTAACTCTGTTTTATGATGTATAGCACCATGTTTTTTTTTAGGCACTTCAAAATAATAAATATACTGTTATTATTTTTTGCTAAAAACTACTCGTTGACTCCCAATACTTGGAAACAACTTCAATGGGGAAGAGGACAAAAGGCCTGGGTTGTTAATTTTATATATTCCCAATATAAGATCTCTCTCATTAAGATCATGGTGATCTATCTCTGCTACAGTACTTACAGTTAGCTATTTCATGTATTTGTTATGTAATAAGAAACTGTGATAAATATCTCTGATCCAAAACACACTGCAGAAATAATCCAGTTTGAGACTGCTTTGACTGACCTGGCTCAGTGCTAGGGAATACTGGGAACTGTAGTTTTGTGAGACATTTGGCCTACTCTGTCAGCGAGTTCTGGTGCCACAATAAACTACAATTCCCAGGATTCCCTAGCAGTGAGCCAGGGCAGTTAAAGCAGTCTCAAACTGATTTTTTTTCTGCAGTGTGTTTTGGACCACTGTCAGCCTTTTTATATATAAGCACAATCCATACTTAGATTACTTAATTTTTTTTACCATTGACGACATACAGCTACATACAGGTAAATCAATTCTAAATCACAGAATCAAATCCAGTTAGTAGTTTCAACTACAGTTGACCCAATGCATCATTGGGAACATGGTAAATCAAAATTACAAAATTAAAATTAATTCAGTAAGTTTTCTTCCAACTGGGATTAACAATTTGGATCTAAGCCATTTCATTTAAGGTAATGAGCATGATATGATTTTTTTGACTGTGATGACTGATATATGATGGTTTGGTAATGGAATTAATTAATGTAGCATGCACATGTAAACCAGTATAAGAAATGCATTTTGCAATAATGTGGAAGTAATACTGCTGTGACATAGGTCTCATTCCTAAAACACAACTATAGCACTTTGACATCACTTTAACAGCCATGGTTGAGATCTATGGCATCCCGGGATATGTAATTTTGTGAACTATTTATAATTCTAACAGAGTACACTAGTGCTTTACCAAACTATAAATCCAAGGATTCCATAGCATGCCGCTATGGTATTTACAGTGATATTAAATTGCTGTAACTGTGCAGTGTGAAAGGCATCAGGGTAAATGCGGTATTAAGAAAGTAAAAAAAAAAAAGAAAAAGAAAAAAGGGGGGGGGGATTCATTCTCATGTTAATATTACCCAATATCTTAACATTTTCAACTAATGAATATAAACTTTCCATGTCTGAACATAGTCTAAATTTGTCCAACACTTTCCATGAGAACAAAGGTGTAATGTCACCATGTGCAGTGCCTGTTCTAGATGAGCATTCTGTGAAGTATGACATCCTGCATCTCTCTACCTCCCAGTGATCAAACATGAGTTTGGGGGTGGGAGTGTCTGTTAAAAAACTACATTGTGGAAACATGTTCCAGTAAGCACAGCTAGTACTGAAATGGAAGATATGCCTTTTGCTTCCATAGTGTTTGCCCTTAACCAACACAGTCACTGTGCTTGGGCAGACTAATGTCTCCCTCCTTACATATAACCAAAGGGAAAAAAAAGAGGGCTAGATTGTCTCTGCAAGAGTGGCTATTCTGGCCAACATACTATTTGCTTGGGCAAATATGTTTTTCCCAAATTCTATTCCATATATTTACCATACAGACAGGATTGCATGCCAAGCTCCCACAAAATGACTGATACGGTTTTCTGAGGTGAAAAGCTGAAGACTTAAGATGAGAATTAAATGTGATAAAATCTGCCAAAAATTGTACTCACATAAGAATTCCAAACATCACACCCTAGATGAATCTGTTAACAGGTTCTATAGAAACCAATGTTGAGGTTCAAACCAAGGATACATAGCAGCGATAAATGGATGATGAAACCATTGTTCAATCAACCTGCCCTAAACTATATATAAACTGCCAGCATAGCACCAAAAAGGAAGGCAGGGTCACAAAATCATGGCTGAGATTGTGCATGAAGAGATGTAGTCTCATCTCTGTAGCTACATCACTTGATGGTACCCCCTAAAACCTACATTTTCAGCTGCACAGGCCTTTCAGCATGGCTATTTCCATGCCATGTAGAGTGGAGGAATGAGTGGGGGCACATCTAGCAATCTTCCTATAGCCCTGTTGCAATGTGTCCTGTTAGAGGAAGAGATATGGATGTATTGCCACTCAATATCTATCTCCAGCAGCATGGAAAAGGCTGTTTTTTTTCAGGAGAGGGAAACTGTGTTGCTGAAAAGGTAGGTTTTGTGGGGACTTTTGGCCATTGTATGTGTAACGGCCATAAGAATGAATTGAGATGATGGAAGGCAGACTTAAGACATCATTATTACTGAACAGGATGCCAGTCCATGTGCCATTTTAGTATGTATTACAATAAATTATCTGACAGTTCTTTTCTATATACATTTTTTTCTCCATTTTAAAGCACAAGAGAAAAATCAAATCATTGCAAAATTTTCCATTTTTTGTTGCTGTAGCCTTCTCAGTCTTCAACAGTAAACTGTAGTTTCCCACATAATCTGCATACTTTATATCCGAGTATGTCTGTTCCCTTGCCTGTTGGCTGAATTAGACCTGAGGGAATGCAAGTTCTTAAAAAGGAAAGAAAAAATAACAGAGAAAACAAAACACCACAAATCCTATGACCCAATTGATGGAATAAATGTAGATTATCACCATGTCCATATCAAATCGCCATCCCCGGCTATCATCCTCAAAGTCCACATAATCCATCCTGTGAGCAGCATGTGGGAAATGCCTTTGTGTAAAAGAATCTGTGCCCTGAAAACCTGCAGGGAAAGAAGAACAAGCATACTAGTCAGTTTTGGTAAAAAAAAAAAAATGGCTAGCAGGAAACCAATTTTGTCTCATAACCTTTTGTAAACCTTTTAAAAAGATACACAGAAGAAAGAAAAAAGAGAAAGGAAAGTATATGGTAAAGTGTATCCTAGCACAGCATACACATTTGATGCTTTCTTCTCTTTCATCTGGCTTCAGCAAAGTGAAAGATGGGAAGCAAAGCCTGCTCTTTTGATTCTGCTGAGACCAGCTCCATTTGGCTACTATTCCTCCCATCTTTAGGCTCGAGTTTGTCAAAATAAAAACTTTATAACTTTAAAAACTAGTTTGTTTTCCTCTTTCTTCCCTACTCATTTTTCCTTTTATGACACATTTGAAACCATAAGCCCAAAGGCAAGGCCTCCCTTATTTATTATTGACTGCATGGAAGCTGCTTTTGATTAAGGAGATTATCGCAGTGCTAATAAAACCAGTTTATCTGAGTCGGCTTAAAATTTAAAATGGGCAGCATCCCAATCTTATCACAAGGACTTAGCTGCTGAAATCTCCGCCTAGGTCCAGCCTGGGTCCATCCCCGCTTGCAGGGCCACTTTAGCGGCCATTTCCTTAAGCCAGAAAACTCCTGGCTTTGAAAAGAGGCACATTGAGTGCCCCTGCAAACAGGGCTGGACTCGGGCTGGACCCAGGTGCCGATTCAGTGGCTAAATCCTTGTGATAAGACCCGCTATGATTATAAAAGCCAGCTGACAGGACAAAAGTCAACTTATTTGAAATGTGCTGGAAAATAATTCCATGAATATTGTGAAATATCAAAAAGATATATCAATGGGTCCAAGAGCAAATCAAAGCTGAATTCTCCCTAGAGCCCAAAATGATTAAACTGAAGTTGTGCTTTGGACATATCATGATTCTATATGAATCACTGGAAAAGATGGCAGTGTTTGGTAAAGTAGAAGATAGTATGAAAACAGGAAAAGAGCAAAGTCATATTTCAGATGGATAGACTCAAGAAAAGAAACACTGCATTTCCAAGACCTAGAAAAGGACTATCAATAACAGGGGGCCTTTGCAGACTGCCAGAAATAATACAAACTGAGGCCACTTTAACTGCCCTGACTCAGTGCTAGGGAATCATGGGAATTGTAGTTTATTGTGCACCAAAGCTCTCTGATAGAGAAGGCTCAATGTCTCAGAAAAAAATACAATTCCCATGATTCCCTAGCACTGAGCCAGGACAGTTAAAGTCGACTCAATTTGCACTATTTCTGGCAGTCTGCAAAGGCCCGGGGTCTCTTTGAAGGCCTTCATTCATATGGTCACCATAAATTGAAGCTGACCTAATGACAAACAAAAACAACAACAAATGCTCTAACATCTCCTAAATATCATTACAAAATGTGCACCTGTATCTTGTCAGATGATTCCATTTAAATGATGAATCTATAACTGACAGGCCTGTGACTGGGATATCACCTATTTGCTTTTCTCAAATAAATCCTCTATATGTAGCATGTTTTCCAGAGTACTCTAATCAGGTTGGTAAAATGTGATGCCTTTTTATTTATTTCCACTCATATAGCAAACATAACACAAATATGCCAGGGGGCTATTTCTGCACCAAGAACTTTGAATCATCTTGTAATCACTAATCAAAAGATAATTATGCAAACATTTACTGATATTAGCTGTGACTAGTTACATAGCTCCAGTTGAGAAGATTCAGATGAACAGATGTAATCTTTCATTTGTATCTCGGTGTGATTTATTTTAAGCAAACCTGCATAACATTTTACTCTGGATTAGACTTTATAATGTAATCATTCTTCATTCATGAATCACAGTTTTATTACTATAACTGTTCTTGCTGTGGAAACCTACAGAGATACATCTCAGACTGTATTAGGTAGATTTCTGACCCAATTTTCCACTTGAAACACATGGATAAACCCTTTGACTTCTATAGATAAAAGTAAAACAACCACAATTCCAATACATACTTTATGTTCTAGCATTAAAAAAAATCCTTTGGCTTAAGAGAAATGACAAGCCTCTTAGAAATCCACAAATGCATCAAAACTATGATAATAATAAAATTAAGCTCCCAGATTATGTGTTATGTATGCAATAAATACATTCTGTACTCTCCTAGTTATTTGAATTTAAAAGATCCTGTTCTGAATTCAACAAGGGAAATGTAGGTTTGGCTATGATTAATTTTTGTTGTTGTTTAGACAACTATTATACGGCTATGAACAGGAAGGGAGTTATGTGTCTATGTTTTTAAAAGCTACTTTCCATAATGATATTAAAATACTTTATCTGAGGCCTTGAAACCAGGTCAGAACTAAAATCCAGTTGAATGAAATATGGATTATATGATCCCTCATATACAACTAGAAGGATAGTGCACCACATATTGTGACCATTTCCCCCAAAACAAAATTTTGCTAACCTGAAAGAAGTGACATTTTTACACTACATTGACAATCCTCCATTGACTTCCTTTAACCAGAAGAAAAGGTACTGGTTGTATGAACAACTTAGGGCCTCTACAGACAAGCCCTTTGGGCTGTCCTGGAGGCAGGGATGGGGAGAGGCAGTCGCACGCCGGCTGCCTCAACCCCTCCCCAAAGATATCCTGACACCACGCACCGTTACACATGGCGCGCAACATCAGGATGTCCTTCTGGCACAGCCTTTTGACGTGCTGCGCCGGAAGAGGTGCTAAAGTTCTGTGTGCCAGCTCTTAAGGTGCCCTTTTCCAGCTCTGAAAGGAGCAGCATTTTGTTGCTCCTTTCTGAGGCGGCAAAAGGGAGGATCGGGCCGAGGGCCACCCGTCTGTATCCCCCCTTTGTATACTTTTTCCAGACTTGTAACAGAGATAAAGGATTTGTACAGACTGCCAGAAATAATCCATCTTGAGACTACTTTAACTGTCCTGGTCCAGTGCTAGGGGATCATGGGAATTGTAGTTTTTTTTCTGAGACATTGAGCCTTCTCTGTCAGAGAGATCTGGTACCACAATAAACTACAGTTCCCATGATTCCTTAGAACTGAGCCAGGACAGTTAAAGTGGTCTCAAACTGGATTATTTCTGGCAGTCTGTATAGGCCCTTAGAGATGGGAGAAAGGGTCAATGTGGGAGTTTGGGGCATTAGTACTAATGATGCTCAGGAACTCTAGCTCTTGCAAGTCTAATAATATGATGCAAATGATTGCATGTCATCCAGCTTCTAGACCATTCTTTTGTCCTTTTCAAT
>CM034703.1:35958346-35974484 GCA_020142125.1 Phrynosoma platyrhinos | reverse complement strand
ACAGGCTATAAAATGCAATAGTGAAAGGGTTCCTAAAAGAATTGCTAGTTTGTGTCAGAATGTTACAGACCAGTTCTTTAATTCTTGCAATTTTTTGAATATATTTTCCAAAATCAGAACTGGTTCCTTACCTGTAACTGTGGTTATTTGAGTGGTCATCTGTGTCCTCACACAAATGGGTTTGCATCTGCACAGAACCTCATTCTGAATATGCTAAAGCTGAATAGCTTGGAGGGAACCTCCATCCATATCTAGCATAACTATTCTAGCTAAATTTCTCAGGCCTGAAGCAGACAGCCAAATAAAGTGGCTTCCGGCTACTTCGGGGGTATGGGATTTATACAACGCATGCCCCCAAACCTCCCGGAAGCCACTCTGAGGCCGGCTAATGCAGCCCAAACTTGCTGGAAAAAGGACTGGTGAAAAGCTGCTCCTGCCAGTGGCCCATTTGGGACCACAGTAGTGGCTGGCTTCAGGAACATGGAGTCCAGTTGCCACGGCTCTGGAATGACAGGGGCAGGAGCGGCCTCTGACTGCTCCTTTTGCCCCATCTGCTTCGCCCATCACTTTCAAAGTTGACTGTGTAAACTACAGGAACTTGAAAATGGGCACAGTTGGGCAGATTTGTGTCAGGGTCCAGATGACCACTGAAAGAACCAGTTACATATAAGCAACCTGTTATTTTTCTTCATGGTCTCTGTGCCTCACACAAATGATAGTGGGTGATATCACCGAAGAATCTAAGAGAAAACAATCTGTCTAAATGGAGCATCAGCTCTGGCTCCTGTATGAAAGTGGACATCTGTAACCAGGGGTAGGCAACATTTTGGAGACCTGGGCCAATCCCCCAAAGTCCAGGTCTCCGCTGGGCTGAGGGTGGGGGAATGGCGGCATGCATGCTCATGCGCACGCGCGCACCTGCCGCCGCACGCAACCCTCCATGTGTGCCACCGCTGCACATGTCGCGGCCGCCATTTTGATTTTCAAAATGGCAGCCGCGACGCGTTTGTGCATGCAAACTTCTTTGTTGTGGTTCAAAACCAAAGTGGTAAATGATGAAATATGTGGCTGATGGGCTACACTGATAGTCAAATACACCTTAAAAAATGAAAATGCAAGTCCCTGGTCACACAGGTGTAGCAAGTAGTGTAGTATCATGGATGCAGTGGAAAGTGTTCTGATTTAGATGTAGCAAAAGAAGAAAACATTCCCCATTGTATTATTTTCTGATAGACTCCTTATGGGAAATTGTCAGGGCAGATGTCAATCAAAGTGAAGTCACTGTGTTATGCTCCACACCATCAATTTCAATCCTTTGTGGTCTGGATGCAGAACTTACCCGTTGGAGTGTGACAGAACATCTGGAAACAGATGGAGCCTGATGTGATGGTTCTTTGACAGATGAAGGAATGCCGCAAACCAGGATTGCCTGTTCTAACAAGGTGTTAGCACAATGGCATCAGTTCTGTTCCTGCCAAAGGTATAGCTGGCATACTTGACACGTGGTGTGGGTATTGACACCCCACCAAAATAAATAAATAAATAAAAATGGTATGTGTGTGTGTGTTAAAAAATAACACCTGCCAAGTACTCCATGTTGGTGGTGGAGGGCCAAGTTCTACACATTCCTGCCACTGCCATCGCCACTGCTCATCTCCTTGAGGGGATGTGGCACCCCAAAGGTGCACGTAGTAGTGGCAGTGTGTATGTGTGTGTGTGAAGACCCGACTCCTCTACATTCCTGCATCTGCCACCACACGTTTCCTCAGGGGGCTGTGGTACTCTGAAAACAAAAGCAGCGGTGGTGGTAGTGGAGGCTTGAGTCCTCCATGACAACTTGATAGGCTAGGATAGGCAAACTGGAGGTGATGGGGTTCCCACCAAGATACTCAGCGATATAATATTCCGAATGAAGTTCTGCACAGGTAAAAAAACCCACTCATGTAAGATGCAGAAGCTATGGAGAAGTATTACTATTAGAGCTAACTAAAAACATTTTAAAAAAAAAAAACACAACTGAATATAAAATTGCTTGAACCTTTAAAAGTAAGAATTTAAGGGATTTACTCTCACTAGCATCAATGGATCTAAGATGGCTAACACTTTATATGTATTTAATTAGCTTGGGGACTAGGGTATTTTAAGCACTGCTTTAAACAATTTAGATGAACATTCATATCTGTGATTTTATGACACTGTTAGAAACTCTATTATTCATTAATAATTAGTTAATCAAATTTAAATGTTGTTTTAGATGCTTACCACAGATCTAAACTCAGTTAAAGCACATTTCTTCTAATCATTCCAAATGTCAAAATCAATTGCTGGTTCAGAAAAAGATCAGCATGGAATTTCATAGTTTCTTAATGAAAATCTGCAAAGCATGTTCATCAAACAAGCAAAACACAGCTTTCAAGCTACACAGTGTGGCATGCAACATGCCTCACACATCAACAAGCAAGCAGAACCAGTTGACATGGAAGGGTTATCAGCTATGAATAGAGAGAAATGTTCCACATCCAGTGCTTAGAAACACTTAAAGATCAGCATTTCTCAGAGCTAGTGGTCTGGTTAATACTGTTATTTTTACATTTTAAAAATAATTGTGTTGCGAATGTGACTACATCTCCTTTCCATTTTTCTCTTAGCATTTTCTTCTTCTTTTTTTGTCTTTCAGAAAGCACATTCAGAAAAAAAGAAATAAACCATAAAGGTTAATGAAAGGGAAAAAAAGGGAACGGTACAAGAACCTGAACAGTACAATAGTAGCTACAGGTGAAGTGTAACTATTGCCACCTAGGAAAACAGCATAATGAGAAGTATAATTACCAAATTATCAATTTCTCAAAAATATTTCTGAGAGTAAATATTGATTTGTAGAGTTAGATGTTCATTTTTTTTAAAAAAAATAAACAATACAACATATCTAAGATTTAAGAATCAAGGTGGTGCAGTGGTTTAAGGCAAGCATTGGACTACAACTCTGGTGATCAGGGTTTGATTCCCTACATGGCCATGGAAACCCACTGGCTGACTTTTCATGAGTCACACACTCTTAGCCCCAGAAAATATCATAGCTTCATCCTAGGTTGCCATTAGTTGAAAACTACTCGAAGGCACACAACAACAACAAATCTAAGATTTTCATTATGGGCCATTGTGATGTGTGCGATCGTTCTGGTCTATTGTTTATAAATGCATGTTTATATTTTTTGCACCCTTCCTCTATGTCTAAATTAATTTTTTATCCTCCTTCATTGCTTGTCAATTGGTAGATGAGTAAGAAATTTTCAAAAACTCATGCAGATGCAACCTTATTTTCCAAGTTCAAACCAGGGAAGGAAGGAGAGTAAGATCATGGTTCAGATTGTTCACCTTGATTATGGTAAACCTTTAAGTGTAACAACACAATTTTAAATGGTCTGCACAGGTCCAAAGGCCTGTTCCCCCAGTTCTGGTGCCATCCTGCTCAGATGACACATTTCAAACCCCGAATTCTGGTGTGGGAGGTCCAGACATCTGCCATGTTCCAGACCAGAACCAGGGTTTAATAGCCTTAATATGAATTTTCAAAACTTACCTGTTACTCTGGATCTTTCTGGTAAATCCAGAGCCCTCTGTTTCCATACCACCGCATCTGTATGTATAAGCATCCTGCTGAGCTGCCTGGTGCTGGGTGTGGTCCCTCATTCTGAGGTCAGAATGAGGCATCCAGCATATGTTCATCATTGTGTCTCATTCTGACCTCAGAAGTGAGTGACCCATGATGGTGGAAGCACTGGGTAACCCAGGAGGACACCCATGTTGACAGCCACCTTAGCATGGAAATGGAGGCCAAGGTAAGAGGGGCAAGTGGGAGCAGCTGTGGGGCCAGGATATTCTAGTAGTATCCTAATATCCTGGCCAGTGCAGACAAGGCCTAATTTAGAATAAAATTAAGTGTAACAAATATCATCCTTTCAATGTAAGTATAATTAATACAAGGTTTTAGCTTTTTATTGTAAATGTAATGTATTCACAGTTCCTCAATAATTTTCCTATATCTGATTCTGCTTTGTCTACATATGGAATACAATGAGATGACAGAATGGACTGTGCCACTTGAAGCTGCAAATGGCAGATGCCATTTTGAATGCACCTGCAAGTACAAATCACAGCATTCCTGCCACTGAAGAACTAGCATGTCAGGCTGTAGAGTTGTGTGTGTAGCAGTAGTTTAAATGCTGGATTAGGATGCCGGGATACTAGGATGGGTAGGCCATGGAAACCTACCTAGGCAAATCACATTCTCTTAACCTCAAGAGAAGGTAAGGGCAACCCTACTCAGAACAAATCCTGACATATTCATGCGCACGCACACACATAGACACACACAAACACAAATCATTGGTTTCCCATAAATTAGAAACAAGTTGAAGGCACACAACAACAACAGAATTATCATTCTGCTAATTATTATGCTACCTTTCTTCTTGCAGGGAGTTTTTAATGAAGAGAAGCATTCAAAAACATTACTTCTTAAAATGGTGCAGTTCATCCTATCAACTCAGGACACCACCATCTTTGTTCTTCTGTTTGTATATAGTAGTTTGCAGAACAGAGTTCAGGTAGTAAACAGGATCCAATTTAAAGTAGAAGAGATTATCACATTCCTACATTAATAACACTACAAAATAAAAAAAAGATAGTAGGCAGGCTATATTAGAAACTCTTTCCTTCATGTGCTAGGTTTGGGGTATGGGGCCTTTAGGGAAGTACTAAATATTTGGAGAACGTTTCAGGACAAATAAAACTTTTCTACATAGCATATAATTAAACCAGGACAAGATGGTTGCTGACTTAGATTTTTTAAAAGAAGATTAGACAAATTTATGGAAATAAGGTTACAAATGATCTCGACTCAGAGGGAGGGCACCTCTCTTTTCTAGTCACTGGGGAACATAAGCAGGAGAGTGCAATTGTGTTTATATCCTTTTGATAAGCATCTTATTGGTCACTGTGACAACAGAACACTGAACTTGATAGGCCTTTGGTATAATGCAGATAAGCTTCTCTGATATTTTTACAAATGTCTTAATGGCAACAACATTCAAGGATGGAATGGGCTGCTTCAAGAATCCATGGATTCTCCTTAGATAGAACTATTTAAGCGCAGGCTGGACAGCCATCTGTCAGATATACTGTGGTTGAATCTTGTACTGTAAATCTCAGCAAAGAGTCTAGATATCCCCCCAGCCTTAAATTCTATGGCCTATAATCAATTATGTCATTGCACTTGTGATTAAACTGCAGTTTTTTAAAGTTAGTGCAAGGACAGTATCCAATCCAGTTTTTATTGTATAAGTAGTTTTGCAAAGTGACTGCATAACTAGTTATATAAGCGCTTTCAAGCTTCTTGCACAATTGGTTGTGCAAAAATATTATCTAACACAGACCTGCACAACTTGACAGTAGATAGGGGCCAAAATTAAAATAGGCTAAACATCTTTGGGCTGCAGATATATTTCAATTAAATAATAATAATTAATTAATTAATATTAATTAATATTAATTCAATTCTCCTCCTCCTCCTCCTAGAGAAAGCCAAACAGTAGAGGAGCCATGCCCATCCTTCTCCTTTTCCTCCGCCTCCTGAACTTCTCCTTTGGAGAAGGCCAAGCAATGGAGGAGCCTTGAGGGGCAAGTGTTTACCCCTCTTTCTCCTCTGTTGCCCAGTCTTCTCCTCAGGAGAAAGCCAGGCAACAGAGAAGCCTCACAGGGTGAGCATTTGCCCTTCCTCCTCTTCATGGCACTCTTCTCAGGAGAAGGCCAAGCAGCAGAGGAGCCTTGAAGTTGTTCCACATCCTTGTGGGCCACCCAAAATCCTTGTGGGCCACCCAAAATCGCATGTGGCCCCCGGGCTGTATGTTGTACAGGCCTGATCTAACACAACTGCAATAGTGTGGATTTTGGTGCTGAAAACTGAGACTGGAAGTAAACGGGTGGAAGGTGTGACTTGGAGCTGCTCCTTTTGAAGATGGATTAGGACCGTAGTGAACACATGCTGCGGCCCTAATCCACCTTTTCTCTGACCAAAAAAGGAGTGGATAAGCCAGCTTCAAGATGCTGTGGTGGCGTGTGGCATGTAAACTGCAGCATCTTCAAGCCACCCACATTCGGGCGGCTTCCCAACTTCCAGGCAGCCACCCAATTTCCAGGCGGCTTCAGAGCAGCATTGGAGTGTATGGGGTGGGAGCGTGCAGCATATACTGGTAAACCTATGCTCCCAAGCTGCCCGGATGGTGAAGGTCCAATTTTAGACCCAGTTTGTTCCAGCTCCGAGTTAAATTTATCCTACAAGTTTATTAACACTTCAGATGTGTTATGAAAGGAAAAAACACCCCAATCTGTCATTATTCAAATCATAATTTCACACAAAAACAGCAACAATAATAATTTGCACTTATATCCTGTTTTTCTCCCATAGTGGGATCCAAGGTGGCTTACAATAATTTAAAAAATATCCAACAAAAGCATTAATTTACAAAAAAAGGAATTAAATGTCACCATTATTAAAACATGATTAAAACAGTCAAAACACTAAAAACACTTAGAACATATTTTAAACACACACAGTTTCTATCCACATCCAGCACACCACTTCACACACTGCAATTCCTTAGTTAAAATTCAGAAGCCTACCTAAATAAAAACATCTTCACTTGCCAGCAGAAAGAACAGCCAGCTGGACTTCTTTTGGAAGCGAGTTCCACAGGCAGAGAACAGCCATGGAGAAGGTTGTCTTCCAAATCCACATCAACCATATCTGTGAGGGTAGTGCAAGAAATAGTGCAAATTGAGTCCACTTTTAGGGTTAGGGTTAGGGAATCATGGGAACTGTATTTTATTGTGGCACCAGAGCTCTCTGACAGAGAAGGCTCAATATCTCTGAAAAAAACAAACAATTCCCATGATTCCCTAGCACTAACCCTAACCCTAAAAGTGGACTCAATTTGCACTATTTCTGGCAGTCTGCAACCCCTAGCAGTCTTTCAAATAGTCTGGATTTAAGCCATGTAGAGATTTAAAGGTCAAAACCAGCACTTTGAATTCTGCCCAGAAACAGACTGGTTGCCAATGCAGCTGTTTCAATGGATGTGTGTCTGTGAGAGAGAGACATGATCCCTGTACCCAGCCCTGGTCAGCAGCCTAACCACAGCCTATTGGACCTGCTGAAATTTCCAAACAGTTTTCAAAGACAGCTCCACATACAGCATGTTACAATAGCCAAACAGGATGTAACCAAGGCACATATCACTGTAGCGAGATCTGACTTCTCAAGGAATGAACACAGCTGGTACACTAGTTTTAACTGTGCAAATGCACTCCAGCCACAGCTGAAACCTGGCCATCCAGGCTCAGATTCGAGTCCAGGAGAACACTCAAAATGGGAACCTGAGATTTCAGGGAGAGTGAAAATCCATCTAGCACAGACTGAGGGGGGAAGCAGACGAGGGCGTCCAGGACGCCCTGGGCCGGCACGCCGCGGGGCCGCAGCCTCCGCACCTCGGCGCACCGGTGGCGTCCCTGGAAGGAGCGCTAAATCAGCGCTCCTTCCTCAAGACAGCGAAAGTGCGCCCTAAACGCATAGGGCACACTTTCGTTGTCTTTTCCGCTGCAGCGCATGCGGTCGCTGCGGCGGGAGGTTGCCCTGGGAGCGCCGGCTGTGCGGAGGGCTGGCAGCTCCGAGGGCAACCTCAGGAAGAGGAAGGAGCGGCGCGCGTGCGGCTGCTCCTCCTCTTCCTGGGCTCGGAGACGACTTTATTAGTCGTCTGCCGAGGCCCTGAATCCCTATTCCCTGATCTGCCTTCTGACTGACCAGGAACACCTCTCATTTGTCTTGATTAAGTTTTAATTTGTTCACCCTCATCTAGTCCATTACTGACAGCAGACATGGTCTAGTGAAGAAACATAATGAATTATGAGTGTAAGATGAAATATTTGCTTTCTGTGTAACTGCTATTCTGCAAGTAAGCAGTTTTGGTTTGAGATTACCCTTAGTCAATATTCATTTACATAAAATATTCATTCTATCATACCTCTAAAATGAAGATAGTAACTCCATGACAGAATGTGCAGCCTTTCAAGAGATCAACTGAAAACTCATACCTGCCAAATGAAGCTAAATTAATAATTTAGCAGATGGCTCCTAACCACCACAATCAATACAAAAGCTTTTAACTCAATCAAGACAGGGGGCAGGGCGGATACATATAATTCTAAAAACAAGGAGATTTCAAAATGTGAATGAAATTTCTGTTTTCTTACAAAAGCACATATGATCAAGAATGATCTTTTCTTTTGGATCAACCCTTCTCCTAACCTCAACATGCTTTTTAAAACTGGATTTTTAAGGTATGAGTGCAAAGAAAAGAAATTGAAGCAAAAGGGTGGGGGAGGAAAAAGGGATGGAAAAGTATATAAGACATACATGTGGGATAGGCATGTACATTAATATAAAACAACTATGGGCCTTTACAGATTGCCAGAAATGGTGCAAATTGAGGCCACTTTAACTGCTCAGTGCTAGGGAATCGTGGGATTTGTATTTTTTTCTAGGACATTGAGCCTTCTCTGCCAGAGAGCTCTGGTGCCACAATAAACTACAGTTCCCACGATTCCTTAGCATTGAGCCAGGACAGTTAAAGTGGCCTCAATTTGCACTATTTCTGGCAATCTGTAAAGGCCCTATATCTCCAAAAATACATTTTCTGAATTTGGCAACTATAAAATACATGTTTTTGTGTAGCTAAAGTGGTAAGATAGGAACATTGAAAATAGATGAAGAATATTTTATCCTTATTATAACTTTGGGGTATAAGTTGTTTTGCAACATAAAGGTATGCAGAATCTAATCCAGGGGTAGGCAACCTAAGGCCCGGGGGGCCGGATGCAGCCCCCCAAGGCCTTTGGACTGTCCCCAGAACAGTTCTGCCACCGCTGCTGGTGCCGCCGCCGCCCACCATGATGTTATTGATTATTGTTGTTATTACTTGTTTTTGGGGTTTTCTTGGCAAAATCTCCACAGGGGTTTTGCCATGGCTTTTCTGGGACTGAGAGAGTGTCCATGCATTTTTTAATTTTTTTTTAAAAAAAATTATTGTTATATTTATTTATTATTTATTTATTTTTGGTGCTTCGGCCCCCCAATTGTCTGAGGGACAACAACCCGGCCCCCAGCTCAAAAAGGTTGCCTACCCCTGATCTAATCACACTGACCTTCAGATTCTGCATAGTGGTGTTTTAGCAAGACAGCTGTTTCAAAAAATTTTTACTGTCACTGTTTTAACTGTACTACACCCTTGGAGTGTAGTGGAGTCTCCTTCCTTTGAGGTCTTTAAGCAGAGGCTGGATGGCCATCTGTCAGGGATGCTTTGATTGGGAGTTCCTGCATGGCAGGGGGTTGGACTGGATGGCCCTTGTAGTCTCTTCCAACTCTATGATTCTATGTTTATAATTTACCCCATGAGCTGCCTTGGATTCCAATGTTAGTAGAATGATAGGATGTAATATAATACAATACAATATAAATTAAAACAATACATCCATAACATAATATAGTCCATAAGTATCTACAAATGTGAAAGATTTTTTTCTAACACAAAATTAATGCACTGCAATAACTCTGACCAAAAGAGGCCACCACAGAACATTCCCAGAAGGAAACATTATTTGTATTATACTATCTACATTTAGTTGAAGTAGGCAATTTCTTTATTAAAAGGTACAATGGTAGTTTGGGATCTAAGAAGATTTTGGATACTGATGCTAGGGCTGTTTTCCTCTGGTTAAATTGCAAAGAACTATTTTTATAGTCAATTGGACCTTCATTAACATAAAATTTAATTGTTTTCAACAAACATTTATAAACTTTGTGGTTTCAGTTTCTATGAGGATATAATTAATGCTCCCAACACAGCGGGGGGTGGGGTGGGGGCTCTGAGTCATTCAGACCTGATCATTGTTGAGTACCTTCTAGTTGTTTCTAACTTTTGGCAACCCTAAGGCAAACCTATCATACGGTTTTCTTGGCAAGATTTGTTCAGAGGTTTGCCTTTGCCATCCTCTGAGGCTGAGAGAGTGGGATTTGCTCAAGGTCAACCAGTACATTTCTGTGGCCAAGCGGACACCAACATTACTGTTTTGTATATTAAGTCATGTTCATATGAAGTAACAAATGATTAATATACTTTAACTCCTATTCTTGGAAGAAGATATGTTAAACCAGGGGTAGTTAACCTTTTTGAGCCGGGGGCCGGGTTGCTGTCCCTCAGACAATTGGGGGGCCAAAGCACCAAAAATTAATACATAAATTTAAATTAAAAAATAGAAAAAATATGCATGCACACTCTCTCAGCCCCAGAAAGCTATGGCAAAACCCCTGTGGAGATTTTGCCAACCCCCCCCCCCCCAAGAACAAGTAATAACAACAATAATCAATATCATTATGGCGGGTGGGGGGCGGCGGTGGCAGTGGCAGGACCGGCCTGGGGCCGGTCCAAAGGCCTTGGGGGGCCGCATTCGGCCCCTGGGCCTTAGGTTGCCTACCCATGTGTTAAACTGACAGGTTTGTTCATGTTCATGTGTATGTTGCCAGAGTAAAAGCTGTACAATTTTTTGTCACAGAGATAGATTGCTCATTGCAATAAACAGTTAAGCACTTTATAAATGAAACACAACCTTGGACTTCATACTTCACCTTCAAAAAAAGCTGTGCTTGCATTTTCACGTAACAACAGTGGACTCTGAACTCTCAGTCTGTTGGTAACATTAAATGTAGGTAGTTTCAAAGACAGCAGATTTCAAATCATAGTTATGAGGCTGACTTGTTTAAAATAAACTAGTTAGTAGATGTGACCATGCAGCAAAGAAGACAACTGAAGCCTGAAGGACTGTAGCAAAGATGAAAAGAAAAATCTTCTGCATGTGACCCAGGAAGTTTAGCAGCTACAACTTTAGTTGTTTCCCAAATGACAGCTAAATAATGTTTAAATGATACTAGTTCTGAAAAGAGCCAAGCATCTGGTGGGACGCAACACCATTACAAAATGCTGCAATCCTACATATATTTAAGTAGATTTCACAGACATTAGAGGTACGGTACTTTTTCTGAGTTAAAAGACACTGTTGGTGTTACTGTGTATCACAAATAGCATATGTGCATGCATCTCTAGTGATCTAGGCCTCAAATTACAGTCTGCCGTGTACATTCATCCATATAAGATAATGGGATAGCTAATTGCACTCCAGAGACTTCCTCTGAGCTAGTTTGTGATCTACAAGCTGTATTATCAGCTCTGTAGCCCTGCTTTTGCATAAAAATCTCATGCTAAAAGAAATCAGTCTGAAAGGTATTGCTAGGTCTTCCCTTTGCCCCCTTTTCTCTCTCTCTCTCTTTCTCATACACACACACACTCTTTCTCTCTCTCTCTTATATAATAAATTTGGTGATTCTGTGATTATCATTTTGGATTTGTGCAGCATAATAGAGACAAACACTTTAAATAACAATATAGATTGCAATCTTCTGATTCTCTCTCAGTCATTACAGTGGCGGTGGTGGTACTGGTGGTTAAAGGTGCAAAAGTACTGTGGTTAAAGCAGAATACAATCTTTGTGTAAAAATCTGAGACATCTTTAGGGGCTCCTTTCTTAAAAAAAATCTTCAGATATTATCTTCTGTTAATAGATGTATCATAGATTTATTGAGCTCCACAACACAAAGAATAAGGTTTGTATGGATGGTATGGAGCAGGGGTAATAGTCCCATGTTGGCCAATAGCTCCTGGGATTCTGGGAGCTGAAGTCCCTCGGCCCTTAAAGGGGAAAGGTTGCCTACCCCTGGTATGGGGGATAACTCTGCACTATTGCTTGTGAGTAAATTGTTTTCATTGCTTCAGATAATGACTGGGAGAAAAAACCTTGCACAGTCATCTGATCTAGTTTTCCACTCCCTGTTCTTTTTCTAGTTTCCCTAAGGGCTTCCATTTCTTAAAAGATGGGCAGACCTTTTAGAACATCTCTCCATAGAGCACTATAGCACCGTCACCTAAATATATTCATCTATATAACATGCACTCAACAGGAAATCTGGCATTCTCAAAGCTACTTAGCATGCATAATTTTCAAGTAATGTTGTGGATGCCTCTGTCTTGCACTATTTATTTTTATTCTTTGTTGTTCTAAATTGCTTCTCTCCATTGTTTGCTTTTCTCCTCCACTTGGTCTATTATATCTCTTCTTCCCCCCCCCCCCACCGCCCCCAGTCTTCAGCCTCTTAGGAAATGATTCCTGGAAGATCCTGAAATACTTTGTTCTTCTTCTAGTGATTGCATTGTTTCCCATTCATAATATGGTCATGAATCTCTTAATGTCTGTTAGTCAGAATAGCTCGTGTTTAAAGAGTAGTCTGGCAATCAAGTGTAAATATTCTGTTAAAAACTACAGTGATTGAAGCATGACCAACTGACAGTCAGCTTACAGAATCACAGAATTGAAAAAGATCACAAGGGCCATCCAGTCCAACCTCCTGCAATGCAGGTATGCACACTCAAATCTTCTTCCACTTATAGTACTGACATACTGACATACAAGTAAGCCTACCTCCACATGAGAATGGTAGCACCACACACTACTTTAAGGGACATGATTTGCATGATATGGTAGTCTCTATTATTGATTCAGAGATTAATCCATTGAGAAGACTTTTAACTTCCATGCTTCTCATGTGTAAAATGGATCAGTGTTTTGGAAAATGTCTTAAGACTGCAGTTCCATGGTCTTTGCAAAGTGTCCCATGGTAGCTATACATGCAACTTGATATGTTATCTGTCAGGTCATGTTAATTCTTGATTTATGTGCTTTAGCATTTGCATAGTTATAGTTGTAGTCTGTATACTGTGTAAGACAATTGTAACAGTTGTTGGTCGGATAGGACTAATTTAGGTATCATTTTGTTGTTGTCATTGTTGCGTGTCTTCAAGTCGTTTCCAACTTATGATGACTCTGTTGTTCTTGTTAACTGCCAAGGTGACCCCAGCTCATGGTGACCCTATGGATGAGATATCGCCAAGCCCTGCTATACTACATTGTTCTGCCTGGGTCCTGCAAACCCAGGACCATGTCCTCCTTGAATGAGTCTATCCATCTAGCGTGCAGTTTTCCTCTCTTTCTACTTTCCTCCACCCTTCCTAGCATTATTGCCTTTTCTAATGAGTCATGTCTTCTCATGATGTGGCCAAAGTATGACAGCTTCAACTTGATCATCTTGGCTTCCAGGCAACTTCAGTCATGGTCTGTTCAAGGATCCATTTGTTTTGTCTTTTTGGATGTCCATGGTATCCTCAGCACTCTTCTCCAACACCACATCTCAAATGAGTTGATTTTCTTTCTATCGGCCTTCTTCACTGTCCAGTTCTCACATCTGTACATGATGATGGGAAATACAATGATTTGGATGATTCTGACTTTAGTGTTCTGCTGTATATCATTACTCTTTAGGATCTTGTCTAGTTGTTTCATTGCTGCCCTTCCCATTCCTAGTCTTCTGACTTCTTAACTGCAGTCACCATTTTGATCAGTGTTTGATCTAAGGTACAGGAACTCTTTAACTATTTCAATTTCCTCATTGTCTAGGCAGAATTTATGTAGCTCCTCCAGGGCATTTAATTTTGTTTTCTTTATGTTCAGCATTAAACCTGCCTTTGCACTTTCTTCTTTGACCTTAAGTTATTTTCCCAAGTCTGTGATTTTTTTCTGCTACTTGTATGGCATCTGCATATCTTAGATCTTTCTTCTTCCTTCTTCTAAGTCTAAACCTGCTCTACATATATTTTCTGCACAGAAATTGAACAAATAGGGTGATAGGATACAGCCTTGCCTGATCGGTTGCCAATTGGGAACCATTCTGTTTCTCCATATTCTATTCTAACTATAGTCTCTTGTCCTAAGTACAGATGTCTCATCAGTACTATCAGATGGTGGCCCTAAGATGAACCTATCACAGGTTTTCTGGGACTAAGGGGTCACCTGGTGGGTTTCCATAACCAAGCAGAGAATTAAACCCTAATCTCTAGAGTTGTTGTTCAATGCTCAAACCACTACACCACATTGGCTCACTAGCTATTAGTCTCAGGGAACTTGTATGCATGGGCAATACCTGTTCTTTCCTGTGCTTTTGAAAGCTGTACAAGCAGAGTTTTCTACCTCTAAAAGAGCAGCAAAATGCCACTCCTATTAGAGGCGGCAAAAGGCCGCCCCAAGAGCCGGCGTGCAGCTCTTCTCTGCCTCTTCCAGCACAGCACATGAAGACGCTGTGCTGGGAGGACATCCTGACGCCACGCGCTGTGTAATGGCAAGTGTCATCAGGATGTCTTCAGGGAAGGGTTGGGGTGGCTGGCATGCGGCTGCCCCTCCCTTTCCCTGCCCATCTGCAGAGGCCCAAGTTATCTCTAAATTGGAATACAAGGCCTCCAAATGACTTCACTCTTCTCTCTATATTTGCTTTAGTATCCCTCCTTGAAATCATCTCTGAAAAATATCAAAGAGCAAACATACAAGATCTCCTTTTTCCATCCCTTCCTCTCAGTAGGGATGGATCAGTCCCTACTACTGAAATTATTTCTACTTGGTGTGTTTCTTTTCTTAGATATAGAGTCAACCACCATCACTATTTCAGTGCTGTAATAGAATTCAGAGAATTCAGAGACATAGCTGTGTGAGTCTGTGATATCAGTATGGGAAGGGATCTTGTAGCACCTTTGAGACTGTGCAAAACAAGTTGTCCAATAAGCTACAATAAGATGGGTCAGATACATCTGAGTAAGTAGAACCAGTCTACAAAAGCTTATGCTACAATATCTTTCACACAGAGTCTCAAAAGTGCTACAAGATTCCTTCAGGTGTTGTAATAGTTCTTCAGCTTTCTTATGGTTCAGGCTTACATATTGCTTAAATCAACATAAAAGTTTAATTCTAATTTCAGGTGAAAGACACAAACTGACATCCTGTTGGTGAGTCACAAACTGAGTAGACCCATTCAATCAAATGCTGCTGGTAAGTCAACAATAAGGTAAATCCCATTGATTCAATGGGTCTGCTTTAGTCAAGACTAAAAAACTAGGCCTACTTTTACTGATCTGGTATCTACATAGCTAAGACTCTTAATCGAGTAAGTAGCAAGGAATTCAATGCAATTTACTTCAGAGTCAACATATACATATGACTGTAGGATAAAGGCACCTGAAGAATTAAGGGACTCTAGTCTAGAGTGAGTGATTAAACCTATCTCCACTAGTAGTCTGTATTGCTGTAATGTATTGCTGCTTGAACAAACACGCCTTCAAATATTTTCTGAAATGATATACAAAACCTCCCTTCAAATTTCCGGTCTCATGGGTTTAAATTGGGAACAAAAACATTTTGTAAACATAGTTATGTAACACATATCTATTTTCATTCCTAAGAGCAAAGGTTTGAATCCCAGGATTCCCTTAAATGTCATAAGGGATGCTGAGGCAGCCTGCATTCTGCAGCTGCTTCTTTTGGTGACCTTGTACTAGAGCCAATGCTTGCTGGCTGCACCTTATCATTTCCTGTGATTTCCAGTAGACATGGAAGTGACTCTTTAGGCTCATGTCTTACAGCCAGTTGCTGAGCCATCTCTTTACTAGCTTCCTCACACTCAAGGGATAGTTAAATGTTATCCTTCCAGTGAAAATAATATCATACTTCTAACTTGGTGTTCTTGGATAATAAATGCCATGTACTCTGACTCCACACCCTTTTATTTTTTGCATTTGTTGAGCTGGTTTACCAGGTCCATTTTCCACTTATGACTAGTGATTCTGGACCACATCCTTATATTTTTGGTTTAAATTAACTTCAGAAGCAGAGCATGTACACAGTCCTGAGTACTTCAGCCAATACAAGTTAATATTTGCTCACTGGACAAGACTGCCAAATGTTCTTTTTCATATATGCAGGATGTAGTAAGCACACTGGCATTTCAGCTTGGATTATTGAGGAATCTATGTGGTTATCAGTTATCCTTTATAAACATATATAATAATAATAATAATAATAATAATAATAATAATAA
>CM034703.1:35932746-35949768 GCA_020142125.1 Phrynosoma platyrhinos | reverse complement strand
TAACCAGGTATTCCTGTACTACCTCTTTACTTATTCTGTGCTGTTTGCTCTCCCTTGGGATGCCTTTCAACATGGTGACTGGGAGTAATACTAGCCCTGAGAGACCCTTCAGCATGGTGACCAGGGCTGCTTGTTATAGAGTGTTGTAAGTCTTGCTGGCTTGCCAGCCTTTCAGGAGAAACCACCACTACTGGAGCGTTTTTTTCTGGTTTGTGCAGGTAATTGCTTGCCTTTTTCTGTTTAGATTCCATTTTCTTTTATTTTTTAGGCTTACGAATGATTGCCTCTACATCCAGGGGGTTGGAGCCATGCTTCTGCATGGTCTCTCTTGCCCCTGTTTTTACCTGCTTTTTAATTTCATCCTCCTCACTCTCACTCAAGGTTTGGAATATTTTTGCCGAAGAAATATTCTTTTCCTCACCAGAATATCAGTGGTCGTCTGAGTTGTTTTATTTTTATTTTTGTCCTTTTCCCCATTTTCTTTCTCTTGAACATTTTCAATATTAATTTTCTCTATTGCTGAATGCTTAATTTAATCTTCATTCTGTTTATTTTCCTTATGTTTTTTCTTCATTTCTGACCTTTTCTATCTTCCTATCCTATAATTTACTGGAGAAGGGCTGTAGCATGTTATGTCAGCTCAACAGGATAATAAAAACTGTTGGAGAAGGAGGTAATCTCAATGGATGTAACTGATCTATAACTGAAAAGAACATGGACTCCTGCTAGCACAGGTTGGCACATGGGGATAAATCCCAAGCATGGAGGATTTCTGCACCTGCCATCCCGAGAATAGCTGCTGCACAGATGAATGCATGATCCAACCACAGAATGCAGCACCTAGAGTAGTTCTCCATAATACACTAGGTGCTGTGTAAGTTGATTTCCTAAAAAGGAATGTAATTCTCATTTTAAAAGTTTGTCTATTCCTGTTTTAACATTCCAAGGCTTCTAAAAACCACCAGCAGATAGGTGGACATAGTTTTGTTTTGACATAATGGCTGAGGATAAAATGAAGATACAAAAGCATCAGTTTAAATATTGATTTGCATGTTTTAATATTAAGTACTAGCAGTCTCTGTTTTCACTGTGGTTCAAGAAGCCCCAACACATTTGTATAGATATAGCTTGTCTCAAACATTCCACAGTGCCCAACAAATCTAAACCCACTTCCCAATACTAATAGCCCCATAGATGCTTTCATATCAATAACTAAATGCATCATCTAGATTGTCCAAGATTAGAAAACATGCTTTTACAAGCTGTGACCTTGGAAAGAATTTCCTGGACATTGTGTCTGTGTTTACAGATCACCCAAGTCATACATTGCAATTCCCCATTAAAAAGGTCTGCAGGTAAAATTGGCTGTATTGGTTTGTGTTTTTTGGATTTTTTTAAAATGTGGCCCTAACTGTGCACTTTCATGTAAATACCTAGCCTACATTACACTGTTATTGCTGGGAAACTGTATGCCAGTGCATCTCAAGCTATCTGATATGGGGAACTAGCTATTTTTTCCTATTGTACCAGAGATCACCATTATAGTTGTGCCCATCAGCTACAATTGTTTCTTTCCTAGAAACTTGCCAGGGACCAGCAGCCAATTGTTTGGGATGGAGAATGCATGGACTACTAGTGTGAATAGCATTGAACTAGGCAAAATCCTGACAAAGATTAAGGCCTGGCAAACCTCTTGTAATGTACAAAATAACTCCTCAGCATGCTAGATACATACATACATAAGTGACTGAGCAAACAACAGTGATAGTTCTGTACACAGTACGTTTGTTCATGGAAGTTCATACTACAGAGCACATAAAGATTATTCTTAGGCCTGAAGCAGAGGGACCCAAAGTGCTGGGAGCATGGTATTTACATGATGCATGCCCCAAATGTGGCCAGAAGCCATGCCAAACCTGCCCTAACCTGGAAGATCCAGCACAGAAAGGAGCAGCAAAAAGCCGCTCCTTGATGGATCCAGGTTGAGGACTGCGGTGGTGGCCCAGATCAGAGTTAGGTGTGTGCAGTTGCTATAGCCTCCAAATGATTGATGCCGCAGCAGCTGTGCACTGCTCATTTGGGTCTGGCTTCATGACCCCTAAGACTATCTAAGTCAAATTGAAGAACAGGTCCTTCCTTCCTGCTGCCCAAACTTTGAACTAAAGGTTTTTACTCATGCTTTACACCAGGGTCGACAAAGTACGGCCCGGGGGCCAAACCTGGCCCCTCAAGGCTTTTCAACCGGCCCGTGGCCGGTCCTGCCACTGCTGTTGCGGAACACAAAATGGCGCCCCGCGCTCTCACATGCACGATGCCAGGAGTAGTGCGCTTGCATGTGCGAACGCCATTTTGGAACACAAAATGGCGCCCCGCGCTTGCGCACGCACGACACCAGGAGTAGTGCGTGAGCACCTCCAGCGCCATTTTTTTTTCTTCAGCCCGCTAATGATCTGGAAGACAGCAGAACCGCCACCCCCCCCCCCCCCCATAAAGGTATACCGATCCCTGCTTTACACCAGTGGTTCTCAATCTTGGACTCTTCAGATGTTTAGCACAAACACCCAGAATCCATCATCACTGGCAATGTTTGCTAGAGCTTTGGTCCAAAGATATGAAGGTTGGAAAACACTGCTTTGTTACTCAGAGGAAACACATTAATTAAAATATAAACACATTTCTTTTCTGATTTTTTCTTTAAAAAAATCAGTGTTCTTCACAGCAAATGTGAAAGCCTTGGGAAGATTTTAGAATCATAGAATCATAGAATCATAGAGTTGAAAGAGACCACGAGGGCCATCCAGTCCAACCCCCCTGCCATGCAGGAACTCCCAATCAAAGCATCCCTGACAGATGGCCATCCAGCCTCTGCTTAAAGACCTCCAGGGAAGGAGACTCCACTACTCTCCGAGGGAGTGTGTTCCACTGTCGAACCGCCCTTACTGTCAGGAAGTTCCTCCTGATGTTGAGGTGGAATCTCTTTTCTTGCAGCTTGCATCCATTGTTTCGGGTCCTAGTTAATATTCCAGTCAATGATTCCATTGAGACATTGCATCAAAACTAACCTAATTATGGAATGGCATGATGTCCAAATTGACAAACCATGGTTTTCTGTCAACCAAGAGGTCAGAATAAAAAACATTGCTCAAAACTGCTTTGAAAGCCATGGTTCACACTATCTATGGTTTGATGCAATAGCTCAGGGGTAGGCAACCTTTCCCCTTTAAGGGCCAAGGGACTTCAGCTCCCAGAAGCCTCAGCCATGTTGGCCAATAGTCCCATGTTGGCCAATAGCTCCTGGGATTCTGGGAGCTGAAGTCCCTCGGCCCTTAAAGGGGAAAGGTTGCCTACCCGTGCAATAGCTGAATGGAGATACCACAGTTACAGCCATTGCGCTACCTTAGAGGCCGCTACACTACATATGAACATATGAAAAAACATATGCTGAACATATGAAAAACAAAAGGAGGCAAACAACTCTAAAATGACATAATTTGCCTATATACAGTTGGCCCTCTGTATCCACAGATTCTTTATTCATGGATTCTAACATCCACAACTTGAAAATATTTTTTAAAACTTAAATTCCAAAAAGCAAACTTTGATTTTGCCATTTCATATAAGGGATACCATTTTACTATGCCACTGTATTTAATGGGACTTGAGCATCCCACAGAAGATACCAAGGACACACTGTAGCTAGAAGCCTGAAGATTATCTTTAGAAATTATTGTTAATATTATATAATGTACTCAAACTCCCCTTGCTAATCGCAACAAATTTCTTCATATAATACAATCTCAAAATATATACCTGTTTTTGTAGCAACCTTTCTTGACTCCTTTGCTTTTTCCTCAAACTGTTTAATCGCTTTCTTTTTTCCTTGTTCAACTTTTGATCAATAGTTCTCAAGGGCTGAAGAAGACCAAGAGGTGTGATGTATTCCTGTGCAGAATCTTCTTCTGTAGTCCTCTCTGTTTCTGATGAAGACAAGAACAGCTGCTGATCAGTGTCAGACCTCTCAGGGTAGTTTTTGGAAATTGCTAAATGTGGAGTAAATCCAGTCTCCTCTTGTGCTAATACCCTGTAGGAAGTAACTGAAAAAGTCTTTGGAAGTTCACCAGCATCTGATTTAAGTGGGAAGTGAAAATAATTACGTGTTCCACTGGACTTTAATTGTGAGTAACCCTTTGATTTAGAAGGCTGAGTTTCGTGTTGCCTGGAGAAAACAGACTTCTTGGTTGAGGACATTCCACATAAAGCAGGCAGCAAGACAAGCCTCCCTCTGAAGTTCAAGTCCAAACTCTGTGATTTTCTATGAAAAGCTTTTACAGGGTGTAAGTCATTCATAGCCAGTGAAAATGAATGACTTGCTTTTGGATTAGACAATCTGAAGTGTAATTTTTTGCTATTCATCTCAAAATTGGTTGTTTTCACCTCTAGGCAAAGTGCCTCCATTAATCTTCCCATGCTATCATTAGTTTTTGCCATATATGAAAATCCTTGATTTTTAGCACCAAAAGTTCCACCTTCCATACTCTGTTGCATTTTCTTGTTGAAATCACACTGAACTGTACAAAATGACAAGTGCGTCAGTTGTGATATATATGACAAAACAGAAGAAATTATCTGGCAATTAATTCGCCTCTTGCAAAGATGGATATTTGTAAACCGGCCACAGGAGCATTTCATATTATTGACAAAGGTAAAGCCCTCCAGATGGGCCCCAAAGAATGGGCAGTTCAATTTTCCAGCTGTCCATTGTGCCTATGGATAATGAGGAAGAAGAAAAAGAATGCATTCTTTGTTATTCAGGATATAAGAAACTGTACAACAGGAAAACATTAAAACATTTTATGATGGAAGAATCAAATAAATAAATAAATACTTGCTTAAAAGAAGGGAAATTCTGGAAGATAACTGAAATAATATCAACAAGAAAGGAGGGTAAATATAAAGGAAAGAAAAAGACATATATAAGAGAAGAAAATAAGTGACAACAGGAAAAAAAATACCTATATTGGAAACAGATGTAAATCTAAACTTGAATTTGAACTTGAACAGTGAACAGTGCCTCCTTGGTTAAGGGGTCAGTGCCTCCTTGGATAAAGGGGGAAACAGAGAGTTTAGAAGCTCATATTAAGAACAGCTGAAGAATATTGGAATAGAGGAAAGAAACCCTGTCTAAATACCACTATAAGTTGATTTTCAGCTTATTATAAACATTTCAAAAGGCATAAGCTTTCCTAGACTTGGGCTCAAAACAGATGGGTCTAAAGCACTGCCTTTGGACTGATCTGGGGATGTGGTGTTCAGATGATGCATGCCTCCAGATTGGACCAACACTGTGCCATGGCTGCCTAAGGAGGCCCAAACCCAGCTGCAAAAGGAGCACAAAAAGTGCTCCTTGCTGATGGTCTGTTTCAGACCGTGGCGGTGGCTGGCCTTGGGACCACAGCATCTAGTAGTCATGGTCCTGTGTTGCGCAGGGTGCACTCATGGCTGGAGTGGCCAGAAGCAGCTCCAAACCGCCCTTCTGCTTGAGGGTCAGATTTACTTCCTCATATGCTTGGAGAGAGGAGATCAAGTTATGCTACAACGTCTTTCACACAGTCTCAAAGGTGCTACTGGATCCCTTGGCATGCTAATAGTCCAGACTAACAAATTAAGAGGGGTAAATAGTCCAGAGGACAGAAGCAAAATTCAAAATGACATTAACAGATTGGAGAGCATGGCAAAAACTAACAAAATGGATATTAATAGGGATAAATGTAAGGTATTACATTTAGGCAGAAAAAAATGAAATGCACAAATATAGGATGGGTGACACTTAGCTTGATAAAAGTACACATGAAAAGGATCTAAGGGTCTTGATAGACCACAAATTAAGCACAAGTCAACAATGCATTGCACTGGATAAGAAAAAGCCAATTAAATTCTAGCCTGCATCAACAGGAGTATGTGTGCTCCCTGTCTCAATATTGCTATCAACCTTTTCACTTCTGAAGTTGTAATGAGGGGGCAGGAAAGAAGAGCTCACAAATTATTATCTGATTTAACATCATGGTCAGGACCAGCTGAATAGAGTGCATGGAAATGTGCAGACCACAAGTCAGCACAAACAAGGCAGAATATCCTGGAGACAGCCACTTGAAGACTTGATTTAGAAGCTGGTTGTTGAACTGTCACATTTGTGTGTATTGAAATCTATATCTTGAAGATTTTTTAAAACCATTTTAACCTTTATTTTCTACTATATTCTTTGTTCTTTATGCCTGATCTATGATAGTAATAAAGTTGATGGATTGATTGAGACACTGGGAGCATAATGTCCAAATTGTGCATAGTAACAGTCCCACTCTATTCTGCTTTGATCAGGTCTCACTTGGAACACTGTATCAATTTCTGGGCACCACAGTTCAAAAAGGATACTGGCAAGCTGGAATGTGTTCAGAGGATGGCAACCAAGCTGGTCAAAGGTCTGAAAATCAAGACCCATGAGGAATGACTTAGGCATCTGGGTATGTTTAACTTGGAGAAGAGAAGACTGAGAGGTGATACAATAGCTATATTTAAATTCCTGAAATGATGTCATGTAGAAGATGGATTGAGTTTGCTTTCTGCTGCTCCAGAGAAGCAGTGATTTGATGACTATCATTTGGGAGTGATTCAGTTGTTTATTCTTGCATGGTAACACCTGGGGTGGGGTGGGGTTGGCCTAGAGATCTTGCAGTTCCTTAACTCTTTGATTCTGTGATTTTACATCTGGGCCCAACCTGTTTTCTTTCACTCATTTCTAACCACATAATCATATATCCCACATGGTTAGGTACACTCCAAATGAAGCATAGAAGGGATGTTTTATTTCTAAATTACAGTCACTTGAATCTATTTGGGGAAACCAACAACTTACGGTAGTTTTTAATTTAAAAGATGGCCCCAAACGACCTACCTTTTCTATTATGCAAGTCACCCAGTCTGGAAGAACTTCTAGGTTCATGTACCATATATTACAGATGTCCTGAGAAGTAGCTGAAGAATGAAGTTGCTGTTCAATTAAAATCCAAAAATGTTAACTATATTCTGACATATTTTAATTCTAAGTTTAGCCTTTTATTATGAACTTAGCAAAAAAACAAAACAAAACCAAAAAACAAACAAACAAGAAAAGTATATTTCATTTATAAAGTGTCTATATGATAGTAAAATTTTAAAATGTTCTTTCCTTTATGAAATGTACTGTAATTAAAATTTGATATCAGAACTTATATTCTCAAGTTATTATACAAAGCTTAAATTCAGGAAGAACAAGAAAATGTATTGTATAATGTAGCTAAGTCATATCTAAAAATGTAACAAAATGTTCCCAAAGACTTTTAAAAATTCTGTGTAATACAAGAAAATGGTAACATGTTCAGCACACCCATCTATGTCATCATGAAGTCATTACATAAACGTTGCTCAAAACAGATTTCAAAAGCTTTTAATTTGTTAACTAGTTAAAAACTACCTCAAGTCATCACATGAAAAATAACACAAATAAATGATGTAAGAAACCCATAAAAGTCAATGTATACATGTGTGCTCCTTCACCATAGGTCCAACTGTGTGAAGCCTAGACAACTGAAACTTGGCACAGATACGGAAATGTACCTCAAGGTTTTTTAAAAAAATATTTGAAAGGCAAATTTATTTGAGTTAAAATCTGACTGTGGCCTGTAGATCTACAATAAGTCACACAAGCTGTTCTGCCTCTTTGACAGGCATGTATGTGACAGACATGCACTGAAACCACCCTACGCCCTTTTTCTTAACTTCTTCATTGTACTCTAGATCTTTCAGAAAATGAAGATTTACAATCCTTACATAAGGAAATAGAATCATATTAATGAAGAATTTTCCTTCTCCAGACTAATGACTCAATAAGTGATAGAAGAAATATTAGGGTAAATTATACTAAGAAGGCAAAAATTCCAGGAAATGATTAACTGAATGATGAAGCAATCCATGCAATTTAACTGGAATGATTCAGTATAAAAAATGATTCAGAAATAATAGTTCATTTTCTGAAGATTTCTCTCTCATTTTTCCTTTGTACCTCCCCTGTACTTTGCCCTTCTTCTTAAGGAGGAATCCCTTTCCTTCTTCCTAGACACACTTCACAGGCCTCTTGTCAAGCACTCTCAGAAGTCCTTCTTCCAAAGCAAAGGTCTACAAACTTTCCTGGTTTCTTGCATAGCCACAGAAATAAATCTGCACTCCAGATTCATCTTCAGGAAAGATCCAATAGGAGCCCAGAGAAAATAACTGAAGCCTTCTTCAGTTCCTTTTCCTATACATTGTTGTCTCCACCTTTTTATCTGCTTTACTGCTGTATGACTGTTGAGAGAAATTCTATTTTTAAGCCATCTTGTTGGTCAGAACCCTACTTATTTCAGGACTCTCTTCCATAATAACCCCAAAAAGGACTGTATCCCACATTTCCTTTTCACTAGTTCTTGTTCCAATTTCAAACCTGTCTTACTGGGGCTGGGAAAACCTTCTAGACTAGAGGGCTTTGTCAGGAACAGAATATAATTAGGAATCATTGAGGCTTCAGAGAAGTATGGGATATTGTACAAAACATTAAAAATTAATGTGAGCGAGGTGAATTTTGCTGCTCCAAGCATTCTACCTGTCCTGTTTTGCCACAGTTGGGCTCTGTTCAACAAGCCCCTCGTGTGTCCTTTTCCTTCCTCCAGTTTCTCCACCTTTCATCTACTCCTTAGAACCCATGACTTGCTTAGCTCTGCTCTTTATAGTAATAGAAACTAAAGCTCAGATCACCAGGGTCTGGACCAATCTCACATGATCCTAACCCATCTTTTTCATTGTACTCTACTGTACATTTTAAACCATTAGATTCCTTTGGAAGCTATTTTCTCCAAATTAAAGTCTTACAAGTAAGACAAACCTTACCTATTTTAATGCAGTTTTCTTGTTATATATGAGCTATAATTCCATAATAAATTTCACAGAATTGTGTATGAGAAATCTCTTGCAAACAAGCAATTCACTCCTTCCAGTGATCACTGCATAATTTCCTTCCCTAATATGCTAAATAAATTGTTTCTGTGAGTTACTGGGGACAAATCTACTGAGATATTTTACTACCAAGGTTTAAAGATCTCTTGTATATATGTATCTCAGAATGTTTACATATTTGTATACCTGTTTAAAAAGGACACCCATTAACCCAGAGAAGACTGAAAAATAATGTCTTTTTGTAGTAATTATTTTCTCTCCTGGCATTATTTCACTGTTAGATAAAGAAGCAGCATGGCACACTTTCACTTTACTTTTCTCTCTGGATGAGCATCATAAAATATGTCAGCAGGGAGCAGGTAGAAACTAGTGCCTGATAATTAACTGATGCTGCAAAACGGCAGGGGTTGCACAAATGCATTTTTTAAAAACCTAGATTCAAATTCCGTATTTTAAAAATGTCACTTATTTGCTGATCAAGGGAATTATGATATTACATTAACAAAATATGAAACTGCCTCAAAGTGAGGGCCAGTACAGACCAGCTGAAAGGGCCAGCCTGCAAGTAGAGTCGGGGAGCTCCCTTGGTGCAGTGTTTAGACACTGTAAAGCCCATCTCGATTGGATGAGGTTCTTGGTATAACCTGTGAACAATCAAACCAATCAACTCCCCCCCCGAGTGACTTTTGAAAGTCTCCAATTGGAGCAAAGGGCTATTAGGGGCCCCGTCCAGCCATGGGACCCAGCCTCTTGGTCATCTGGATTTTTGTCGAAAGTCTTGTGGCACTGTGTTCTTCCAACTGGGATCCGGGGTTTTATTGGGATCCATGTTTCCAAGTGATCAAGCATCTCTGCCCAGCACTTATTCCATTGGGGAACTGGTGCGCCTGGACCTCTCAAGTTTTGATCTGACTCTGACGCCCAAGTCTTGTCTTGTTTGTCCTCCCAATCTTTGAGGGCACTAGCTTTGTGTACCTCTTTGCTGTTATCCAGTTGAAGCTGAGCTTTTAAACTAGCCATCGGGTTATCTCTGTCTGGATTTATCCCCCCTCTTGGCCTTGGCTCTGATTTGGCTCTCTGGATTAATGGTTTGTTGGATCCCTGAGGGCCATCACCTCTTGGAGCTCTATGGGGAAATGTTTGCAGCTCAAATCTCTCTGGCTAGTCTCTCAGACTTTGTCTTTCAGGCGCTCTTTTCCACCCTTGGCTGTTTGCCCCTCTGAGTGCTGGGCCCCAGGCTTTCAGGGGGAGCTCACTGTGGCACTGGTTTGCCTGAGCGGGTCAGAGGATCTCACCAACACCCACATTTCCTTTTTCCACTTTTAAGATCTCTCTGCTGTCAGAAGTTCTGTCTCCAAAGTCTTTTGGGCTCTTTGTAAGTCGGGTCTTGTCCCCATAGGTCTCTAACTGGTATGGTTCTTTGGCTCTTTTCTCCATGGGCTTCTGATCTGGGTAGCCCTTTTGCTCTGAAGTCTCCAGTGTCACCGTTTTGGGGCTTAGTCTTTCCTCTCGCCTTAAATTAGAGCCCTCTGGTGTCATGTGATCCCCACCTAAGGTCTCTTGTGAGTCCAGCATTTTGCTATCTTTGTCAGGGGCAAAGAGTTTCATAAGTCTTTTGGTGGCCCTTGGCTCAAAGGTAGTCATCAAGGGTAATTCTGGTTTGGAGTCCTGAGCAGTGGGCTTACACTCAACTATCCCGTCCACCGCCCAGTGTGAAGGGAGCTGATCACTCTCCTCCACTACCATTAGTTTTTCAAATCTCTGCAATGTGAGGGGGTATCTCACTCAGTCTTCTTGGGTAGCTTTCCCCACCTGTTCATGTTCAGGGGTCGGCCAAACCTACACAGCCCTCTCTCTCTATTCCTCAATCCAATCAGGAGTCCCAATGTTCTCTCTGTAATTTGGATCTCCTGGTCTTCTGGTCTCTGGGGTAGGAAACTCGCTGCCCATCCACATTTCTGGATGCCTGGTAGCCCATGATTGGATCCTTTTTAAACACAACTATTATTTTGGGTTCTGTCACCCCAACTTGTCCTGTTTTGGTCCCCTCCCCAGTGGGCATTTTTTCTATAGAAATGTCCTTCATTTGCTGGGAATTAGTGCCCGAGTCTAGCGCTGTCACCAAGTCTTTGTTTCTCTTTTCTTTTTGGTTTAGGGCTTTAGTTCTGAGGGTGTATAAGGAAGTTTTTCCACTTACCATTGAGGTGTGGCTGTCTGGGTCCGTTGTTAGGCTTACTATCTGAGGTCACCCTAGACAATATCCTGCTGGCTCTGCTATCAGCATCCTCAGGTGGCCTTGGGTGAGGGAACAGACCAGCTGATTGCTCTACCTTCTTCCCCACTTCAGAGAGGTTTAGGTCCAACACTGGGGCCCCTGAATGCCACTATCTTTGAGTTGTTGGAGGGGATGTCCCTGTTCACCGCCAGCTCTCTGCGAGTTCCTCTTGCTTGTTTGGGGTTAGACCCCCTTGACCCCCCTCTCCATCAGCATGTGCCATTTGGCTCTGGCTTATGCAAGTCCTGGCTTTAAAGCCTCTGGGTAAGGCTCACACTTTTCTGCCCCCCTCTGGATTCTCCAAGTCCTGGACTTGTGGGGGACAGTGTGGCTCCAGCTACTTCTTCCAGGTCCTCAGACTGTCCTACTCTTTTAGAATTTTTCACCTGTCTTAGGAAAACCGCAGGGTCTACAGTTTGGATGCTAATGCATAGAGGTCTAGGTCTCACTTGGCTGTTGATGCAGTCTGGCATGGGGTGTCTTTCCCCCTCCAAGGCTATCTCTCCTTGAGAACCGGCCCTTGCTCAGTTAGTTGACCTGTTGGTGTGGCTCTCGGTTTCCCTGGATCCTCTGAAGCCTTATGTCAGATGCCTTCCTTCCTTACCCTGACCTCTGAAGTGGGTGGTGAAGCCTGTTCTTTTTCTATTCCTCCCATATTGGTTGTTTTAGGCTCGTTTGTCTCCACTCCACTTGTTTGTTCACTCCGTTGAGTGAGTTGGGTGCCTAGGCTTTTTGAGGCTCTATCTGGGTTTTCTCCTGTTGACAGCCCTCTGGCATTCTTGTTTGGAGTCCCCTTCTCTCTGGGGGGGGGGGGGGTTGGGGTTGGGGTGTCGAGGCCAGATCATGGGGGTGGTTACTGTTGGGGGAGCTGCTGCTCCCACTCAGAGCCAAGCTGGTTGCAGCAGCAGCAGGAGTGTTGTTGGTGCGTGTGGTATTTTAGTATCGCTGCCCTGCTGTGGACCAATTGCTTAGCTGAACTCTCCATTGTCTGGTGGATTGACTACTTCTTTGCTGGTTTCTCACCCCTCCTGACATTTTCCTCAGGTGGTTGTGTGCTGTGTGCTCTGTAAGCTGTTTGCCACCACTGTGTTCTCTTCCCCACCCTGGGTAGCAGAATAAAGAGCTCGGCCCTTGCCTTCAGGCCATGTAATTTCTCTGGACCCCTTTTCTAGAGTCTTTGGACTCTCTGCTACCGTGCTGCCTGTCCCGCTTCAGTCCTATTTGCCCATGTTTGGGCCTTTGTCTTCCATTATCTCTGGCAGTGTTGTGGAGTCTCTCTTTGTAGCTCATCTGGGTGCCACATCACCTCTAAGCACCCCTGTTTATCAGCATCTTCCAGGGTGTTGTCCCACTCCTCACGTAGGGCTTTTCCCTGCAACCCATCTCTGTTTCCCATGCCTGCATTGGCATCTCAGGGGCTCTTGGCATACTGCTGGCTTTTGCTGTGCATCAAGATCTAGAAACATGCATCCTCCTCTCCAGCGCTCCATGGCTTTGACTGGGCCCCCTTCCCCAACCAGTCCTCTGTCCCTGTGTCATGCTTATCATCGCTGGACCTATCTTCTGTGTCCTCACTCTCCAAGGACTCTGTGGCTGCATGCTTACACACCACTGGTGGGTATTTGTTGGGCACTGGGGTCATGGACCACTCGTCCTGCTCCCCGTCACCTCACAGGTTTGGCTAGGCATCCCAGTCCTTTGTTTCTCTATCACCCTCATTGGTGGAGGACCAATATTCTGTGTACTCATCCTCCAAGGACTCTATGGCCATGTGCTTCTGCGCTGTCGGTGGGTTTCTGTTTGGCACTGGGATGCTGCACTGCTTGTAGATCTCCATGTCAGTCAGAGGGTCATTCTGGATTTTCCTAAGCCATGGATTTCCCTAAGCCAATCCTCAATCTCTTCATTGTCCTCGTTCTCTGGGGCCCATCTCCTTTGTCCTCATTTCCAGCAGGCCATTCCCCTATGCACCTCCACAGTTGAACCTTTTCCCGAAGCTGCTCTATGCCTTCTTTCCATAGCCGATCCTCCATCCCTGTATAGTTTACCTCATCCGAAGACTAGTCCACTGTGCCCTCATTAGGAGGAACTTCCTGACAGTAAGGGTGGTTCGACAGTGGAACACACTCCCTTGGAGAGTAGCGGAGTCTCCTTCCTTGGAGGTCTTTAAGCACAGGCTGGATGGCCATCTGTCGGGGATGCTTTGATTGGGAGTTCCTGCATGGCAGGGGGTTTGACTGGATGGCCCTTGTGATCTCTTCCAACTCTATGATTCTATGATCTCTGGTGGACCATTCCTCCGTGCAACTCCAGGCTATCTGCTGGGCTCTTCCCTGAATCCGACCTTTACTTCCCCTGCCTCTCTTGGTATCCCGGGGTCCTGTGGGGATCAGTGGTCTCACCGTGGCTCCCGCGAGCTGAATCACCACCACACCCTGCCGCATCTGCTTCCCCACTGGCATCCCTCGCCGCTGCCCCAGTTTCCTGCTGGGCATTGTGGTACAGAATCACTCACCTTCCTCTGCTTTGCTTAGCAGGTCCTTCAGGGCTTCCTCCCACAACCTGTGGAAGCCCTCTCATTCACTGTGGACCAGTTTTCCCAGTTCCTGTAGGTTGGGCCCATTCTGTTTCATGCCTCTGCACTGGCGACAGGGCTTACTCCTGCCGCCGGCTATTAGCCCCCAATCCTCCCTCAGCTCCATGGGGTTGTCTTGCTCTCAATTCCCATCTCCCCATCTCTCAGGAAAGGAAGGCATCATCATAAACAGTCATAAACAGCCCTAGTCTTTTCCCTACTGCAGCCATCTCCTTCAATCTATAATTCCCCTTGATTTCCCCCCTTCATACACAATACTTTGATGTCAGAGTCCTATAAATTCATAGGAATATGACACTGGTAAACATAGTGGAAACACCAAACCGATTCTGAATTGGCACAGAGATGCAAATCTCTTCGTTCAAAAAAAATAAGTGTGAATGACCCTATTGTGTGCTTTCAAGTTGATACAACTTATAGCAATCTTAAACCAAACCTATCACAAGGTTTTCTTGCCAAGATTTGTTCAGAGGTATGCATTTGCCTTCTTCTGTGGTTGGAAGAATGTGACTCATCCAAGGTCAGACAGTGTTTTCCATGGCTGACTAAGGATTTGAACCTTGGTTTCGAAACCAATATACCATGCTGGCTCTCCTCTGATACCTGTTTGTTGTTGTTTTTATGTGCCTTCAAGTCATTTTCAACTTATGGCAACCCTAAGGCAAAGCTATCTTGATGTCTGTAGGGGTGACCAAATATGGCTCTCATGGGCAATACCAGAAGATGAGTTAATTGGGCATATACATTTGATGAGTCTTGTTTGCATTTGATGTCAATGACAGCTCCCTTCTTGGAGTGGACAACAGCTTTGGTAGAAGTTTGTGATTTTCATCAGGACCACAGCACAGTATAATGGAAAGTTTAACCTTTTTTGAGCCTTGATATCCTAAGCCTAAAAAATAAAAGACAACAACAAAAAGGGAAGAACAAGAGACCTATTTCACAAGATCCGAGAAATCAAAGGAAAATTCAAACCAAGGACCAGGATGCTCTATGACAATAAAAACAACATAATTCAAGACCAGGGAGGAATAAAAAAGACATTGGATGCAATACACAGTAGAATTATACAAAAGAGATGACAAAATGCAGGACACATGGAATGAAGAGCCATATGAAGATGAATCCCAATTTTTTTTAAAAATGAGGTGAAAACTGCAATAAGAGAAATAGTGAAAAACAAATCACCAGGAACAGACAATATTCCAATTGAACTGCTGAAATCCACATTGACAAAGTCAATGCTAGCGCTCACCATCATATGTCAACAGATATGGAAAACAAAACGATGGCCAACAGATTTTATTTTTTTCAGATATTACTGGAATATACATTCAATATACATTCTCATCCACAAAAAGGGAAATGCAAAAAGCTGCAGCAATTATAAGACCATAGCCCTGATCTCCCACTCAAGCAAAATTATGCTCAAAATTTTTCAACATAGACTCCAACCATACATGGAGAGAGAAATCCTAGAGGTCCAAGTGGGGTTCAGGAAAGGAAGAGGAATTAGGGACCACATTGCAAACATACAATGGCTAATGGAGAGCACAAAGGAATTCCAAAAGAAAACCAGCATGTGCTTTATAGACTATAGCAAAATCTTTGACTGCATAGATCATGAAAGGCTATATTAATGTTGCTGACCCCTGATCTAAGATATGCAAATAACACCATAGTACTGAAAACCTCTCAGACCTGGAAGACCCACTAAGGCAGATCAAAGAAGAAAGTGCAAAGGCAGGCTTACTGTTAAACATAAAGAAAACAAAAATAATGACCACTGAGGATCTTCACAAGTTCACCCTAGACAATGAAGAAATAGAAATAGTAAAAGAATTCCCATACCTGGGATCAAACATTGATAGAAATGGGGACTGCAGTCAGGAAATCAGAAGAAGACTAAGAATGGGGAGGGTAGCTAGGAAAGAACTAGAAAAGATTCTAAAATGCAAAGATATACAATTCAACACAAAAGTTAGAATCATAAAAGCCATCGTATTCCCTATTTACCATGTATGGATGTGAGTGAGAGCTGGACAGTTAAGAAAGATGATAGGAAGAAAATCAATTCATTTGAGATGTGGTGCTGGAGAAGAATGCTGAGGAGCCCATGGACAGTCAAAAGGACAAACAAGTGGGTCCTAGAGCAGATTAATCCAGAAACCTCCCTGGAAGCCAAAATGACCAAACTCAGGCTATTGTACTTTGGACACATCATGAGAAGGGAGGATTCATTAAAAAAACAATAATGCTGGGGAAGGTGGAGGGAAGTAGGAAGAGATGAATAGACTCTATTAAGGAAGTCACGTGTATTAAGGGGTTGCAAGATTTAAGCAGAGCAGTGGAGGACAAGAGGGTCTTGGAGATGTTTGGTATAAAGTTATAGCAAACATATGATTTATAATGGAATATTATTCTTGATGACAACTTGGGACCAGACTACAATAGTCTATTAAATACATAGTTAGATTTAATGCATCATGCTTTTACTTTAGTAATAGCACCTGTAGGGTGAAAGGATCAGGCTTGGGAAAGGTTTGAATCTGATCCCAAGCCTGATCCTTTCACCCCACAGGTGTTATTACTAAAGTAAAAGCATGATGCATTAAATCTAACTATGTATTTAATAGAAGATTGTACTTTGGTCTTAAGTTGTCATCAAGAATAATATTCCATGATAATTCATATGTTTGCTATAACTTTATGCCAAACAGTTCAAGCACACACAAGGACCACTTTGCTAGCACCATATGCCAGACAATGGAAAGGTGTATAAAATCCAAGCTCACAGAAAAATTTACTCCTGGTGCAACAGTACTGAAAAGGAAGCCCTAATGCATCTGAGGAAGTAGACTGAAGTCTATGAAAGCTCATGCTGCCAATTTCTTTCTTTCAGTTAGTCTCAAAGGTGCTACAAGATCTCTTTACATACTACCCCTACAGAGTCCAATGTTATATGATTATAGGACTACAACCGTGGCAAAGCTTTTATGATCAAGCTGCAGAAATTTTCCCTTAAGGAACTTTTAGAACTGGGCTACAGGAACTTATGTGTATTCAAGTCAAATCCAATTAATGGCAACCCTAAGGACGTTATCACACGTGGGCCAGAAAGCGATAATAA
>CM034703.1:35905485-35915787 GCA_020142125.1 Phrynosoma platyrhinos | reverse complement strand
TTTAAAATTAAAATTAAATTATAACTCCAAACATACTTTTTCTTTTTTTCCTTGTAGATTCGCTTGTATCCATACAAAATGGGCTTATTGTTGATATATGTTCTGTTAGATGTGAGAGAGGAAAAAGAGAAGAAAAAATAAAATAAAATAAAATCTTCTTCCAAGTTCTTTATTCCAAGTTCTTTCAGGTTCTTCCAGGCTCTTTGTTCTGTTTATTCTATTTACTTTCTTGCTTCTTTTCCTAATGTTAACAATATTACTTCAATCTTTTTCTTGGTTCTTTTCTTAGTCCTTTTCTTTTCCAAAAATTTCTTTTTTCCCTTCTTTCTTTTATTTTATGTCTCTGTTCCTATAATCTTCCCACTATGTTCTTTCTTTCTCAGCTGTATTATACTCAACAGCTTACTTGTTTCTTCAGAGATATAGAGCCCAGCTGTTTTTTTATCTTCCTTCCTCAGCTGTGTTTTGTATCTAATCCGCCGAATTAAGCCCAGCAAAGGTTAACTCCTTCTGTCAATTCAGTATTCACAATTTACCTTGTTGCTCTTTTCTGAGCCATTCAACTCCGGTCCCACGTCCACAACGATTTCCTTTTGAACTCTTAAACCATCATCCTCATCAGTCTTAAGAGGATTCCAAAAATATCAGCGACTAGTGATCTCCATCCCACAATCTGCAAGGATATTACTCCGATTGCTCCTTTCCCATCGCCTCCGCGATCTCCAAGATCTTTTCGGTCATCTCCTATCTCTTAGATCCAACATCTCCTGAACTCCAGGCTCTGGGCATCTCCAAGACGTGGATCACTCTTTTCCTCCAGTTTATGAGTGTAGAGAAACTAAATGAATAGACTTATCGAATTTTCCGCGTTCTTTTAATAACTTGTGCGGAGTTTGTTCGGCGCTAAGAAGTGCCTGAGTGCGGTTGGGTTCGACCTCTCAGTTTCCACCCCGCTCGCATGGAGATGTTCCAGTAGCTGGGGTGAGTACCGCGGAATTGACAAACTGTATAAATTCCGCTGCCAAAGTTCTTACAAAAAAAGAAATACAGGTTGATAAGATAGACCCCCTACACAGGGAGACTAGGGATGGGTAGGAATTAGTCCCGTTCCCCCCCAAAAAATCCGCAAACTCGGAGGTGGGGTTGCGAGCAAAACGCACCCGCGTCCTCCTCCAAACCTCCCGTACTGCTGATTTCCCAATATCTTTTGTGTTTTTGTCTTGGATAAATCTTTCATGTGGTTGTCTATATAAAATCCATCCACACTGCAAACCTATCCTTAGCTCATCTTGCGTCATACATTTTATATTACCTGTATCTTTCTCTATAACCGTAAGCTCTTCATAAGTTATCCAATTTTCTTTATCTAACCTTTCTCTTCTAAAAAGAGCGTCATTCATGGAAACTCATAAAAAAATATTCTTACAAAGAATTTCTTTAAATTTAACCATACCTGTCTATATTGTAGACTTCTGTATAAAGTGATTTGCAAATTCTCTGTGGACATTAAGTTTCGCATAGAACAAATAAATGTGAAAGACATATCTGAGATCTATCCCATTCAACAACAGCCCATCTCTGTTTTCTAAATGAATCCAATCCAATAGCCATTTGAAGCAACACACTTCATAATATAACATTAAATTAGGCAAGACAAGCCCTCCTCTCTAAATTGTGTGTAGTAAAATCTTCATCTTTACTCTAGGTTTTTCCCCTCCCCATATAAATTTTGAGAGATCCTGATACCATTGGTTAAATGATTTTAATTGCTTTTAATTTTTTATTATTAAGTCTTAACTGATACTGTGAACCACCTTGGGTCCCACTCCAGGAAAAAGGCAGCATATAAAATCAATAAACAAATAAATAAAATTTTCATATATACCTTGTAGACTACATGATAAGAGCATCCTAAATATCCTTTCCAAGTTTATTGAAAAATCATCTGGACAATTTTTGTACAGTGCAGCAAGAAACAAACAGAAACTTAATTTTATTTTCTATAGTTAACAGCAAAAGCACAAAAAAGTATTTTTTTTAAACTCAGCTTGTCAGCCTCATTCAAATGATGTGCCACATTATTCTGCATGCATGTATGTATGAAAATTTATTTATTTATTTGGGTTTCTCCCACATATTTCATGAATGCTACATTGTGGTTTCCATAGCCAATGTTAAGTCAGACCTTCCTAAGGATCTCCTCCAAATTGGTCGAAAGTCCAATTAAAAAACAACCAGGTTGCACACAGCCTCTCCTAGTGAATTTCATATATGCCATATTGTCTATATTTGTCGGACCACGATAAACATATCCTTCCAATTTAGTGAAAATATTTGTTACCATTTTCATGGGATGTGATAAAAGAGAGAGAAACTTATTTTATTTATATAGGTAAAGATATATCTTAAGCATTATAGAATGTGTGTGTGTGTGTCAGAGTGTTTGAAATAGTGTCCTTAGCAATATTTTCCCTCCTAAATAAGCATGGAATAAAATGCATTTTTCTGGAATTTGCAACCCTGTTCTTAAGAATGAGCTACATGATTTTTTTTTAATTTTCTTGTTTGGAAGTCATAGATATTATTACTATATGTCCCTGCCCATATTTGTAATAGTCACATGCTTAGGAAGACTCTAACTAATGTTTATGGTATGCCCTAGGGAGATTACATATATGGCAATGGGAATAAACAATCAGACAACACCTAGTTTAGATCCGAAATAAGAGGAAACAGCAAAAGCCTAATGCTAAATATGCAAACAAGTGGACAGACACATATGTGGTTCAATTCTGGATTTGAGAGGGAAAGGTCACCATATAAACAGCATCTTTGATAGTGTGGCAACCTTACAGAGAGGAAGTCAGTAGGAGAAGCAGTTATATTTCCAGGGGATGCAATAGGTATCAAAGTGGATGGGCCTGGAGGCAAACAAGTCCCTTTGCTAGTCTTTTATTTGATGAAACAGACATTGTCAAGCTGTGTGCTTGCTGGGGAAACTTTTTGAATAAATGAAACATAAAAAGAAAGTGAGACAGATGAGAATGGAGCACTGCAGAGAAGGGTAAGGTGGACAATAGAGTTAAATGTGGAAAGAAAGGAATAGCCTAGGCTATTATTGAAGCTGACCTTCTTGTAGAAGGAAAAATGAGGTACGAAGAGGTAAACAAAAATAATGATATATTTCATATCTCCAAGAAAGATTGTTAATTTAAATGGGATGTTAAACCTCTGCCATTTGTGAGAGGGAAAAGGGTATCACTGTTTTACACATTTAATTTTGTGTGCCTGAGGAATGTAAAATTTATGTGAGACCCCTGAACATAATCAATATCTCCTATGCAATACAAAGCGTGCAATCTATTGTATGCTTTGAAAGAAAATTCCTAAGTTTCATTTTTTTAAAATGTGATATTGAATAATTGTAGTTTAAATATTTAGAAAGTCAAAGATGAATTACATTGGCAATGTACTGTGTTTACAGAATATGCAGCTGTGTGTGTGTGCATTAAAAATCCTTATTTTCAAAGGATTTAGTAGAGGATACAATGATAATTGCAGGTCAGTGCAATGAAATTATTATATTTATATCATAAATTATACATTTTCTTTACTACCCAGGAATTTTATGTACACATAGTATTTTGAAGATAGCATTTGTGTGCATATATTCTATATTTTGTGGGATTTAAAAATTTACTAGTAAATGATCTGAATACTTTATGCCTTAACACTTATTCAAAAGTACTATAGTAACTGATGGAATAAATTCTGCAATTCATTGTTACAAGATGTAGTTAGGGTCACCATATGTCAGACACATCTTGGAGACATTTAGAGTCAGTACGGTGTAGTGGTTTGAGCTTTGGGTTCAAATCCTTACTCAGCTGTGCAAATCCACTGAGTGACCTTGGACAAGTCACACTCTCTCAGACTCAGAAGGAGGCAAAGGCAAACCTCCTTTGTACAAATCTTGGCAAGAAAACCCTTAGGGTCATCATCATTTGTAAAAGACTTGAAGACACACAACAATAAAATGCATATAGGATTAAAATCCTAAACCTTTTTATTTTCTCTTTTTACATACTACTTTCTGTATCTAAAAAACATACAGGGGAAAACCACCAATAAATAACATCCAACAAAACAAAGCAAAAACACAGGAAAACATTTACACAATAAACAAAGGGGAAAAGCTTCCAGCCTAGCTAGCCATGGCTCTTTAACATTACTTGTCTAGCCCTCTTAGATTTACCGGTATTCAAAAGTTAAACTAGAAACTAAAATATTCTTAAGTATGTTGTCATGCAATTAATAAAAAGCTCACCCAAAACATATATATATATATATATATATATATATATATAGAGAGAGAGAGAGAGAGAGAGAGAGAGAGACTCTACATAATATAACACTCTTCAAAACCTAGTAATCATAACACATTCCTTGTTTTCAAAAATTCAACCAGTATCTTCCATTAAAAAAATTCTCTTAAGTCTTCTTACTTATCAGCATAGTCAACTTGTACATTTCCACTAAATCATATAATTTTAAACAATCTTCATACAACAATATTGTCAACTCTTTCCATGTTTGTGCATAAATCATTCTAGCTGCTGTTGTCATATATTGCAGTATTCTGTGTGGCTCTTCATCTTCAACTTTTTTTCTAAGTAAATCACAACACCATACAATATTAATTGCTGAAGTGTTTTCAACACATGTTGAAAGAATGCAGATTGGACATTTACTTTACCACAAGCAATGTGTTTAGGTCCATATACCAACTTGACTCCCTCATGACCAGCATACAGCAGAAACTTTTGCAGTTGCCCAGATACTGAATTTGAATCCAACAGGGCAGCTTCTCCCAGTCTTAAACCCTCTAGATGTGATGGATTAGAACTCCAGTAACCCACAACCAGATACACAGGATAACAACTCTCTGCATAAATTAATAACTGGATAAATTTGTCTTTTATAACACATAAAAAAGCTCAGGATGCATCAACTTTGCAACATAAATGTGGGTTTGCGACAGGTTATTATTTACATTGTAGATAGAAGGGTGGGAATGAACTGTGCTAAACCTGCTAAACTTTAGTTGCTGAATATGCATTTTTTATATAGATACATCTCTGTTTGCAACAACAACAATGCCATATTGATTTAGACTGTTCTATTTAAGTAAGATATTTATACTTATTTTTCCCTTTGTATCTTTGGAGATCACATACTGAATTTTTAAGGAGAAAAAAAATATCACATATTCATTTTAGTCTGCTAATCAGAACTGTTCTGTCCTCCTTTTAATAAGCCCTAAAAATATCAACCAAACTTCCTTTATGTAATGAATTCTTTGGTTCCTGTGATTGCAATGCAACAACAAACCTTAAATAAACATGATATGCTGTGAATCTTAACTTAATGATCTCCTTAGGGTTTGCAGCATTGTGTCATCAACAGAGCTTTATTCTAGGCTGTATTATTATCTTTGTTGTCAACAAATACTCACTCACCTCCTAAGGCTTCCCAGATCTCCAATTAACATTTTTCATTTTTGCTTCTTGTGTCACCTTGCTGGGCTCACTACAGAGCAGTTGGGCACAATTTGCTGGGAAACCCTGCAGTGTAAAGTCCATCAGTATGAATGGGAGTTTTACAAGAAGATCATTCTTGTGATTTGTGTGGAAAAGATCCTTTGTCTTTACAGTGAGCATTGCTTTGCAAAGCACATGATTCTCTTCCATCAGCCAAAAGAGTTAGGGATGGCTCAAGATATTTTACTGATGGAAGTGAAGAACAAAATGGCATCCCTTTCCCACTGAGATGTAAATCTTTGTAAATGTTGTTTGCACAGGTGAGAGTGAATAATTTTACCATTTTCCTTCTCACTGTGAGAGACGTTGAAAATTGCAGTATTCAAAGACTATTCACACTTTGAGACTTATTCTGTGATGAAAATGGGCATGGGGTTTTCCATGTAGAAAATGGCAAACTAGTTATTTTTTCATATGTCTCAAACTGTGAAGATCCTTACCTGTCTAAGGATTTTCCTTGTCAAGGTTTCCTGACTTGAGAAACTCATTTTTGATTATGTATTGGATATTTTTGATTTCCTGACCCCAACTCTACTGTGTTAGCCCAAATGCAGAAATAGGCTCTTAAATAGGCTATTTAAGAGAACGGGCCAGGCCATGAAACTCAAAGTCCTGGTTTGGGAATGAACATCAGATAGAGTGCTGTTGCTGCCCCACAGCATCTGACACATGAGCTGGTTAGGTTGCATTGGAGGTAGGGTGTGGAGATGAGGTGTTGGACTACAGCTCCCTGATCTGGGACTTGGCCATGCTGAGAAGGAAGAGAAGGTAATTATCCCCCCACCCCAAAAGATAGACCATATCACTAGAGCTTGGAAAATTACTTTTTTGGAATATAATTCTCAGAATCACCTAGTCAACAGGGTCAGTGGCCATGTTGGGGAGGATTCTGGAAGTCATAGCCCAAAAATTAATTTGTCCAAACTTGAGATAGACAATGTCTTCACTTGTATAGAGACACTCTACTGGTGCATGTGTGTGCATGTCTATGTATGGGAAGGTTGCACCCAGAAAACAGAAAGCAATTATCAGGTCTTTTACTGTCAGCAGTCACAGACAGAAAGCCCTCAAACTGGGTATTCAGTGGGCAGGTCTGGTATTTGTTTGTTTGTTATTATTAATTACATTCATATAGCACACCTACTCTATGAGCTCAAGATAGCACAAATGGTTCTCCTCCTTCCAGAGTTATCTTCACAAGAATCTTCTAAGGTAATTCATAGAAATATTAGCTTGAGGTCACCTAGTGTGTTGTACAGATCAGTGGAGACCTGAACATAAATCTCCCATGTCTTGTTCTAAACCACTGCACCACTATGGTTTATTGGAATTTCTGACACATTTTCTAACGAAAGACTCAATCTCAGTCTTTTGCTTATACCACCATGGATTTTTGTAGGAATTCCCTCCTGTTGTAACCGGTGGTAGTACACAGCAACTTTTGTTATTGTATTTGCTTCAATAATAGCCCATTTAGCCATTTGGGGGCCACTACTATAGAAAGAAGATTTTCTCTCATCCCACAAAGAAGGACTGAATTAATATTTTAAATTTGACCTCAGTATAGCTTTTTAATATGCTTTACTACTTCAGATATAATCTGTGTTGTTTTGTTGTACTGTTGCTATCAACTATCCCAGAAACTGTGTATTTTGAGGCTGGTGCCTGTGCTGCTTTCCAGCCTTGTGTTTTCAGAAACAGGGATTACTGTTTCATCTTCATCCTTATGAGCCTGCATTTTCCATCTTGGGACACAGCTTAACCACAGACCTTATGGATTAACCAGCTAGCCATTTCTTTTGCACTTCCATTGTTTCCACCACACACTTTTTAAAAATCCCTTGAAAAATTCTAGGGAACTCGAAAGCATGCACACTATTGTGGAATTAAAGTTGGTTTTATACAGTTGTACTGTGTATTTTAATTTAAAATCCCTGTTCTGTTAGAGAAACAACTTTGCAGCCTGATCCATTGAACCTGGGAGTACAATGGATAGGGGAATGAATCTATCTTGTTGCTTTTTCCTGGGCTCACTTAGGATTTCTCAGCACTTTATTGTCAACTGCAGAAGATCCAAGATTCCATCTAAGAATATCTCCCAGAAATGTGAGTGGCTAAAAATATTGAACATATACTTACAGACATAAAACTAAAAATGTTCACTTGTTGCTGAACTAGGGAACACTACACAAACTTTTAAAGACTAGACTCCTTACTCACATAAGAAGTCTAAGAGCATAAGTAGCAACAATGCAGAAATAATGACATTTTGATGAAGAAGTGGAAATAGTGCTATGGATATAATTTTAAAATCACTGGACTGTGGGGACATTTATTCTCAGTGATTGCTACAAATCAAATATTGATGAAATAAGATTAAGTGTTAATAGGGCAATTTATTTCATCACTGGAACATGTAATTTTTCACATCTGTTCATTAGATTATAGCCTGCAATGCTGTCTTCTTATAAAAAGATTTATTGTTGAGCATTATGTTTTTTTAAAAAGTGTTCTTTTGGCACTGGATGAGGGACAGGACATGAATAAATGGGACAGACTGACTAACAATTTACACAGTCAAATTGGTTGTGGAATGGTCAGTTAATTGTCTGAAAATTCCAGAACATGAATTATCCTGTAATAATTCATTGGGGAGAAGAACCAATGTAACAAATCATCATCATCAGTAGCAGCAACAACAGTGCTATAAAACCTCTGTTCTTTGAGTAGCAAAAACACTGGCAAGTATTCCCAGTGAATACTGGGAAATGAATAGCTCATGTGAGAAGGTTGCCATTTTTTTTTATGACAGCAGAAGCTGGTGGCTTCATGTCAGAGGGGCTGTGAAGCCATGCCAGGTTTCAGCTCAAATCTTAAAGGAACTATCCAAGGTCCTGAACCTGTTTAAGTGAGAGGGTGCAACAGTTTGGTAGTGATTTTAGATATCAAATTAAAATCTGGTGTATTTAGAAACCCAATGGTTTAATTTACTCCATTACTGCATCTTCATATTGGGAAAACTGTAGATGTTGAATTTCTGCATTTGATTAATCATTTAATCATTTGACAGTGGAACACACTCCCTCAGAGTATGGTGGGGTCTCCCTTTTTGGAGGTTTTTGAATGGCCATCTGTTGGGGGTGCTTTGATTGCATATTCCTGCATAGCAGGAGGGAGTTGGACTGGCTGGCCCTTGAGGTCTCTTCCATTTCTATGACTCTATGATTCAATGGTTTAAAGGTTCAAATTTCCCCCCCAATGAAAATATTGGTTTTCTTTTCTTTTTTGATCAAAAATCTAGTAATCTGTGCATAGACAGTTTGTCTTGATTTTGTTGCATTTCTTTAAATCCAAGTCTCATTCTTTGCTCTTGTCAGTTTATGAAACTTTAGTATTGCTTCGTATTTGTACACAATTTCCATAATGTATTCATTTATTTGCACACTTTTCCTACATATGTATTTTTACACATGTGTTCTCCACTGATGAAAGTGTGCTTCTATACATTTTTTTATTGTAGATATTTTAACAGTTTGCATTTTTAAAGTGTACACAAGGTTTTGTTTATATATAATGTTCTAACAATGTATGACCTTCTGAAGCAAGGTATACGTTATGAGGGAAAAGCCAAAAAAAATTAACAAGAGTGAAAATAGTGTAGCCCTCCAGATAATCATGGCTTATAACTCCCAGAAGTTCTAGCTAGAATAGCCAGTGATAAGGATACTGAGTGTTATAAGCATTGCTTTAATATAAAACTCCCTTTTGTGGATCTCCTGTCATGGCCCTTAACCAGAAAAAGCCCAAACACCATGGATCCAAAGTGAGAACCTCATACACACACCTGAGTAGTCACGTTTGCCTCTACAATGAACTAGTGGATCAAAAGGCCAGGGTTAGGAGCTGTATTCTGGAGACACAGAGATTTACAACCAGGATGTATCTGGCTAAGAATGAGATAACATCAACACCCCATCTCCCCTCTTTGAAATTGTCTACTTCAAAGACAACCGATCCAGAATCCTTTCATATACAATAATCAATCTTTGCCCCAGACTTTTTTCAGCTTATATTGAGACCTCCATATATGCATTCTGTAAGCTGGTTTTTGGAAGGGAAGGGGGGATCTCACACCCTCCCTGAAATTCCTAACCAGTTTCGCTTGGCTGCCTCCATTGCAACTTCACTCCACAAGCAGCTAAGTCCATCTTCTACAAGGAGTGCAGAGTTTCTAGCTAACTATTCTATGTGTGAAACCTTTCTTACAGATTCCATGTATCCTCTGTGTGTATGTGTGTGCTTGCTTGTTGATTTATTTTCTCTCTTAATAAAAGTACCATTCTTTGGAAGAATGCTACCTCTGCAAAAGTTCTCTCTACTTCCCCCTCCCTGTATACATTGGGTTGCAATCCTGCTTACTATTTTTGAGCTAATTAAAAATCCCTCAAGGTCAAGTTCTTATTACACGAGAATTAGAATTCTGAGAAGCTGGATTGTGTCCAGAGGAGGGTGGCCAAAATGGTGAAAGGTCTGGAAACCATGCCTTAAGAGAAGCAGCTTAGGGAGTAGCATATGTTTCAGATTAGGGAGTAGCATATGTTTAGCCTGGGGAAGAGAAGGGTATTGGGAGCAATTTGCTTACAGCTGTAAATTGCTCAGAGACTGCTTAGTGTGGTATGAAGCAGTATATAAATGAAGCTGC
>CM034703.1:35847466-35905385 GCA_020142125.1 Phrynosoma platyrhinos | reverse complement strand
GATTCCGGCCGCTCGAGTGTAATTCCTCAAGATCCCGGAATTCAAAAGGACTGAAATGACGCTGAAATTGACTGGCTTAAAGAGCTGGCCTGGGGTTGGAGTTGGGATGGGGTGACCACATGCCAGCTGCCCCAATTCCACCCTGATGCTGCCCTGATGCCCCGTGCACCAAAGGGACACAAAAGAGCTGTGGCAGCAGCACTAAGGGCAGCATTTTGCCACCCGAAAAAGGAGCGGCATTTGCCAGCTCTTTTTGGAGCAGCTAAAAGGAGGGTTGGGGCCTCAGTGTGTGGTTGCCGTGGTCCCTATCCAGCTCTCCCAGGGGCGGTACAGAGCTGCCCCTTAGGGGCCATCTGCATCAGCCCACAGTCTCAGCCCCAGAAAACTCAGTGATAGGTTTACCTTAGGATCACCATAAATTGGAAACAAGTTAAAGGCACAGACCAACAACAAACAGTATGCCCACTCTTGCTTTATTTTTTAAAAAGAAAGGGCTGAACAACATAACACTGCCATAATCCAGATTTGTGTTAGAGCACTGCACTCTTTCCTCCAGAATGGGCTTTGTTGCTGCCTTAGGTTCAGGCAGCTAATCCCTTTGTGTGTTATCTTGTACAAATATTTGGGCAAATTACAGAAATATGTGTATATCAGGAAGAGGAATAAGCAGTAATTGCATAGCCCAAATTAAGCTTTAGAATGGTTGACCGAAAACAGGCCAACTGGGATTAAGTTTATGCTTAGTACGATAATAACATTTTGAAGCGGTGAGACAAGAGATGGAAGTTTATGAAGTTAGTTAATACATACAGCACAGAATCGGCTTCCTGAAAGGGCAATATTCCCTAAATCCTCTTAGTGGTTCAAAGGTAGGAAAAAGCAGCAATGAACTGAAAGCAGTTTAATGTCAGAGGTGATCTTGGGGCCATTTAGAAATGAACAATGCAAATACTACCATAAGGTTTAAAACAATTCTGCAAATTTAAATCAAATTTTAAATTAAACAGCAACAATGCAGCTCATTTTATACTGGCTCCAGCACATATACAGTATCCCAAAATGCACCAGTACATGATTTGCTTGCAGAAATCTCACTATTCAGTAGTAATTGGCAACCTCAAAGTGCTAAATGAAGTGTTAAATAAATACAAACACATAATACAAAGTCCACTACCTTTCCACTTCCTCCTAAATCCAAACATTGAAATTATATTACCTAATTCAAAGTGACAAGGGCCTAATTCTTATCCCTCTTCTTTTTTCCATTTCTTTCTATGTCTGAACTGAATTAGTGGGTGCAAACTCTTCTTTAGGGTTTTCTCACCTACTTGGCCAAACCAATTATTCATAAGGATTATAATAGGTCTGACCCATTTTCTTCAGTAACAACCAAGTTTATATGGGCACATATCTACTCTTATTTATTATTGTGAAGCAACAATTATAGTTTATAAGAACAGTTACAAAACAACCTCTGGAGCCTACAGATTATGTATAACTATCTAGGAAGGGCATATATTGCATAGTGGTAGAATTCAAAGATATAACCGTGTTAGTCTGTATAATCAGTATGTAGAGAGATCAGATGCATCTGAGGAAGTAGACTGAAGTAGACTGAAGTCTATGAAGGCTCATGATGACAATTTCTTTCTTTCAGTTAGTCTCAAAGGTGCCACAAGATCTTTCTCTCTATTGCACGTTAGTTCTGGGGTTGCCAGGCTTTCTGGAAATCAATAGTAAATACTGGTATACGAGACAGGCCTATATAAAGGTGCTTCAAGTCTCACAAGATGAGGTCCTCTTGTGAGATCTCAGGCCACCTGCAAGATTTCAAATCTTCTGAGAACCCCCAAATCCATGCAAATGTTGTGATGGCAGGCCAGCCACAATGTGATGAGAATGTTAATCTACTGCTTGCAATTAGCCTGCTCAAACAGAAAGGAAAAATATCAGGGCCATGCCAGCCATAATCCCAGCAGCCAGACCCCCTGGAATTTGGTATGTAAGGTCTTATTGCTGCATTCATGCTCTATCCCTTGAGCCTAATAGCAGTGTCATAGGGGGGTTGCAGACTGCCAGAAATCGTGCAAATTGAGTCCACTTTAAGGGTTAGGGTTAGTGCTAGGGAATCATGGGAATTGTTTTTTTCCCCTGAGACATTGAGCCTTTTCTGTCAGAGAGATCTGGTGCCACAATAAAATACAGTTCCCATGATTCCCTAACCCTAACCCTAACCCTAAAAGTGGACTCAATTTGCACTATTATTCTCCAACTGTCCCAAATTGGCAGGAACAGTCTCAGTTAATTGTTTGTCATCCCACTGTTTCAATTGGTTTTAAAATATCCCAGTTTCTCCCTCCTCTTCCAAATCTCCTCCCTTGTCCTATAGACAAGATAAAACTATAGAGAAAGAACAACCAAAGGCCATGGATGACCTGGATGATATGGATGAAAGGAAAGAACCAGAATCTGATTTAGGAGCAGCAGGAGGAACTACACAGGAGGATGACAAAGATGGAGATTTTAATGGGCCTCGGCAGACGGCTTATTGAGCCGTCTACGAGGCCAGGAAGAGGAGGGGCCACCGCACGCGCGGCGGCCCTTCCTCTTCCTGAGGTCGCCCTGAACACTTCCGGGCCACCGGATGCCCGGCGCGTTCAGGGCGACCTCCTCCCGCAGCGTCCGGACGCGCTGCGGGGGATAAGTCAGAGAAAGGGCGCCCGCCGCTTTTAGGGCGCCCTTTTTCTGACTTATGAAAGGAGCGCCAATTTGGAGCTCCTTTCTGGGTCGCTCTAGGAGCGCCGCGGTGGGGCTGCCATAGCCCCGCAGCGCTCCAGATCAGGGCGTCCCAAACGCCCTGGTCTGCAGAGGGGGAATGACAATAATGTGGATGAAGACAACTAGGAGCCTGAACAGACTGCCAGAAATAATCCATTTTGAAACTACTTTAACTGTCCTTGTTCAGTGCTAGGGAATCATGGGAATTGTAGTTTTTTCTGAGACATTGGGCCTTCTCTGTCAGAGAGCTCTGGTGCTGCAATAAACTATAGTTCCCATGATTTCTTAACACTGAGCCAGGGCAGTTAAAGTGGTCTCAAGCTGGATTATTTCTGGCAGTCTGTTCAGGCCCTGGGATTCTCTCCTGGAATGTAAAAGGTTTGAATAGTTCACAAAAACACAAAAAGACATTTCAATTGTTAAAAAAAAAACAAAAATATGACATAGCTTGTCTTCAAGAAGCTCATTTTTTTTAAAAAAAAGATATAAGATTGTTCAATGTCAAAAGCAGTTAATTCAGCAGGGGGAAAGAGAGGATGAGGTGGAGTGTTGGCTATCCCAGTAGGCTCAACAAAAAGCAAACTGCTGCAGTCTCTCCCAACTTGTGTGTTCTTCTACATTAATGACTTTACCATCTTGATCCCCCTCTAATGTTGCTTGGCACACATGTCCTGGTTCCCATCTGTGAAATGTTGAAGGCTATGCAATGGCCATTGTGCCTACACAGGTGGTCTTCCAATGTTTGGGCCTCCGTTTTCATTGGATAGCTTTCTCACAACATAATAAAAAAGCTTTGTCATCCTAGGAGTCTTTTCCCTAGGTGAAGAGGCCTCTTTCTTCCACTTCCAGTGTGGAAATTAAATGACATTTTTGTAATTCTGCAAGCAAGTTCCCAGTTAGAACAAACAAACAAACACATACACACAACCCCCAAAACTTTCAAGTACCTTTGAATTAATGGCTGGGATCACATCTGCAATTTAGCATTTCTTTTTTTAAGCTTGAAAATATTTTGGAGACATCATCACATTTCCAACTATGGTTCTTTTTTCTTTTTCTTTTCTTCTTCTTCTTCCCTGCACTGATCTGTTAATCGTCTAAATGTGAATACAAAATTCTGCTGGCAATTTGCCTTTGGGCAATGTGTAGCTTGTGCTTTTAACTGCAAAAGTCTTTAGCCAGTGTCTCTATCTTGGCCCAAGAGAGGGCATTTATTACTGGCTTGGTTTTCTAATGAGTATAATATAAAACTATGTGACTGCCAGCAATTGCCTCCTTAAGGCTATGCCACTACAAATAATACCTTCATTTTCCATGCTTCTTAAAAAGAAATAAAACATCTTCAGTTTAGCTGTTTAGTGTTCATATTTATGCATTAAGCTATGATTTTACCCTCTCCAAAGGAATTAATAGAATTAGCATTCTATACAGATCATTTTCATCATTATCATGGATCATCTGTGTTTCATCAAATGCAATTCAATGTATAGCTAAATTCATTGAAGACCAGTTCCCAAGCTTCACAGTTTTTTGGGGGGAAACTGGCCTATAGCTTCTAGTATCCCCAATCAGTCATGAACACTAAATAATGGCCAACCTGGCTGGTGAACCCTGAGAATAATAGTCTATAGTTGTTGTTATTGCTGAGCTCTGCTTGTTTCATCAGCACATTTACTTGAGATGAAAGGCACTGACTATTGGGGCTGTGTAACAATTCAGAACCTGTGATGTTATATCAAAGATGTAGATGTCATTGCAAAAGCAGGTGTTTACAAATCCTAAAGATCAAGTTGCCAGCAAGACCGACAAATGGTCCCTCTAGCTTTCTGATGATAGCTGGCAGTACTAGATGTTACTGAGTCAATGCTCACATCAATGTTGGCAGCTCTGGTGCCTGATTATCTGCAGACAGATGGTAGCAGAGTAGTGGCCATACCCAAATACAGTGATAGGGAAAATAAAAGCTTTTAAAAGCTTTCAACTGGGCTTTGCAGAGGTGCTTGTTTTATGAGAGAGGCTGGTGGATGAGGAATAACTAGTTCTGGATAATGATCACATTTAAACACAATTGAAATCTGTCTGTCTTCTGATGATGACTGCCATTAGAATTTAGAAGGAAGGTTGAAGATGGGGATTGCAGAGCAATTTGGAAAGGCCAATAATGTATCACTGTTTCTGGAACTAGGTAAGAGGGCTGAGAGAGCAGATAGGAAGAGAAACTATAGGCTGTGTTTACAATGCGGAATTAATGCAGTTTGATATCTCTTTAACTGCCATGGCTTATTGGTATGGAATTCTAGGGTTTATAGTTTTGTGAGATATTTAACCTTCTCTGTCAGAGAGCTTTGGTGCCACAACAAACTATAAATCACAAAATTTCATAAGATAGAGCTATACCAGTTAAAGCGATGTGAAAAATGGCATTATTTCTGCAGTGTGGCAACAGCCTCAGGAACCCAAAGGGAAGAACAGCTATCTGGAAGTGACTCTGCATAAGAGTACAGGGGCAGAGCAGAAAGGACAGAGAGAGCTAGGAAGTAAATGCAAATTTATTTAAAGTCTTTGGTTTGTATAACTCCTGCTTGAGTCTTACACTCCCCAATGCAACTTAAAATCCTCTTCCTGTGGATCCTTTGCTCCTTGTCATCTTCTTCAGCTATATACTATTACCTAGAGAAGATGTTCAGAAGCTCTTTTTCAATTGGGTTTTAGTTTTCCACTTTCAGCCAGTTACACAATAAATTAAAGCTTACCTAGCAGGAAAAGACATTTTGTTGCTTAAGGTGAAGACCAAGATGGAAACCCCTGTGTTTTCCACTTACAGAACATAATTCGACTGTCAGTTTAATCTTTCTTCAGCAATGGCAATGGGACATCATTTTTCACTGTACTATAAAGCAGCAGAGCTTGAAATGGCACATTTTTTTTTAAAAAAAGTCATTGGTTAATTGATTCATTACTCTGATCATTACTTGTCACTATTAAAGCAGTCTAGATAGGTAACACAATCGTTACTTGTTACTAACTATTTATTGCCACTATAACTGTTGTGCCATTCCACAGTGTAACAAAATGCTTCCTGATGCCTCCAAGAGGCCAGTTCAGATATTTTACCTTGGAAATTCTGAGACAATGTAAAAGACCTTGTAGAGTAATTGTTTCTGACTGGAGAATGACACAGCCATAAGTGTGGTCTTCTCCCTACCCCTTCTATGAATGTACTAACTCATAAGACTGAGGGCCAATGCAGATGGCCCATTTGGGGTGGCTCTGGGCTGCTCCTGGGAGCGGCAGATCACTCTTTTTTAGGGTGGCAAAAGGCCGCCCTTAGAGCTGCCATGGTGGCTCTTTTGTGCCCTTTTGGTCCAGTGTGTACACATGCTGCACCAAGAGGGCACCAGACTCCGCATGCCATGTGGATGGGCATGCAGCTTCGGGGCAGAGTCAGGGAGGCCTGTGTGTGGCTGCTCTGCCTCAGCTCCACCCTCAGGCCAGTCCTTTTGCGAGTTCAATACTAGCCAAGGTTGCGAGTTCAATATTAGCCAGGGCTCAGGCTAGACTCAGGCCTGCATCCTTCTGAGGTTGCTAAAATGAGTACCCAACTGTTGGTGGGCAATGAGCTTACAGTTATAAACCGCTTAGACATCCCATAGTGCGATATCAAGCAGTATATAAATGAAGCTGCTTTCCTTTGCTTTGCTTTTGGCTGGTCTGGATTGGCCCTGAATTAATACACACCCAGTAATGAATAACAGGCAAACAAGCCATTCCCATTCTATTGAAAATTAGTGAACTGTAGCCATGGCTTTACAGGCCAAAAAGTAACCATTCTGGTTTGTTACTACAAATAGCCAGCAGAATCTTGTATGACTATTACATACTACATAGCACCATAACTATGTTATTATATGGTGGATTTAGGCCAGACCCCTGAACACTTACTGGCAGCAGCTAAAGAGATTGACAGCAGTTTTGTGCCTGGTCCAGACAAACATAAATGAAAAACCTAAGCTCTTACAGAAAGTAGGAACATTTCTGTGGCAAGAGATGGCTTATTCCTTCTTTCTCCAGCCAGAAAATTCATTAATCAGATAAATGATAAATAAATCATTGAAGATGTACAGCCAAATTTAACACAAGTAGTTCCTCCAATTCAGAATTACTTTGGGGAAAATCCTGTTGGGCCCATTGGGATTGATTTCCGAGTAAACAGGATTTGTGTTGTGGATGTTGGCCATAAACCCAGCAATCATTTTAAAAATAAACAGGCAAGGGACCAGTGTTCAGAGTGTACCTGAACTGACTTATTACAGATATGTTTTACATTGGTACATAGGGGCAGATTAATTAAATTCATGTCTATAAAGTACTAAATTTTAATTAAGCTGCCTCTAATCTGCCATTAATTAAATCTATGTCTATAAAGTACTGAGAGCCAGTGTGACATAGTGGTTTGAATCTTGGACTGTGGCTTTGGAGACCAGGATTCAATTTCCGGCTCAGCCATGTAAACCCACTGGGTGACCTTGGGCAAGTCACACTCTTTCAGCCTTGGGAAGGCAATGGCAAATCTCTTCTGAAAAATTTTGCCAAGAAAACCCCATGATAGCTTTGCCTTGGGATTGCCATAAGGTGGAAACAACTTGCAGGCACACAACAAAACAGCTCTGGAGAACAGGGTTTGATTCCCTGCTCAGCTATGGAAACCCACTGGGTGACCCTGGGTGAGGCACACATTCTCAGTCTCAGAAAGCCCTGTGACAGGGTCACCTTAGGTTTGCCATACGTTGAAAATGACTTGAAGGCACAGAACAACACAACCTATGTGAAATATTTTTGTCATCTCTTCAAATGTGAAAAAGGAGGAAGTGGATGGGAGAAAAAATGGGGTTAAACAGGAATGTAACAGCACCTTAAAACTAACTAGTTTTTATTCTAGCATGAGCTTTTATTGATATCAGTCCACTTCTTCAGATGCAGTATGGCGTGATATCAAACCCTCAGGTTATAATATTTATACATTTATGAGAATGGGATAGAATGTAATAGAATCCAGAAAAATATAAACCATGACTAACACAGCTATTTCTTTGAAAATATGCCTATAAGAAGAGAGATGGGACATTATCACATGTGGGCCAGTTTCATTGTTAAAGAGATAATAAAGTGGAAATGAAGCATCCCGAAAAGAAAGCAAAAAAAGAGCTTAATTGCGCAACTTTTCACACGTAATTACAGTAATAACGGAATTAAGTTAAAAGCAAAAAAAAGAGAGATGTTTTTAACTTTCATATACAAGTGAAAAGAACCCGTACATGTACTGGAAATGGGTGTGTTTCATGACCAGACTCCTCCTTTTTCCAGGGCGGGTCCTGCATTTCCCAGGAGGAAATGTCAGACTGTCCTACATTTGGGGTCATGTCCTCCTGCACAGGTCCTAATCCCCTTCCGTTGGGGTTAGGACCTCTCAAGAGAGCAGAGGAGGAGGAGAAGGCTGGCAAGGCAAGGCAAGCCGAGGCAAGGGAAGGATTGTGAGGGGGAAACTGGAGGTAGCTCCCATGCCCCCCCCCCATAAGCCTTTCCCCTTTGTAGGACCTGCAGGGCAGAACTTCATGGTGAGATGGATTTCCAAGTTGCTCCACAAGCACACCCCACACTTGCACCCACATCCACCCACAGCTGCTGCGAGGGAAGCCTTCTTTCCCCTCCATTCCAAATGCCAAACTTCTCCTCCATCCCAAACTTCCCTCTACTTGCCTTGCCTTGCCTTCCCTTCCCTTCATGGCACTGAGAAGGAGCCCAGGACTCTCCTTCCCTGGAGGCCCCTCCTCCTCCTCCTCTTGGCCCTCCTCCAGGTTTTAAAAGAGAATTGTCCGTGCGTATTTGCTTTTCACATTACAGTAAATGCGAAATTACTGTAATTTCGCAAATGCATTTCCTCTAATCTCTCAAAATTAAAAAGATCTTGGATAATACCAGTTTCTGTCCAGTTTCTGTGTGACGTCATGTGAAATATTGAGGCACAAATTCAGTTTTTGTTTGGGATTTGTATGGATTAACCAACAGATTTCCCCCGTGTGATAACGTCCATACAAGGTCCATAAGGTCCAGATTTTTGTTCTGGTGAGGAAAGCAGGTGCAAGCTACACTCACAACAGACTGACATGTGAGCATTGGATACACAGCAAAGAAGCTTCATATTACACACACAATGGTGCAGGAGTCTGCCTGTTGTGAGCATGGCTGGTGCCTACAGTTCCTGTTCTCAGCTCTACAGATCCAGGCAACTGAGGCAAGTAGTATAATGTATATAAAGCCCTCCTCAAGTCTTGCAAGAAGAGGGATTCTCCTGAGAATTTCAGGCTCCTGTGAAATCTTGGGGGGAAACTAATCTTGTAGGTGTCTGGAACTCTTTCAACAAGCCTTCCTTTCTGATGTTTGAGGTAGCCTTTATAGAGGCCAGCCAGATTTGAACTAGCCTAGTAATAGAGAGGGTTGTCCTATATTTCTGCTTGAAAACTTTAGCAATCCTAAGTGAGGGCTCCCATTTTTTTCAACCAAGGCTCAAAACCTGCTGTTGGCAACCTTGAGCAGGAGTGGACAACTGTGCCAGAGTGAAAAGCAGTTTTCACTGCCTTTGATATCCAGGTGGTCACTTCTGCACTCAAAACTGAAAGTGGAAGTAACATGATGTCACTTCTGTTTTTGTCTTGTACTGATGTTCAGCTAGCTTTTTATCATCTTTTGCATCTGATCTATGTATGGCTGTTTGAAAAAACTGGCAAGCATAGCTACCCCTCCCCATTTACTGAAGCATGGACCTTTTCTCAGTAGCTATGAGTGGCTTACCATGATGGGGCTTCCCTCAGTCTTATGGAGGCCAATAGGAATGGCATTTTATTGCTGCTTCCCATACATGAGAACATACTTTTCATTGTGCAGGGCAGGTTGTATGGTACATCTCTTTGTTCCAAGATAGAAGAATGACTGAGTGGTTTAGGAAGAATAGCTGGCCATTATTATTATTATTAAGGTTTATTTATATAACACCTTAAGTTTTGCACAGAGCTTTACAAAGTCATACCAAAATACAGATAAAAACCTGACTACGGCATACATTGCCCTCCCTCTGCTAATGGTAGGCTTGGTCCTGGCTATTGACTAGGAAGACTATTCATAAATAGTCTCGGAGTCTCTCTTGGGATGTGACTGACTAGACAGATCATCTCTTTAACATATATGCTCTGTACACTAAGTATTTCATAACTGGAGAACTTGGCTTGATTTTAGCTCACTGTTATAAAACATTTTTAACTATTAAAAAAAAAGTTCAGTTTCTACTGCGATGGAATCTGTGTCTTAAGGCCTAATGTTTATACTATTTAGTGGGATCTGTTGATGTCTGTTGTCACATTAGAGACAGACCAATGCATTGATCTTGTGGGCAGTCCAAACCATGAGAAATCTTTTATCCAACTACTATACAGTTATCCCTTGCTATCCATGGGGGAATCTCTTCTGGATCCCCATGCATATTGTAAAAAACACAGGCCCTTAAGTCATGTTCTTTTCAATGGGCACACACTCCCACTTGAATCACCGCATGTGAACATGCCTATTAAAAATGCTGGGGCTTGCCATCAGCAGAAGCTCAGATCCGGGGATGGCAAGTCTGTGGTTGGCGCAGGCTCACTGTATCAACATTTTCAATGGAAAGTATCTATCCATTGGACAGGATGTTTGGCTTTTACTACATGACCTACGTGAATGGGGCATTTCACCCAATCTTGGTCTTGTGTGGAGAGAAAGGCAGTATATAAATAAAATAAAATAAAATAAAATAAAATAAAATAAGAGATTAGGATAAGAAAATTCTATGTGCCTCTCTAGGATATACCAGTCCCATATTCAGTGGTTCAGTAATTCAATCCAGAATGCTTTTTGTCAAACTGAGAGGATATTGCCTTAGAATCTTAGACTACTATGAAAGGGGATGTTAAAGCAATAGTATTAGCATTGCTTATCACTTTAATGTCTTCCTTTGATGGCAAAAGTGACTGCAAAGTCCTAAAATATTTACTACATAATGAGACTCCATTATTAGCCTCACACAGCCTTCTTCCCTTTGTGAGACAAATATACCCCAGAGCTCCATCCAACAGTATTTTGAGACAAAATAACACATTTTGGCTTTCAGTTATCATTATTATGAAGCAACAACTGCAATAGAGAAGGCGCCTCAGTGCCCTTTTTGTGTGCACTGGGAAGTAAATGAAACATCTTGCTCCCCTCTAACTCATGCTTTCATTTTGATGCTGGAGGTGGGTAGAGGCAGAACTTGAGGCAAAAACAATTGGAGAACATGGCTGAGTAGGTCTGAGATTGCAGGCGGAACTCCCAGGGGTTTTGGAGAACCCAAACTATGATGATTCTGTGTGATTCTAAGGATGTAAAGAAGATTTTTAAAATGGTTGGAAAAATGGGTTTCTCAAGTGTTGGAAAACCCTAAGGAACAGAATCCTGGATAGCTGGGATTTATTTATTTATTTATTTATTTGCAGTTTGAGTCTAGGATTTAGGGCCTTTGCAGACTGCCAGAAATAGTGCACATTAAATTGAAGCACTGCCCTGGCTCAGTGCTAGGGAATCATGGGAACTGTAATTTATTGTGGCACCAGAGCTCTCTGAAAGAGAAGGCTCAATGTCTCAGAAAAAAATACAATTCCCATGACTCCCTAGCACTGAGCCAGGGCAGTGCCTCAATTTAATGTGCACTATTTCTGGCAGTCTGCAAAGGCCTCTAGTCTGCACTGCAAAAATAATGCAGTTTGATACCACTTAAACTGCTGTAGCTCAATGTTATGGAATATATATTGACTGGCTTGGCTTGTGTATGCAACTCCATTGCTCAATCCTGCACAGACCACTTAAAAGTCATTATTAGTACCATTATCAGTTGCCCTTTGCAATCAAATGTTTTTGTTTCTTGAACTTTCTATAGACAACATTGAGGTCATGCTTTGCCCCACCCAGAGCCATTCCCTTCACTTTTAGGAGACAGATGCCAAGTTAGGAAGAGGTTAAATACACACACACACACACGCACACACATGCGAACACATGCACGTGCACACACACACACACACACACACACAGAGTCTCTCTCTGAAACCTGCCTTTGCAGCTTCAATCTCTAGTCATTGTCTTCACATCATAGGATTTTAGATTGGTCAGGAATAAAGTTTTAGCTTCCTCCCTCCCTTTTACTTTAAGAAACAGCTTGTACTAAACATAGATTGTTCTGTTGGTTTTTAATGCTGCCTTTTTCTATCTTTTTAATAAAGAAATAATTGTTTTTGTTGCAAAGTTGTCTTTCTATCTCATTCTCACTTGGAGTAACTCTGGTTAACTGTCTGTTTTTAAAATCTTTGATCTGCAAGAGTTAGTGCCTGGAAGAGCTCCCCTCTCAATGAAAGTCAATTTCATTTTAACAGATCCTCAAGTCTTAAGGCCTGAACAGACTGCCAGAAACAATCCAGCTTGAAACCACTTTAACTACCCTGGCTCAATGCTAGGGAATCATGGGAATTATAGTTTTTTCTGGCCCTTCTCTGTCAGAGAGCTGTCGTGCCACAACTACAGTTCCCATGATTCCCTAGTACTGAGCCAGGGCAGTTAAAGTGGTCCCAAACTGGATTATTTCTGGCAGTCTGTTCAGGCCCTTAGTTGGCCTGGGAATAGAATGGATAGGGGTCCCGCAATTGTTACAGGTATGACATGTTTCAGTTGTCTTGGATGCTAGTCACACCTGTCTTACTTCCTTCAAAGCAGAATGAATCATGTTCCATTCCAGGAGTTTTCCCTAGCAACAGAATATTGAACTCCCTAGACCGTTTTAAACAGCTATCTAAAATATCTTAAATATCACAGTTTCAGTAAATATATTTATTGAAATCATATACACATGTCCAGCATTTACTGCAATGAAACATAATCTCACTAGGTAGTAACAAGTGCTATTTATTATGTGTGTCAAGTCACCTATCAGCTTACGGTGCCTCATGAATTTCATAGGGTTTTCTTAAGCAAGGAAGAATCAAGCAAGGAGGTGATTTTGCCAATTCCTTCCTCTGAAATATATTTGTTGGCATTCTCTAATCCAAGTACGAACCAAGGTTGACCTGCTTAGCTTCCATGATCAGTTGGAATCTGGTGCCTTTAGAGTATTTAGGCCTTTCTACATGTGAAATTTCTGATCCAAGAAAATTGCTGGTTTTAAGTAACATAGGGCCATTACAGCCTGCCAGAAATAATGCATTTTGAACCACTTTAACTGTCCTGGCGCAGTGCTAGGGAATCATGGGAAATGTATTTTTTTCTGGAACATTGAGCCTTCTCTGTCAGAGAGGTCTAGTGCCACAATAAACTACAGTTCTCATGATTCCTTAGCACTGAGCCAGGACAGTTAAAGTGGCCTCAAGCTGCATTATTTCTGGCAGTCTGTAAAGGCCCATAGTTTTTTTAAGGCCTTATTTTCATATGTTTATCTTAACAATATATGCCATTTTCATTATATAATTAAATAGAGCTGTGCACCAATGGCATCTCATATTCTCATTTCTATTTGCAAGCAGAGAAATTTGAAGGAAAATGTCACTGAATTTCTCCAGCAGTAGTACACTTTTATTTTTCCTTCTCTGCAAACACTACAAATGGTCTCTCTCATTTTATATCCTGTACATTACCTTGACCTGGAATCACTGCAGAGTTTGATGGGGGGAAATGGTAAATTTCAGCAAAATAAGTTCTTCTTTGCCTTTTTTAAAAATAAAAAATAAAAAAGTGATTTCTTTTTGATCAAGTTGTCTTAGAATGGTTGGGAAAAAGGAGAAATTACCATGGGCACAACACTACAACAGAAGCATATTGGAACCACCTTAGGTCAGTCACTCTTTCTCAGCTTGATCATCCTCACAGTATTGTGAGTGTAAAGGGGACAGTGATGTATATTACTTTGATCTCATTGGAGGTAAAGAAACATATGAAGGTAACAAAGAAATTAGCCAAGAAATATATGTGTGTATGAGATGCTGACTCTAATTATTACATGATTGGTAGGTTAAAAGTTTGAGGTACAGGCACCACATGAGCTCCTGTCATATTCCCAGCTTCTGCCAACCTAGCCATTTGAAAGCATGTAAAAGTGCAAGGAAATAAATAGGTACCACTTTGATGGGAAGTTAATAGCATTTTGTGCAGTCATGCTGGTCACATGATCACAGCATTGTCTTTGACAATGCTGGCTCTTTGGCTTAGCAACAGAGATGAATACTGCCCTCTACTAGACTAGACAGTCTTATCAAAGGAAAACCTTTATCTTACTTTTATGTGCTTATAAATTCACATTTGACCAACATGTACAGAAATCTCTAGTGTCACGACTAGACAATCTTGTCAAGGGAAAACCTTTACCTTAGCTTTTTGTGCTTATAAATTCACATTTGACCAATATGCACAGAGATCTCTTGTGAGAAGTCATGGTGAGCTACAGAAAAACAACAACAACAACAACAACAACAACAAAACAAAAAAAACCAAAAAACAAAAACCTGTGGTACTCAGGTGGAAAGAAGGAAGGAAATGGCAAGCCAAAACTCTGGATGTGGCTTTTTATAGTGTTATAACTGTATATATGTGTGCAGTATTTGAATGGGACTGGCAGACATTTGATTAAGTCTGTTGAGAGAATAGGAAATGGAGGGATAAAGAAATAGTTCAAGTGCTTTGAGGCATGGGGGAGAGGGAGAAGATAACACCTAATAAGGATATGGACAGTGGCAGCTGGTAGCTTCCATGTCATCTGAGTGCCAAACAGGCTTTAGTAGGACAGCTTTAAAAGAACAATCCAATGTGTTGAACCTGGCCAAGGGGAAGAGGTTGGGTTCACCACCACTGACATGGCAGCTAATAGCCACCACTTGATACTGATGTGGGACAGGAACCAGACTGATGTAGTAGAGTCAATCTGATTAGAGACAGAGATAATACATATACACAGAGACTTGAAGATAGCAATTCTAAAGTTGGTGAAGTGAAGAACATAGCAATTCTAAAGTTGGTGAGTTTCAGAAAGAATAAGGAACTGGAGCAGAAAAAAAGCTATTCCTGTTCTTGGGCTGTTCCCAGGCTGAACTAATTTAAGTATCAGAGTATAAAAAGATACCACATTTTTATGCAGACATTGTTTGACCATTGGTATCCTAATGTGTCTATGTGCCTTCAAGCTGGCTGTTGACTTATGGCAACCCCTTGAATAGGTTTTCATAGGGTTTTCATGGGCAAGGAATACTCAGAGGTGATTTGCAAGTTCCTTGCTCTGACATAGTGCCTACAGCACCTGGTAATTGTTGGTGGTCTCCTATCTGAGTACTGAGCAGGGCTGATCTTGTTTAGCTTTCAAAATCAGATTGGATCTGGTGCCTCCTTCTATATCAATGTTGAATCCATGACTGCAATGGGGTGTGGTCAGCAAAGCATGTTGCCACTAAAGAAAATAGCTAGCAGATGCACAGTCAGCAAAGCATGTTGCCACTAAAGAAAATAGCTAGCAGATTCTTCCTGACATGTTCAGTGAACATGTGTGTGTTTTGTATGAGTATCTGGGACCATCTGTCTGTCAGAATCCATATGCATGGTTCTGTCATGTTGATATGATGATATAAGGGGATGAAGATATGAGGGCATGGTGATATGGTGATTTTACGCTGTATAGTATGTTGGCTATTGAGAAGGAGATATCAATTATGTTAAATTCAAATGGGAGGGGCAGATTGCCAGCAGCAGAGTTGTAGTTTTATTACCCCAATCTTCCTGCCATGGATCTGAGCTGTGAAACAGGGATGATCTGCTTCCTGAAGGGAGATGAAATGATAACACAGGAGGGAAAGGAGAGAAACATGAAGAGCCCTTTGATCTGAATCAAAGGGGAGCATTGGAGTTGGAAAGGGAGGCTGGAGGATGGGAATATATTTGTGATGGTCCGAGGGGGGACTTTTTCAGTTATGACACTGAACCCAGGATGGGGAACTTTTTATCTTGATATCCAGAATAAATCTCTAGTTTCTTCTACATTATGATGCTGTCTTGGTTATCGGGAACTGGGTCCTCTGATCCTGATACTGTCAAATGTTATGTCACATGAGAAAGCATGTGACAAATAGCAGAGGATTGGAAAAAATTCTACCAGCACTTGAAACACTGATAAATATTAATGTCTAGTATTTTTGTGACATAAAATCCAAGGGGAGAACAAAAGCCATTAAAACTGTCACCTTCACTAAAATGACTAAGCGGTGTTGAAGTACTAGGTCGTCATGTCATCCATTCAACTCTAACTTGTCACAAAGAGAGATATTTTTTTTTGCTGCATACTCCCCCCTTTTTAATTTCCCACTCAGTTCCATTTGATATGTTTTGATGAAAATACTCTTTAGAGCTATCACTCAAATCAGTGCTTTTGATCTTTTCCATTTTTTTTATTTCCCTGCTTCATTTCTCTCTGTCTTGCATTCAGTTGAGCTTTCTTAAAGAGTTTCTGAGATACTGGAATTTGATTCAGCCACTGTGTATGAGATTGTCCTACATATCCAATAGTGAAACAAGAAATAAAATAAAATAAAATAAAATAAAAAGCAAACATACAACACTGTGTTACAGCTTTTCAAGGGCATGATATTTGGGTAAACAAGGGTTTCCTTGGTTTTTGTATGTGCAATAAAAACAATATTGTGAGCGGCGAGCAGTAATGAAAAAAAAAAAAGCAGTAAAGACAGACCTCTTCCGACAGGCCTTCCCGGAATAATCTTCCCGGAATAATCTTCCGACCTGAGGGGAGATGGTTTTAACTGTCCCTTATCTGTAGCTCGCTTCATTTTTTTTATTTTATTGTTTTTTGTAATGTTTGTTTGGTTTTAGACTGTATTATGTTTTAATCTCTTATAGTTTAATCTTGTTTTAGGGGGTGGGAGGGGGGTTATGGGGATAAGGCTTGTTTTAACTTTGTATGTTTTAAAATGTTGTAACCCACCCCGATTGCAGAGCAGAGGGGCGGGCTAGAAATAAAAAAATATTATTATTATTATTATTAATATATTGCTATCAAAGCATTTTTTGTTTTGTTATCTATAATTTGATACCACTTTTTGTATATCGTACAATGCTCTCTTTCTCTCTCTCCCTCTCCTCCTCCATTTACTTCTCATTCTTCAGATTCTTTAGATTTGAACACCCCCAGCTCCTCTGCCTGTGCACTGAAGTGTCTACCTCTTCTTTACTTCATACTGAATTAAAGGCCACTGTAGATGGGGGAGGACTATTTCTCCATAGTGCAATATGTTATTTGCTTTCAAAAGGTCCCAGTTTGATCTCCAGAAAAGGCAAGGAAAGCCATGCCTGAAATCCTGGCAAACTGCTGGTCTGATTCTGTGTAAGGCCCCTGCTGTCTTCCTGAGATGGCTTATCCTACTTTCTCAGTAGAAACATACCCTGCATTTATTTTGCCCTACAATATCTTTATTTTTGTGGACGTGAACTGACTAGGCTAAAAAGCCCTTCAGCCTGCTTATCTCCATGCTTTTGTCAAACCATCTTCCTTCAGACAATCTTTTCCATATCAGTTTGCTAAATGAAAAAGCCTAACTTGTGAGTCTTGGAGTTTGCAAGTTGGTACAGAGATTCAGCAGCCTAAATACTCTAAAGGCACCAGATCCTATATGATCGTGGAAGTAAAGCAGGATCACCCCTGCTTAGTATTTGGATCAGAGACCACTAATGAATACCAGGTGCTGTAGGCTATATTTCAGAGAAAGGAACAGGCAAAATCACCTCTGAATCTGATATTCCTTGCATAAGGAAACCGTTATGAAAAATATATGGGATGGCCATAAGTTGACAGGTAACTTGAAGGCAGACACACACACACACACAGAGCTCTGAGGTTTGTTCTGAGGTGCACTGCCAGGCCATTTGGATCTTGTTGTCATGTGTTTTCAAACAGTTGTTGATTTATAACAACCCCTAGGCAAACCTGTTATGGGTTTTTGTTGACAATATTTTTTCAGATGGGGTTTGTCTTTGCCCTGCTGTGAAGATGAGAGACCCAGCAGGTCTCCGTGGGTCAGTGGGGATCTATGGGTCATGGGTCAGTGGGGAGACCCAGTAGGTCTCCAAAGTCCTAGTCCAATATTCAAGCTACTTCAACACATCAATTCTTCTTTTTGGGTTTTGCTGTGATAATAATGAATGGCATGTTTGTACCATACTGTTGTAATGTCTCCTCAGTCCCTGGAATCATATTTCCTTGTTAGATAGATTTTTCTTCCATATTTCCATATTCCAAGGTGGGTCATTATGCCAGTCTTGCCCACACCCATGCATTGTGAGGAGGTGGGATCCAGGCCAAGGGAAGGGAAAGGCAGTGATATTCTTCCTCCATGCAAAGAGTATATTAGCATACATGATATGCTGTGTAAAAGTTATGTTTATGAGAAAATGTAATATAAATAGCAAGAAATGAATAATTAGTGAATTCTTGTTTGTTTGTTTGTTTGTTTGTTTGTTTTTGAATTTGCTTTGATGTAGGATTTAGTATTTCATTTTTAGATTCCAAGCACAGAAGTTTGTCCATACTACATGTTTAGGAAAGAGTGGGGATGGGGTACCCATTCCATATTGTACCAAATGTACTGAGGGAGCTGGGCAAGAATGTAGATGTGGATCTCCGGTAAATGAGCAGTACAGCAACAAGGATTTCTCCGATTCCCAACTGTTTAATAACAGAAGCAACCAAATTTCAAATTATATTATTGAAATGTAGAAAGTTTGAGGGAAACGAGAAGTAGATTTGCCTGTGAAAGGACAGCAAGCACTCATACTGTCATGATTTGGTAGGGACAGTCCCAATTAACTCTCTCAATTAATTTCTGGAGCTCACCATAAATTCCTGGGCTTGGTATTCTTTCCTTCTAAGTGTACATCCTTTGCATCAGGCTTTGACTAATGGATCTCAGTGTTGTAAAAAAAAAATACAAAATAGATGCCCAAGTCTGAAGTTTTCCTATTCCAACCTAAAACAATCCCAACATGTTTAGAAAGCTTCTGACCTATTCGTTAGGTAAGTTTCTGAAGAACAAAAGGATTTTTTGGAACACACTTTGAGGACCACTTGAGAAAGCTATTAAAATGCAATTTTACATAGACAACAAGTTCGTTAACAATGGTGTGGGAATGGGGAATCCAAGTATAGTGGTTTTACTTATGACAGTACTTGCCAGTAACCAACCATTGCTGTTGCTTGAATAGAATGACTCATGTTACCCTATCTGCACGTAGAGGGAAGGACTGGTATTTGCAGGGTTTTCCAGGACAGTGTAAACCAGAACTTTTAAAGCAAGATTTAGCTTAATATGGTTCCTTGTAACAATGTTTTTACCTGCAATCACACCAAGACCTATTGAGTAAAATAATAATTTGCTATCCATGGATTTCAGTTTTTGATTGAAGTGAAACAAAGGTTCAAAGAGATGTTATGGAAAAGATAAATGAATATGATCTCATGACTGCCAAGTATGAAATACATATAAATGGAATGAAATATCAAAGGATATAATATGCTTTCATAATCTTTAGAAGAGTTTTCATGAAAAATGCATTATTTCCAAGTAGCAGTATACTATGCAAATTCTTTGCATTTTCAATTCAACATTAAATTGAGATTATGGTAGCACTAAATGCACTACACAGCATTTCCAAATGATGAATAAAAGGCAGAATAAATTATCCATCTATAGGTTCCATTTGTATTTTGTATCTATATGTATATAGATATATTTAATAGTACTAAATCTGGCATATATTTTATGAAACCAGTCTGAATTCTATTGCTCTGAGCATATATGACCAAACTAAACCTGACGGTCTCTGTAATTATATTAAAAAACATTATTGAAATGTACAGAAGTTGCTGAAACTCCCAGAAACCTTCAGTCAGCTGCTCCAGCTCCCAGAATCATCAATGGTCACATTAGCTGAGGATTCTGGGAATAGCAGTCCAAAAGTATAACCCTTCCAAGCTCTGACATGGATTACAGAAAAGTATGTGTTTATTTCAGAGATTGGAAAACTGATCTGAATGCAATCCATTTCATTCAGTTCCATTATTTCCAAAATAAATCTGGAAGAAAACAAACTGATAAGAATGAGACTTCTGTCTATAACTATTGGTACCATTTTAAAATGGAGGAGCTTACTTTATTTTGCTGGAGGAAATTAGACTGTAAGGTGTATCTATCCCCCCCTCCCGAATATCCTAGACTCTTTTTGTTGTTAACTGCCCTCAAGTCGATCTCAACTCATGGCGACCCTATGGATGAGACATCTCCAAGACCCTCTGTCCTCCACTGCTCTGCTTAATTTCTGCAACTCCATGCCCATGACCTCCTTAATAGAGTCCATCTATCTGGTATGTGGCCCTCCTCTTTTCCTACTTCCCTCCACCTTCCCCAGCATTATTGTTTTTTCCAAAGAGTCCTCTCTTCTCATGATGTGTCCAAAGTATGGCAGTCTCAGTTTAGTCATCTTAGCTTCGAGGGAGGTTTCTGGCTTGATCTGCTCTAGGACCCACTTGTTTGTCCTTTTGATGTCCATGGGATCTTCAGCACTCTTCTCCAGCACCACATCTCAAATAAATTGATTTTCCCCCTCCTATCATCTTTCTTAACTGTGCAACTCTCACATCCATACATGATAATAGGGAATATGATGGCTTGTATGAATCCAACTTTTGTTCTGAGTTGTATATCTTTGCATTTTAGGATCTTTTCTAGTTCTTTCATAGCCACTCTCCCCATTCTTAATCTTTTCCTGATTTCCTGACTGCAGTCCCTATTTCTATCAATGTTTGATCCCAGGTATGGGAATTCTTTTACTATTTCTATTTCTTCATTGTCAAGGTTGAACTTGTGAAGGTCCTCGGTGAGCATTATTTTTATTTTATCTTCAGCATTAAGCCTGCTTTTGCACTTTTCTTCTTTGCTCTTCCTTAATAGGTGTTCCAGGTCTGTGAGGTTTTCTGCTAGTATTGTGGTGTCATCTGCATATCTTAGATTGTTGCTATTCCTTCCTCCTATTTTCACTCCTCCTTCTTCTGTGTCCAGGCCTGTTTTTCTTATAATATGTTCTGCATGCAAGTTGAGCAGATAGAGTGAAAGGATGCAACCTTATTCGACCCCTTTACTAATTGGGAACCATTCTGTTTCTCCTTGTTCTGTTCTGACAGTACCCTCTTGTCTTAAGTACAGATTCCTCTTCAGGACTATCAGATGTGTTGGCACTCCCATGTCTTTAAGGGCATTCCATAGTCTTTCATGGTCTATGCAGTCAAAGGCTTTACTATAGTCTCTAAAGCACATGCTTGTTTTCTTTTGGAATTTCCTGGTGTGCTCTATTAGCCACCATATGTTTGCAATGTGATCTCTAGTGCTTCTTTCTTTCCTGAATTCTGCTTGGACCTCTGGGATTTCTCTTTCCATGTATGGTTGGAGTCTATGTTGCAGAATTTTGAGCATGATTTTGCTTGGGTGTGAGATCCGTGCTATGGTCCTTTAGTTGCTGCAGTTTCTTGTGCTTCCCTTTTTGTGGATGGGGATGTATATTGATCGCTTCCAATCTGTTGGCCATTGGTTTGTTTTCTATATCTGTTGACATATGTTGGTTAGCACTAGAGTTGACTGTGTCAATGTGCATTGCAGCAGTTCAATTGGAATATCATCTGTTCCTGGTGATTTGTTTTTCACTATTTCTCTTATTACAGTTTCCACCTCACTTTTTAGAATTTGGGGTTCATCTTCATATGGTTCTTCATTCCATGTGTCCTTCATTTTGTCATCTCTTTTGAATAATTCTTCTGTGTATTGCATCAAATGTCTTTTTTATTCCTCCCTGGTCTTGAATTATGTTGTTTTTATTGTCATAGAGCATCCTGGTCGTTGGTTTGAATTTTCCTTTGATTTCTTGGATTTTGTGAAATAGGTCTCTTGTTCTTCCCTTTTTGTTGTTGTCTTTATTTCTTTGCATTGGTTGTTGTAGCAATTTTCTTTATCTTTGTGCACAAGCCATTGTACTGTTGCATTCATAATTCTTAGTTTGTTCCTATCACCCTTTTGTTTGTCTTCTCTTCTTTTCTTTATTGTTTGTAGGGTTTTTTCTGTCATCCATGGTGTTTTCTCTTTCTTTTTGTTTATTGAAAGTGTCTGTCTGCATTCTTCTTTTATTATGTCTCTGGCTTCAGACCATAGTTCCTCTGGTACTTGGTCTATTATGCTTAGTAGTGCGAATCTGTTTCTTATGTTATTAGTAAATTCTGTTGAGATATTATTTAGATCATACTTTGGTATAATCACTGTTTTTCTTCTTCTTGAGTCTTAATCTTATTTTTGTTATGAGTAATTCATGATGTGTGCCACAGTCAGTGCCTGGTCTAGTCTTGGCCACCAGTATAGAGTTCAGCCATCTTTTATTTCCAATTATATAATCTATTTGATTTTTGTGTTGACCATCTGGTGATATCCATGTGTGTAGCCTTCTTTCTGGTTGTATGAAAAATGTGTTTGCAATGAATAGGTTGTTGGCTTCACAAAAATCTATGAGACGCTCACCTACTTCATTTCTTTTGCCTAATCCAAATCTGCCTACTGTTTTTGATTCTTCTTTGCTTTCAACTTTTGCGTCTCCAATTATCAGCTTGACAATTTGTGTTGGTGTTCTGTCATTCCTGTACTCTTTCATAGAATCTTTCAATTCTTTCCTGTTCTGCCTCTGTGGTTGGTGCATATATTTGGATTATGGTGCTATTCATAGATTTACCATGGAGCCTTACTGAAATGATTCGGTCTGATTTTGCATTGTATCCTCTGACTACTTTTGCCACATCTTTTCTTAGTATGAAAGCTACCCTGTTTCTTCTTGTCTTTTCATTGCCTGAGTAGAACACTGTGTGGTTGTTTGATTCAAAGTGGCCCATTCCTGTCCATTGTAACTCACTTACCCCAAGTATTGCTATGTTCATATGTTCTATTTCCATTTTTACTATGTCCAGCTTCCCTTGGCTCATACTCCTCACAATCCATGTCCCTGTTTTATGTGAAATACTGCTTTGGATGCAATTTGCCTTCCTAAGGCTGTTTGTTATTTGTCTTGGCATCTTTCTTGTGCCCTTGGCTAATCTTGCAAAAGTGATATCCCTTTATCTCCCTCTCCTTCCCTTTCTGTTAATGCCCTGATCCTGCCTGTGTCTCACTTGGGGTGTGTCATAATAGGATTTACTAGGTGATGAGGTTACACAAGGAGGGCCACTTACACCTCCTTGTGCGCAGTGCTAACCAATGTTAGCTATGGTGTCACTACAGTGCACTCCTGTCAGTAACACCCACCACTACTGCTGCTGCCCAGTAGCTGTTTGTCTCCCTATATTATTCCTCCTGTTTGTTTGCTTTCCTACCCATCCCCTTATGCCTCCCTGGGCTTCCCTCCTTCCCTTCCCTTGTGTCCTCCCTCCTTTAGTGCATTCCCATCCCCACCCCCTCCTTCTTTTATTTTCTTTACTTCTTTCTCCATGGTTGGGAGAGAGCAGAAATAGCTGGTCACTTTCTTCCTTCTTCCACTCGCCCGCCTGATTTTTCGGCAGCACTCTGTTCTCCTGCTCTGCTGGGAGTGGAGAATGGGCTGAGTTGGTGCTTTGCCTCTTTCTCCCCTGCCTCTCCGATGGTCCTAGTCTCTAGAGAAGGACACAATTTCTAGACAGAGGGGACAGGAGAAAGAAATAATCACTAACCCTGATGGCACTCCTGCTTCTGCTTAAGTGGTGGCAAAAAGCTTGCTCCAAATAAAGGACAAAAAGAATAAAAATGATTGTAAGTTACCAAAGAGAGCCAGCATGGTATCATGGTTTGAATGTTGGACTACAGCTCGGTTGGGATTTGTAACCTGAGTGTAAATGTCCAGATGTGGGAAAGTGGCAGAGGGTACCGCAGGTCACTTTGCAGCCTGCTAGCTGGGAAAGTTGTATGCGGCTGGTACTCAAAACAAGTTAAAAGTGTCCAAGGTCAGGATGTGTCTGAGAACATGTAGACAAGTTGTAAACACATTATGTCATCATGTTTGGGGAACAACAATCCATGTGACACAGGAAAAATTACAGGAAAAGGCTGGACTTAGAGGCTACAAGGCAAGATTTTATAAAACACTGAGATCACAGCATGTTGTTGCTGTGTGCTCTGCTCTGCTGATGATTGCTTAAGATAGCTCAGCTCAGTTTAGCTGGCTGGTTAGCTCTTCTTATTGTTGTTGTTCCTGAACAGTGGTGATTGTATATAGTTTTCTTTGTATATACTGCAACTGAAGAATAAAGTGCCTCTTTGGAGTTAAACCTGTTGTCGGTCTGTTTCCTGGGAGACTGAAAGGATACATTCCAGAGCAACAGTGAGACAGCTCCAAGGTCTCCTAGTGTTCTTCCCAGCAAAGTGAAATTAGCTTCCGAATTACTATGGACCTTATCCCACGCTGCTCTCAAAAGTGGCAAGAAAGCGATATGAGCATCATTGCAGTACTATAGCGCTAGTATAAATATGGCGCTAGCGCTATAATAGCACTATGGATAAGCTAGCGCTATTGCAATGCCCGCTGAAACCGACATTCAAAAGAACCCGAATGATGCTGCATTCCGAGTGGTTTCTTGTTGGATTCTGAGCGACGTCGTGTGATCACCCGGAAAACTATAGCGCTATAGCGCCTGATTCTTAGCGGATTCTGAGCGACGTCGTGTGATCACCCGGAAAACTATAGCGCTATAGCGCCTGATTCTTAGCCGATTCTGAGCGACGTCATGTGATCACCTGGGAATGTATAGCGCTATAGCGCCTGATTCTTAGTGGATTCTTGCTGCTTTTGGCCCCATGGGATAAGGTCCTTTGTCTGCATACTCAATTGCTACAACAAGCTCTGGAGACCAGGGTTCAAATCTGAACATGTGCAAAAGGAGCATCATATTTCACGAACATGCCACATTGCTATCAGAAGTTTTTAATTTAGAAGATCAGATCCATCAGTTTACCAGTTTGCTACAATATGGTTCTCTCTGTTCTACTACTTTTAAAAGTTCATTTGGAGGAATGAAAGGGAAAGGTGTTAAAAACAAGTCATATCAGACTAATCTTATCTCTTTTTTTTATAGATGATGATGATGATGATGCAGGACATTTACAAGCCAGGAAAGGAACCAAACTCTCTTCTCAACAGAGTCAAAGTGTTTCCAAATACATTGGATTCAGATGATTCCTGCACTCTATGATCCACTATCATATGCAGCTTAACTGGAGAGTATTGATGTCTATAAATGGTTCTAGTGTCTTTCAAATTTGCCAACTATCAAAATTCTGGCACTTGGGAAGGTACATAAGCAGATACTAAAGTAAACCTAGGGAGTTGTTTTAGTAGTTTCTGGTGAGTTTTTTCTGATGAGTTTGGCATAGGGTTCAACACTTCTGAGAGGTATGGAGGACAATTTATCACAGAGGCAGTATGGTGTAGTGGTTAGAGGTTGGACTAATGGTACATCTACACTGTAAAATTAATAATGCAATTTGACACCACTCTAAGTGCTACAGTTCCATCCTATGGAAGCACACGATTTGTAGTTTGACAAGGTCTTTAGCCTTCTCTTCCAAGGAGTGCTGGTGCCTCACAAAAACAAGTCCCAGGATTTTGTAGGATGGAGCCATGACAAAGTGGTGTCAAACTGCATTCTTTTTACAGTGTTGTTGCATCCTGAAATTTGGAGGATATGGATTCTAATCATTCTGAATCATTAACCTCATTGGTCGAGTGACTCTCTTACACAGGGTTGTCTGAAGATTAAAATGGGAATGAGCACACCTTGTGCTCATTGAAGTAAGGGTAAAATATTTGTGTAACTAATGAAAATAAAATAGAAATGCAGGCTGTGCAAAAACCATAGTGAGAGCTTTGGATAGTTACTTTGAAGAAAAAATAATGTAATAACATGCTGAAGCCATTATGACAGAAGTAGATGATAATATTCTGGATCCCAGAACTTTTTCCTACCACTGTTCATTTATGGACAGTTTCAAACCATGGTTATATTCATTCTCTGAAAAATAGCTTTCCAAGCTCTACTGCTAGCAACTCCAAGAACCTGGAGCAGGCTGTGTGTTTTTACTTTGGATCTGTTAATGACCCAAACCTCTGCTACAGAAAAGGCTTGTGTCAGGTGACTGAAAAATGCAGTAGATTCAAGGAAATTCATTTAGTAAATTCAGCGCTTTTTTATGCCTCAGCAGAAATTGAAAGCATTTAGCTTTCAGGCAGTGCTGCACAGCTGGGAAAACAAAAACAATTTGCTTAGAAGGACCATTCATTTTTTTAAAATAAGCATTTCATTATGATTTTGATTGGCATCTTTTTCCTTATCTGACTGACAATCACTTCCTCTGATGCAGTGAAAGTACTTTTTGAAAAAAGTAATCTTACAAGCTCTCTTTGCATTTTTATACAGCTTTCATTTTGCAGAGCTTGATATCATTACTTTTTTTGAACTATAACTTCCTGACTCCCCCAGCTAACATGCCTACTGCTGTAGTCCAAAACAGTAACTTTTCTAGCCTGTTCATCTTCCCATGATATTCCCCATAGAGGTAACTGAACCTAGACTGCTTCTTTGTGGTGGGACAGTGGCATAAAAACATTCAGATAGACCTAGGCTTATGTGGCTTTTATCCTGGATCAAACTGAAAATATATCTTGATGTTAATGTTTACTCTCCAGGCTTGTGGTGAAGGCTGTTGTAGAGACTTGGGAATGAACATCTAAAATCAAGCAGATATGTATTTGGATAAGAGGCACTTAGGATCCTCTTAGCAAATTGTTGATTGTGTTCTCAGTGAGCAGAGCACAGACATTCAGTTTGCCTGTCTATTGCACTGAGATGCTAAAGTAAGCACCTGACAGCAGGCGCTTTTGAATCAGATATCCAGAAAATGAAAATCAAAGTCTCATATCCCTTTCACTTTGGATGTGCATGTGCATATATTTAGTGTGTGTAGTCCTCCAGATCCTTTAAATTATTGTTGTAAGCCGCCCTGATTGGGTCCCCAAAGGGCGGGATATAAATAAATTTTATTTTATTATTATTATCTCCCACCAAAATCCATCAGTATGGCCATTGGTGGTAGTTGTGTTCTAATCCACCTGGGATATGTCAGATTTGAGAAAATTGGTATACATACTAGCACCACCCTCTCCCTTAAAGCCTGATTTCATGCACTATGTTCATATGCTGTGATTTTAATTCTACAAGTCATAGTGTCAAAAGCACACAGGCAGGGCCCATTTAAATACTTTAGATTCACCTTCTCATACTTGAATGCACACCAGTTTGTAGGGCTGCCATCTGATGCTTCTGTGTTTTCAACAGCAGTCTTGTCTGCAAAGGTCAGCAGGCAATAGTTTTGATACAATGGAGGGGAAAAAACCATTATAACCTATTAATTGCTACAGATCATGCTTCTGTTAAAGACATTTCCTGCACTGTAGAAACTACTGGCTATATGGTTAAATGCATTTAGTGAAGATATTGTGGATACTGGCAGCTCACAAAGAGATAATGTGCCCTTCTCTGCTGTTAGGACCACAAAAGTGTGGCAATTACACATAAATAACACAAAAAGAGGGAACTAAAGCCCCATTTTATTATTCAGGCTGCTGCTAAATTGCACAAATAATGCAGTTTGATGCTGCTTTAATTTTCATGGTTCCATCATACGGAATCTTGGGGTTTGTAGTTTGTTGTTGAGAGCTCTCTGACAGAGAAGGCAAAGTGTTTCACAGAATTACAAATCCCAGAATTCCATAATATTGAGCCATGGCTGTTAAAGCGGTGTTAAACTGCATTTAGCATCTCAGTTCAATAGACAGGCAAACTGAATGGCTGTGCTCTGCTCAGTGAGAACACAATCAACAATTTGCTAAGAGGATCGTAAGTGCCTCTTATCCACATACATATCTGCTTGATTTTAGACTTCTGCTGTATAAATGCAGCCCTAGTGGGCTGAGAGCCTCCGTCACTTCACCATGGTGTAAATATCTGCTGATGGCATTACATTACACTTGTATTAGGCAACCCCCATATGGAATGCAGCACAATGTATGTGGCTAAATGATTAATGCACATGACTGACATTCTATTTCCCAACTGTGTTGTGCATTCCTAAGCTACTATTTGCACTTGATTGTGCTACCACACAGGCAACAATTCTGGGTGCAAAACTTAGACTATCAAACATTGTCCACAAAATTCTCTTTACATGGGTATCACAATTTATACCATCATACATCATCAAAAAGATGCTGGCCAATAACTGCAGTGGCTTATTTCCAACTGATTACTCAAATGTTAGCAATTGGGAGGAAAAATCTTGGAAAATAAACATGGCAAGAGAATGAGCAAAGAATAGCATAGGCTGGCAATTATGTGAGCACTCACAGGCTATATTGTTGTACAGGAGTGGGGAAACAATGCCTTGTGTTCTCTACCCATTGTCCTGCTAAAAGAATGTGTAAGCAACTTGATGCCTTCCAAATTTTGGAACTACAACTCCAGTAATCCCCAGCCACTATAGCCAATGGCCTGTAATCCAAAACAACTGGTGGGCATCATGTCACCCCCCACCCGTTATGGGGGAAAAGGTCTCATTTATAGAAATAGGACCTTTTTTTTGAAGCCAAATTCCTATGATGGTTAGGGGACAGGACACAACTAGGGAGGGAAAGAGCTATGCAAGGGGCTAAAGATAAAGTATAGTGCTAGAAAAAGCAAACAAAATACTGTGACATAAATTTCTTCTTTGGTTCTTCACTGGCTGTGCCTAACAACCTTCACATAAGGCAGTGATCTTGAAACCAATTGATTTAAAACTGAAGAAATGACCATGGAAGCATGTATATCTGTGGAAATTATGGAAGGAGAGGGTTTTTTAAATGATTGATTGAATAATCAAGCTGATGGAGACCACTCTGATAATTCAAAAGGAAAGAGCCAGTTTGGCTAAATTAAGTGAATCTGGCAAGCATCACTATACAAATGCTGGCCAGAATCTTGTTGGGGTGTTCTGTCTTCATAAGTGGATGTGTCTGTGGGAATTAGAATTGCACTGTTGTGTAACATCACTATCCAGTAAAGGGTTGCTGTTATGTTACTTTGTAGCAGTGCTGCAAACTGTCCAGTGTGCAATGGTACCTAATGCCCAGTTGGACCAATGAACAACAAGACTGATGCTCATCAGGCACCAGTGTGCAAAGACACTCTTGCTGGTGTCCTCTTAGATATCTTTGCAATTTCCTAGCACCTATGCAACTTAATGAGGTATGTACAGTTGGATTATGTAAAAGTTCATATAGGATTCTAGAAATATTCAAAAGTCTGGGTCTAGCACAACTGAGAAACTGTAAAAATCAAACTGGTTAGTTTTCAGGATCTAGTGGTCTGATTAGTTTTGGTTAGGGACAGACAAATCACCTTCACTTTCTCTCACGTGAAGGTTTGCAAACATAGAGAATCTGAATGAAGAATGAACTGAAACAAACTAAATTTGCATCCACTCTTAAAGGATGGACAAAGTTGTTAGCTTTTCTCTCTCCCATGTTCAGAATTGTAATTAAAAAAATCCCTAACTGAAATGAAATTCTCATTCATCCATAGATTGAGTCAGGAACCTGACGAAGTATTCTTGGGTGAAACTGAAGTGACTTGCAGCCAAGGACCCTTTCACAGGATGCAATTTTATAGCTCTTTGATTCCACTTTAACTGTCCTGATTTAATACTATGGAATCATGTGATCTGTAGTTTCCTGAAATATTTTATATTCTCCATAGAGAGTTCCAGTGCCTTCTCAGACTACAGAACCCAGGATTCCATAGAATGCTGTCACGGTGAGAGGAGATAAAATGGAGTAACCATTGCTTTCCGCTTTTGTAATCTTGCTTACTTTTGCTTACTCAGCTCAATTTGCTCAAATAAGGAGTTAGGAAGTTGAAGCATGCTTTGAGATATGCAGCGGATCAGGAGTTGTGTGATCAGCTTGTGAACAGAGCATGCAACCAATCAGTAGCTGACACAGTAGATGTTTGTAACCAATCAGTTTAAACTTATGATAAGTGATTGTATAAAAGTTTTGGAAAACAATAGCTGGGCGCAATAGTACCTTGAGTACCATCTTGGCATGCTGCCGCCCTGGCCAGAAATAAAGAAGGTGTTTTGCTTTGGACCAATTCGGACTCTCTTGTCTTCAATCTGGGGATTAACTCTGCTACAACGGCAGTACTATAATTTTGTGGTGTGAAAGGACCTCACAAAAAATCAGATTCCTTGATGTTTGCTTAATCAGAACCACACTTAAATCCAAACACCTCAAATAGGACTAGATACCCAGGTTCAACATCCTGTTCAGCAAAAAATCTTACTATTGAAATCTTGGACAATTCCTCTATCCCACCCCTCTACCAAAGCAGGCATGGCCAAAGATAACTTCTTGTGGTATTTAAACATACTGTATTAGTTTCCAGCACAATTTAAGGGGTTGGATGCTCACCTTTAAAGTCCTAATATGCTCTTGAACTGGGGCATCTGAATGTTTTTCCACAACAATACAGGCTGGTCATAGAGTCACCTGGGTGAAAACTGTGCTGCCTGCAGGCCAATGTAGCCCTCAGCAGGGGTGATGATCCATTGGAGACCTCACAAAGACTGTACTGCTCTTATCCACAATTTTTGGGGAGAAAAGTAGTTCAATGAGGAAAATGTTAAAAGAGGGCAAGACCCTTTGTGTGTGCATGTGCTTTTGTGGTTATTTTATCATGTTTTTTTTTAGGGGATGCTCCTCACTGTGATACAGCCACTCCAATGCCCAGGTGATAACAGGAAGTGATGGATTGTCAGTTCCGTTTGCTGTGGGTGATGTCCTGTGGTCCTCCAGAGATCTAGAAGAGCTGAAAATTGGATGGTATGGTTTATCTAGGTTTATCCCATACAGTAATGGGTTCATCAAAATCCTTGTCCTTAACTCATGTATTCCTTCTATATGAGGTGAGGTGCCACACAAAGGAGGGCTTCTCAGGATTGGTTCCCCTATTATGGAATTATTTCCCCATACACAGTACTGTATTCTTTTAATTTTCTTTCAGGGTGAGACACTACTGCCAGGACAGAATACAATTGTCCCTCCGTTTTCATGGGCGATCCGTTCCGGACCCCCCCCCCCCCAAAATGGAGATTTGACAATAGTCAAGTACCATAGGTTTGAATGGGGCATATCATTTGTAAAGCAGGATGCTGAACATATCATTTATAAAGCAGAATGAGACTTGGAGGCATGAAAATTGGAGGAAGGAACACCAACAATTTAAGATATATGGTTGACACTAGCAGAAAATAGCAAAGACTTGGAACCATTGTTGTAAAAGTCAAGGAAGGAAGTGAAAAGACAGGTTTACAGTTCAACATTAAGAAAACATTACTAATAATGACAGATGGTTTGCCTAACTTTAATGCAGATGATGAAGACACTGAAATAATTAAAGATTTTCCACACCTAGGCTTTGTCATTAAGCACAATGTTGACTACAGTTAGAAGGGCAGCTATGAAGGAACAAGACAAGTAGACGAGATCTTGAAATGTCAATATATATTACTGAATGCTAAAGTTAGCATTGTCCATTCCATTGTATTTTCTATTTCTATGTATGGTTGTGAAAGATGGACAGTGAAGAAAGCTGGCAGGAATAAAATCAACTCATTTGAGATGTGGAGCTGGAGAAGAATTCTATGGATATAATGGACTACTAAAAACACAAATAAATGGGTCATAGGGCAAATCAAACTTGAACTTTGCCTAGAAGTCAAAATGTCTATACTAAGACTGTCGTACATTGGCCAGATCATGACTTAGTAGAAAAGACAATAATGCTTGGTAAGGTAGGAGGCAGTAAGAAAAGTGGAAAACCCCATTCCAGATGGATAGCCTCAATCGAGGAAGCCACAGCCCTGAGTCTGCAGGACCTGAGCAAGGCTGTTGATGATATGGTAACCTGGAGGTCTCTCATTCAGTCAGTCATCTTAAACTGAAGTTGACTTGATGGCAGTAAACAACAAATAAGAATTTCTCCTCCGCTGATTTTTTTTTAAACGCAGCTTCTATATCATGGAAGGATTTCTTTCAGTAGGTCTAAAGGCCAATTTTGCCCCCTTAGATCCCACTACAGGCTACACTCTTCCGTGACTGCATGCCATCAAAATTTGACAATATTTGCATGAACCAGAGACAGGGAAATTTCCTTCCAGGTTATCAAAACCTGGGAGCAGGCATCTTCTTTTACATTAAAATTGTCCCTGAAGCTTTGGGAAGCACAGGTCTGTAAACTAACTGCCCAATTGCTAACTACCTTGTTTTAGCATCAAAATGCAGTTTGTTTTATTGCCTCACTATTGAAATCCAATGGCAGAGCACTGACTTCAGTGGCAGTGGATCCTGTGGGCACAGGCACAGCCTGCGGGCTGAGGTTTTCAACCCCTATTCTCTATATTACTTTTTTTTATTTATCTTTTGCTTAAATATTTTTTAAAGCTGGCTGCACAGCATCAGTCTATAAGCTGCCTATAAGCTGCCCCAGGGGAGTGTGTGTTTTTTTGATGTTACTTTAAGAAAACCATCAACAAAAATAAAATGAAATAAAATGTATATAGCTCTGAGCTCCTTTTTTGGGGGGGAAGCATAAAAATATTAACAATAATTGTTCCTATTTATTAGGATGCTCTGATTATATGAACTTAATGAATAATTTCCCCACATTGAAAAATCACATCAGTCAGTACATGGAAGAATAATACTTACAATTTTGCTTCCTGACCATAGTTCCAGATGAGAACTTGTATTTTATTTACTTCACTTACAACATTACTATGCACATTTTCTCAGATGTAAAATCCAGTGTTTAATGGAGTTTACTTCACGTAAGCCCCCATTGTTACTCATGACTAAGTACAGTTGCCTTTCCCCTTCATTATCAGTCTCCATTAGTGTCAAATCAAATCTTACCCAGCAGCCTTCCCCAAATCATGTTATTACTAATATTGACATATGAATTATTTTCAGTAGGTTGGTGGTTTTAGTCCATCTGCTAGCAGCTCCAGCAATACAATTCTGCACTGCAATTGATCCACATCTGCGATGCTTTGTACAAGGATTCATTGTAATGACATATTGCTAAGTGGAAGCAACGTTGGATTGGTTTGAAAGTCCATGTGATTGTTAGATGGGGATAGTGGTGGAGACTCTGCATATAAAAAACAACACTCAGCCATGAACCCACTGGGCGACCTTGGGCAACTCACACCCGTTCAGTCTCAGAGGAAGGCAAGGGCAACTCCCCCCCCCCGAACAAATTCTGCCAAGAAAACCCTGTGCTAGGGCTGCCAGAAGTCAGAAATGACTTGAAGGCACAGAACTGAGTAGGGCCACCATTGCTAGCAAATAATGGGAATTTTTAGTCACCTTTTCAAATTACCTTTAAAGGTACTAGGGATGGGGGATCAGAGTGATTTCAGTGGACATTTTCATTACTGCCATTCTTTTATCAATTAAATTTATTTGTAAGCAAAAAAAGCTAATAGACTTATAATGAGTAGTGCAATGTCAGCACAACATGTTACTTTAAAAAAATTGCAAACAATAGGGAAAGCAAATTACTTGCCTTACATTTACAATTTACAGTTCTATCTCACTTCCATGTTCTTGCCAAATGAGGGCAATGCTTTCTGTTCATCTAATGTAGTCATTTTGGGATTACAGCTTCCTGAATTCATACAGTGGCTCTGGTGGCTAGGGGAATCTGAAAACTTCTGCCAAAAAGTCCCAACCTCTGGCCCTGTTGTAGGAGAATTTTTGCAAGGCATTACAAAGGGACCTTCCTCCTATTTAATTTTATTCTATTACCAAACTCCTTTCTCATTTTAAAAAAAATCTGTACTTTTTGGTGTGCAAAATGTTTGATTGAAAATTCTTCTTCTCCCACAAACAATCAAACCCCACAGTGATTGCTGTCCTTTCTGTGATGATCCCTTGCATTCATCAGGAATGATAAATGATACCATGTAGACAGGAATTTTCAGGGGTTGTTTGTTCACAGGATGACACTCTTCTGAAAATATTCTAAAGCCTGAATTTCAGCATTGCTTAAGAGGCAGACTAAGGGGGGATGCAGACCGGCACTTTAGGCTGACCTAGGGGTGGAGTTGGGGCAGAGCAATTGCACGCCAGCTGCCCCAACTCCACCCTGACCCCGCCCCAATGCCACGCACCTGACCACATGGCATATGGCATCAGGGCACCCTCTTGGTGCAGCGTGCGTATATGCTGCACCAAAAGGGTGCAAAAGAGCCATGGCAGTGGCTCAAAGGGCGGCTTTTGGTCACCCCAAAAGGGAGCGGCATTTGCCTGCTCTTTGGGGGGTGACAAAAAGGAGGATTGGGGCCATGGCGTGTGGCTGCTGCAGCCTCAATCCACTGCACTCAGGGGCGGCACAGAGCCACCCCTTATGGGCCTTCTGTATCAGCTGAGACAGGGTATCTAGACCATCCTTACATACATACAGATACCCTAAAGGCACCAGATCCTGTGTGATCTTGGAAGCTAAGAAAGGTCAATTAGTTAGCACCTGAATGGGAAACCATCAATGACTACCAGGTGCTAAAGGCTATGGGCCTTTGCAGACTGCCAGAAATAGTGCAAATTGAGTCCACTTTAAGGGTTAGGGTTAGGGAATCATGGGAAGTGTATTTTATTGTGGCACCAGAGCTCTCTGACAGAGAAGGCTCAATGTCTCAGGAAAAAAACAATTCGCATGATTCCCTAGCACTAACCCTAACCTTTAAAGTGGACTCAATTTGCACTATTTCTGGCAGTCTGCAAAGGCCCTATATTTCAGAGGAAGGAACTGGCAAAACCACCATTGAAAAGGAGTGTCCCCCCTGCTCCTTTTTGGCCTGGCTCTACCTTATTGGGGTGTGCTTGGCATGACTTCTGAATGTGTTCAGGGTGTGCGTCATGTAAATGCCATGCCCCCGATGCGGCCTGACAACCCACTCCTCTCAGACCAGGATGGGTTCCCTATGAGAGTTCACAATCTGTTGGATTTTTACATTGCAGATATATTTGTATTTCCCATATAAAATTTAATAAATTTAGCCCTAGTTCAAATGATGTTCCCAAATGCCACCTCTTTATTTCCATTCCCAATGTCAACTGGTTTATGCAATATAGTAGGTAACACAACTTGGGTCTTGGTTTGTTCTTATTCTTATTTATGAGATGAGGAAACTCCACACACTTTACCCCCACAGCTGCCATGCTCTGTTCCACTTACCTAGCATGGCCAATGGTAATGGAGTATGGGAGCTGGATTCCAATAGATCTTGCAGGCCAAAGATTCCCCAACTTTGTCCTATGTGAGGATCTGATGTGGATCTAATGCTGGAAAAATTCCTGGAATATTGGATGTATAGCATTATTGTTTGACCTTGTTAAAAGGGCAGACAGACCCTTGGAGGTGAGAAAAGCATATTTAGAAGGTAAAGTTGTGAAGTTAAGTCCATAGCACGAAGGATGATTGTTAAGAAAGAGTGATAGTGCCAGTAACAAAAGCCAAAGTCCATGATCATGATTTTGGTCCAACACTTACGAAAATAATTTTCTACTGGTGTTATCAAATGGAACCAAAAAAGAGGTGGCCTCAAGTGCCTGAATGTTAAAAGTTATTAAAATTAGAGTATGCTACTTTGTTTGAACTTCTGACATTTAATGGAGCTTTGCACTGACAACTACATTACTAGTTATTATAAGGCAGTGAAGACTGATATTATAATCATTCATGAAAACCTGCACCAGACTCAACAGCTCCCAGAACCTGATTCATTTTGATTAAAATGTCAGACTGAAATTCAGACAATGTGACAATTTATTTATTTATTTTAAAAATTAAGAACTCTTTTTTCTTTATTAAAATTCAAGCAGCAAATGTGACAAGTATGACTATGCTTTTCCCAGAATAATTGATTTCAAAGATTTGCTTTTTTAAAGCCTTGATTCAAGAAGCTTTTCTTCTGATGAAGTGAGCTTTAGTCTACAAAAGTGAAACACTGCAATTTTGTTTCATTTTTAATGTCTATAAGACTGTGGTCAAGATCTGGCTGTGTTTGGACTGCAGATTCTATCAGCCCTGGTTAGCAGAAACAATGGAAATGGAATGCATAGGAGCTGTACCTCAATTATATTTAGTGGATCATAAGTTCCTAATCCCTGATTGTGACAGATTTTGCCTCAGTGCAAGATTCTCTGAAAATCAGCACATTGTCAGTTTATTAATTGACCTTTTGCTGTGTCAAGCTAGATCTTTCCTTCCCATCAAGAATAATTCCTGGACAATGCTGTGATTGACCACAGTATATATACAGTCAGTCCTCGTTATCCATGGATTCAAGCATCCATGGCTTGAAAATATTTTTTAAAAATTCCAAAAATCAGACCTTGATTTTTGCCATTTTATAGAAGGGACACCAATTTACTTGCCATTGTATTTAATGGGACTTGAGCATCCACGGATTTTGGTATCCTTGGTGGTTCCTTGAATCAAACCCGAGTGGATACCAAGGGCCCATTGTATACAACTTTAAAACAGCAGAGACACTTCAGTACCAAGGTATGCAGTTCCTTTACTTATAAAAGCTCTGGTATATAAAATCAATTGTGACGGCTTTCACATCTGCACTGCAGAAATAATGCAGTTTGACACCACTTTAACAGCCATGGCTCAGTGCTATGGATTCATAGGATCTGTAGCTGGTTGTGAAACAGAGCTGTCTGATAGAGAAGGCTAAAGTCTCACAAAACTGCAAATCCCAGAATTTCATAGCACTGAACCAAAAAAATTAAAGTGGCATCAAACTGCATTATTTCTGCAGTGCTGATGCAACCAAGATTGCAATACAAGAACTGCATGCCTGTACAACATCAGCCAGGGTGGGGTGGGGGCTCACCACTGAAGGCCCTGGAGCATTTGTTACAGTTACGCAATCCAGTTTTGACAACACCCAGAATCCTATGCCAGCTGGGGGCCTCCTGGGAGTTGTAGACTGAAAAAGGCAATTACTGCCAAAGATAATTACTGCCAAAGACATTTACTTGCTTAAAAAGAACAAGGGATGTCTAAATGCAGTTTGGTAATAGGGGTAGGGGGCAGAAGGGAGAGTGGGCTTGCTGGTGAGGCCATGTGGGCCACAGGTCCATAGGCCAGAGGTTCCTCTCTCCTGGTTTCCTTGTTTCACCTTCTATATGAAATTTGGGTTCTCTCACACTGTTTAATCTCATAGCAACTCTATAAATAATGAGAAACATCTTCTTCCAGAACCTCAGATTCACTTGCTGTTGTGTAATTATAGGATGAACTTTAATTTATACCCAGGAGATCAGTTTTGCTAACATAAAAGAGGGGAAGGAAGAGGGACAGACATTTGTGCATGGTTGTATCTATAAAAGATTCACTTTATTCCCCCCCCCCATTCAAAATTTCTACACTGCTGCTGTTACCTCATAAATTGTAATGAAACTTCCATGGCCGAAAAGAAAAGTCTGAGGAGAACAGGCTGTTTACAAAAGAGTCCACAGGGAAAGCTGGATTTTGTGGAAGAAAGAATGCCAGCTTTAAAAAGAGGTTCTGGCAATAGACAGCTTTTGTTGGACAGTAGCAAAAGGCCCATCATATTTGGTAAGCAGGGAAAAGGGATGGGAGAGGAGAGTTACATCTTAAATGAACAGAGTTAATGCTAGTTTCAGGTTTCATAGACGCATACCCTTCAACATGTCACAGCTGAAAACCAGGGATCATGTGGCCAACTGATATCAGAGTGTAATCAAGATAACAAAAAGATATTAATGAGGAAGAACACACAAGGTAGGAGAGTCTGCAGGAGTTTGCCTGAGCCTCCTGGGAAGATACCACTCCCTCCTCTCCCTTCCTCTCCCTGAGTTAATTGAATGCAAACTACTTTTGCATTTTGAAATAAGTTTGCAGCGACTGAAGTAAACTGACGATGAAGTGGAAAATGGGAGGATGACAGGGAAACTGGGATATTTTAAAGCAGCTGGAAAAGTGGAACAATTTAAGATTAATTATGACCTTCCTTGCCAAATTGAGGCAATTGGATTGTAGAGAAAAAAGGGGAAATGATCAAATTAGCACAAAGCTGCTATAAAATCTGCTTCCTACAGATTCCTAAGAAGAATATTTAGTTTAATGGGAAGGGCTAATCAACCTAAAGCAGGTATGAGGAACCTCCAGCCCGTGGGTGGACTACAGTCTCTGGGGCCTCCAGCAACTTTGTACCTTATTTCAAATCAGTAATGGGAGAGAACAGATCCAATCTCTTCCCATGCAGTGAGTTACTTCCTTAGGTCTTAGGGGTCCTTAGCTCGTATGGAGAAGCAAGCATTGTGGAGTTTTTCTAAGTCAGGAGTGAGACAACAACACATTCATTCATAGTATCCTTCTCCACTGTGGCCCTTTATATGTTTTGGATGACATCTTTCAGCATTCCTGGCCATTGGCCAGGCTGGCTGGGAGTCCAAAACATATCAGATCAGGGAAAACTACAGTTAACTTTGCGTAAGTTGGGCAACCTGCATCCTTTTGTCTAATTTCATGTGAAGTCAATGTCATTTGGCAGTGGGGACAGTGCAGACTCACTTTTACATGTTGGATCACTACTGTAGGAAACATTTTCTCTTCTACTTCTGTATCATGTATGCATGTGTGTTGGTGTGCATTCAAGAAGTGAAGAAGGTACAGAGGGTACACAGCCAGAAAGAGCTATGCAGTCCTGAAAACTGATTGCAGCCTCATATGCAAGCAGTGTCATCCTCACTCTCAGTGTCATCTAGTGCAAGGGGGTATGGCCAAAAGGCCATGCTCAATTTTTCTCCTTCCCTGGCACCCAGAGCAGCCCAGAAGGGGGGGGGGGAATGGAAGGAACAAGCCGGACAGGTGGGATGGGGGTCTGGGAGGGGTTCCTGCCTTTCTCTCATGAGTAGACCAAGACCCTAACTGGCCAAGGGAAGGCCAGAGCAGCCAGCCCCCCCTCCTGAAAACCCCAGGGATTCCTGGTGAGAATCTGCCTTCCCAGCAGTTGAGGTCCCACCCACCCCACGAGGAAGAGCCCTTTCCTCTGGCAGGGACCATCCGGGGGTGGGGTGGGGGAGGAGGATGACTCCTCCAGTGGCATCAAGGAAAAGAGAGAGGAATGCCCACCCACTCCAGGTGGCTCCTTCTCTCCGTGGATGGATTGTCTGAGTCAAGGGCCATGGAGTTTGGCCAGGGATCCAAAGGTCAGAAGCCAAGGTTGCTAAGGTAGGGCCACAGCTTCATGGGGTCAGTGAGCATCATCTGGGGTGGTGAATGGACACTATCGCCACCATTAGCCCCCATGCTGGGCCAAAGGTGGTAGAGGAGTTGGGGTGGGGGCACAGGGACTCTGGGCAGGTGTACCCTCAGACTGACATCATGGCCTCCATCTCCTCCCACCACTGCTGTTTCCTCGGGCCAGAGACAGAGTCAGGTGGGAGTGAAGATGGGTGGCTGGACAACCCTGGGGAGGTTCCAGGGGCCGCTGCTGCTTCTCTGCCTCACAAGCAGACTACTGCCACCATGTGGAATAAAGGCCAGATGCAATTGCTCCTCCCTCCCCTACAAGAGGACAGCCTGATTGGGTATCATCCCTTCTTCTGGGGTGTAATCCGGTGTGGGCCACTAATGATTCCTATTCCTAGTGATTCCTATTCCTATAAAGTGATTCCTATTCCTAGTGATGCCACCGGCCTCAGGTCTGCCCTAACATTAGGCAGAGTCAGGTGACAGTGAGTATTATGAAAGGGCAGAAAGTTTGCCAGTAGAGGTACTTCATTTGTTATTACTTTTCTATTGCCAGTTGAGAGGAGAGGTGTTTGCAGGATTTTCTACTTTATGTGTTCAAATAACTTGTCTGGATTCTGTTCTAGGCATCTTGTTTTGAGGATGAAGCACCATTTGTTACTTTGTATCAGAAAACAAAATGTTTTGTGACCACCCTAGAGGACTATGACCTCCAATTAACTTTTTCTTGAGTATCATTTTTTCCTTCATAGGAAAAAAAGTTTCATTCCTTCTGTGTGTGCTGCTTTGTAAGTAGCATTACCCAAAAAAGGTAGTGATGTTACTTGAGGTCCCCATTAACTGTGTCAGCATCTCCTTAAATGTTGGGGGAATTGCCTAGCTCAAGGAGGCTTGCAAGAGACTGGGTAACTTAAGGATCATTTGCATCTGTTTATATCAGTACTAACAGCTGGCGGGCTCCAAGTTTGAATATAAGATTTTTATTTAGAAATATGCAAGAGTGCAACCAAACACATGATAGCAATTCAAACAGAAACATCACACAGAGCTAACTGAAATAGAGGTATGGAAATTGGAGAGTGAATGCTTAGGACTGTAGAAGGATTAATATTTACCTGTTCTGAAAAGGAAACCATGGAAAGCTGACTGTGACTCAGATGGCATCTAAGAGCAACACAGTGAGTGGAAGAGGCTCTCATACACACAGGTGGCTAGAGCTGGGGCTGATATTTGTATCTGCTATCCTAGCCTTGTGGGGTGCTAGGTGCTATCTTGTAATATATTGAAGACTTGATGGTCTTAGCAGGGAATCAACAATGGGATTCAAGAATAATGGATGGTTTTAATTAGGGTAACAAAAACACCAGCTGGATTTAGAACAACTCTAAAATAGATGAATAGGGAAGTTGGCTGGGAACATGGCAAGGGTAAGTAGGAAGTATGCTCTTGCTTGCCTTAGTGCAGGGGTAGGCAACCTTTCCCCTTTAAGGGCCGAGGGACTTCAGCTCCCAGAATCCCAGGAGCTATTGGCCAACATGGGACTATTGGCCAACATGGCTGAGCCTTCTGGGAGCTGAAGTCCCTCTGCTCTTAAAGGGGAAAGGTTGCCTACCCCTGCCTTAGTGCAATGGGACCTTCTAGAAACCTTGGGGGGAGGACGGAGCAATCAGAAAACCTATTTAACTTTTATCTTGGTATCACCTGGATCTTCACATGTCTTTTAGTCTATGTGCCCTTCCCTTGACAAATTTTCCTTGTATTCCAAAGGTCACTGTGAATATGCAAATTATAGCCTAAAAAGTTTCTTATTGTGATGAATATTCTTGCCTCTCCTTCAGATAATCTATTAATTAGTTTATTCACTTAGGCTCTAAATTTTGGGGTTCTAAGGTTCAACGTCATGATACACTGTATATTAGCTATGCAAGTACTTTCCTCTTATATAAGTATCCTGCATGGTGATGGGCAGCAACAGCATGAGCAGCAGCAGCAAAAACAGCAACAACAATTTATACTTGAACTCATGTCTTTAATGTGCAAAGCTAATTTTTTATTCACTAATCATAACAGTTCTCCATCAGCCTTTGGATATTTATTTTGAAAAAAATCATCCTGTGTCATGTCGAATAATGTCATCTCTTTTCTGTTATAAGCAATGCCATTAAAATGTTGGAACAGGCAACTTTATTGATTACAAGGGAAGGCAGCCTAGATAGCTCATCTTTCAACTCTGCACTGTGGTCTCAACATAAAAACTGAAAATGCGGGGAATCCTAAGCAAGGCACCTTGATTGGTCACTTAAATCAAGAAATTTAGATGTGTGTGCCTTTTTAAAAATTGAATACATATACTTTATAGTCCCCAGTATTTGGAATTTCCTTAATCTGATTAACATCCAGGTGAGAGACTGTCCAGGGGTTCTGTATAAGGAACTGTGTAACCCATGGGTTCTAGCACATGGGTTGCAATGGGCAATCTGCAGGATTCTCCAGATTTTCCTAAGAGCCCTATTGATGAAAACAAATAGGCCTCCAAAGAGAGACTCTCAACATTCTTTGAGAACATGATTCTCCATTTTAAAGGAGTGGAGGGGGCTTTGTATATTTTGCAGGTCTAAAATAGCCCCTCCCTGTAACTGCCTTCTAATCCCTTCTGCGATGGGAAAATGAGCCAATGTAGCCAGAAAGGGTTGAGGAGAGTGGTTGAAAATGCAATGGGCAGAAGCACCTAGATTGTCCACTACTGCTGTAAACCATTCTCATCTACCTGAAAGCTGAGTGGAATAACTGTAATAATATTCCAATGATACATAATAAATGCAGAGCTGAATCCTAAATTATGGGGAAAGAACACCAAAAGAATAGATGATAAATGTAAGGTAATGAAGTCACACATCTTTTTAAATCATTTTTTTTTGTCTACTCTCCCTTTCCAATCTACTTTGCAAGTGCGGACAGAAAAAATCAGAAAAGCTGACAGGAAAGAAAAGGTATTTTTGTCTGAAAAATATAGACCAATTTCTGGAGCTTGGAGAGGATTCTAGTTGGATTACATCAGTGTGGTCAGTGGCCTTGATGGTTAGGGGATTTGCATCATTTGGATCACAGTTGAGGTTGACAGATGAGGTCACATGGGAGACACAAATAATTTGTATTTCTAAATCTGATCTTAGATTTGGGACTCAAATTGTTGGCTCTAAATCATTCCAAGCAAGTGGGCCACTTTTGGAGGCATCAGTTTGAGATCTGATCCTCATCTGTGGGTCTATGCACAATCCTTATGGAAGCCTTTGACAAGGTCCCTCATGATATCCTTGCAAAAAGGCTAATGAGCTAGACAATATGATTGTTAAGTAAATTTGTAATTGGTTAATCAACTGAACCCAAAGGGTACTCAACAATGGCTCCTCATCCTGGAGAGAAGTGACTAGCAGAGTGCCACAGCATTCTGTCCTGGGGTCAGTACTATTCAACATTTTTGTCAATGACTTGATTGATTGAACAGAGGGTATACTTATGAAATTTGCAGATGACACCAAATTAGGAGGGGAGCTAACATCCCAGAGGACAGAGTCAGAATTCAAACTTACCTTACTGGATTAGAGAGCTGTGTCAAAACTAACAAAATTAATTTCAAGAGAGAGAAATGTAAGGTACTTCACTTAAACTGTAAAAATGAAATGCACATAGATAGGATGGGTGATGCCTGGCTTGACAACAGTACACATGAAAAGGATCTAGGAGTCTTAGTAGACCACATGCTAAATATGAGTCAACAGTTTGATGTGGCAGCTTAAAAAAGTGAATGTGGTTCTAGGTTTCATTAATAGGAATATCATGTTTAGATCAAGAGAAGTAATAGTACTCCCCTATTCTGCTTTGGTCAGACCTCACATGGAATGTTGTGTCCAGTTCTGGGCACCACAATTCAAGAGGGATATTGACAAACTGGGGTGTATCCAAAGGAAAGTGACCAAAATGGTGAAAGATCTGGAAATCATGCCCTATGAGGAGCAGCTGAAAGAGCAAGGTATGTTTACCCTGGAGAAGAGAAGGAGAGGTGACATGATAGCCATGTTTAAATATTTGAAAGGATGTCATATTGAAGATGAAGAAAGCTTGTTTTCTGCTGCTTCCAAAACTAGCATACAGAGCAATGGATTCAAACTACAGGAAAAGAGAATCTACCTAAATATTAGGAACACCTTCCTGACAGTAAGAGCGGTTAGATAGTTGAATATGCTGTTTCAGACTGTGGCACAGTGTCCTTATTTTGAGGTTTTTAAACAGAGGCTGGATGTCCATTTGTTGGGGGTGCTTTGATTGTGTCTTCCTGTATGACAGGTGGTTGGACTGGATGGTCCTTGTGGTCTCTTTCGACTCTATGATTCTATGAAAGGGGAGAGACAAAATTATTTTACTGTTTTATTACTGCCCTGAGGCACAACTCAATAAAAATCCTATGCAGAACAATCAGTTGTCATTCTCTCATTTTCCTCTACCATTCCCCTAAATAATTGCATTACTATCTAACTTTGATGATACTTTTGTACCATTCTAAAGAAATGGGCACTCTTTTGGTTTTGCTGATTGTACAGCATATCTTATGCAGACCACAATTGATTCAAACATCCTTTCAGTTCCAACTGAGCAAGCTTCTTTCTGAAGCTGTATGCTTAGCACATGGCTGGAGCTTTATAGATCAATCTGAATATTTAAAATGAAGAGCACCTTTTCAGAAGGGCTGAGATAAATGTATAATCATCTAATACACAGGCCTGCAAAACTGAGGATCATAAAAACTTTTTAAAATGTATGCTGGTTTTATAGGATGTTCTGTATCCAAAAATGGATATTCTAAATCCAAAAATGACCTTGAATTTCTTCCATCACATACCATTTTTCATAACTTTCTTTGATATTTCTGTGTTGTAGTATGTGTCTGAATGAAATGATCCTACAAATAATTTTTCTGCAGAGTAAGAAAGGGCCCATAGTCCTCTAAATTGACTTTGAAAACACTTTAATTCATTAATAAGAAGTATAAAAATCTGTTCAAAAGCACTAAAAGAATTAGAGTACTGGACTAGGACTTGGGAGATCCTGCTTCAGCTCTCCCACTAAACTGTGAAACTGACAAGGTGACCATGGCCCATCCAATGTCTGTCAGCTTGATCTATGATCACACAGTTGTTGTGAGGATAAACTGAGGAGAAGAGCTATGTTTGCTTTGTTGTTGTTGTATGCCTTCAAGTTGATAGACAAATAGGCAAACCTATCATGGGATTTTCTTGGCATGACTTGTTTGCCTTTGTCTTCCTCTGAGACTGAGAGAATATGACTTACCCAAGGTCACCAAGTGGGTTTCCATGGTCCGGTGGAGATTCATAGTCCAGCACTCAAACCACTTCACCATACTGGCTCAGATTGTTTGCTACCTTGGGCTTATTGCTTTGAGTGGTCAGATCTGTTCTGATTTGGATACTGACTGATACAGATCAAGTAGATGTAACTTTGGCCCCTGTTTGTCCAGTGATAGTGGATACTTTCAATTTCTACAGCCCAGGAATGTGAATAGGATTATTGAAGAGTTAAGAGTGTGTGTTAGCTGTCCTTGCTGAGTTATTAAAAAAGTTTGAGGGAGATTGGTTGAATGGGTAGAGGGGGTGGTCAATGCTTGCTAAAACAAAGCAGAATGCCTTCTTGTTTGAATGAACTTATTATAAAATCATAGTTTTTTTTTTAAAAAAACCCACTCCCTGGATCCTACTATTCCAGATAATTATCAGCTGCTCTCTCATGTTATATTTTTGAGCAAGGTTCTGGAGTGTATGGTGGCTCTGAGCTCCAGGAGTTTCTGGATGAGACAGATTATCTAGATCCATTTCAATTTGTTTCAGGCCTGGATATATGACAGAGATGGCTTTGGTCACCGTTATAGATGACATTATCCAGGAACAGACAGTGTGTCCCTATTGGTTCTACTGGACTTCTCAGTGGCTTTTGATATCATCAGCCATGATATCCTTCTGGACCAGCTTGTTGGGATGGGAATTGAAGGCACTATTTTACAGTGGATTCTGGGATGAACCCAGAAGGTAGTGCTGGAGTACTACTATTGGATCTTGGCCATTGACCTGTCTCGTGGTTTGGTTCTGTCCCCCATGCTATTTTACATATCCATGAAACTGCTGGGATGGGTTCTCCAGAGTTTGGGGGTTTGGCGCCATAAGTATGTAGATAAAACTCAACTCTATTACTCCTTTCTACCACAGTCCAAGGAAGATGTTTGGTCCTACATCAATGCCTATCATCTGTAAAGAACTAGATGAGGGTGAACAAATAGAAATTTAATCCAGATAAAATGGGGGTGCTCCTAGTAAATTTAGGGAATAGGGATTCAGCTTGTGCTGAATTGGGTTATACTGCCCCAGCACATATAGGTTTGCAGCTTGGGTGTGCTCCTGAATTCAACTCTGAGCCTGGAAACTCAGGTTTCAGTGGTGATCAGGAGTGTATTTGTGCCATTAAGGCTTGTATGCCACCCGAACCTATTCCTTGATATGTCAGATCTGCCCATGGTAATTCATGCCTCACTTACATCCCAGTTGGATTACTGTAATACACTATATGTGGGGCTGATTTTGAAGAGTATTTGGAAACTTCAAGTAATCCAAAGAGTTGCAGCTAGATAGCTAACTGGGGCTAGTTACAGGGAGCACATAACTCCCTTATTGTAATTGTTCCACTGGCTACTAGTCTGTTTCTGGACACAATTTAAAGTGCTGTTTTTGACTGTAAAACCCTCTTCAACTTAGATCCAAGTTCTTTGAAAGACCATGTATGTATGTGCCCATATTTTGAGATCTGCAGGGGAGGCCCTTCTCTCTGTGCCATCACTCTCACAGGTACATTTTGTGAGAACATGGGAAAGGGCCTTCCCAATGGCTGCCCCTAGGCTCTGGAACTGTTTTTCCAGAGAGTTTAAACTGGCACTCTCCCTACTCTCTTTCCACAAACAGGTGAAAACTTTTCTGTTTCAACAGGCTTTTGAAGATTGACTGTACAAGGTCCATTCCAACTAAAATGTGCTGTGTTTTCTATTTGCTATCTTTGTTGTGCTGTTTTTTTAAATGGTTGATATTTTAAATGTTTATTTTTTGATAGTTTAATCACTTTTTAATTATTGTACTGTGTGAATTTTTAGCTATTTAAAAAAATTGTTGTAAGATGCCTTGAGTATTGAACTGGGGAAAAGGTGAGATATAAATAAATATGAGGAGGAGGAGGATAGTTGAAATTAAGATGTGATATACATTTAACTAATAATAAAATAATCATAATAGCAATAAAAGAGGCCTGAGCATATCTTTGGAAACACCAGGACATAAAACTCTACGAGACAGTAATTTGCAAATGGAAAAATATATTTGCTCTGTGCTTGAGTATAGTCATCTTATTTACAGTTGTTGCACATCTATGACTCATCCTGAACAATGAAAAAACAAAGCACAGCAGGGGGTATAGTGGTTTAACTAGATGGGTAATGAAGAATATTCTTTTTGTACATGCTGTGGCACTTCGTATCATTTTAGTTAATAAGCAGTATAATAAGCCAAAGACAGAGTGCTTCTTGGTTGTTTCTATTTCTAGAGTAATGAACACAAAGCAGATGTCATTGCTCTTGTTGCAAATGTAGTTGTCCAACAGCAACAACAACAACAACAATCCAATTTGGTCTGGCTCAAACTGCTATCTTATCAATTCCCAATTAGATGTTTGTCTTTTCATGACAAACTGATATGATATCCTATGTAAAATATTATTTTAAGGGGTGGATGGTTTTTTGGGAGTTATATTGTACTATTATTATATTTTAATGTTGTCAGCCATTCCTATTGTGTTTGCAGAGGGGTGGGATAAATAATAATAATAATAATAATAATAATAATAATAATAATAATAATAATAAATGGATATATATGGATTGCATATATTTCTAGCTCTTGTGAGGGTTTGCTATGGTCTCCTGTTTGAACTAATGATCAGGACAGGGATTACCCAGGACACTTCACTGCCCTGGAGTAAGAAATAGCACACTTCACTCAAGTCAAGAAGCTTAGTAGTTAGTAAAAAAATAAACTTTTTTTTTCACAGGGGAAAGGAAGTCTTTCAAGTATCTCTCCCCAGTAAAAATGCAACAACAATTAAAATAACCAACAATGAGCTGTCCTTTCATGACATGCCAGGTCTGCTGTAGGGGTCTAGCTATGGCAGGTGGGGGTGGCAAAATGAGGGCCATTCCCCCCAGATAAGATTTTTGCCACTTTCCCATTAATTTGTTGTTGTTGTTGTTTTGTTGTTGTGTTCCTTCAAGTCACTTTTGACTTATGGTAACACTAGGGAAAACCTATCCTAGATTTTCTTGGCAATAATTGTTGAAGGGGTTTTGCCTTCCCTTGAGGCTGGGAGCATGTGACTTGCCCAGTGTTACCCAATAGGTTTCATATCCGAGCTGGGAATTGAACCCTGGTCTCCATAGCAATAGTCAAACAGTCAAACCACTACACTACACTGGTTATTTCTACCATTGCGGTAACAAAAAACACTAGGCCAAGATCCTGCATTGGCAAGGGAACTACAATGGAGTTCTGTTGCTGTACTTATGTCTGGCAATGCTATTCTTCAAAAACCTACTTTTGCAGCCTGGAAGAACCCTGACCAAAGTATTTCCTGTAGATAAGAATGATCTGGGGAATGATGTCTGCAGCACTCTCCGGGTCTTAGTTGTAGTACTTGAGAATAGTGCTGCCACACCTGCTTGTTTCAATGTGCTCAATAACTGGGAGAGTGCTGCAGATATTATTTCTAGTGCCCCCATTTGCAGCGTCTTGGAAATACTTCCGTCAGTGTGCTGCAAGGCTGTGAAAGTTAATGTTTTGTGGTCATGCTCAGTGGTTTGTGACCATACAAATAAATCTCCAGGAGTTATGAGTGGCTAAGTCTAACTTTTGATCATGTAACTGCTGAATAGGATGTCCGTCTCAATTTTTGGAAGCATTTGGAAATGCAGCTTAGTCATTCAAAGGGAGGAGACAGTTACCAAGGGAATATGCTAGAAAATGCCCAAAACAAATGTAAGAGTTCTAAGTATCAATGTCTTACTCTCTTACAATGCTAGAAATTTAGAGACTGGGGAAAAATTTCATTGGAGGGACAGAATTCTTATTTAAGGGAAATATTCCTTTAAAGGCCTAAAGCTCTTTATGCACCCTCAAAATCTGCTTTGGAACACTGGGCTCCCATCTAAAGTGCATGTGAAAAGGAAGGTTGGGGGACATCCCACATTGTGAACCAAGGTCTACTTTTGTGTGGTTGTATTTTGTCCTGAATACAGCAGTGTTGGTAAAGTGTAGCACAGAGGGTACACAAAGACCTTACTTGAGCAAAAGAGGAGAATAATGCTTACACCTACTGAATTATTAGTAAGCCAACCAAATGGAATGAAACTTTGTAATGGGAGCAGTACATTCTGGGTAAGGAAGTGGATTTGGTAACGCACATTTCCCATCTTTTCCTTTCTTTCTTCTTAATATCTTGTCTGTATTTTCCTTTTAGCAAAAGAGAGCTGCCTAGTGGGGCATTTTTAAGCAAAGAAAATGCAAATAGGTAAGAGTTAAACACCTTTTCCTTCTGCCACTCTGCTGCTTTTCAGGTAGCTGTGAGGCTTGTTTTTGGAGTTCTGAAACAGGCTTTTCTTTTCTGTTCCTCTAGGAGTGACAGGTGAAGGTTTATTGGAAATCAAGACATTTGAATTGGTATTTCCTTCCCTCAAGGGCTCAGTTTCTTGTTTAGACAGACAATAAAACATTAAGTCAGAGCTCTGCAGAGGAAATTAAATGCTTCATCATGGAGAAATTTGTTGATTTTTCTCTATTTCCCTGGCTCTGGAATTTGGGGAAATTTACAATGCCTACTTGACCTGGGCTGGGCTGGGGAACCTATGCTTCTCCAGCTATTTCTGGACAACCATTCCCATCAATCATGGTAGAAATGGGAGTATAACAACATCTCAAGGATGACAGGTTGCTCACTCCAGCTGAAGAAATGAAATGTTATGTGGGTAAATTTGTTGATGCTTCTTTACTTCCAGGATTCACAAGTTTTTTTTTTTTTGGGGGGGGGGATGATACTTCAGTTTAGGCTGAATGAAAAATGGTCAGCTATTGCTTTTCTCCTATGCCCTCTTCACATAAAATTTCCATTCCTTTTTGATCCACTTGTTATGAGTGGAATTGTCTGAAATTCCAGCCCTCTCAAAGACTTTGCTTGGTATCAAAAGGTACACACATCATTACTACAAACAAAACAAACCTTTATTGGTGATAATGATTTTAGCAGAAGAAAGGTTTTAGCTGATTGCTTCAGCATCAGTTCAAAGAAGGTGGTAGAATCAAGCCTATGATTCTATGAAGTACTATGTTCAGTTTTGGGTGCCTCTTTTTAAGAAGGATTTGTGCTTTATCCACATTGCAGAAATAATCCAGTTTGGCACCACTTTAACTGCTATGGCTCAATGCTATAGAATTCTGGGATTTGTAGTTTGTTGTGGCACAAGAGCTCTCTGACAGAGAAGGCTAAATGTCTCACAAAACTACAATTGCCAGGGCTCCATAGCACTGAGTCATAGTAGTTAAAGTGGAGTCAAACTGGATTATTTCTGCTGTGTGGATGCAACTATAGACAAGTTGGATCAGGTTGGAAATAAGGATGATAGAGATGATGGTAATAAGGATGATAAGAGATATGAAGAACAAAACATATGAGGAAAAGTTGAGGGTGTTAGGCATGTTTAGACTAGTGAAGAGAAGACTAAGAGGTGACATCATTGCACTCTTTAAATATCTAAAGGGCTATCCTAGAGAGAGCATGCAGGTTTGTTCTCTGCTGTTCCAGAAGATATGACCAGGTTTAATGGCTTGAAGTTACAGGAGAATAGATTTTAATTAAACATTAGAAGGAACTTCTTGAAAGTAATAGTACTTTGGCAATGGAACCAAATGCTTAGAAATGTGGGATCTCCTTCTCTGGACATCTTCAAAAGGTGTCTGGACAGCTATCTACTAAGGGCAACTACTTTTGTTGAAGATCCTGCATTGAGATGGGGGTTGGACTTGATGTTCCATTAGGCCTCATCCAACTCTATGATTCTATGATTCTAAACAATGACTTCTACCTGGACTATGCCAAGAACAACACTTCCATTCCCCATGACTGGATAATGTGTCCCATGGGCAAGGGTGTACTTCTTCCAGGTTAAGGCAACTGAATAATGAATCCCTGGGGTTGCACAAGTTGACAGAACCAAGCAAAGGAAACTGAGGTGCATGGGTGTAATCATCTCCCATTCTAACACTTATCAGTTCAAACAGATTGTTAATTTGCTATCCTGGTCCATTCTGGACTGCTGTTATGTTACCAGATTTGAACTGTCAGACTAAAGTGAAACTATCTAGCAGGGTCAACTGGACACAAATTAACATCCTTTATTATGCCACTGGAGTGCTGTTAATATTTGGCCACGATACTAATCAGGACCCAAGAACCTACTTCCAAAATAACAAGGCCATATCCTTTATTTATTTATTTATTTATTTATTTGGTCCAATATTTAGATCTTGTCCTTTATGGTGGAGGTCCTAGGGTGGTGTACAATAGAAATAATTTATAATATTTCCAGATTAAAACCACAATATAAACAAGATAAAAACATGTTAAACAAGACAACAGTTCATTTTTTTTACAGATGCCACAATTTAAAACATGTAGATTTCAAAGTAAATTACTCCTCCACAGCTTTAATAAAAAGCCATGTTCAGGTTTGGCACCAGAAAAAAAAAAAAAGAACATTGGTACCAGCATTCCACCAATGGAATGGCACAACTAGGAAGACCACCTCCCATGTCATCCCACTTTGTATTGCCCCCATTGCTGGGACACAGAGAAGGGCCCTTCCTGCAGAGCCCAATTCTCAGACAGGTATGTGTGTGTGTATATATATATATATATATATATAGAGAGAGAGAGAGAGAGAGAAATGTGCTCTTTCAGATACTGAGGTTCCAAGCTGTTCAGGGCTCCAAGTTATTGCTAGCACCTTGAATTCAGACTGGGAAGTGAATTGGCAGCTGGTGCAACTCCTTTAAGGCTGGTGTTATCTGGTACTCCAATTAGCAATCTTGCTGTTTCATTTTGCAATTACTGTAGCTTCTGAGTCAACAAAAATATTCAAAATCTCTCTAGAATAAACAAAAACACAAAACAAAAACTTACCATCTTGCAGCATAAAGTAAAATTCTCAGATTATTTCAGTCACTGCATGGGGATGAACCAAGTCTTTACTGCTGACAGTAATGGAGCAACAAAGTTGGAAAGCTATGCCATTGTCCATGAAGTAGACCTCCTTCTCCAAGGCTGGACCTCTCTTTCCAGCCATAGAGATGAAGATCCACAGTATTTGTGGCCCCTCAACCATCACTAGAGAAATCCCAGGACTTATGAGAGAAAAATACCAAATTTTATGATGTAGTTCTGAACTGGACTTTCTGCAAAGACAAATTTTGTTATGAAACTGGGATGCAGAAGGAAAAGGGTGAAAATGAATGTTGTCATTGTTTCTGGAACCCTCCTTTGCTGGTGGTAGCAATGACAAATCGCCCCCCCCCCACCTTTGAATATTTATTCCTTCTGCCCATTGGTGGCCACCATGTTTTTGGAGAATATAAGGCCAACAGGTTTTTCTAGGAAAGCAAAACATTTGTGTTGATGAGAAGAAACAACTTGGAACACTGTGGGAACATTCTATGGCAAAGATCATACATGTGCATATAGCTCCACATGCACAATTCCACATCTTCTCATAGCCTGGCAGCTCTCATGCTTTGGAATTGCCCCTAGATACTATCACTTACTAGTGGGGAAGAGAGAGAAAAGGGAGTCCATCTAGACCAGGGGTAGGCAACCTTTCCCCTTTAAGGGCTGAGGGACTTCAGCTCCCAGAATCCCAGGAGCTATTGGCTAACATGGGACTATTGGCCAACATGGCTGAGGCTTCTAGGAGCTGAAGTCCCTCGGCCCTTAAAGGGGACAGGTTGCCTACCTCTGATCTAGACATACAGCTGGTCTCAGTTTTCATTGTGGGGTGGGGAAGAAATGAGGGCATACCTGCCTTTTCCTTTCTGCAAGAGTTCAGAGCAGCTGGATCTTCATAGTCTGAATCAGTTTTCCCTCCCTCCCTTTCCCTCTGGTAAGATGGAGCAGCAGTGGCCTGTTCTGGGGCTCAACTGCAAGTTTTGGGAGAGAATGCAAGAGCAAGAGAATAGCCTTCTGCATGCCCTCCAAGTGTGCAAGTTTCATTTATGTGCACAGAAGTCACTAACAGGATGCCTACCTGCTTATGTAGCTGTCTTCTTTGTTTTAGTTTTTGGCTTTATAGATGTTTCTTTGACCTTTTTTTTGGTGGGGGCTCTGCCATGCATGTCCTTGCTCAAAGTTTGGACAAATTACTTTTTTGGACAACTCCCAGATTCCCTCAGCTAGCATGGCCACTGGTCCAAAAATGAATTATTCAAAGCTGTACCCTTGTGAGTGAGATTTAAGAGTGCCTCTAGCTGGCAGCTGATGGAAACAGAATTCTAGACTAGATGGATTTTTGGTTTATCCAAGAAGCAGATTTGAATGCATTGGGATGGATCTATATTGGGCTGGCATGTGCAAGTGGCCTGGTAAAAAAAATTATCTGCCTCCTCTTACCCATGCCCACCTTGCTAGTTCCTTTAACCATGCTAGATTGTGTATCAGGGGTCCACAGGAATGAAATAGGCTGTAGTGAGGAGGGAAAGGCTGGATCCTTGCAGGTGATTTTCAAGGAGCCCTTTCTTGTTTATTTTAAAGATGCAGGAATGTTATCATGTGAGGGAAACTGGGCTGGGGGAAAAAAATCTCCTTTAAAAATATCTCTTTCCAAAGTACTTTGTGAAAGGACAGTGAGACTCTAACCAAGACAGAAATATTATTTTCCTCAGGTTGTTGAACTTCTTCCTCCACTGAAAAGTTCTTTTCAACAAAATAAATTTGTCAGAAAAAATTGTCATTAGATACCAACCCTCTGAACTCTTTGGAAATGTTTACTGGCTAGCAGCACATTTATTTACGATGTGTCAATCTGATGCTTATTTCAGATTGTTCCCAGAGATACTGTTCTCATTTTGGTCTGTCTGTTTCAGACTTCTCCCCATCTTTTTTTTTTTTTTTTTTTTGGCCTCCTTTTATCAAGTGAAGCCTAACACCCTTTATCTTCTGGAGATCAGCATTTTCAATAGTTGGTTGCATTGTAATTTCCTGCAATGGAACTTTCCTTTCAGAGTGAGAGAGAAAACAAGAAAATGTAGATCCTTAATTTTGTGGCTATGACAGAACGAGAATAAGAGGCAGAGTGGTGAGGGAGAGGAGATAACTTGAGGGCACATTTAAACACAAGAGAACAACCTCTCTTCAGTCAGTTTCGAGGGTCTCCTTGTTAAAATTGACATGGATTGGTATGGAATGTCCTAATTGACTGTCTGCTGCAGTGCTTTGAAATGATTTGAGTAGACACCATGTAAACAAATCCATCTTAAGAGACATTATAGCAACCTGTTTCTACCCCACTAGGGGTTTGATCCTCTATTGATCATTCCATTCCTCAACTCATTCTGTTCAAATGTTCTGTGATAGAATCAGCCTTTAACCCTCATAGGAGAAGGTACAAAAATGAAATGCATAGCCATCCCTATTTTACAAATGAACAATGAGATGAACAGTAATTGATTGTTGTAGATGCCCACAGATAAATAAAAACAAATCTTATAGGAGATATGCAGTTTGCTGTTCATTACTGAGAATTTTTTTCCACTTAAAAAGTTAACTGAAGTTATTTAAATTAACTAACAATCCCAAAAGGCACCATTAAAAGTAAACTTGCTATTCCCTCCCACAGAATTATAATGTAAAGTTTGGATGTGAATTTTGATTCATCCCTAGGCCTTTTTACTACTAAGGGTGTACCTGAAATTGTACCTAAGAACGTCTATTTGAGCATGTGTAAACTAGGATGGGGTGGTAGTGTTATTTGCTGCTGTCTTGTACTTCCACATGTTTTATTTTGGAATACCAGAGGAGTCTTCCATGGGCACTACTCAATTCAAACATATATAAAACTTTTTGGATTATCAGCAATTATGGCTACCAGCTATGCCAGCTACAGGATTCTGAAGTTTTTGTTCAAAAAGCACCTTTTCCTAGTTCTATGAAATAACTTTTGTTTTTGATGCTTTATCAAGATTTATTAAGACAGGTGAAAAAAAGCACTAACTACATCAACTAAAGGCCTTTGCAGACTGCCAGAAATAGTGCACATTAAATTGAGGCACTGCCATGGCTCAGTGCTAGGGAATCATGGGAATTGTAATTTATTGTGGCACCAGAGCTCTCTGACAGAGAAGGCTCAATGTCTCAGAAAAAAATACAATTCCCATGACTCCCTAGCACTAAGCCAAGGCAGTGCCTCAATTTAATGTGCACTATTTCTGGCAGTCTGCAAAGGCCCTAAGCCAGTGTCCATACCCAAACATTACAGCTTTTTTCAGGTTCACAGTGGTTGATGTACTTGCCTGCAAAATGGCAGCAACACATGTTGTTCCAAAATACCAGTAGGAGGAGAGAAAGGGAGAGAAGGATTTTAGGAGGAGAGAAAGGGAGAGAAGGAAGAATGCCACTGAGGTATAACCCTGTCCCCATTCCCCTTCTCATCCCCACAACCAACATTTCTCCTCTCCTGCTCTGCCTTTAATCACAGCCCTAGTGCTATGAAAATCCATGTGTATTTAAAGGAAATTTTCCAGCAGGCAGGTTGAACACACCAATAGGGAAGTTTAAGAGCGAGAAAACGTTTGTCCTGAGAACAATGTTCTGTGTGCCCAACCCTCTCTCACACTCCAGTTGTGTTAGAATTAAAAGATATAGCTGTGTTAGTCTGGAAAACCAGCATGCAAAGGGATAAGAACAACAACAACAACAACAACAGCATTTATTTATAATGCCCTTTCCACCAAAGAGTGGTACATCATAACATATACAATAAGAAGTGAATGATAAAATACCACACTATAAAATACTAAAATACTATAATAATATAGGTAAAGGTAAAGGTTTCTCCTTGACATTTGTAACTGACTGTAGGGGGTGGTGTTCATTTCCATTACTAAGCTGAAGAGCCAGCATTGTCCAAAGATGACTTTAGTGGTCATGTGGCCAGCCTGACTACACCAAGTGCTGTTACCTTACCACTAAAGTGGTACCTATTTATCTACTTGCATTTGCATGCTTTCAAACTGCTAGGTTGGCAGAAGCTGAGACTAGTGACAGGAGCTCACCCCATCATGTGGTACTCAGTCCTCAAACTGCCAACCTTCTGATTTTTGATTGTCAGAATTGGTGTCTTAACCACTAAGCCACCTCATCCCACTAAAATAATATACTAGTAAAGGTAAAGATAAAGGTATTCCCCATTGACAAGGTTGTCAAGTCGTGTCTGACTGTATGGGGTGGTGCTCATCTCTGTTACTAAGCTGAAGAGCCAGCATTGTCAGAGACTACTCTGTGATCATGTGATTGTTTATGGTAATTTTAGTATTGGGTGGGGGGGTGTTGGGAAGGGACTAATTTTGAATTTTATTGTATTCCATGCACTTTTATTGCTGTAACCCACCCGGATTCCTTGTGATTGGGCAGGCTATAAATAAATAATTTATTATTATTATTATTATTATTATTATTATTATTATTATTATTATTATTATTATTATTTATGATTGCACAGAATGCTGTTTACCTTCCCACTAAAGTGGTCCTTATTTATCTACTTGCAATTGCATGCTTTCGAACTGCTGGGTTGGCAGAAGCTGGGACTAAGTGATGGCAACTCACTTCATCATGCAACATCTGGGCCTCGAACTGCCAACCTGCTAAATAATAATAATAATAATAATAATAATGTAAAAATAAAAACAAAACCAATAAAACCTTCTAGCGCCTTTGAAACAAACTGAAAGAAGTGTGTCGCATGAGCTTTGGTAGACTTGAGCTTACTTCCTCACATGCACATACTCCAATTGTGTGTGTGTGTGTGCTTGTGTAAAAGAGAAAGAGAGAAAGAGAGAGAGAGAGAGAGAGAGAGACTAAGGGGGGTTGCAGACTGCCAGAAATAGTGCAAATTGAGTCCACTTTTAGGGTTAGGGTTAGGGTTAGGGAATCATGGGAATTGTAGTTTATTGTGGCACCAGAGCTCTCTGACAGAGAAGGCTCAATGTCTCAGAAAAAAAAACAATTCCCATGATTCCCTAGCACTAACCCTAACCCTAAAAGTGGACTCAATTTGCACTATTTCTGGCAGTCTGCTACCCCCCTAAGAAAGGCTGTGCAGAAGAAGGAGTCTCCACCCAGTAGGTGAGTGAGGGCCTTTGCAGACTGCTAGAAACAGTGCAAATTGAGTCCATTTTAACTGCCCTGGCTCAGTGCTAGGGAATCATGGGAACTGTATTTTTTTCTGAGACATTGAGCCTTCTCTGTCAGAGAGCTCTGGTGCCACAATATATTACAGTTCCCATGATTCCCTAGCACTGAGTGAGGGCAGTTAAAGTGGACTCAGTTTGCACTATTTCTGGCAGTCTGCTGAGTTGCCTGCCTTGAAACTCTCCAGCAGCTCCAAGCGACGTACCTGCAGGTGGCGACAAATGCCCTTGAAGCCTAGCGCTGTCCGCGGTGCTGAAAGCTGCGCTGGCCTCGGCTCTGTGTGCCAGCGCTGTCCATGGTGCTGAAGCTGCTCTAGGGCTTGGAAGCCGGCGGGATCAGGAACATTCCCAAAAACAGCCACGGTTGGGGCAGGCTAGGGCAGGGAGGGCAAGGAACGGGTATGAACTCCTCGTTCCCTTGTTTCACCGAGCGCCCAATTCTAGCAGGGGTCAAGGGAGGCTGGGTGGCATCCTTCCTCCAGGTTTCATGCAGCCTCAGGTTTGCAAAGTTCCTCCCTTTCCCCATTGAAAGAAGGGACGAAGGTTCTCTTGTTCCTCCTCTCTCTTCTGAGGCATTTGGGAGACTTGAGCTTACTTCCTCGGATGCACATACTCCAATTGTGTGTGTGTGTGTGTGCTTGTGTAAAAGAGAGAGAGAGAGAGAGAAAGGCTTGGCAGAGGGCTGTGCACGAGAGGGAATCTCCATCTTGTGGAGGAATCTCCATTTTACTCATGGATCCTTGGGGACTCCAGCCGTGTGGCCCTTGGCTAAGGCTTTCCCCTCCTTCCCACACACACTTCCAATTTTAAAATTGTACTCCCCAAACTCATTTCATCTTACCAAGGGGGAGGGGGCAGGCGTGAAGGCGTTGCCAAACAGTTGTTGCCGGTAGAAAGGTAAGTGTAGGGTTGGGGTTTTTTTGGGGGGGGG
>CM034703.1:35827693-35838845 GCA_020142125.1 Phrynosoma platyrhinos | reverse complement strand
CAAGATCAGCAGATTGGCAGTTCGAGGCCTGGGTGCTGCATGATGGGGCGAGCCCCTGTCACTAGTCTCAGCTTCTGCCAACCTAGCAGTTTGAAAGCATGCAAATGCAAGCAGATAAATAGGTACCATTTTGGTGGGAAGGTAAACAGCATTCTGTGCAATCATGCTGGCCACATGATCACAGATTAGTCTCTGACAACTCTGGCTCTTTGGCTTAATAACGGAGATGAGCACCGTCCACTATGATTGGACACGACATGACAACCTTGCCAATGGGGAATACTTCTACCTTACCTTTACCTGACAGAAATGCTAATTTTTGCACAGTACCCCCTTGTTTTGTGACCTAACCTCCCCAAAACCAGATTTGACAGGGAGGATCATTTTTGCACTATTAAGTAGCCTGAAGTCTTTGAGGAGTTCATCTAATGATCTAATGCCTGTGCCAAAAAAAAGGATGATCTCCCTGCTTGTTTTCATAGTTTTTGCTGCCTGATGATATAAAGGGAATGTTTATTTTGTGATTCATGTGAATGTATATGCCTATCCATAAACTGAAGCTGCCTACTGTGTACAATGACATTAATAATTTTAATATGTCTTACATATAGTCTAATTTTCTGATCAAAGCGAATTGCATTTTTTCAATTAAAGTGATCTTTGATCTCACTTCCCACTCTTTATTTCACTTCCATGTTCTGGATCTTCTGTTTTTTTTTTTTTTCTAAAAAAATGAAGCAGTAATTTTTTTCTACTTACAAACGATGGACTAACAGAATGAACCTGGGTTGCCATTATAGCCACATTACTTAAATAGAGATGATTTCCATACAATGATGCAGAAGCCAAGCAAAGCAAAGCACCTATTGGAGGTTGGGAGCTTCATACCGCGCTATGCAGTTTCTAAGCAGTTTACAACTGTTAGGTCATTGCCCCCTAACAGCTGGGTACTCATTTTAGCTGGAAGGCTGCAGGCCTGAGTCTAGCCTGAGCCCTGGCTAGTATTAGACTATGAACAATCTAAGGCAAATCTCTTTCATTATAGATGTATATCATTTTTATATCATTTGAATGAATACAGCTTCTCCCAAAGAAACCTGGGCAATGCTGGATATTCAGTTTCCCACCTAGAACTACAGAGTTTGCTTGGGAGAAGGAATAATAATAATAATAATAATAATAATAATAATAATAATAATAAATACAATTTATTTTTATCCCACCCCTCTGCGTAACACAACCAGGGCGGTTTACAACATTAAAAATACACTACATATCCCACAATCCCACCCACCCCTTAAATACCATTCAATAATGAACAATTTAAAACACACTTAAAATAAAATAAAATAAAATACAAACAAACAAACAAATAACAATAATTGTGGCGGAGTTCAGGGAGAAAGTTGGGCTGACTCTTGATGGCTGGGATATCTATCCAGGAAAGGCCTGCCAGAAGAGATCTATCTTAACAGCCTTTTTAAAGCTGTTCAAGGTGGTAATATGACTGATCTCATTCGGCAGGCCATTCCATAATCTGAGAGCTGTTGCCGAAAAGAGCTAATGTTTAGTGTAGAGAAACCATTCTTACTTATACCAGAATGCTTGATTTAAAAAGCAGATCCACACTCCTGCTACCTGTTTTATTTCCCACAGCCACATTGTTTGTAATAGTTTCAAAGTTTGAAAAATTACTTTTTTCAAGTAGACCTCTCTGAATCCCTGAGCTAACATATCTAATGGTTGTGATAGATTTTGAGGCTTGCAGTTTCAAGAGCAACTTTTCTGAACTGTAATGTAACCTTCAGAGTCAGTCAGAGCATTAAACTCATTACAAGTGGGCTGTTATTGAGTATCTTTCACACACAAATGTATCCCAGAAGGTCACTTGGGAAGCATGGATGGATTCCAGCATCTGAGAATTCTATTTGGTGTGCCAATCTGTCTTTCTCAGAGACCGGAAGAAATAAGTTACTTGTAATACAAGTACCTGCAATAAGTTATCTTTTTTGATAATAAAGGTGGGACAAAGTTACATTTCAAAAATAAAGCAAGTGGGAATGGCAGCAATTAATGTGAGCATAATGCTAATGAACATCTAGTTATTTCTAAAGAAATTTTAAAAGGCATTTTGGAGCATTTTGAGCAGACCATTTCAAGCTTGTTATTATTCTGTTATAAATTCTGAGGACATTTTCAAAAAAGAGTTTGGAAAGTTATAAAAAGCAATGAGCAATGTAAGAAGTTACTACCTTAATGGTAATAATTTTTGAGTTTTCTAACAAGACAATGATTTTCTTTTAAAAGGAGGGTGTTACTGTCCAAGCCTTGCCCTTCCATTGAGAGGCAGAGATGGTGTGCATGAATCTGGATAAGCATTGGAAGTTGTGCTGGAGTATGAAAGCACTAGCAACTCCCTTTATTTCAACTGTGTGATGGTCAGTTAAGAAACAAACAATATATATTGCATGCTTTGTGTCTGTGGGTATTTTAGAAGTCATGTTTTGTAAATATATAAGAGATGGAGTTTTCTGGGTAACTTATGCTGATGTAAATGGGGTTACCAGTATTTTTCTGGATGTTGTGCAAGGAAGTGTTTAGTCCCTCCTTGCAGAACACTTTCCCCCAGCCCTTTGGGCCAGTTACAGTGGCCACTGAGTGGCTGTGAGGATGTCTCGGGGGGGGGGGGGGGGGGGGGGGGGGGGGGGGGGGGCTCCATTGTACCACTGATAGATTTTCAGACTTCTGTTTTTCTAGACCTTCAGTATAAATATGCTGGTGGAGCTTATTTGCTGTCAGTGCCAAATAAGATCTTGGCTTATGTCTCCTGGCTTTTGGGCACTCAGAGATTAGCATGGGAGCTCAGTTGATTGGGTCAGAGCACAGCATGGGGGGGGAGGGTTTGTGATTTTCTGCAGAAATAACATTTACTAGCTAGTGATGAGCTCTGCCTCTCTTATATTTTGGGCTGCTGCAAGGCATTTTGCTGCCTGAGGCAGTGTAGTAAATGGCACTACCTCCTCAAGACAAGGTACACAGTAGCCAAGGTAGGACTTAAGTTAGGGCCTTTGCAGACCGGCCCAAAGGACTGGCCTGGAGGCAGAGATGGGGTGGGGCAGCCACACGCCAGCCACCCCAACCCCATGCCGACGTCCTCCTGACTCTGATGCATTTTGATGTGCTGTGCCAGAAAGGGCGAAGAAGAGCCACATGCCGGCTGTTAGGGTGGCCTTTTGCTGGAGGATTGGGGCCACTTTGTGGGGTATTCGTGGCCCCAATTCACTGCTTCCTGGCGTGGCTCAGAGCTGCCTATCTGCACCCCATAAGTTTTTCTGACTTATGGTGACCCTAAGCCTAGGCAAACCTATCATCGGGTTTTCTTGACAAGTTTCTTTAGAGGGGGTTTGCCATTGCCATCCACTGAGCCTGAGAGAGTGTGACTTGCTCAAGGTCATCCAATGTGTTTTTACATGGCCAACGGATTTGAACCCTGATCTCCAGAGTCATAGTACAAGACTCAAACCACTACACCATGCTACCTTTCCCTTTTGTTAGTTGTGTTCTCATTAGCCATGAGAATATACTTATTGCAGGTGATGTCATACATTACTTCATTGCTGCATTTTCTTCAACAATTCTGGAGTCTTCCAAGTGGATTAAAGTACGTGTGCCGAGCAAACAGGTGTAGTGTTCAAAAAAACCCTTGCTAGCTCTAGTGAGTTGCAGATGCCAGCGGCTCCTTGCAAAACTCACACATTTTCCTCATTAAGGAAATTAACTCTGGTGCTGAGTTGGTTTCTTCTGTCAGAGTTGGCAGTTACTGCTGCACTGGCAGCATTGCCTCTAGTCACACTGCTGAATATCTTTGCATCTGGGTGCCATAAAGAGATAATACTAGTTGACAGCTAATGCTACCAGATGGAATATTCCTACAGAGGCAATTTCTTGTCCTGCTAGAATAAGTCAGTTGAATAACGCAGCAATGGACACAATGAACCTTTTAAAAGAAGGAGCATTGATTTAGCATGGAATGCAGGTCAGGTGTGTGAATGTGGGCAAAAATGAATGAAAGAAAAAAGAGGTACAACAAAAGCCACAAGAGCCAAGATCAAATTAGAAGTTTGGAGAAAGGTTTGTCCCTGCCAGCATGCTTACATTGGGGTGTGTGTGTGTGAAGAGTTTGTTCCTTCTTTACTTCACCCTCAGTTGTGCAACAGCAGCTGAAGGACCCCCTAACCCTGCTGTGGGTCCATGCCCACTGCAGGTGTCTGACCAGGCCTTTGGCCACACAAAGAAAATAAAAGTAGCTCCTAGCATCAAGCTGGCTCTTCTTCTCCAGATGTTCAAGGGCAATGGAAAAATGCCCTACATAGTCCTGAATCTAATTGGTAGTCAGGGGAATGATGTTGTGCCAGGTAGCCTCCTGACTACTGTTGTGCATGCAAAACACAGTTATTGCAGAAGGAGTCACTAGTAATCTCCTTCCACAATAACAGCTCCAAGTGACATGCTGGCAAAAATGAGGGTTAAACCTATACAGTCAGCCCTCCATATCCATGGATTTTTTTTATCCACAGATTCAAGCATCCATGGCTTGAAAATATTTTTCAATTCCAAAAAGCAATTATGGACTTTACCATTTTATATAAGAGACACAAAGTTACTATGCTATTATATTTAAGGGCATCCACAGATTTTGGCATTCCGGGGGGAGGGGTGTTTCTGGAATGAAAACCCAGCAGGCACCAAGGGCTCACTGTATGTCACCAAGAGGATTCTAGCCATGATGTGGTTTTTTTTAAAATAAAGGGTTGGCTCATATCCTGCTAGTGACTTACATTGGCATTAGTCCAATATATGCATTGTAAATCTTTTTGTTGTTGTTGTTGTTGCATAGGCTGGTGTTTTTTTTTAATGATCTCACCCAATGACAACCCTCTCCCCAGCTGTAGGGATTCCCCAGCCATTTACTGACTGGTGGAGAGCAAGGGGCACCAGTGTCTAGCTAGGTCCCTAGAGAGATATAGAACTATGACATCATCCATGGGTCACTAAATAGTTAAGGAGGGAGAGATGGTCATCTAGATGAAAGGGTGGGTTTTAAGAAGTGTGTGAGAGGGAGTGTAGCAAAGTTCTTGATAAGGACTTTTATGCTATGTTTCATGATGTAAAATCTCAGCTATTTTTTCTATCAGTTCAGTTTTGATGAACTTTTTTTAGGGAGGAGGGGAGAACAGTTTCTCCTTAGGGGGAAAAATCTTTGTATGCAAAAGTAATAGTATAGTATATAATTTTTCAATTGTTTTTTACATGTATCTGCTCAGGGATCTTTATTTGATGGCTGGAAGAAAACAAAAAGATCCAAAGAACCATGCAAATAGTTCTCTAGGGCTTTAAGGTTACTTGCCTCAAGGAGTACCTATCCTTATGCCACATTTATTTATTTATTACATTTATATCCTTCTTTTCTTCCAGTGAGCTTGAATCAGCATTCATGTCTCTCCTCCTCATAATAACGCTATAGTTCAAGCTGAAAGAGAGGGACTATACAAAAGTCAGTGAGTTCTATGGCTCACCATGGATTTAAGTTGGGAATGCTTAAGGACCACACTGTAGCCACATTATTTCTCCTGGTGAGTCACATTTGAAGCTGAGGTCAATGGTAGCTGGTGGCTTTCATGTTTAGGGTGTGGTGAAAAACAATTAAGAAATTACTTAGAGAGGAATGTCTATTCCTTTGATTCCTCCCTACCCTTTGGAACCAAACAAAAGAAAATGGTTGAAAAAGTTGCATACATTTAATTTAGGGAAGAGAAACTGCAGCTATATGTCCTGTTTTATAAACACAAAAATCAAAGATAAAAAACAATTCCAAGAAAACTATTGATCTTTGAAAATAATAATAATAATAATAATAATAATAATAATAATAATAATAATAATAATTGGGGTACTTTTTTGTCTGAGCGAATATAATCTCTATATGTATGTGCCTTCATGCTGCCTCTTGATTTATGGTGACTTCATGAATTTTATAGGTTTTTTTTTGGCAAGGAATACTCAGAGGTGGTTTGCCATTGCCTTCCTCTGAATATGGCCTACAGCAGGGGTCAGCAAGTCTTCCTTACCTGGGGCCAGTTCGCTGGCCTCCAGGTCTTCTGCGGGCCGAGGGGGGGGAAATGGTGGTGCGTGCACTCACATGCATGATTGCACTGCCCCCGCTGCCCCCTGCCATGGCCCCCATCCCCCACACGTGTCGCAGCTGCCATTTTGTTTTCCAAAATGTCAGTCACGACTCGTTTGCGCATGCGCAGGAGTACTGCGCATGCGCAAGCAAGTTGTGGCCACCATTTTGTTTTCCAAAATGGCAGCTGCGATGCGCACAGTGGTGGCACAGCAGCAGCGTGCACGGAAGCGGCGGGGGCCATCGGGGGTCATCGCCGGGGGCTGTCAGGGGGGCCGGTCCAAAGGCCTAGGGGGGCCGTACCTGGCCTGCGGGTCATAGGTTACTGACCCCTGGCCTACAGCATCTGGTATTTCTTGGTGGTCCAAGTATGAATCAGGCCTGATCCTGTTTAGCTTGCCAGATCAGATTAGATTTTGTGCCTCAGAAAACAAATACTGTAGTTTTTTGGTGAACAGCAAAGCATTAGTAGGTCAGAACATATAAGTGTATGGGAAATCCTAATCATTACCTTGACCTTACCAAAACATTAATATTAACCCTAATCCTCAGTATATTGGAATTCTCACTGGGATCAGAAGATAGTCCATTGTGCTAAGCAGCAAGACAACAGTAGTTTGAAAGGAGAATTCCTGCAGGATTGGGAGGGATTCTTTTTTACTCTTTCATTCATAGCAATCTTCATTAAGAGATGATCCTGGAAGTTATGGAATAGCCCAACATCTAAAAAGGCTCTCTTCCTTTTGGACAATTACTGCATCTCTGATGGTTGGAAAACCTCAGCATTCATGGGCAGTTTTGTATAGAAGAAGGCAATTTTCAAGGCATTAATAAAGAAAAGCACCTCAAAATCAGCCTTGAAGATAACTAGCAAAGTTCATGCACAACAAACAAAATATGATTGAACCTCCTAGCTCCAAATACAGTCTTGGAATGTGGGTTTCATTCTGTGTATTCAAAGAATCAGACTGTCTGAGTAGCTCATGTAAAGCACATCAAAAAAGTGATAGAAATAACTGGCTAGAATCCTGCATCAGGAGATGTTAATAATGAATCAATTAAATGTCTCCTTCCTACACTCCCTCAGGACTCACCTTCTTCCTGGGTCTCCTTTCCAATGGCCACTTCAGCCATGGAAGATGGCTGAGAAGCATCTTGCTATGGAAGAATAGCCAGATGCATAATGACAATGACAGTACTTGGATGACGGTGTTGGGGGCATAGTTATTAAATTTGCAGACGACACCAAATTAGGAGGAGTAACTAATACCCCAGAGGACAGGATCAAAATTCAAAATGACTTGAACAGACTAGAAAGCTGGGCCAAAGCTAACAAAATGAAATTCAACACGGAGAAATGTAAGGTACTGCACTTAGGGCGGAAAAATGAAAACTACAGATATACAATGGGGGACACCTGGCTGAATAAGACTACATGTGAAAGGGATCTAGGAATCCAGGTGGACCATAAGTTGAACATGAGTCAACAGTGTGATGCAGCAGCTAAAAAGGCCAATGCAATTTTAGGCTGCATCAGTAGAAGTATTGTGTCTAGATCAAGAGAAGTAATAGTGCCACTCTATTCTGCTTTGGTCAGGCCTCACCTGAAATACTGTGTCCTATTCTGGGCTTTAGGGTTTTCTAAAGCAAGGAATACGCAGAGGTGGTTCATCAGTTCCTTTCTCAGCAATGTAGCCTACAGTTCCTGGAATTTGTTGGCCCTTCATTCCTTGAAAATGGCTTGCAGTTTCTCACAGAAGGGTTATCATGTCAGCTGATGTGATGTGTGTATTCTCTGCAAAAACAATGACAAATTGGAACAGTGCAGTCCCAAACAAATCTCTGTAGGAGATCACAACTTGATTGATCTCTGGATAATGTTCTTTTTGGTCTTTTCTCCAAAATGAATATCCCCCTGATATTATAAAACTCTTCAAAAAGACCTTCAGTATAGTGTGCCTTCTAAGGACGTTATCACATGTGGGCCAGAAAGCGATAATAAAGTGGAAATGAAGCATACCGAAAATAAACCTTGATTCCACAAATGGCTTTCACATGTAATTACCTTAATTGCGAAATTACAGTAAGCGCATTTAACGTTCACACACAAGTGAGAAAAGCCTGTAAATGTACTAGAAATGATCTTCTTGAACATGCACAGATAGAGGAATGCTTGCTGGAACCATGGGAAAAGCAGGGAAATGCTCCCAAATGCGCATTTGCTTTTCACATTATGGAATTTGCATTTCCTCCAAACAACCGAATTTCAAAAGATCTCAGATAACACCAGTTTCTGTCCACTTTCTGTCCAGTTTCTGTGTGACATCGTGTGAAAACGTGAGGCACAAATCCAGTTTTTGTTTGGGATTTGTGTGGATTAACCAGCAGATTTGCCCCATGTGATAACATCTGACATCACTTATGTTTTCTTTTCTAACAAGGAGGAGTCTCTTGGCATCTTAAAAGTCTATCCAATTAATTTCAGGACAAGTTTTCATGGACTATGGCCCACTTCTTCATATGGCTGTAGTCCACAAATGTTTATGCTGAAATGAATTGGTTATCCTCAAAGATGCCACTAAATCTTTTAATACTGTAACAGATGATGATAAATAAAGATCACAATCTTTATTTATATCCCACATTTCCCTCAAAATAAGGATTCAAGGTGGCTTACAAATTGGGAAAAAATGCAGTACAAAAGTTCAGCATCAAAATGGAATTAAACTATCAAGAACATTAACAATAATTTAAAACATACAAGAATAAAAAGCAGTTAAAATTGCAACTAAACAGAATACAAATAATAGAGCACCCTAGTCAAATCTAATTTTAAACTAATACTGTTGTTTTTCTGCATTTCCCCCCTGAATGTTTCTGCAAGGAAACAGCTGGAGCATGTATGTTGTTTTAAGGAGGAAGTAGCCTAAAGGCACCAGATCCCATCTTGGGACTTAAGCAGGGTCAACCTTGGTTACTACTTGGATGGGAGACTGCCAATGAATACCAGCTGCTGTAGGCTACATTTCAGAGAATAGCAATGGTAAAGCACCTCTGAGTAAATGTTTGCCTAAGACAACCCTATGAAATTCTGATCTCTTTGCACCTTTGTATTAAGGCATACCTTTTGGATGTAGATCTAACTGGTTGAATATTGGCTTTGGCTTTGCATTTTAATTCATTTGATCTTATGTTATGTTCTTAATATTTTTAACTCTGCATTTTATTATTGTCAGCCCCCTCTAGTGCCTTGGGGTGGATAGAGAAAGTCATATAAATCAAATTAAGAAATAAATAATAGATACCAAATTAATACAGGTTGAGTATCCCTTATCCAAAATGCTTGGGATCAGAAGTGTTTTTTATTTTTTATTTTGGAATATTTGCATACAAATGAGGAAATTATCTTGGAGAAGGGACCCAAGTGAAACATGAAATTCATATATGTTTCAAATATATCTTATACAGCTAGCCTGAAGGTAACTTTATACAACATTTTAAATAACGTTTAGGAGCTGAATGCCCAAACTAAAAGGCCCAAACTAAAAGGCCTTCTGGCATGGGATGCCCGGGGTGGGACTTCCACCCTCTGGGGGTGGGACTTCTGAGGTGGGACTTCTTCCCCCTGCCCTCCTGGGCCTTCAGCTGCCTCCCCAGAGACAGCTGAAGGCTTGGGGGGAGGGTGAGGGGGTAAGAAGAAGAACAGGTGCATGTCTCTTCCTCCCCCCCCCCCCCCCCCCCCGTGCTGTTCTCGGCCTTCAGCTGCCTCCAGAGAGACAGCTGAAGGCTGGGCAGGGTCTAGAAGGAGGAGAAACAGGCACACATCTTTTCCTCTTCCTCCCTCTGCACCATCCCCTGCCTTCAACTGCCTCTGGAGACTGGGTAGGGTGTGGAAGGCTGGGTAGGGTGCTGAAGGAGAAGGAACAGGCGTGCACCTCTTCCTCCTCCTCTCCACCCTCTTCATGCCAGGGAAAATGGCTTTGTGTGTCATAGGTTCACCATCACAGAAAGTTCCACTGAACTCAACAGTACTTAGCTCTGACAATCTAAGTTCAGTTGTAAAACAGATAAAAAGACATTGAACTTCAATGAAGGAGCCCAGTGGACTGGAATTCAAACTTCCAGAATTGTGTTTTGCAGACTACTTAGCTTGTGCGAACAATCTTCTCTAGAGCAGTGATGGAAAAAAGAAAAAAAGAAAAAAGAGAGCAAGGTTTCTATTTCTAGCATGAAGTAGGAAACCCACCAAAGAGGACAGAAGGAGAGTCTTTTTAATTACCTGTATTATTTTGTTGATGAATCAACATAGCTGCTTTAATTTTTCTGATTCTTTTTGTGAACAAGTTAACTGCCCTTCAGAATGTATCACCAACCTCTAGTCCTGAATATGATCTTTCTCCATGACTGTTAATAATTATATGTTTCTTTTAAATAGTTGTGTGCTGTGGGTAGAGCTTGAAAAGGTTATTTTTTGGACTATCACTCCTATAATATCCCATCCTGGAGAATTCTGGGACTTGTAGTCCAAAAGGTAACTTTCCCAAGGTAACCAGGTAACTAATTGCCTTGGTTACCCATCACAAAAGTACTGATTCCCATCACCCATATTTCCCAGTTCTTTTCCCCCAACAAAGAATTAATTCTGGGAAAGTAGGTTTGTATGTTGCAGCTTTCACGGTAGCTTGGTTTGATTTTGTAATTACATTTCAGATTTGGTCTTGTGTAGAGGAAAACTGAATCAATATTTTGAGCCTGAGGTATGCATAATTTTGAAATCTTTGAGTTTTAAGATGCATGTATTGCACAGGTCATGGAAAAAGAAGCAGTCATTGTTGTGTATCTTCAAGGTGTTTCCTACTTATGGTGACCCCAAGGTCAACTTATCACATAATTTTCTGAGGGCTGAGAGTATGTGACATATTCAAAGTCAACCAGAGGATTTCCATGGTCATGTGGGAATTTGAAACC
>CM034703.1:35792315-35816579 GCA_020142125.1 Phrynosoma platyrhinos | reverse complement strand
TGCTTCGGCCCCCCAATTGTCTGAGGGACAGCAACCCGGCTCCCAGCTAAAAAAGGTTGCCTACCCCTGGTGTAGTGGTTTGAGTGTTGGATTAGGACTTCAGGAGACCAAATTTCAAATCTTTGCTCGACAGTAAAAAGCCTATGATAGGTTCAATTTGAAGGCACACAATTGGTTTTACCCTTTAATAAGTGGTAAAATCATTACATAGCTACTGTTGAGGTCAAGCACCTCAGACAGTGTTGAACATTGGCACCTCTGTTTGGGCCTAATTTTTTGTTTGTTTTTGTTGCTGGACACTTGCAGGACCCAGAGGAGAGCCAACAATAACAACAAACAAACAAACTTTGAGGGCAGTAGATACTTTCCCCCTGGCTATAGATTATGCTGAGACAAGAAATCTGCCATGGGAAAAATGTTGCCCTTCAGTAAAGAGAATATCAAGTATCAGCAAGTTCCATGATGGATTTTCCCGGTATCCTTAGTCCTGGTATGACAACAAAAGGACTACTTCTCTCTCTTTGGGCCTTTGCTAGAAATAGTGCAAATTGAGTCCACTTTAAGGGTTAGGGTTAGGGAATCATGGGAACTGTATTTTATTGTGGCACCAGAGCTCTCTGACAGAGAAGGCTCAATGTCTCAGAAAAACAGCAACAATTCCCATGATTCCCTAGCACTAACCCTAACCCTTAAAGTGGACTCAATTTGCACTATTTCTTTCAGTCTACAAAGACCCTTACTCTATCTCCATTTTCTCCATGTGTGTGTTGTGCACCTTCAAGCTATTTTCATTTTATGGTGACCCTAATGTTAACCTATAACATAGTTTTCTTGGCAAGATTTGTCCAGAGAGGGTTTCCTTTGGCCTTCCTCTGAGGCTGAGAGCATTGCCCAAGGTTACCCATTGAGTTTCCATGGCTGAATGGGGATTTGCACCATGGTCTCCAGAGTTATAGTCCAATGCTCAAGCTACTACACCATGCTGGCTCTCGTTTCTCCATGCCATATATAATTTTATAGATATCATTTCACTCCCCTTACTTGTCTCTCATCCACAACTGAAATTACCTACACAAAGATTGTAACTTTTCTCATAGGGGAGTTGCTTCACTTTGTGATGGATGCCCTATAGTATTGCATAGCTGTACTGGTATGCAGATATCTATGGATCCAGCCCCTGGCTTTGAAGAGTATATCTCCTGTGCTTCTACAGACACGCAGCAAGCATACCTTGTCTGTTCACTGCAGTATTGTGATAAGAGGAGCTGCATCTGGAGGATTCCTCTCCCTTGCATCCTTTTCAAACAGCAAAGAATGACACAAAAGCAGATCTTGGAAAATCTACTTTGTGAACTCCAGTTTTGAGAATTCTGTAGCCAGCTCAGCCCCTTTTCCATTCTTTACAAAAGATACTTGAAAGATTGAAATGAACACCAGCCGCTATACACTGGGATGTTTGTTAAATGAGAACAAATAGAATGATTTTATGGATGTTTCTAGCTGCTTAATAACAGCATTATGGAAGCAGTGTTATACTCAACTTCTCTGCGGTTATCTCCAAAGATGCTTATCAATTCATATTTATTATTGTTGTGTGCCTTCAAGTTGTTCCCAACTTATGGCAACCCTAAGGTGACCCTATCATGGAGATTCCTGGGATGAGATTGTATGACTCACTTAAGGCCACCTAATGAGTTTCCATGACTGACTGGGGATCTGAATCCTGATCTCCAGACTCATTGTCCAGTGTTCAAACCCCTACACCATGTTGGTGTTCAGTACAATAATCATATGGTTGTGAATGGTCTATTTGTTTTTTGTTTTGATATCTTTCAGGGTTTGAACTGAAGGGAGGCAATTGTTTTCATTTTATAAATCTCTTTTTAAATTATATTTTACTTTAACTTGCGTTTATGTCTTATTTATATTTTGTTCCTAGTTTGAATTTTATTGTTAGTCACTTTGATTGTCATTCTTTTTGGGTGAAAGGTGGGACACAAAACTACCTACCTGCCTAACAATATCTAACAATATAGACATTGCAGGTACAGACTGAGTCTACCTTAACTGAAATACCAGAGGTTTTTTTTTTTTTTTTTGATTTGGAAAACTTGTATTTGCGTATATATACATAGTGAGATATTTTGGAGATGGGAGCCAATTCTAAAAATAAACTCCATTTATATCTCATTTGCACCTTATATACATAGCCTAGCAGTAGTTTTATACAATATTTTCAATAATTTTGAACATGAAACAATGTGTGTATACTCAGAACCATCAGAAAGCAAAGGTGTCACTATTCCATTTGCTTATGAAAAAAGTAATGATTTTTGGAATAGTTCAGATTTTGGAATTCTGGATAAGGGATACTCAAGCTACAGATAAAACCATGGGGAGGGTATAACATTAACAGCTAACCCTTGCAGGTGATACAAATTAAACAGCCCTCTAAAACTGCATTTGTGATGAAACTAAGGAAGAGTTGACTTCTGGTAAATAAAAAAGATCAAGCCCTTTTGAACAGGGGGCAGCTAGGATATTCTTTAGTGCTCCCCACATGCTTGAAGTACACTGACAGCTGTGAATTCCATAGATGATTGAATCCTTGCTTTGTAGGAGGGAGAGAGAATTCCTGGCTTATTCATCATACTTAAAGAGGAAACCCCCATCTGCTTTGTCATTTCAACTGAGTCAGGGTGATATGTTTATCTGGTAAGTGGATTAGAATACACTAAAGGCATCATGTTCACGCTGTTGAATATTGGTGCTCTATGCCAATGGCTACACTTTTTCTAGGGCTGTCCAGCAGTGATGAAGAAAAGAAGACAAAATGTGCTGGCTGTGAACAGCCTAATTTTTCAATGCTTTACTTTCTTCATGGTCTCTGTACCCGTGCCTTTCCCCTCCTGCTACCTTCCCTGCCTTAATTAGCATAATTATATTAATATAACATACACACAGGATTCTGGCCAATGTGTATTATATATTATAAAAGAAGACAAATCAAGTGCATTAAGGAGGTGTATATTTACAGAGACATAGTGTTTTTATGTATATATTAGACATATTTATGTTTATATTTATTATATGTTTATATTGTACAGTGGACCCTTGGTATCCACTGGGGTTTAATTCCAGTCCCCCCTATGGATACCAAAATCAGTGGATGGTCAAGTCCCATTATATGCAATGGCATAGTGAAATCATGCCCTTTATATAAAATAGCAAAATCAAGGTTTGCTTTCTAGAATGTATACCTTTTTGGAATATTTCCAAGCCATGGATGCTTTCATCTGTGGATAAAGAATCCATGAATGTGAAGGGCCAGCTATTAATTTTTGAGGAGTGAAATGGATCATGGATTGCAAAGCAAGACTGGACAATTTTATTGGGCAGAAGGATTTATATTTAGGCAGATAGCAGTGCAGGTAGGCAGTAGCCCTTCCAAAACACTAATCATTCTCATTAGCACCTTTGAGACTAAGAGCTGATGCAGACCGGCACTATAGGCCAGCTTGGGAGTGGAGTTGGGGCAGGGCAACCACACATCTGCTGCCCCAACTCCACCCCAACACCGCTTGCCCATCTGCATTGTGAGCAGTGCTAGGATGCCCTCTTGGCGCAGCGTGCACACACACTGCACCAACAGGGTGCAAAAAAGCTGCTGCTGAGGCTAAAAGGGCAGCCTTTTGCTGCCCCCAAAAGGAGGGTATTTTGCTGCTCTTTTGGGGGTGGCAAAAAGGAGGGAGGATTGGGGCCGCAGTGTGTGGTTGCCGCGGTCCCAATCCGCCACTCCCAGGGGCAGCTGAGAGCCATCCCAAACGGGCCATGGCTTGGAAATAGAAGTTTGTAGCAGAAGCATTTGCATCTGATGAAGTCTAACATAGCTACGTTTTTGAAAAGTTTCATTGTGAATCTACATTCAGGCAGATAACTTGCAGATTTATATTATTACATATTTGTTGTTCTGTGACTTCAAGTCATTTCTGCCAACCCTTAGGTAGGGTTTTCTCAGAAAGATTTGTTTAGAACAGGTTTGGCAGTGTCCTCCTCTGAGGCTCAGAGAGTGTGACTTGCCCAAGGTCACTTTAGTGGATCCAATGGCTGAGTGGGGATATGAATCCTGGAATCCTAGTCCAACACTCAAACCACTGCACCCCCCCCCCCCCCCCCGAATCTTTACATTCATTGGGATGGAATATGGATTGCAAGTACAGTGGATCCACTGTGGGGTGATTCCAGAACCTCTTTTGGATAGCAAAATCTGTGTATGCTTATGTCCCATTATATCCTTGGTATCCACTGTGGGGTGGTTCCAGAACCTCTTTTGGATAGCAAAATCTGTGTATGCTTATGTCCCATTATATACAGTGGTGTAGTACAATGTCATCCCTTATATAAAATGTCAAAATTAAGGTTTGCTTTTTTTTATTATTACTCCCTTCCTATTTTCCCTTCCTATTATTACTCCCTTCCTATTTTCAAATTGTGGATGGTTGAATCTGTGGATGCAGAATCCATAGATATGAAGGGCCAACAGTATAGGCAAACCTATTCAATGTCATTAGGCAAACATAATATTTATTTAGGGATGGATCATGAATTGTGAGTTGTATAGGCAAGATTGGTCAGTTTGATTAGGCAGATCAATATTTAGGCAAAGCTCAGATAGGCAACTTGTAGCAGTGCACCCTGAAGTCTAATTGATTTTGAGGAGTGTTAAGACAGAATACTTTCATTTGGTGTTAAGGCAAACTTGTTAAAAGCAACTTCCTAATCATCAGCCCCATGCTGTCACATTGCCATACTGTGCTGTCTCAGTGCATCAAGAATTTAGATAGTCCTGTACTGCTATTTTGAAAATCTGGTAACAACTCTGGTGTAACTCCCTCCAGCTAAATAAGACAAAAATCAGCTATGAGCAAGCACATTCTTTGTTTTGAGTTCCCACTCAGTATCTGTTTTGATTTACTAGTAGTGTCAGCTACTTGTCAAAAGCATTGCTGTGCTTCAAGATGTTGGAAAAAATTCTTCAGGACCACTGTCAGTTTTGCTGTGGACTCGGTTGCTTTTGCTGTAATAAAATTGATCAAATCTTTGACAGCCAAATTATATGGTATATCCAGACTGAATAAATGGTAGTGTCATCCATATTGGGCAGCTGCTGGGTTGAGTTATAAAGTCAGTTTTGTATACACATATAGAAGCATGGCTTATTTTTTAATAGCAATAAAATAGATGGTAATGGAAATAAATGAGCTCACTCTGGCATTAAAAAATAATTTAAAAAATTCAGACTAGCAATTTGGATCTTACTTTCAGTAGGCTAGGGAAAGAAATCATGCAATCCACAAGCTGTGGTTGAAGTGCAGCTCCCAGCATTCCTCACCGATGGCTCTGCTGAGTAGGGTAGCAGGAACATGTAGTCCAAAAAATATCTAGAGGGCTGCATCATTCTCACTCCAGGTGTAGGCTCTTGGGATCTCTAAAACACAGAAAGTTTAGGAATATTACAATGCTAAGGTATTTTATATGTCCACTGAGAAGTGGATCTAGAATCATTCTCCAGTCATCAAGTGCCCTGAGGAGCAGGGAGTTAGGATGTAAGAATGGTTGAGCAGTCAGTTCAGTCCAGGTCAGTCATGGGTTATCCAACAAGATGAAGGGCAAGACAACAGGGTGGTCATCAGCCAGTCCAGGAATTGTTAACAAGTCATCAGTTCAGATACAAGAGCCACCAAGGAATAAACAAATTTGTCAAATCATAACCAGTCCAAAGTCAAAGAAGCATGAGAGTTAGGCCTCATTCTCACTTACAAATAAATCAGTTTGCGATCCGAATCGATGGATCTGTCCGACAGCGGAGCGTGGTTCACGCTACATTTGTTCCAATCACATTTTCATGTAAAATAACGCACCTGTTGTTCACACTGACAAATGAATTGATTCAAAATAGACCCCCTTCCGCTGACTGGCAAATTTAAAGGGCAAATTTAAATTGATTCTGATCCACATCCCGTTTACACTTGTGCTGACTCGATTTATTGCAAAAGACGTGGAAAAGACGTGTCAAAAAGACATGCATTAAATGGGTCTAGTGCAGGGCCCCTCTCACCAAACCTCTTCAGCGATTCAGCTCAAGTGTAAACAACAGTAATTTAAACCACTTCAAATCAGTTAGCAAACTGGTTTATAATGTAGTGGGAATGAGGCCTTATAATTCTTAGTTTTGGGGTTTTTTTTTCGGGCTATGTGGCCATGTTCTAGAGGATTTTCTTTCTGATGTTTCACTAGCATCTGTGGCTGGCATCTTCAGAGAAATGCCAGCCACAGATGCTGGTGATACATCAGAAAGAAACTCCTCTAGAACATGGACACATAGCCTGAAAAACCCTCAAAAAACTATGGATGCCAGCCATGAAAGCCTTTGACTTCAGCTTATAATTTTGTCAGTCACCCAGCTAAAGACGGTTGAAAAGATTGTTGAAAGAAGGTGGACCTGATGGAAGATTTATGAATAGCTATATCAACAACACCTGGGACCTAATTAGTTAGCATCTTTGATTTAACAGCCTTAGGAATCAGTGTTTCCCCCTTCACCACTCAATGAAGGATGTGGGTTTATTATCTTCAGCATCTTTGGTCTCTACCATCTCCATTTGGGGAGCAGGGCCCCCCACTTCCTCAGCCCCTGGCTGCTTGGACATGGAGAGAGCTCCATTATTTGGAGCTGCAGATTCCTAGCAATCTGCCTCCTCTTATCCCTAGGAATCATAGGATTCTAAAGGGTGGGTTATGACAGCAGCTTTACAGAGTCATCCAATGGGCATACATTGGTGGTATAGTGAGAGCCAATGAGTTATTTTTTAGTAGGAGGCAAATTATTTACCAAGTCAACACTAACTTTCAATTTCCATGGATCTCAGGGTGTGGTCTTTTGTGCAGTGCCATGGATAGTGGGTGATATTATTGTTAATTGTTGTCAGGGGTGGAGTGACACAATTTTCATGTGGGGGGCACAGAAGGGTTGGGTCATTGGTACTGTAAAAGTGGTTTCTGTTGAAAAAAAGCTTCCATAGGTAATAAAACACAAATTAATGCATTTTAATGAGAAATTATGTTGTGAAGTTTACAAAAAAGCAAACCAATTTAAAATACAATCTCTTACATATGCAAAATAGTTACATAAATTAAATAACATTGGCTAGAAATGCTAATGTCAATTAACATTTTACAAGTCATTTTATTTGAATGATTCGGATTGTTAATAAAATCTGATGTGCCATGATTTTAAATGAAAATGAGAAAACTCTGCACTTTGTCTGTCTTCGTAATGAAACAGTGCACCCCCCTTTCAATTATCTTTTTGAGTTTTATCAGTGAGATTGTTTTGAAAGACCATAGGTTTACAAAGAAAAGCTTGGATCTACCAATATGTTCTCCAGCCAGCTGCTTCCTGTCATTTCTCAATCCTCTTTGAGAATTTGCAAAGGCCATCCTGGTTACACAGCATTATAAATCAGTCATATGTCCAACAGAATAAACTGGAGTAATGATGCAATATAAGAACAAAGGGTACACCAGGGCTGCAGTCTTGTGCACTTTCATTGTATAGTAAATGTCATTAGATTCAGTAGATCATACTACCAAGTGCACAGGATTTCACTGTATGTTTGTCTGTACTGGCAGGATACCAAGTTCAAAAATCAAGGCTTCAGTAGTTAAAACTCAGAAAATCTTTATTAATAACCTATAGATCCAGTCTAGAGACTTAAATTGTCAGAACTGAATAACAAGTGTTTACATTACCTAATTAAAATGTACACAATTTCATATTAATGGTGGGGTCAATTCTTGTTTGCTACATTTTATAAACACATTTAGTCCCTCTCATTCCCATAAGCCCCCTTTGCAGTTGTTACAGCTAGATTCTCCCACAGAAACAATTTTGAACATCTTGATTCAAGCTTGCCTTCCATTATTATCTCAACTTCTGTCAGAAATGCTATTTTTTACTGTACAATGTATTATACCAGAATCTAATATTATGTCAGGCAAGGTGGACATGCAACTCCTGACAAACTGGTGGTTATAAAAATTAGAGTATTAGGAAAACATAACATCTATTTGGAAGAACTACCTTTTTGGACCACTAGTCTCTGAATCCTGCAGCCAGCATGCTTGGTGAGATTCCATGAGCTCTGCATCTGTTATGGATAACATTTAATGATGAAACTAAATAAAATTTTAAAGACATCAAATGGTACACCATTCTGCTGAATCAGCCTTGTGCTGTGACCAATCCACCATGTAAAAGATGTTCTATTTTCAGCTAACACTTTCCTTGAGTCTTATTCTAGGTTTGCTGCTTGAATTCCCTATCTTTGAATAAACACAACTGACAGTTGTAACAGCAGAAGTAAGGTAAAATTGAACCAAACTAAGAAGTATGATTCACCACAGGGGAAGATTTCCTGGATGATGCACAAGCATGGTTTGTAGGTCAGGAGGAAGGATAGCTGAGAATTTTGTTCCAGTTAATACTTCCAAAGCATTTACCAACATTTGCAAATGATAAGATTAACACATTAATAAAGAATTTGAGATTACAGGGATCATACAACCCCCATTCTTCAATAGCACTACTGGTGGCTGTCTGTTTTGAGGCAAAATTCAAACAACTGTTTATGACATATAAAACCCTCTATGGACCTTATCCCACGGGGCCAAAAGCAGCAAGAATCCACATGGAATCAGGCGCTATAGCGCTATAGTTTTCCGGGTGATCCCACGACGTCGCTCGGAATCCGCTAAGAATCAGGCGCTATAGCGCTATAGTTTTCCGGGTGATCCCACGACGTTGCTCAGAATACAACAAGAAACCGCTCGGAATGCAGCATCATTCGGGTTCTTTTGAATGCCTGGTTTCATCGGGCATTGCAATAGCGCTACCTTATCCATAGCGCTATTATAGCGCTAGCACCATATTATACTAGCGCTATAGTACTGCAATGATGCTCATATCGGTTTCTTGCCACTTTTGAGAGCAGCGTGGGATAAGGTCCTATGTCTTAGACTTCATGTTCCCCTACTCCCTGGACCCTGAGATACACAGGAGAGGTCTTTCTTTCAGCCCCACCATGTTCACTGATACTGTTGATGGAAACATGTTAAAGGTCCTTCTTAGTGGCTGTCCTTAGACTTGGAATTTCCTTCCTGTAAGACTAGAATTGACCCCTCCTTTCTGTCCTTCCATAGGCTAGTGAAGACTTTTTTATTTAGACAGGATTTTAGAATTGAAAGCTCTTTTTTTTTTTTAAGCTGTGTGTTTTATATAGTTTTATATATAATTGTATATTAATTCTGTTTTAATGTTGTCTTTTTGTATGTTTTTAATTATGTTAACCAGAATCCTGTTGGGGATTAACATATGTATAAACATCATAGTTACAGTGTTACACAGCAAATCTTGTCCTGATCCTACCAATTCCCATTTACTGGGAAGTAGCCACTGTGATCAATGGGAGTCTGTTTCCCTGTCAATCAAGAAGCAGCTGACTAATGGTCTCACCCACTCCTGTGAGTGATCCCCAGTGCGACAAGTAGAAATATGATCCCAGTTGAAATTCCCCCTCATATTCGAGATCATTCATGTGAGAGGCAGGTGGAACCATCAGCAGCTGCTTCCTGATCATCAAGGTAGCAGACTTCTTGATTGCAGTGGTTGCTTCCCAGTAAGTGGAGACTGAGGAATTTTATGGTACCTGTGTAGCCCTTAAACCTTTCCCCTTTAAGGGCCAAGAGACTTCAGCTCCTAGAAGCCTCAGCCATGTTGGCCAATAGTCCCATGTTGGCCAATAGCTCCTGGGATTCTGGGAGCTGAAGTCCCTCGGCCCTTAAAGGGGACAGGTTGCCTGCCCCTGCCCTAAACTAAGGGCTACATAGGAACTGTGAATATGAAACTGACATGAGTGTGCAACCTTAGGTTATACATTTGTAACTGCTGAGCAGGATTCTGGCCATTGTAATCTTTTTAATATCTAATCTGCCTTGAATACCAATCTTGTGCAAAAAGTGAGATATAAATAATGATGACGATAATAAACTAATAGGAAAAAACACAAGAATTGACAGATTTCTGCATCCAGGCCAATGATTTTGACTAAACTTTTAAGAGACTGCTTTCCTGATAGGCCTAAGGTAGGGTTGCAATCTCATTATCCCTCCTGAGAGATTCCTCATCTGTAATTTAATGCACAGAGTATGGGAAATAAACAAGATGAATTTGAAATCCTTGCACAACAAAGCAAATATATAATAGTTTTCACTGAAACTTGGTGGGATGAGTCTTATGATTGGATTGTAGTAATAGAGAAATAGGTCAAACAGGAAAAGAGGAGAAATAGCATCATATATCAGGGATGTTTACACCTGTGAAGAGATCCAGGACTTAAATCCTGGATGCCAGGTGGAGAGCATCTGGATAAAAAATTAAAGGGGAGGGAAACAACAGGGATGTTATTGTGGGAGTCTACTACAGGCCAAGGAATTGGATTATGCCTTTCTAGAACAGATGACCACACACTCAGAAAGGAGAAATGTAGTAGTGACGGGTGACCTTTGCAGACTGCCAGAAATAGTGCAAATTGAGTCCACTTTAAGAGTTAGGGTTAGGGAATCATGGGAACTGTATTTTATTGTGGCACCAGAGCTCTCTGGCAGAGAAGGCTCAATGTCTCAGGAAAAAACAACAATTCCCATGATTCCCTAGCACTAACCCTAACCCTTAAAGTGGACTCAATTTGCACTATTTCTGGCAGTCTGCAAAGGCTCTTCAACTATCCTGATATTTGCTGGAAATCAAATTCAGCCAAAACGTTAAGGTCTGGCAAATTCCTCAGTTGCCTTGAAGACAATTTCATGGTCCAAAAGGTGGAAGAGGCAACAAAAGGATCACCTATTTTAGATCTGATCCTAACCAACAGGGACGACCTGGTTAATGGGGTGCAAGTGGTGGGATCCTTAGGTGGGAATGTTCTCCTGGAGTTCATTATACAATGGAAAGGAGAAGCCAGGGATAGTCAGACATGCATTCTAGACTTTAGGAAAGTGATTTCAATAAACTTAGGGAAATATTGGGTGTAATTCCATGGTCTGGAACACTAAAAGAGAAGGGAGTTTTAGATAGGTGGGAGTTTCTCCAAAGGGTGATACTGAAGGCACAATTTCAAACTGTTCCAATAAGGAGGAAAATGGGAGGTGTCTCAAGAAACTAGGATGGATATCTAAAAAACTTTCAACTGAGTTAAGCTTTAAATGGGAGATATATAAGAAATGGAAAAGTGGGGAAATCACCAAAGAGGGATTCAAATAAATAGCTAGCATATATAGGGGTAAAGTCAGGAAAGCCAAAGTGGAGAATGAGCTCAGGCTTACTAGAGAGGTTAAGAACAATAAAAATGGCTTTTTGGGTATGTCCAGAAAGAATAAGGAAATGGTAGGGCTACTGCACAGAGAAGATGGAGGAATTCTAACAGAGAACAGAGAAAAAACAGAACTACTCAACACCTTCTTTGCCTCAGTCTTCTCACAAAAGGTATAGGGTGCTCAACCTAAGGAAAATGGAGCAGAGGACATAATAGGGGAAATGCAGCACAGAATAAGTAAAGTGATAGTACAGGGATACCTGGTTAGCCTAAATGAATTTAAGTTTCCAGGACCAGATGAACTACATCCAAGGCTGTTAAAAGAACTAGCAAATGTAAATTCAGAGCCATTAGCAACAGTCTTTGAGAACTCCAGGAGAACAGGAGAAATCTCAGCAGACTGGAGGAGGGCAAATATTTTCCCCATCTTCATAAAAGGGAAAAAAGAGGATCCCAACAAATATTGCTCTGTTAGTCTGACATCAATCTTCTAGAAAGATTCTAGAACAGAGAGTCTGTGAACATTTAGAAGGGAATGCCATAATCACAAAAAGTCAACATGAGTTTCTCAAAAGCAAGTATTGGCAGACTAATCTGATCTCTCTCTCTCTCTCTCTCTCTCTCTCTCTTTTTTTTTTTTTTTTGATAAAACTACCTGCTTGGTAAATGAAGGGAATGCTCTAGAGATAGCATATCTTGATTTCAGTAAGACCTTTGACAAGGTCCCCCGTGATATTCTTGCAAACAAACTAATGAAATGTGGGCTAGACAATGCAACTATTAGGTGGGTTAGTAATTGGTTGACTGGCCGAACACAAAGGGTGCTCAACAGTGGCTCCTTTTCATCTTGGAGAAGCTATATCCTTCCTCATGATTAATTTCATTATTAATTATTTTTCCATGTCTTTCCATTACCTGAGTAAATCACTGTGTAATTATCTGATTCAAAATGACCAATTCTTGTCCACTTCAGCTCTCTCACCCCTAGTATTGCTATATTTATAATACTGTGTGCAGAGGGAGGCGATGGTAAACCTCTTGTCTGAATCTCTCACTGAGAAAACGCTAGGATGAGACAATCCAAAATGAGCTTTATGACAATGGAACACACTTCCTCAGAGTGTCTTCATTTTTGAATGTGTCTTCTACTTGACTCCCCTTATTATTCAGTTCATTTGTGCCTTTGGCCATGTCCCTGTTTGTAGTTACTATTTGCTCTGCCTTTTTAGCGTAAAGTTCATGTCCTATTGCATGGGAGGGGACTGAACTGGATAACCCTTGTGGTCTCTTCCAACTCTATGATTCTATTAAATAAGAGGCAGAAATAGGACATGAACTTTATGCTAAAAAGGCAGAGCAAATAGTAACTACAAACAGGGACATGGCCAAAGGCACAAAAGAAACAGAATAATGGGAGTCAAGCTGAAGACATGTTCAAAAATGAAAAGAGTGGCTGAAGTTGTACTAAACATGATATAGGAACATGGAATATGAGAAGCATGAGTCTAAGGTAGCTGACACAATCAAAAAGGAAACTGAACCTATAAACATAGAAATACCATATTTATTGTATTTATTTAGAATATTTATATCCTGCTCATTGGGCACAGAGGCTCTCAGAATGGCTTACAGTTTGCTAATGTGACAATACTAGGGGTGAGCAAGTTAAAATGGATAGGAATTGGTCACTTTGAGTCAGATAATTTACTCAAGTAAAATTTACTCAGGTAATGGAAAGACAAGGTACAGTACTTAGCTCCATAGTTCAAGAAGGATATTGATAAGCTAGAACCTGTCCAGAGAAGGACAACCACAATAATCAAAGGTCTGAAAGATAAGCTTTAAAGGGAATGACTTAGAAAGAAGTGTTGTTTAGCTTGGAGAAGACTGAGAAGAGATGTGATAGCTGTCTTTAAATATCTGAAGGGATGGTATGTAAAAGATGGAGTCAGCTTGTTTTCTGCTGCTCAAGAGACTAGAACATGAGCCAGTGGATTCAAATTACATTAAAAGTGATTCCATCTATAAGGGAAAAAAAAAACTTTTTTTGCTATAAGAGCTGTTCAGCAATGGAATAGATTGCTTTGGAGAATAGTGGACTCTTCACATTTAGAGGTGTTTAAACAGAGGCTATCTGGCTATCTTTCAGGAGTGCTTTAATTGTGTATTCCTGCATGACAAGGGATTGGATTAATGGTCCTTGTGGTCCTTTCCATCTTGTAAGATTTTATGATTCTACTATGCTATCCTAGTATGGTGTTATGATCATTCGGGGAGATGCAACCATGAGACTTCAGTTTTTCATTTTAGCTGCCATTCATATATCTCTAAACACATGCTCTGCAGAAACAAAACTCAGCCCTCCAAATGTTTACAAGATTTTGCTTCTGGCAATTGGTGATCTCACATTAGTGCTGTGCATGCATGCATGTGTTTGAGATGCATCTGTCAGGTCGCGTTGCATTACTTCTTTTTAGATTAGATGACACTTTACAAATTGAAATAATGAGCCACCAGCAAATAATATACATGCTTGGTTATGCATAAATATAAAATATATACAATCAAGCAATATATGGAGTGACTAATGAAAATGTTTGTATAGAGTCTGCATTAAAGTTAAGGCTCAGAACATTAACTGATAGTTTACATTGATAAAGTACTGGTTTAAACATTTAAAACCCTAAATGGCTTGGGTTTTGGCTGCCTGAAAAATGAATTTCCTCCCACATTTAACTACTGGGACCTTCAGGATATAATCTCTCTTCTATGTGTTCCAGATGAGATGAAGTGAGTGCTTAAGATCGAGAGGGTCTTTTGTGGTGTGGCGTCCTGTCTGTGGCCTCCCCACAGTGGCATCCAGTGAAGACTTTTCTATTTTTCTAGACATTTTTAAGAATAATTTGTGTGCTGTTAGATCTTTGCATTGCCATCCCCCTCCCAGTGCTGGTTTTATTTTTGGCTTTGCCATTACTGGTAAAATGACTTTTATCTGACTTGTTTTATTGTATTTGCCTTTTAGGGGTGGGGAAAGTGTTCTTCATGTTTCTTCTATTGCACAACAGTAGTTACTGGGAAATTTAATTATGCAACATGCAAACATAGATAAAGTTAACTGCATATGCACACAAAGACAAAGTATGTTTCTATTTCTAGAGTGCTCCTAAATTATGGCCCTTATGTGGAGAATGCAAAAAACAACACCCCTGCTTTGATACCATGTTGTCTCTTTGAGTGGGGTTGGAGTGATTAATTCTCATGCAAAATGGTTTCATAATTTGGGGAGAGTTTCTCTTGTTCTTGTCAAAGGACCATGGTGCTTCATCCTTTCATAACATTGCATATCAGATCCACAATGCATATTGGGGTGATATCTTTATTATACCAAGCCAAAGCCACAAAAAATGTATATTCTCCAGAACTCTTTATTAGGCCAAGTGGTAAAAACAAAACAACGTATGGCTGGGGAGGAAATGTGTCTGATGTTCACACTGTGCAGTCTACACTTTTTTTGCAAACTCATATCCTACAACTGTTTTGTAGACAGGGCAGCCACAATAACACATTCAGCCCTCTCCTAACCATGATGTTTGTTGTAAAGAGCAGTTGCAACAGGACTCCACAGGGATCCTTTCTCACGCTGCACCTCACTGGTGGGAGGGATCTGGAAGCATAATTGTTCAGAGCCCCAATCTCCAGTGCTTTAGAACTTCTCTGGTTGATACCACTACCTTGTGGGTACATCTGAGGATGAAGGATCTCAGCCACAGTTTCCTGATGAAGATAAAGAAGTGCTAATGTATGTATGGTACAGAGCTAAGGAAGACCACTGAGATGTGAATAATGTTAGAATTACAACAATGCTTAGTACATAAAGATATCTTAGAGGAAGCAGCAGTGATAGGATTAGTGGTTTTCAGTGACCCAAAGTCTCCTAATTTCTTATCAACTTTTCTTAATGTCTGTTGTGTAAAATTATACTCTTAGGGACCTTCTCTTCCAGTGCCTTTATTCTCTCACTTCTAACAAAAATGAAACTAGAATAGTTAATGACATCCAAAAACCTTTATGGGTTCAGCCTAGGTCAGGGGTAGGCAACCTTTTTGAGCCAGGGGCCGAGTTGCTGTCCATCAGACAATTGTGGGGCCAAAGCATCAAAAATAAATAAATAAATAAATAAATAAATAAATAAATAAATAAAAATTAAAAAAAATTATAAATATGCATGTACACTCTTTCAGACCCAGAAAAGCCAAGGCAAAACCCCTGTGGAGATTTTGCCAAGAAAACCCCAAGAATAAGGCATAACAACAATAATCAATATCATCATGGCATTGGCGAGGGGCTGCCGGCAGTGGCGGCGGTGGTAGGACTGGCGTGGGGCCGGTCCAAAGGCCTCGCGGGGCCGCATCCGGCCCCCCGGGCCTTAGGTTGCCTACCCCTGGCCTAGGTGAATACAGCCACATCTTTACAAAATGCAGGCTTGTAGCTAACATCATCACTGTTCCCCTCCTCCCCCCTATGATTTTTAACATCTTTCCACAATGAAATAGCTGGTGGAGATTCAAAAGCTTGCAGCATGCATTTTGTGCATTTGGATTGGCTCAATAAAGATATCACTGTTTTGTGGAGTTTCAATGTTATTGTACTTTGCTGCATGGCCAACAGAGCTATCCCTGGATATAGCTTCATTCACTGTTAGCTTAGTACCCTGAGAAAGCTTTCCTTTCTTGAACAGAGTTCTTACAATAATCCCTTAGTTTATTTCTTTAGCTATTGATGTGTTCACCTAGGCCTGAACAGCATATGGCCTGGGGGCCGCATGTGGCCTGCCAAAGGATTTCAGGCAGCCCACAAGGATGTGGAAAAACTTCAAGGGTCCTTTGCTGCCCAGCTGTATACCAAAGAGAAGGCCAGGTAGAGGAGTAGGAGGACAGACAAACACTTGCCCTGCAAGGCTCCCCCACCATCCCAATTCTTCTGAGGAGAAGGCTGGGTGGTGGAGGAGAAAGATGAGCAAACACTTGCCCTACAAGGCTCCTCCTCCATCTGGCTTTCTCATGAGAAGGCCAGGCAGTGGATGAGGAAGAGGGGCAAACATTTGCCCCTCAAGGCTCCTCCATCACTTGGCCTTCTCCCTAGGAGAGCTCCAGCCAGAGGAGGAAAAGCACAGACAAGGTTCCTCCACTGCTTGGCTTTCTACTGAGGAGAGGGCTGGGCAGAGGATGATGATGATGATGATGGAATTAATATTAATTAATTCTAATTAATATAATTATGATTAATTAATACATATTTAATTAAATCCTATCAGCGGCCCTATCTAGTTTAGCCTATTTTAATTTTGGCCCCTATCTACAGCCAAGTTGTGCAGGCCTGGTTCACTCCTTAATCAGAGATGCTAGCTGCTGCACACATGCATTCTCCATCAGAGAAAACCACTCCTTTCCAAACTAATTTACTACCTTGGAATTTATCATACTATAGTTGTCCTTCTATCAACCATCCAAGGTTTGAATATATAATATATGTATATGTATGTTGTGTGTATTCAAAAAGTCAGACCTTGATTTAGCCATTTTATATAAGGGACATCATTTTACAATACCACTACATTTGATGAGATTTGAACATTGATGGATTTTTGGTATCCACAGTGGGTCCTGGAACCAACTCCCTGTAGATACCAAAGGCCCACTGAATTATAAAATTTGCTTGTTAGCACTAACCCTCATTTAATTAATACTTAATTAATAGCTTAATTCTAGAATTAAATTAATTCTATAATTCCAACTTGCATCAATCACATTAATTAAAAATAAATTGAATAAAGTTGTCCTTTTGGCTGTCCATGGAATCCTCAGCACTCTTCACCAGCACCACATCTCAAATGAATTGATTTTCCTCCTATCTTCTTTCTTGACTGTCCAGATCTCACATCCATACATGGTAATAGGGAATACAATGGCTTGTATGATTCTTACATTTGTGCTGTTGCACGTCTTTGCATTTTAGGATTTTTTCTAGTTCTTTCATAGCCACCCTCCCCATTCTTAATCTTCTTCCAATTTCCTGGCTGCAGTCCCCATTTCAATCAATGTTTGATCCCAGATCAAACTATTTTACTATTTCTATTTCATCATTGTCTAGTTTGAATGTGTATAAGTTCTCTGTGGTCATTATTTTTGTTTTCTTATGTTCAACAGTAAGCCTGCCTTGGCACTCTCTTCTTTGTTCTTCCTTAGTAGTTGTTCCAGGTCTGTGAGGTTTTCTGTTAGTATTATGGTGTCATCAGCATACCTCAGATTGTTGATATTTTTTCCTCCCTCTTCCACGTCCAAGCCTGCTTTCCTTACAATATGTTCTGCGTAGAAGGTGAACAGATAGGGTGAAAGGATGTAGCCTTGTCTGACTCCTTTGCCAATTGGGAACCATTCTGTTTCTCTGTGTTCTGTTCTGACAGTAGCCTCTTGTCCTGAGTGCAGATTCCTCATAGGACTATCAGATGTATCGGCACTCCCATGTCTTTAATGACATTCCATAGCCTTTCATGATCTATGCACTCAGTATATATTCCCAGCCATTAAAAAGGAATCACAAAAGATTGCAGCAATTACAGAACATCACACTAATTTCCTCTGCAAGCAAAGTCATTCTCCTAATCTGCAGCAAAGACTTTTACCATATATGAGTGGGAAATCCCAAGCTGGATTCAGGAAAGGAAGAGGCACTCGTGATTGCAAACATATGATGTATTATGAAGTGCATCAGAGAATTCCAAAAGAAAATTTACACATGCTTTATTGACTACAAGAAAGCCTTTGACTGCATTGATCATGGAAAACTATGGCTTGCACTCAGATGAATGGATGCTGCAACACCTGATTGTCCTGAAGCTTAACTTGTATTCAGGAAATACTGCTGCCTTCAGAACAGAATAGAAACAGAATGGTTCCCAATTAGAGAATAGGTCAGGCAAGGCTGCATACTATCACTGTATTTATTCAATTTATATGCAGAAAACATCATACGCAGAGTTGGTGTGGACTCAGGTGCAGAAGTGAAAATAAGAGGAAGGGACATTAACAACCTAAGGAATGCAGATGACACAATACTATTAGCAGAAGCCAGCAAAGACCTGGAGCAATTCTTGAAGAATGTCAAGGAGGAAAGTGCTAATGCTGGATTAATGCTGAAAATTAAAATCAAAACAAAAATAACGACCATGGAAGATCTACAAGAATTCATCCTAGATAATGAGAAAATTGAAACAATCAAAGACTTTCCATATCTTGGTTCAAATATTGATCAGAACAGAGACTGCAGCCAAGAAATCAGAAGAAGACTAGGATTGGGTAGGGCAGCGATGAAGGAACTGGACAAGATAATAAAATCTAATGACATACCTCTGCACATTAAAGTGAGAATAGTCCTCATGTATTCCTCATCACCATGTACAGATGTGAAAGCTTGACAGTGGAGAAAGCTGATAGGGAAAAAAAATTACTCATTTGAAATGTGGTACTAGAGAAGAGTACTGAGAATACCATGGATGGCCAAGAAGACAGACAAATGAGTTCTAGAACAGATCGAACTTGAACTCTCTTTAGAAGCTAAGGATCTTGACAGATGGCCCTGATAGAGTGGTCTCTGCTCACCCCTTCCCTTACCAGATTGGGGCCGTGGCAAACGCATGCTGTGTCCCCGATCTGGCAGTTTGCCACTCTAAAAATAAGTCTCAAAATGCCACTCCTTTTTAGAGCAGCAAAAAGCTGCCTTTGCTGCTGTGGCGGTGGCTTTCCCAAGTTTCTTTGGTGCAGAACATCTAAATGCTGTGCCAAAGAAATGACATGATGCCAGCATCATGGCAATGTTTGGGCCTGTGGTGTGTGGTTGCCATGTTTCCACTCCACCCTGAGGCCAGCACAAAGTGCTGGTTTGTACAGCCCATAAAAGGTAAACATCAAGGTATTCCCCATTGACAAGGCTGTCAATTCATGCCCAATCGTAGGGGGCAGTGTTCATCTCCGTTACTGAGCTGAAGAGCCAGCGTTGTAAGAGACTACTCTGTGATCATGTGGCCAGCTTGACTGTACAGAATGCTGTTTACCTTCCCACTCAAGTGGTACCTATTTATCTACTTGCATTTGCATGCTTTTGAACTGCTAGGTTGGCAGAAGCTGGGACTAGTGACAGGAGCTCACATCATCATACAGCACCTGGGCCTCGAACTGCCAACCTACCAATCTTGCAATCAGTGTCTTAACCACTGGAGCCCCTATGGGGGGTTGCAGACTGTCAGAAGTAGTGCAAATTGAGTCCACTTTTAGGGTTAGGGTTAGTGCTAGGGAATCATAGGAATTGTTTTTTTCTCGAGACATTGAGCCTTCTCTGTGAGAGAGCTCTGGTGCCACAATAAAATACAGTTCCCATGATTCCCTAACCCTAACCCTAACTCTAAAAGTGGACTCAATTTGCACTATTTCTGGCAGTCTGCAACCCCTAAATTTACTAAATTGAGGCTCATGTACTTTGGCTACATCATGAGGAAAAATTAATCATTCAAAAAAAACAATGATGCTAGGAAAGTCAGTAGAAAGGCAATTGAAAGAGTGGAAGACTGCATGCCAGATGGTTAGACACAATCAAAGAGATCACAGACCTGAGCCTGCAGCACCTGAGCAGAGAGGCAGAGGACAGGGAGTCTTGGAAATGCTTCGTTCACAGGGTTGCCACTTAAAGTCAACTCAAAGGTAGCTAACAACAATTGCTATCACTATAATTAACAACAGAAATTAATGACAGAAAATGTGATAGGTTGTTCTGTTCAACTTGAAAAGGTTTTTCTGAAGGTATAGTTTAAGACCTCCCTCTTCTCTTCACCCTCTATCTTGGTAAAATTAAAGTATATCTTTATGAAATCAACGACTTTTAATTGCAAGTAATAAATTGCAGTCTAGCTAAATACTATGCAAGCATTCACTCTTAACAAATCAATAGGCTTAATGGGACATGTATTACTAATCTATCACATTTATCCTTGAAACTCATTTTTGATTAGATGCTACTGCCTGTGTGTGTATGTGTGTGGGGGGGTTCAACTTTATTTTTTTGTACTTTATGTTTATAACAATAAAGGCATATTTTAATATTACAAGTTTGTTAATGCAATAACTTTACATAATTAATATTGTAGCTTGAAAGATATTCAAAGTGAGTAAAAACAAAGCACTTTTTATTTTTTAAATTTTATTAGGAAATTAAAAACAATAAAACAAACATTACAAACAAAATATTCGTTATGACACATACATATATACATACAAAAAAAAGTAAGCTTATTTTGTATAGTCACAAAAACATAGAGTACTTTCTGATTGAGTTCACCTTATACTGTATAACATTCTTTGAAGGACTTATAATTCTTTTCCATATATTTCTCTATAATCTGTATTTTTCATTTTTCATTTTTCCTTTTAATCACTTATAAATGTTATAACATATATCATAAACTGAAGTATTCAGAAAATAAACTCCTATTTGGTTGTCTATGAGTCAGATCAGAACAATATATACCAGTTTTTTGTATAAATATCTATTTATTCTTGGAGCATATACACTACTTAAATATTTTACCATACCTCTTTATTGGACACCATTCTTCTTCCAAATTTTCTAATGGTTTGTTTTGAATCAAGGCCTTCAAAAAATATTCATGGATTTTTACCCACCATTCCTCGATATCTGGTACGTCTTTTTGTTTTACCCACCATTCCTTGATATCTGGTACATCTCCCCCCCCAGTACCTCACAAGCACTATCCTAGCTGAGGTTATAGCATATAAGATAGTTCAATTATACATTTATTCAATAAAAAAGACTCCGATTCAAATGGAATTTGAGTTTGAAAAATATCATGTAGATTCTCTCTGATTCTTTTCCAATATATTTTAACTACTTCACATTCCCACTATAAATGGTAGAATGTGCCTGGTTGTTTTTGGCACTTCCAACATTGGTCCAAAACAGTTTTGTACATTGCTTTAAGTCTAATTGGGCAGAGGTACCATTGATGCATTAATTTCAAAAAGTTCTCTTTAAGATCTTGGCATGCTGTAAATTTGTTTGTCAATATCCAGGTTTTCTCCCAGTCTAGAGGAATAGTTCTTTTTACATCTTGGGACCATTTTATCATCACATGCTTCACAGTGTTAAATTCAAGATTCCTTTCATTCAGGATCTTGTAGTACTTCACAATGTGGTGTCCTTTATCATCCTTTATAATGTTGTCAATTTCTGTTTTTTTTTTCTCCTTCAAATCCCCCCATTTTTTTATTCACCACAAATCTATTATATAGTTGTATTTAAAGATACCAATTCTGGATTGTTCCTTCTGTTTCTAATTTTTCCTTGGTTTTAAAGTTGAATTTTATTCTCCCACCTTTCCCTATATTTTTTTCTAAGAGATCCTGGTATCTAATCCAATGTTTTTCCTTGTTTACTGTTCTGTTCAATAATGCTTCCTGTGGCGATATCCAGAGGGGGAGCTTTCTATAAAAAGTCTTTTTCACTATTAACCACACCTTTAGTAGTGCCCTTCTTATATAGTGATGTGCGAAGTCTTTATTTTCTTTAAGTTTATTATAACACATGTAAGCATGGAGGCCAAATCGGGTGTTGTCTGTTTCTAAACTCAATAATCTTGTATTCTTCAAAGTAACCCATTCCTCTAACCAATTCAAAGAGCAGGCAAGATAATAACTTTTAAAGTCTGGCACTGAAAGACATTTTTCTTTCAACTCTGCCATACTCAACCATCTTATTCTTGGCTTTTTGCCTTGCCACAGGAACTTCATTAATTCTTTTTCCATACATCAAAACATTTTCCATTGTATATTATTGGAATATATTGAAAACTTAGTATGTTCATTTTGATAAGAGAAATTCTTCCTAATAGTGATATTTGCAGTTTGTTCCATCTCATTAGATCTCTCTGTATTTCTTTCCAAATTCTATTATAATTATTGTTAAATAGATCAGCATTTCTTTTTGATAACTATACCCAAATATTTTATCTTTTTTTTTCAATTTTAAATCCTGATTTTGATCTCAAAAGTTCTTCTTCTTCCTTAGATAGATTGAATGCTAATATTTATCATGATTGACAGAGAAGCCTGCCAACTGACCATATTCTTTAAGACAATTCAGCAGATTTTCTATGCTATTTAATGGTTCTTCTAAGAAGAGTATAATGTCATCTGCAAAGGCCTTGAGTTTGTGAGTATACCCTTTTACTTTAATCCCTTGAATTTCTTGATCTTGATTTATCTTCATCAATAATACATCCAATATTAGAATAAAAAGTAATGGAGAGATAGGGCATTCCTGCATAGTTCCACTCACTATTTTTATGTCTTTGGTTTTCTCTTCATTGACTATAATTTGTGCAAACTGTTCTTTGTAAATAGATGTTATCCAATTTATGAATTTCTCTCCCATATTCCTGTAAGTTAAGGTTTCAAGAAGGAAGTCCCAATTAACCTTATCAAATACCTTCTCAGCGTCTATAAAAATCATAGCAAGTTGTTTTTCACTGTGTTTCTCAAAGAATTCTATGGCATTCATGACAGTTCTTGTGTTGTTTTTAATGAACTTTCCAGGCAAAAAGCCATTTTGATCTTCTTGTATAACATGGCTTAAAATCTTTTTCAATCTTGATGCTAAAATTGTTGTAAATATTTTATAGTTGAAGTTGATAAGAGAGATAGGTCTATAATTACAAACTATACTAGAGTCTCTACCTTCTTTGGGTATTAATGTTATAAGTGATTTTTTTTCCAGGTTTCTGGGATGCCGCTCTTCTGTATATCATTTAGCATTTTAGTTAGTGGTTGTAATAATACATCTTCCATCTTCCATCTGTAAAGCCATCTGGCCCAGGGGCCTTTCCTATTTTTATTTTTTTAATTGCATCAGAAACTTCTCCCAGTTGTCTGGATGCTGTGGATACAGTATATCTTGATTTCAGTAAGGTATTTGACAAGGTTCCCCATGACATTCTTGCAAACAAGCTAGTAAAATGTGGGCTAGACAAAGTAACCGTTACATGGATTTGTATTTGGTTGACTGTCTGAACCCAAACGGTGCTCAACAATGGTTCCTTTTCAGCCTGGAAAGAAGTGACCAGTGGGGTGCCACAGGGTTCTGTCCTGGGCCCAGTGCTACTCAATATCTTTATCACTGACTTAGATGACAGTAATGGGGGCATAGTTATCAAATTTGCAGATGACACCAAATTAGGAGGAGTAGCTAATACCCCAGAAGACAGGATCAAAATTCAAAATGACTTGAACAGACTAGAAAGCTGGGCCAAAGCTAACAAAATAAAATTCAGCACGGAGAAATGTAAGGTAAATCTTTTAATCTAACTTCTACTACAGTAAATGAGCCATTTTTTATCTTTAAATAACATTCCTGAAGTGTGCTTTTTGTTTATATACAAGACAACTCCCCTATTTTTCTTATCTATTATTGAAGTGTAGCAGTTACCAAGTTTAGGATTGCTCAGAAATTTGGTATCTTTCTCTCTAATTCTTATTTCCTGTAAGCAAATGATATCTTTTTTAATTTTTTGTTGATAATGAAATGCCATGTTTCTTTTGTATTTTGAGTTAATCCCTTTAACCAGGGGTCCTCAAACTTTTTGAGCCAGAGGCCAGTTTGCCATTCCTCAGAGCATTGGAGGGCCAGAGTAAAAAAACAAGCAAAAAACAACACAAAAAAACAACACCATGACTTTGAGCAAGTCACACCCTCTCAGCCTCAGAGGATAACC
>CM034703.1:35777623-35789197 GCA_020142125.1 Phrynosoma platyrhinos | reverse complement strand
GAGATGGAAATAATTTTTAAAGCAGCATTTAAATCTGGACTATTTTATTTAAATGTCCAAAACACACTGCTAGGGAACATGGGAGCTGTAGTTTGTTGTGTTTATAAGTGACACTTTTCCTGTTAAGTTCCTGCATGTCATAAGCATTTGAATTAAAATTACCATATTGAAATCAAATCTGATTTTTAAAATTTTTTATTTGGTGTGTGTTGGAAGAGGGGTCATCTTATACGGCGTGTAGATCCCAAACTCTATATTTTAACTGGAAAAGTTGTGGGTCATCTTATACACCCACTCGTCTTATACGCTGGAAAATACGGTGGGTATCATTCAAATATTCATAAATATGAAGGTTCTTACAACCACAGTGTATACTTATATCATCATCATTACTATAATGCAGTCAACAGACCATTGGCCAACATGTTAAATACATTTTAAAACAGCATTGATGGGCATTCAGCTCAACAATATAAATTTAATAAAATCAAATTGGTAGCTATAAAATACAATATATTAAATATAATAAAATTACATAGGCAAGGATAGTCTGGTTAAAATAGCCAGGTTTAAACATTTTGCCACTTGCAGAGGGAGCAATTTGTCAGAGCCCTGGAGCAGGAGAGCCACAAAAGACTCAGGGGAATTCCTAGGGAAGTGCTGTGTGATGGGATATAATAGATCATCCCTGGCCCCCAGACAAAAAACAACAACAACTCAAGTTGAAAAATCCAGAGGTTATTGTTTCAATTTCATGATTATCAGGGGCAGCATCTATTGTACAATTGTGTCTTATTAAATCTGCTAGTTAATAAGTTAGAGGGAAGGACATTAAACTTTGCCAAGGAAAAAGTATTTCTGTATTTTGAATAGTTAACCAGTCTAGGTAAGGTATTCCATTCTTGTAAGGAGGGCATGGTAAACCCAGTGATTGAAGGGAACAGCATCCCCTCGCAGCTATTTGACAGTTGTTTTGACCCCAACTAGGTCCACAAATAAGGGATAGGAGGGAGATAAACCTACTGTGGAGATTTTACAATCAACTACCTTTCTCCATGGTGATTTGAAAGAGTTAGACATTGTCTTGGACACCAAGGAGTTGGGATTAAGCATAAGGCCACAGTGGAGCCACAGATGGATAGAGAAGTCCATGCCAGACATTTTAGGGAATTTAAGCTATACTGCAGGTAAAGAGCAGATCCAAAAGCACACCTGGGGACTCCAGATATAAACATAAGAAAAATAGATGGGATTCCTTCAAAAGAGCTTTTAGTGAGACAAAACCAATTTGGGACCCCAAAAAGTACATCTGGGACAGTTTTAGCTTTCAAAACTTGGATAGCCGCTAGAAGAAATTTACCACCCCAATGAAAAAGAAGCAGGTTATTGCTTTCCCATTTTGTTCTGCTTTATATTTAATATATTTTCTTCCTGTATCCTCCAAATAACAGCTGCATGAAACCATATACCCAGATGAATTCTCCCATTCAATTCTATTTTTCCCTATGGACCATGACAATCTGGTTTTCCACTTGGCAAAAACCAGAATGTTCATTTCTGAATAATTCATTATTAGGAGATTATTGATGCAGTACTGTAGAAACCCCTCAATAGTCTTCAAAGACCCAAATGAGCCTGAGAAATCAGTAATGCATCATTGGCATAAAAGAAGATGAAAACATTTGTTGAGTCAATCTTTGGTGGATGGATGAGATGGTAAGAGTTCCAAGGCCTGGAGAACATCAGCCAAATAAAAATTAAATAAGGTGGAGGCAAGAACACATTCCTGCCTTACACCTTGAGTCAGGACAATCTCATCTGTAAGATACCCTTGACTAGTACAGAGAACCGGAAACTGTTGTATTATGATGCAGGTCCTGAACTAGAAATAGAAGTCACCTATCAATGGAGTTCTGCTCCTATTTATCCAAAAGTGATTTCATGAAATCTAATCAAATGCCAATTTTAAATCAATAAATGCAGAAAAAAGCTTGCATCTTCTTGGTACAGTGTATTTAAGCACAAGATAGGCCAAAGCCAGGCAGTGGTCAGCCGTGGAATGCTTTAAAACCCATCTGCTCTTTCCCCAGAATGTTATCAATGATCCACACTTTTAATTTAAATCCTAGTTAATTGGTATACACTTGTTTGATGATGGATAGCAAACTAATGGATTAAAAGTTATGAGGATCCTCTTTAAGACCTTTCTTATAAACAAGAATAACAAAAGCCTTTACCTAAACTGTAGGGATTATACCAGATTTGTTGATTAGAGAAAAAAGAGAAGCCAACATAGGTGTCCACCAACTAACATTATGTTTCAGCAGCTCTGGGGGAATGCCATCATATCCTGCAGGCTTGCCAGACCTAATCTAACCTAGTGGTTTCTCAGCTGCATCCACACTCACAATAGGCCAATCTGGGACAAATGGAGGTTAAAAAAGGGGGTGTTCTAAATTTAGAATTGCAAGAGTAAATGAAAATAACAGGAAAGAGAGCTTCCCACATGCTAGCTGGGACATGGTTCTCTGAGCTTCCATTACAGTTACGTAAAGCACCTGACACTATCTGCCAGAAAGTTCTACTCCTATTTGTAATATATATAGCTATTCACATTTGCCAAGTTTCCCTGCTAGCCTCACTTTTTCTGAGATAAAAGTATCTTGTAGTGTTTTTTAAATTCATAATATGACTGAGGTAGTTTGCACTCAGTTGCTTGACAGGTATTGTAAACTATTTGAATTTTTCTCCTGAAATTGGCACACTCCTTATCAAACCACTTATTGTTATGGGCTTTAGAAGAATTTGTAGTTTTAGTACTGCATGAAAAGAGTGGTATAGATTCTGTATGACTGTCTCATAAACCAGAATATTGTCTTCAGGTCTGGTATCTAATTTGGCTGACATAATGTGTAATATGATATTACATATTTTAAATATGATATGACTGGATAAGCCTGTTGAAGCCTTTTCTGCTTTAGTTGAATTTACAGACAAACAGTGCTGCAAATCCAACTTTAGAAAGCCTGGTAAGGCAAGAGTACATTCCAGGGGCAGATGGTCACTGTCAGAATCCTTTGCTACTCTGAAGTTGAACCCCAATGTTTTCAAATATTTATGAATTAAAATATAATCAATGATACGTGAACCCCTGGAAGAGAGAAATGTCAATTCTCCCCCAAATTCATTAGGATCGGAGCCATTCAGACTATACGAATCATCATTTGAAACAAAATGAAGAGGACCTATCCCTGCAGCATTGATGGAACTATCTTTTGAGTGTCATGAGTTGGCTTTAAGTAGTTCCTTACTTGTTTTTTGAGGGATGCAGTGAGAAGAGAGATCCATCAGATATGATTCTGTCCTCACATTAAAGTTACCCATAATAATCGGGAAGACATTAGGGAATTTAGCCATCTGTTCTGAGTAATAGCATTCAGATTTAAGCTGACATAACAGCATCTTTATGGGCCATTGGAACAAAATATACATTGAATAAAAGTAAGGTCAAGTTAAATGGCAATAATTACAATGCCAGAACCAATATGGAAGAGTCATAGTTTGGTAACTGAATTATCCTAGCATTAAGAAAGGAGGAGACCAGAAAGCATAAGCCCTGGCTAGCCCTACTTTACCATTTTTGGGAAGTATGGGGAGACATTAAGATGCAAAACTGTTAACATAGATATGATCACATCACCAAGTCTCTTCAAAGGAAAACAAAGGCCCAACACAGATGGGCCAAATAAAGCCTTTGGGGTGTGGCATTTATACACCACATGCCCCTGAGGCAGCTGGAAGATGCTCTGAAACTGGCTAATGTGATCTGAAGCTGCCAAAAAAAGGAGTGGCAAAAAGCTGCTCCTGCTGGCAGCCTGTTCGGTACCATGGCAGTGGCTGGCTTTGGGACTACGGTGTCCAGTTGATATGGTCCAGGAGTGATCAGGGTGGGAGCAGCCTCTGGCCACTCCTTTTGCCCATCTGCTTCATTCAAAAGTCAAACTTGTACAAATACTAAATAAAAACCTGTTCTGTACCTTGAAAGATTCAGCCCACTACATTCTAGGAAAGAATCTATAGGGAAGAGATTTCATTCCCTGAGTGTAGTCAGTCTAGTTCTGAAATAGCATCTAAATGGCCTCCAGGGTTTCTAAAAACACAGAAATTAGGTACTCGAGCCTGATGGCTTGATGAGCCCAATGGGTTTATTTTTTAGCCCTGTCTTACATATGTCCAGATAGTGAAGGGCAGTTTGATTGTGACTTGGGTTTTTATGCTTAGTGTGTACTTACAATTCCCCTTCATGTATTCAGAGGTTGGAGGTTGGGAGACCTGATGACAGTAGATATCTTCATATTAGCATCTGATCCTTTAGTACACCTCTGACTTATTCCTAAGGAGACTCAAGTACATAGGAGTCCTACCAATTTTGCCAGATCATTTCAGGGAAACTCAAAATCCTTGCCTTATCTTAGGGATCTCCCTGCCTCATGTCCTGCAGTCTATGCATGGGCCACAAAAGTTGCTATTAAAATTGTCTTTAATTTTTGGATTGCATGATCCAGAAACCAGACAGATTTTCTATACAGTGTCTTCTCTCTTTAAATGTAGTAGTTGCTTTAAAAACAACAACAACAACACACACAAGCACACACATGGAAGATGCTGAATAAATATCTGCTGAAGGATGCTGAATAATTTGCACAGGCAAATTAGAGCAGCAACAAAGCATTAGGGGGATGCTGAGATTAAAGGAGACATCATGTAGCTTTTCATTCTAGCCATGCCTTGTTCTGCTTCTTTCCTCTAGTTTGGAAGAAGCAACTGTATGAACGTGGACTTCAGGTTTTCAATACTTTTCCATTGCCTGTATTTGTTGATATTTTTCATTGGGAAAAATCCAAGAAACCAAGATAAATTTAGCCAACACTTCTGCATTGCACTACATTCAGTGTCAGTGGGGTGGTGATGAATCCATTCCAGATTTTAGTCTGAAATTTAATCCAGCATGTTAAAGATATTTGAAAGCTCAGATTAAAACCTGGCCAGGATTTACCACCCCCTGACATGGGAAGCACCAGCTACAGTGAATGCATTGATGGTGGGTGAGATCTAGTTACCCAACCATTGAGAAAAGGTTGGGATTTGCACAGGCAGTAGGGCAAAAATGGCTTGAATTTTCTGTCCTTGGAAAGTGGCTTTTCTTTGAAAGGGGGATTTTAAATGCAAATGGACTAGTTGCTTATGTTGCTTTGAATTTCACTTTGTTTGCTTTTAACATCTTCTCCAGCTTCTTTCACTGTCTACATCTGCTTGACAGGATGTTTTAAGCCTTTTTGTATTCAAGTCTTCTACTGAGTGTTTGATTTTTGGCCATGTCATAGTCCCTTGGCAGGGATGGCCCTCTTATTAGATAGAGTGAAGGTAGGAGGTTATACCCTTAACTCCCCAGGAGAGTCTCTGCAATGGCTCAGGAGGACCTTTCTGACTATAGCAAATGCCTAATAGAATCTTAGACTTGGAAGAGACTGAAAAAGATATCTAGTTCAACTCCCTGTTATGCAAGCATACACAACTAAAACATTGTGAATACAAAACTAAAACTAAAACATTCCTGAAACATGCCCAGCCAATCTCTGCTTAAAGACCTCCAAAGATGGAGAGTCCACCACCCTCCAAGGTAATGTATTCTAATGTCAAACAGCTCTTATCATAGAAAGATTCTTCCTAATATTTAGGTGGAATCTTTCTTCTTGTACTTTGCATTATTTGTTTGTCTCTTGAGATCAGAAAACAAGCTTGATCCATTTTCTACATGACACCCTTTCAGACATTTAAAATGCCAAAAGTAGAGTGGGACTACCATATTCCCTTGATACTTCTGTTGATGCAGTTCAGAATTGTATTGAATTTTGTGGATGCTGCAGTCACACTGAGGTGTGGTGTGAATTTGATTCAGTATCTTGGTGGGGACCTTGGGATACTCTCCAAAACAGGAAGCTGAAACTGGGCTGCTATAGGTGAAGGATTTATTTACACGGCCCAAAAAACCCCACAAAAAACCTTTATTCTTCAGCTCTCAGCAACAAAGCAATAATACAGGCACTCTTTCTTTTTATTAATTCAAAAAAGAAACATAGCTACATATCACAAAAACATGGTTACAAAAACAGACAACCTCATACACTACAATCACATTAAAAAATCAAACTCCCTCAAATATACTAGCAAACAGAGACACCAATTTAGCTACCTTAATATTATGTTTACAGAAGCTCCAAATTAGACTTCCTAAGTATTTATCTGCTTTAACTAGAATTTATTGAATCCCTCATATTTACATCATATGCTCTATAGGTTTCCCCCTGTTAATCCCTGATTTTTTTTGTTCTCTTCCACTTATATTATTACTTTTTACTCTAATAACTGGCAAGTCATGATTTCTTCATTATATTTATACTATAATAATAATAGCATCATAGTATCTTTAACTTTCATCCATTTCCAATACATTTTTAAATCAATCCACTCCCCTTCTACCTCCTCCTCTGTTTTTTTCATTCATCAAGGCTGTTAATATATCTAATTCCATTGCTTCTCTCAACTTCTCTTCCCACTCTTCTTCTGAAGGTATTTTCAATTGTTTCCAAAATTTAGCATAAGTAAGTCTTGCAGTAGTAACCATATATAAGATAATACATCTATACTTTCCCCCCCCACTCCTTTCTCTATTGAATTTGTCATATTTAACAGAAAGAGTGTTAGATCATATGGAATTTTTGTTTGCAGTATCACTGACATCAGCTTTTGTATCATATTCCAATATCTTCCTGCTTCTTTACATTCCCACCATATGTGATAGAGTGTTCCTATAGGTTTCTGGCATTTCCAGCATTCCTGATTACCTGTTCTATAGATGTTATTAATTTTTCCTGGAGACAAGTACCAGTGATACATCATTTTGATAAATTTTTCCTTATAATCCTAACATAATGTATAACCATTCGTGTCATGCTATGCCTTTTCCCATTTTTCTAATTCTATATTTTCCCCAATATCCTATGCCCATTTAATCATTGCATGTATAACTTTTTCACTTTCTAAATCTCTTTCTTTCAAGATTTTATAGGATTTAGAAATGTCCCTTCAATAGGTTCTTATCTATATCAGTTTTTACATCAGTAAATCCTATGTTTCTGTTATCTATTTTAAAATGTTCTTTTAATTGCATATACAGAAATTAATTCTTCTTTATTTCTTCTTATTATTATCTCTGGATGAACTGCAGACTGGCTTCTCATAATTCCCAGTGTTTTACCTTACTGGGTTGTAAACCTGGATGTGTATTTCATTGTGCCAGCTTAATCTTTTGTGGTTTCACACACCACCGGCAACCAATGGCCTTCCCAATGCAAGGAGTGCTTATCAGTTTACATGCTACCTTTTGCCTAATGGCCTTTGTTTCCTCCTACATAGCATCTTCCATTTCTCTCTCAGTGTGTGCTAGTGAGAGAATGTCCTTATAACTCTCTGGTTTGAATTGTACATTGCACACAAATTACAAACCGTTCAGGAGGCTTTCCTTTATTTCCTTCTCTGAGCATCTCAGAGCTATTGGGCTTTCCACATTTTTCTGTGAGCTATCAGACCCCTCCTTTTCTGCCTTACATGTTCTGTTCCACTTAGAACACAAGATGGAGTTGTTGCATCATTTTTAATTTGTACACTCAATATTACCTCTGTGTTACTATGTATTTTCTCTCATGAAGACTCAACAAACTCCATGTTCTGGGAGATTACCACTCTATTGTTGGGTGCTAAAAATCTGTAACCTGAGCCAGTATACTCACAAAACCTAAGCTTCTGGGCAGGAACTTGTCCTTTCTTCTATGTACCTTTGGTATGTTCACCCATACATAGCTCCCAAAGACTGTCATGTGTTTGAGAGTTGGCTGGCATTTCAACAACATGTAATAAGGTGTGTTATCAACAGTAATGTCCACAATTTATCGACAATGTAATTTTCTGTCAGTACAGCCTCTCCCCAGTACCAGATATCCATTTCGGTATCATGTAACAGACAATGCATGGTCTGTTGCAGGACTTCGTTTCTTCTCTCCACTGTCCCTGCCTCCTGTGGTGACATGATGACAGCTGCATCATAATGTTGGCTCATGTTTGACTTCTGGTCTCCTAAAATCCCTAGATTATATTCAAGTGCTACTTTCAAGCCAAGTATATACCATCCTATATTTGTGCATTTCATTTTTTCCTACCTAGATTCAGTACCTTACATTTATGCCTGCTGAAAATCATTTTGTCCAGCAGAAAAAGGGCTGAGCATACTCTCCAGAATGGAATAGTGGTGGGATCTGGAGGGTTGTGCCAACTGCTTTCATGCATAGCAAAAGAATGGCCAAAAGAATGCACATCTTCAGAGTGTTTTGTTTGGTGCTGTGTGCCTTAAGTTGTTTTTAAATTATGGTGAGCCTAAGGTGAACCTATCACAGGAGTTTCTGATACAGAGAGTGTGTGACTCACCCAAAGTGGGTTTCCATGGTGAAGCGGGGAATCAAATCCTGGTCTCTAGAGCTGTAGTCCAACGCTCAAACCATTACATCATGCTGGCTCTCTCTTCAGAGTCAATCAGGCCCTAAATGCCTTGTTAAGGACAAGACGTTGCGGATACCCTGTGGGCTATGGACATTCCAATGGTATAGTAGCACAAGGAGCCACCATTCTCTTCTATCCACAATCCCTCACTTTTGAGGACTGAACATTAGGAGCAAGGCATTTTGGACTAGAGGTAAAAGTTACTGTTAGAGCAGTGGGAGGGGGAACCTGGGGGGAAGTGGGTGCGTATCTTCCCATCTGAAGTGGCTTACGCTGCTCTTGTCTCATAGATCTCTGTCCCATCTATATATTCACCTTGGGTTTCTGTCTGCAACCCAGATAGTGGCATTGTTCAAAATGACTACACCATGCATCATTGAGGAATAAATGCTGCTGATGCTTTGGCTACCTGCCCCTCAACAGCATTATCAGAACTATGGATGACAGGAAATAATGGTACCTTTTTATTCTGCTTTGGTCAGATTTCACCTGAAGTACCATATCCATATCTGGGCACCATGGTTTAAGAAGGTAGAATGGGTATTGAAGAGGGTATCTAAAATGGTACAAGTTCTGGAAACCATGCCCTATGAAACATGGCTGGATATATTTGATCTGAAAGACTGAGAGATGATGTGATTGCCATCTTTAAATATCTGAAGAACTGTCAAGTGGAATGTAGAATGAACTTGTTTTCTGCTGTTCTAGAGACTCCAGCCAATGAATTCAAATTACAAGAAAGAAGAGTCTCATTAAGCATCAAGAAGACCTTCCAGATGGTAAGAGTAGCGTGATGGTGGAAGAGACTATGGTGAAAGATGGTAGACTCTCATTCATCAGGAGGTTTTAAATAGAAGTATTAGGGATACCTAAGTTGTGGATGCATGCACTGGTAAAAGTAGACTAAATGATAATTGGGATCCATTCCAACTATGATTTTATGATCCAAGACTTTGTCAAAAACAAAAATAATGGCCAATAAAAGACTCTATTTGAAAGAGAGTCCAGGGCAAGCATCAGCTATATGTTTTGCCAAGCTCTTGAGACCTCAATAGCTGCTGAAGGATGCCACATGCTCATGGAGACACTGGTTAGTTGCACAGTTACAGCCAGTAATGAAAATAGCAATGGAGGATCAATAAAGTTGCTTAGGACAAATTTATAGTGTTGGCTGTTGTGTTCCTTTTAAAAAAAAACAGCATGATGATAATAATAATAATAATAATAATAATAATAATAATAATAATAATATTTATTTATATACCACCCGGTGGCGGACCAATCTAGGTGGTTTACAAGTAAAAAATTGCATACAGCTTAAAATAACATAACTCCCTCCCCCCCTTAAAAATCAGTTAAACCACATATTAGTTAAAACAGTGATTGTTAATATAACAGTAAACAATAAAAACAATTGAATATAAACCAGCAAACCTTTGCCTCTGAATCTGCTTCAACAAATTGCATTCCTTGAAAGGCTTCTCTGTTCATGCAGTTGGAGTAAAGCAAGACTAGTTTTTTTTTTTAAAATAGAGCTTTATACCAGAACTCAATAAGATGTGCTGCATTCAAACTTCTTTGATAAGTTGGCTATACATATAGGGCTTATTCCTACTTACATTTAACCTGGTTTGTGATTTGCTTTCGCTCCAGGTTGGGTGAATCTACTCTAGTCGATGCATCATTCCCACTATGGAAGTGGGTCTTTTCTTTATTCACTTCTTTTTTGGCACGATTGTCATCCCACTAGTTTGTGCCACTTCAAAATGCCTGACAATCATCTACACATTATTGGTGATGCAACCAGCAACACATTCAAGAAAACATGGGAGGGAGTCAAGGGTGCCATGGCCAGAATTCTCCCCTGGGATGCATGCAACCATGGTTGTCATGGAGGACTCTCCCCTGGGATGCATACAATTTTTTTTAAAATGATAATATATATGCTCCATTGTTTTTGCAATTACTTGTCTCATTGAGCTGCAAGTAATTGCAAATACAATGGAGCACATATACTGTCAATTTTTAAAATATATACTGGTATTATATATATCATGTGCCCCATAGGTCACATTACAAAGCACAAAGGCAGTAGTGAGAGGAGGAAAATGGCAGATTTCCTTCAAAACTGGTGGTGAGGGATGTGCCAACCCGCTGCTACAGTAATCCCCCCCTTCAGTTTCATGCGACTGAGGTCTGTTAGTCCCACTTGCTAAACACGCTTGCTAATCACTTCTTTTTAAAAGGACTGGCAAAAAATGAGTGTCCAAAAAGAATTATTTTTTTACATTTGTCCCACTTCAAAGTGAGTCCAAATGATCTCAGTCACATCTGAAACTGTTTCAAATGGGGACAAGGCACATGTAAAACAATCAGCAATTTGATGTAAATCATAGTGTGAATGAGCTCATAGTCTGACATATCCAACTGTATCATCATCCTTGAGTATGCAATGACCTCATACTGCAAAAGCAGTACATGTGGATGTTAGAAACAATATTTTACCCACCCAACTTTTCAGATTCTTAGGAATCTTTTGATGCTGTGTGACTTTATATCAGCATATCTCTTCAAGAGAAGACAAAGCAAAATTATAGCTGAATATAGGGGGGAAGCAGACGGGCAGCCCTAGGCCACCCCCGGAAGCAGAGGATCAAGGCCAAGGCTGCCGGACACCTTGGCCCCGATCCTCCTTTTCACCACCTGTGAAAGGAGTGCTAAAATAGTGCTCCTTCTGCAAGCCATGAAAGGGGTGCCGCAAGAGGCGTGGTGCTCCTCTTTGGCATCTCTTCCTGCTCAGCGTGTATGGACACTGAGCCAGAAGGACGTAATCAGAGCACCCATCGTGTGGAGCAATGGGCGCTCCAATTACGTCCTCAGGAAGGGGTTGGGGTGCCCAGCGTGAGACTGCCTCTCCCCTTCCTTGCCTCCAAGATGGTTCAAAGCGCCATCTGCAAAGGG
>CM034703.1:35765272-35777523 GCA_020142125.1 Phrynosoma platyrhinos | reverse complement strand
TTTGTTGTTGTTATCTGATATCAAGTTACCTTCAACTTATAGTGATCCTATGAATGAGAAATCTCCAGGATGTCTGTTCATCAATAGCCTTGATCAGGTCTTGCAAATGTATGGCAGCTATGGTTTCTTTAAGTGAGTCAATCCATTTGTAATGTTTCACTTTTCCTACTGGCTTCCACTTTCCCCAGCATTATCATCTTTTCCAGTGAGTCATGTCATCTCATAATATAGGGGGGGGTCCAAAAATTATCTTTACAATTTCATTTCTGTATCATTCTATATTATTCAATTATATATAAAATTACCAAAAAAATTGTAACTGCAATTTTGGGACATGCTAGATGTCCAAAGCATAGTAGTGTTTGCTTAGTCATATTGGCTTCTAGGTGGAGTTTAAGCTTGATTTACTCTAGTAACCATTTATTTCTGGTTTTGGTGGTCTTGTTATCAACAGAGCTCTCATACAGCACTGTGCTTCAAACTAATAATAATAATAATAATAATAATAATAATAATAATAATAATAATTTTTATTTATATTTCCTGCCTCTCCCTACGGATCTAAAACTACATTTTAAAACAGTTGATTCTTTTCTTGTTAGCTTTATTCACTGTCCAGCTTTCACAACCATACTTAAGAATTACAAATACTGTGACATGGATGATTCTGTCTTTGTAATTCAATGATATATTTTCTTAGACATTCTTGTATACAGTGTTGTATGAGAAAGTATTTAAAGATCAATCTCCATTAAAAAAAGAAAAAGAAATTTAGGGCATGATCCAGTCCCTCTGGACATGATTCAGTGCCACAAAGCACTTACCTACACAGTACTCAATAAAACTTGGTTTCTCACCTCACTGTTGAGCAGCAATGCCTGGCTTTTTCAGGCATTAAACAAACTCCAGTGTTCAGCCACTGATGTGTGCTCTGTAATCTTTTCAGGCACGTTCAGAACATACCAGGAAAGCTTGGAGCCATCATTTATATTCCCTAAGCACTTGGAAATATCATGGTACAAACAGTTACTTGTTTTCTCCTTCTCTGAATAATGCAGGTATAACTACAGCTGCATCATTACTGCAGAAATAATCCAGATAGACACCACTTTAATTGTCATGGCTCAATGCTATGGTATTCTGGGAACGGTAGTATATTGTGGCACCAGAGCAATGCTACAACAAACTACAATTTCTAGAATTCCATAGCATTGAGCTACGGCAGTTAAAATGGTGTCAAACTGGATTATTTCTGCAGTGCGGATGCAGCCTACATGACATTATGGCCATGATCCAAGAGAAACACTGGTGGAACATAAATTTCTGACAGCATACTTGTACAGGTACTTAATGTTTGCCCCTTCTTTGCTGAGTATGCAAGGGTAGCCAGCTGCTCTTGACCACCTAGAGTTGAAGAAGTAACTGTTGCACCCTGGGACAAGGGGGAAACCTGCTTCTTTTTGCCCTGATGTGAAAGAGTAGCTAGTTGGTGCTGGGGAGGTCACTCACAATCCATTAGTGGTTGGGCAAAGAGCAACACTTGGGAGCCTCTGGTAGCCCTTGCACACCTAAGAGGGGGAAAATTTCTTGAATACAAGGATAAATAATTAAAGTAGCGGGGGGGGGGGAACCCAAACATTCTTCTGCAATATTATCAATGTATTCAACTGTCCAAAGCATTGCATGGGAATGATTTTTGTAAACCCCCTATTTTCTGAGCTGAAAAGACCTCTCCCCCCCAAAAAAACCACACAGTTTTCTCCACAGAAGAATTCAGGAGGCCAAATACCAGGAGAAAACTATGTGTTGGAAGAAACTTATTCATTCTCTTTCCCCTCATTATATAGATAGGTATTCCTGTTTAGATCTCTCTCTCTCTTTAAGACTGTCTCTCTCACAAGACTCTAAACTGCTTCAAGCAGTCAGTTGTAGTCCCATCTTACTGCTATCTAAAAAGAGATTTATTTCTCTTTACCCAAGCCATCGCCAGTTAGATTAGGTTTTAGTTATTTTATGTATTTATTTATTAAAGTCATTATGGTTTGTGTTTTTAAACTACAAACTGTATATTTGTTGTTTTTTTGGAGTAAGTCCTTATTCTTTAGGAAGACAGATTTAAAATAATAGTCTGGCCCACACTTTTGTTGTTCTGTGGATAAAAGCTGAACTCTAACAAGTTCAATTTTCATACTTGTACATTTTTTGCTTCCTTTAAAAGGGTTAACACCCTGGGCAACTAAAATTGCATCCCACACTATGTAAAGTTCCCACTGCTTTATTATTCTTTTCTGACGGTATCAGGAATACTGAGTATCAGGAAATCCTGGGGGGGGGGAAATCCTGGAATAATTGTGATTTCCTCCCCCCCCATCTCTGGTATTAGCTATTTCCTATTTATTGATTAATTGAATCTATAAATATATGGCCTGCCTTTCTCCTTGCCTGGGCTTTAAGATGGTGTACAATATTTTAAAAATACAACACAGTAAAAACAACATCTTATTACAAAAGTTTAAATCACAATTAAATTACATTTCTATTTTTAAAAACACAAGTTAAAAACAGCATTAAAAGAAGTCTAAAACACAATTAAATGAAAACACTACACCCACATTGAAAGTTTTATCAGCCACAACACATCAACAACCAAAATGTCTTTAAATAAAGAAGTGTTTATTTGCCTGCAGAAAGACAAATGGACTTCCCAGGAGGGGAAGGGATGCTCCTTAACTTGGGAGAAGCTACCAAGATGACTCTCTCTCCTGTCCTCACCAGATGTGCCTGGGATGGTGCTAGGACTGAGAGAAAGCCTTCACCTGTAGATTTTAGAGCATGGGCAGGGTCATGTAAGGAGATGAACCTTTTTAAATAGTCTTCTTTGTACACCATCTTTAAAATTACTGATGCTAGTGTAACACGGGGCACCAGAAGTCTGTAAGGCTAAAAAGACTGTTGATTAGGAATGCATATGGATTAATATATGCACACTGATGAAAATGGTGCCTTGACATTTGAGACACCATTCTAATGGGAAAAAATACTTGCAGAATTCTCTACACTTCATATTTTGAGGAAGAAAATATATATATTGTGCAAAAGTAATTCCTGCATAAAAAATGCTTTCTTTGCACAGAAAACCCATGAAGTATTTTGCTCCCCCACCCCCGCTTTGTCTTTTGCACAGAAAGCACATATAGGAAAGCTACCTGTTAGTTTTTTCTGCACAAGAATCTCTGTATTTGCACAAATTATGGAAATTTTACAAAATTTCTATGACTTTATGGAATTAGGTTGAGTATTTTTATCTAATATAATAATAATAATAATAATAATAATAATAATAATAATAATAATAATAATTTTTATTTAATATCCCGCCCGTCTGAGCTCAATCAGGGTGGCTTACAATAAAATCATCATATAACAATTAAGAACTATTTCCCCCCTCCCCCCCTTAAAAATTATTAAATCAGAACAAGTTAAAACAACATATGAAAAGCATATCTCACTATAAAACATTAAAACAATAATGTAACAAAAAGAAAAAGAATGCTGGCATCATAGAATAAACTTATCAGCTCTCAATGGCCTAATCAAGAGGAGGAGAACATCTCCAAAAAGTATTTTGGGGGCCTAGGCCGGGACTTATTCTGGGAAAGCCTGCCGGAAGAGATCCGTCTTGACAGCTTTTTTAAAGCTGTCAAGTGATGTCAATTGACGGATCTCCTCCGGCAGGCCATTCCATAGTTTGGGGGCGACAGCAGAAAAGGCTCTCTGGGAGGTAGTCACCAGCCTCATTTTTTGAGGCTGTAACAAATTCCTCCCAGAGGACCGGAGATCTAGACATCTGAAGGCTGAAGTACTCCAAAATCCAATATTGTTTGCATGGATGGCTGAGATAGTGAAACCTTTGCTTTCTAATGATTCAGTGTACAGAAACTTTGTTTCATGCACAAAAGTATTAAAAATATTGAGAATAAAATTTCCTTCATGCTAAGCACATACAAAACATAAATGAATTTCATATTTAGACTTGGGTCCTATCTCCATGATATCTCATTATGTATAAGCAAATATTCCAAAACAAAAAAAATCCAAACTCCAAAACACTTCTGGTCCCAAGCATTTCGAATAAGGGAGACTCAACCTATATTTGCATGTGGGAATGAAATAGTGAAGATTTACATCTTTACTCTTGACACTGTTACTTATTTTTTCCTGGAAACTTAGGCTGAGCACTACGAAGGATTTTTTTAGGGAGCCAGGTGTCATTCATGCTAGCCAGCTACAGCCCATATGATGCTAGTGCTATATGTACAGATATTGGGACCTCCATCCATATCTTGTTTCTAGATAGAGAGCTGACCTTGTTTCTAGTTAGTGCTGCATATGTAAATGACTTTTCAGTGGGAAGGAGAGTTTTTTGGGCAAGTCACACTCTCTCAGCCTCAGAAGAAGGCAATGGCAAACACCTTCTGAACAAATTGTGCCAAGAAAACCTTGTGATAGGTTTGCCTTGGGGTCACTATAAGTCAGAAATGATTTGAAGGCATGCAACAACAATATTTTTGGTAACCTGATATCATTTTACTGCACATGATGTGAAATGGGTTGATGGTGCAGCTGCCCACTCTTGCACCTGTGTGATGGATTTGCAGCTGGGTGCCAAAAATATTATGGATAGCTTTGGCACTGGTGGCTCACCTATCTTAGGGCACCTGCTCTTGACCGCTTCCACAGTGGTGCACAGTCCACAATGTGATAGTTCACATTTTCTGTCATGGATCAGAAGAAAATGGGATGTTTCTTGCTCTAGTGTTAAGCCCCAGTACACAGCTTGGGTCTGTTTCCCTCCTGTTTCAGCCATGAACACGTAGATTTAAAGTGGGAGGGCTGTTTCTTTTAGCCCACATGGACAACCTAAAATGGTCTATATGGGAAATGGGGTCCAAGCATGTTTTACTGGTCATATTTTAAAAAAAAAATAACACCGTGATGAGCAAAAAGCAGTAGAAGTCCAGACAAGTCTCATTCCAACATCTGTTTTCAAGAGTGATAATGTAGATAAAGCCAAACAAAGCAAAATGACCAACGGCATTTGTGCAGACTTGTTAGTTTTGATAGTTTTCTCAGAAATCACAGACAAAGCCTATGAAAATAAGTAAGGGTCCTGGCCTATTTACTGCTTTTCAGGCATCCCCACATCCCAGGCAGTGCACAGAGAGCTGCATTTGAAAAGAAACTCATTTTAGACAGACTCTCCTGCTGATAAATTGTAATTGGCAGCTGATTGAATATGAGATGGATTTCATTCTTTTCCATGCAGCCTGACCTGACTGCTCTGGTCATTTCCTGACAGTGGTTGAAATCGGCTACCTCAATCAGTGGAGAAATGCATTTTGCTTGCTGAGAGAAAGCACTTCAGTTATATCTTGAAAGACTCTTCATGTACTAAGCAAAAATGGAATGAGATCACATGATGGAAATGTTTTGAAAGTTAAAGTAAAGCACTTAAATAGTAGCAGATTACAAATAAGTCCTGTTGCTTGCTTGGTTTGCTTCCATCTCTCGGTTTGTGTAAAAGCCATTTAAGAAATCATCATACGCTATTTAAGCTATGATTTACATATTCATTTAATCTGCACCCTACCTTCCTGGTAACAAATGGCACACAAGGTAACAAACAGCAATAAATAAAACATATACAACTAAAATATGACATATACTATTCAAACATAAAAATGAATCAAGCACAACTAAATAGGCAACAATAACAACAACAACAACAATAATACCACCCACCCCATTAAAGCCTCACACAGTAGCTAAACAGCTTAAATGCTAAAAACATCAGTGATCTTATACCTTCCATTTAAATTTTTTCTATTAATTTGTTCATTTTAATGTCCTCCCCCCTTTTTTTTCCTTCAAAAAGAAAGTCAAAGGCATCTAGGGCACAAAATATGACAGTAATATAAGTCCAAATGAATCAGGTGTGCCCTATTTATTTATTTTACATTTATATCCCATGTCTTCTTCAACAAGATCAAGGTGGTATAAATGACTCTTCCCTCTACCTTTTATTCTCAGAGCAACTTTATGAAGCTGTCATAGTGATGCAACCAAGTCCCTCTTTTTCAGTTTGGATCAGTCCCCTTACTACCTTAAGATTGAATGCAAAGATATAGCCCTGTTAGTCTGTAGAAGCAGTATCTAGAGAGATCTTGTACCACCTTTGAGACTAACTGAAAGAAAGAAATTGACAGCATGAGCTTTTGTACACTTCAGTCTATTTCCTCAGATGTATTTCCACCAAATGCATCTGAGGAAGTAGGCTGAAGTCTATGAAAGCTCATGCTGCCAATTTCTTTCTTTCAGTTAGTCTCAAAGGTGGTACAAGGTCTCTCTATGTACCTTAAGGTTATAAACGAGGCTCTGCTGGGTCCTCACATCCCATTGTTTACTTTGGGAGATGGTCTAATTAAACTTGCTGGCTTGGTGTCCTATATGCAAAGGATTTTTCTTCTTCAGAGACCAGTGTGATGTAGTGGAATTGCATTAGGGCTAGCAAGGTTCAAACTTCATTGAGCCATGAAACTCACTGAAAATCAGTGAATCATGCAGTGAAAGGACTGCAAGGGTCTATCCCTTGCCATGCATATGAGGAAGTAGACTCAAGTTTATGAAAGCTCATGCTACTAGCTTCTTTGTTTCAGTTAGTTGGTCTCAAAGGTTGCCTACTGATTTTCCAGACTAATACAGTATGTCTTTGAATTTCCTTGCCATATAGAAATACACAGATAAAACACTCCTGAGAGATCTCTGTTTAAAGACTGCCAAAGAATTAGAGTCTCTCACCATTTGAAGCAATCTATTCTACTGTTGAACAGTTCTCATCACAATGAAGTTCTTTCTAATGTTTAGGTGGAATCTCTTTTCTTGCCATTTGAATCCATTGGTTCATGTCCTGGTCTCTGAGCAGCAGAAAATAAACTTGTCCCATTTTCTATATGACATGCTGTCAAATATTTAAACATGACTATCCTATCACCATTAATTTTTCTTTTCTTCAAGCTAAACCCCAGTTTCTTAAGTCATTCCTCATAGGGACTGAATACATTCCATTTCATGAATGAAAATGGGGTTGTGTGTGATGAAGCAAAACAGAGTATGGTCTTAAGAGAAATAGGCCAAATAGGAAAGGAGGAGGAACAGCATTATATGTCAGGGATGTTTACACCTGTGAAGAGATCCTTAAATCCTGGAAATCAGGTGGAGAGCATCTGGATAAAAATTAAAGTGGAAGGAAACAATAGGGATGTTATAGTAGGAATCTACTACAGACATTCAAGTCAGACTGAGGAATTAGATGATGCCTTTCTAGAACAGATGACCACACACTCAGAAAGGAGAGATGTAGTAGTGATGGGAGACTTCAACTATCCTGATATTTGGTGAAAGTCAAACTCAGTCAATACTCCAAGGTTTAGCAAATTCCTCACTTGCCTCAAAGACAATTTCTGTCTCCAAAAGGTGGAAGAGGCTACAAAGGGATCAGCTATTTTAGATCTGATCCTAACCAACAGGGGTGAAATAGTAAATGGGGTGCAAGTGGTGGGATCCTTAGGTGGGAGTGATCATGTTCTCCTGGAGTTTCTTAGACAATGGAAAAGAGAAGCTAGGCATAGTCAAACACTTATTCTAGACTTTAGGAGAACTGATTTCAACAAACCTAGGGAAACACTGGAAGTGATCCTGTGGTCAGGAATACTAAAAGAGAAGGGAGTTCAGGATGGATAGGAGTTTCTCAAAAGGGAGATACTGAAGGCACAATCTCAAACTGTTCCAATGAGAAGGAAAAATGGAAGATGTCTCAAGAAACTGGGTTGGATGACAAAAGAACTTTCAGCTGAAGTAAGTTTTAAACAAGCGATGTATAAGAAATGGAAAAGAGGTGAAATCACTAAAGAGGAATTCAAACAAATAGCTAGCACATGTAGGGGCAAAGTCAGGAAAGCCAAAGCACAGAATGAGCTCAGGCTTGCTAAAAGGGTTAAGGGCAATAAAAAGGGCTTTTTTGGGGGGTATGTCCTTAGCAAAAGAAAGAAGAAGGAAATGGTAGGGCCACTGCACAGAGAAGATGGAGAAATTTTAACAGAGGACAGAGAAAAGGCAGAACTACTCAACACCTTCTTTGCCTCAGTCTTCTCATGAAAAGAAAAGGGTGCTCAACCTGAGGAAAATGGAGCTGAGGACACAATAGGGTAAATGCAGCACAGAATAAGTAAAGAGGAAGTACAGAAATACCTGGTTAACCTAAATGAGTTTACGTCTCCAGGACCAGATGGCCTACATCCAAGGATATTAAAAGAACTGGCAAATGTAATCTCAGAGCCATTGTCAATAATCTCCCAGAGAACAGGAGAACTCCCAGAGAACAGGAGAGGTCCCAGCAGACTGGAGGAGGGAAAATAATGTTCCCATCTTCAAAAAGGGGGAAAAAAGAGGATCCCAACAACTATCGCCCAGTTAGTCTGACAGCAGTACCAGGAAAGACTCTAGAACAGTTCATTAAACAGACAGTCTGTGAACATCTAGAAGGGAATGCCATAATCACTAAAAGTCAACACGAGTTTCTCAAAAACAAGTCATGCCAGTCTAATCTGGTCTCTTTTTTGATAAGAGAATTCCCTTTTTTTTTTTTTGAAGGGAATGCGGTGGACATAGCATTGATTTCAGTAAGGCTTTTGACAAGGTCCCCCATGATATTCTTGCAAATAAGTTAGTAAAATGTGGACTAGACAATACAACTGTTAGGTGGATTAGTAACTGGTTGACTGACCGAACCCAAAGGGTGCTCAGCAATGGCTCCTCTTCATCCCGGAGAGAAGTGACCAGTGGGGTGCCATAGAGTTCTGTCTTGGGTCCAGTACTCTTCAACATATTTATCAATGATTTGGATGAAGGAATATGGGGCATGCTTCTCAAATTTGCAGATGACACCAAATTAGGAGGAATAGCTAATATCCCAGAAACAGGATGAAAATTCAAAATGATCTTAATAGATTAGAAAGCTGAGCCAAAGCTAACGAAATGAATTTCAACACAGAGAAATGTAAGATACTTCACTTAGGGGGAAAAATGAAATGAATAGATATAAGATGAGGGACACCTGGCTTAATGAGACTACATGTGAAAGAGATCTAGGAGTCCTAGTGGACCACGAGTTTAACATGAGTCAACAGTGTGATGCTACAGTTAAAAAGGCCAATGCAATTTTAGGCTGCATTAATAGAAGTATAGTATCTAGATCAAGGGAAGTAATAGTGCCACTGTATTCTGCTTTGGTCAGGCCCCACCTGGAATACTGTGTCCAGTTCTGGGCACCACATTTCAAAAAGGATGTTGAAAAACTGGAGCGTTTCCAGAGGAGGAAGGGTCTGGAAACCATGCCCTACGAGGAATGACTCAGGGAACTGAGTATGTTTAGCCTGGAGAAGAGACGGTTAAGAGGGGATTTGATAGCTCTCTTTAAATATTTGAAGGGATGTCATATTGAGGAGAGCACTAGCTTGTTTTCTGCTGCTCCAGAGAATAGGACTCAGAACAATGGATGCAAGCTACAGGAAAAGAGATTCCACCTGAACATTATGAGGGACTTCTTGACAGTGAGAGCTGTTTGACAGTGGAACACTCTCCCTTGGAGTGTGGTGGAGTCTCCTTCTTTGGAGGTATTCAAAAAGAGGCTGGATGGCCATTTGTCGGGGATGCTTTGATTTTGAGTTCCTGAATGGCAGGGGGTTGGACTGGATGGCCCTTGTGGTCTCTTTCAACTCTGTGATTCTATGGTTCTAACATGGCAGAAGTTGACAGAACACACAGCTTAATGAGTCTGACACATTTTTTTGCCTGAGCCTACTGGGAAGGTCCCCTCCCTCCTGTTGAGGTGAGTGAAACTGCATTAATTCCACAGTGTTGAAGCAGCCTTGGTCACTCTCATTTGGACACATTTCAGCTTTCTGAATTGTGATTCATTTTGTCTAATCTCCCTGATAGGGTTGTTGTGAGTGGCGTATGGGGGAGTGGCCTGTGTGTGGGGGGGGGAAGAGGAATAATTAATTTTGCCTCTCAGCATACCTTTAGCACCCATGCATTCAGTAAAATATAAAACAATGATCCTTAAAGTTGTATTAATACATGACCCTTTTTAGATCATTGTGGAGAAATAATGGATTCTGAGACAAATATTTTTAATGTGTTGTGTAAAATGTATGAATAAATACATTATGTAATATAATCTTGTAATAAATGGTTAAATATATGGTCACCAGTTTAGTCTGAGATGTAATACTCTAGTTAATGAGGCCTACAATAGGCAGCTGTTATTGCTGCATAGCCAAGGAAGAATTTATGAACCTTAGTAATTTTTGCAGCTGGTCCAGTATTATACAGAAGAATCAAAGCAATTAGGTTTTGATAGACCAGTTAATAAACATTCTATTGACTTTCATGTCTTTTCAATATAGGTCAATGGACTGGCAGATATAGAGCTGGTAGGAGGTCAGAGGGTAGTAGTGCCTGAGTGGATTTAAAATGGCAGTGACAACCAACACAAGGTGAAGAGCATTAAAAATATATATAAGAGTTTTGAAGTTGTAAAAATGATCAAAACAAGGAAGTGTAGCTCTCCATGAAAACCTCCTGTAGGAGTGCCTGTGGAAGGCAGTTGGGTTGAAGAAGCAAGTGGTCTTGGCAGGAGGTTGTTGGATAACTTCTTTTCTATATCTTTCTCATCATATCCCTGATCTGAAATAAGACTTCAGAGGATGCTGGAGAAGGCTTGCTATTTTAACTGCTCAGCTCAGGAAACTTGGAGTCCACCATAACAAATATCAAAGGGACTTTTTGTCCAATCCAGTTTGCATCTGATGAGTTCCAGAGTAGATCCTTATATTAAATATTGGTTATTACTCTGTCCTCAATATAGTCCTCTGAGTGCATTGACTTTGTGTGTATGGGGTGAGTGGGTTGGTATTTTTTGGTGCTTATTCCATAGTATGGATGCCAGGCACTTCTAATGTGGCAGCCAGATCACATGTCCCAGAGTTCCTTGACTGGGATGTTATTGAGAACTAGAAAAATGACTTGAATACAAGGTATCCTAGTGGTTTCCAAGCTACCTGGTGTATTCAGGTTCCCCAAAAATTGATATTTCACAATATTCCTCGGAAAAGCTGCTATTCCATTAAGGCACTGCAGAGGGAGCAATGAAGACATTTCTGTTACCTGTGGAAAGGTCTTACTTGTTAAAAGATAAATGGGATTAGAAGGGGACCACTGCCAAATTACAATTCTTGATAAACTAGGGCAAATTTTCATTAGAGTTCATAGTGAGTTCAAAGACAAGGGAAAACATCACATTCACTATTAAAGAATTCAGTTCTAAACTTTGGCACCCTGACTACTGCTCAGTAAGTTAAGACTAATAATTAAATTACTAAATCCCCTGTCTATCCTCATGCTTCCTTCTTGATTTATTACTCTAATGCCTTTTGGGGCACAAAAAAGCAAACTTTCAATTGATGTACATCACCATTATGAAGCCTGTATTCTACATTCACTTGTAAGACTACAACCAGCCAAACAATATGTGCATTTTATTAATATTGCATCAAAATGTAATGGATTGGAAACTCAAAGCCAGTTCAGAAAGTGCTGAATCTTTGTAAGTGGACAATTTATAGCTGTGGGTGATGATACTCCTTAATGCTGCAGCAGTTCAATAGACTGAGGAAGTGTAAAGATCATATAGATGAAATATAACTGACACAACTAGGCTTTCTGAATTAAGGTCGACTGGTGAGATACATTAACTGAAGGGTACAGTAATCATTGCTTTAATAGATGAGAACAAGGTCTGTCTATATTCCTCCTCTGACATTATTTTCTGCTATGATTAGGCAGATGTCCTGGTACTTAGAGGCAAGGGTAGTTATTATTCATTCCATCATGCAACTGTTGATATTGTTTGTTCTATGTATGGTTGTGAAAGCTGGACATTGAAGAAAGCAGATATGAAGAGAATCAACTAATTTGAGATGTGGTGCTGCAGAAGAGTTCTGAAAATATCATGGATTGCTAAAAAGACAAATAAATGGGTCCTTGAATAAATAAAACTTGAACTATCTCTAGAAGCTAAAATGAGTAAACTGAGGGCCTTTGCAGACTGCCAGAAATAGTGCACATTAAAT
>CM034703.1:35737668-35764687 GCA_020142125.1 Phrynosoma platyrhinos | reverse complement strand
CCCCCAATGCTTACATTAAGAAGAAAAGAATAAAATGATACAGAAAAAATGCTTGAAAAATTAGTGAGTTTGTAACTGAAAGCAAATAATGGTTAAATGATAGAAGGGATGAGTGAACTAGCTGATTTATTCACAAAATAGTTGGTGAGTCCAATATGAAGGGGCTGCAATTCCACTTTGAGTTTTAAACTCTAAAACAGGATGACCTTAAAACTTATGGTGGAATCCTACAATACTGGAGCAACTGGCTGAACTTGTTTCCTTTCCATGTCATTTTGCCTTGTATTCCATAATATGTCTGCTCTTTCTGTATCAATCTGTGATTTTTAAAGCCACATGAAAATCTGTATTTATTTTAGTACACAGCTTCCCCTAAGATACACATCTTTCTGTTATACATCTTCATGCTAATGGTAAACATATGTTGTGTGGAGGTTTTTATATCTATGTAGGTTCCCTGGGAGAGGTAAAACTCTTAAATACCGTATCTTAATGCACAAAGCCTTTATGAAGGTGGTAGAACTACTGCACCCATCCCCTATGTCTATCTTTATAGATAGACCAAAGTGTGCTGGGAAGGGGTAGCTTTTTCAGTCTGAGATTTGAATTCATTTTGAATTCATTTTTGACAGAACATTCCAATGGTTAGTGGGGGTAATGGCATATGGTTGGGTCCAAAAGATCCAGCAAATTTTCACTGAAAGCTGTCTTCAGAGTAGCGCTGCAGCTTTTTGTAACAGGGGAAACTTCAAATGATGAGAAACCATTAGATAATGTCACCATGAGGAACGAGGGTATGGCTAATTGGGGGAGCTTTGGAGAGTTCGCTTGGGATCTCAAGAGGGCTGGATTCAGTTCCAGGGTCTGAGATCCCCCATATCTGATGTAGATTCTCTACCAATTGAGAACATCTTCACAGGGCATCTGGGTGATATCTGTAGTTTGCCTCCTTAATGGAGATCCCTACAGGGCACCCCATGATATCTTGCCGTACATATTGCTAATCCATACTCTTCTAAGCCATACATCTTTATAAGTACATGGTTTCTTAAATCCACATACCCTTCTATGTCAGGGTTAGGCAACTCTGGAGGAAGCAGTTTTCATCTCTGTACCTCTCCCAGGAGCCACACCAGTGTGTTCTGGTCATGCAACTGGAAGTGATATCTCAATTTATGGCTTTTATCAGGTTTGAAGTTTTTGAAAAATATTTGGGGTCATGAGGGGCTATCAGGCCAAAAGCACTATGTTCTGCAGAGATTTTGAGCTAAGGTGTGTGAAGAATAATCTTTTTTAATGGTCTAGGTGCTTTTAGGGGACATGGGGCTGCAGATTGGGCCCTTCTACATGATAGCTTGTGGACTGCTTTTTCTCCACTCCTGTTCTAAGTATACAAGCTTTTAAAAATTAATGATGGTTCTAGTTTGGTCAGAGTAATTACCAAATCAGGATGTGGCACCAGTGGATTTATTTGTCAGTAAATTATCCACAGTTCTTATATTTTTTTCAGTATTGGAGAGCTAAGTCATAGGGGAACATCTCCAGATGTCTTGGATTAGGATTCCAATAGTCCCTTCTCATTGGCCATACCAGCTGGAGTGTCTGAGAAATGAAATCCTAAAAATCTATAGGATGAATGCTTTCTCACTCCTGCTTTAGAGAGTGAAGTTCATGATAATCACCCAATATTCAGAATACAGCTGTACTTTCCTTTTTTCTACCCAATAAAAAACCTTTTTTGGTGAAAAACCAAAGAATGGAGAGAACATGAATTATTGCAATAGTTATGTGATAAATAACTGAGAAAATATGAGGTTGGGGAATATACAGAAATAACAGAAGGTGAATAAAAGGAGGAAAACAAGATGCCAGAAAGTCTGGCATTGTGCAGAAAACAAAGCTTTCTAATTAAATATACATTTTCTCTGCCGTAAAGAGAATGAAAGATTAAACACCATCAGTCCTTTCTAGGAAAGAAATGAGATAAAAAGCAACACCCATTCAACTCTCTAAAGAATGCGGGGTGATTTGTGGTAGCCAGTATAAGAGGTTGTGCATTTGTTGAACAGGAATTTCAAAGTGCAATGCCATCATGTTGTTATTAATCAGGAAGAGCAATTCCTAAATTTAATTACTGTTCTTACAATAACTGGTATATATATCCTTTTCTCTAAATAAAATGTGTGGATCTTTGCTGCTTTAAACAACCTTGAACTGCTGTGGCTTCAGAAGCCATGAATTCTGTCTTTACCATTACGAGGTTTTTCTGACAAATGAATCCCTTTCACTTGTGTGACTCTCTCAAACATCTTCCAGTTTGAGCAGTCAGTTTCTGATATGAAATCAGACTACTTTATCAAAGTTAGTAGGAGTGCCATTCTATTATATGATGCCTCCTTATCTCATTTGTTTGTTTGCTTGTTGCTGTAATGGCAAAATAACACTTAACTTTTATTTTTTAAAAATAAATAAATAGAGAGTCCCTAATAACCCACTCTGTTTCCAGTTCCAAAATTAAGTGTATAATTATATAAAGTATAAAACATGCCCATTGCTGGGAGTAACAGGAATCCTTAGTGCCAGAATCCAAACAAAGCCAGTCCAAATGCCACTATTGATCAGGGGGTCAAAGTTTAATTTAATTAATTTCAATATATGTTTTCTAGAACTTAGCATCAGCTACAACACCCTGTAGGAGAAAAATAGTGTAGGCCCTATTAGTCATGCATAGGTAACTTTTAGGACAAGTTGTCAATGTGTTATGGATTGAACACTTCTTGGAAACTTGGTTTAGTACAAAAAGTATACGGCCACACTGCTATGGGATAGAGTTCACCATAACTAGTTCTGAAGTACAATGCTGTCTGCTAACCTGTTTCTACACACAATTAATAATGCAAGTGCAGTAAAGCACTGATTAGTTTAAGATGTGAGTACCCAAATACCATAACTTAGTTAAAGAATGATCGATAGGTAATTAGAATGTAATTTTTTTAGAAGACATTTGAAAAATATTCAATAAAAATATTTTTCAGTTGTTAGTAGATGTGATGAGGAAAATTTTTGAGTGAGAACCTTCACAATCCAAGACTTATTCTATGCAAAATTCACATTTTCAAATGTAGGAAATAGCTGTTTCTGTGCAGAAAATAATATTTTTACACATAATTTTTTTTGTGTGTACCACCAAGAACAAACCACAGACAAATTTTGCACAGAATAAGCTCCAAACTGTGAACAATCTTTGAAAATGGTAGTTCTCAAAAACTTTGTTCAATTGTTGCAGTGGAAAGATAATTGCCAAAATCAGTTGTGTCCTTCAAGAAAGAAATTAACAAAGAATGACATCCCCAGTAGTCAGGCAAAGGGAGATACCTGTGAATCAAGGAGTGGGCTAATAATGTTGACAGGCTAGCTTAGAATCAAACCTCTCCCTTATTCAGATTTAAATATTGCTAAAATAATTGCTGGTTAGCATCCTTAATGATTGGTTAGATTTCTGATATGCCACAGGGATTGTAATGTTACTTTGCAAAAGCATTCAGTCATGAATATGGTTCCAATGTCCTCAGTTCTTAGTTAATGTTATAGTTATAAGGCTACATGCACCATTAAGCTGGAAAATATTTTAGAGCTTTCTCCTTCACTCTACTCCACATTTTCCATGCCTCCTGAAAACCAGCTCTTGTGCTTTTTCCAATCCTCCAGAAATAATTGTGGATGAACATGGTTCTTGTGGTTTGTGGTTTGTGAATGAGCATGGGTTATCATTCCCACCAAGTTCCACTGAAGTCTTCTGTTCCAGATTTCTGCTGAAAGTCCTCTTGGATCTCAAAAGTAACTAAAACAAGTACCTTAAATATTTTAAAAATGCACCCAAATGTTATAAGCCATTGCTGTGGTACAAACCACACCTCAGTAGCTAAGAAAACATAACTTGCCGAACTTGCAAAATACAACATGTAGGCAGTAGGATGAAGCACAGGAGGAGCCAAGATGTGGACCATGCAATATTCCTCTTCTATCACTTAGTATACCACATTAATCTATCACTTAGTGATACCACCCCCATAACTAGAAAAATGAATTAAACATTACAGCTGCATTTCAAACATTGTGAAGTTGTCCCTTGTTAAGTTACAAGTATAATGTAATGTAGCTGTACCTGTGTAATAGGAAAAATAATTTAATTACAATTTATTTGTTGATAGTTCCTTCTGAGTTCTGGTTTTGTTTGCATATTTTCATGTTGTATATATTCATGGAGTCTGTTAGCAGTCTAAAAGTCATCATCTTCATTATCATCTCTTGGGCAATAGGCCAAGAATTACATACCTACAATAGGTACTGGTACATTAATTGGAAGAAAGGAATCCATTGGAGAACAATTTATATATTTCTCCCCCTCCTCTTATTCCTCATAGAAATCTTGATAGCAATGAGAAACACATATTCCTTCCATCTCCACCTTAAGAACAGCCAGAGTAGCCAAAAAGCAAACACTTTTAGCTACTAGCTCGACTGATCAGACTGATCATGTTTATGATGCTGTGCAGGTAACTGCATCACTTTAAAATAATAGTGTCAAATGTAGAGAAGCAATCCCAGTTAAACAAAGTATCACTTCAAGAAGTGAAAGCATGAATCTAAGGAAGTATACTCTATTAATACATTCATTATGGCATAATTAATATGTTAGTCTTTTAGATGTTGCAGGATTTTTTGTTGCTGAAGAGATTATTGCATGCTGCACAGTTCAGTTTACAATCCTGTTACATTAAATTACCTTGGAATAAAACTGATTTACACATCCACTGAAATTAATGTTTCTGCTGACCTAGGCTGACTTGGGCTGAAAATGTTCATAAACATGGATTGCCAAGTGTGTCTAATTTATTCTGTACCAACAAACCACTGCTTGAGTTCTATCTTTGCTCTAGGCCAACTCTAATTAATAGTATCAAGCACACTGAAGTCAGTTTTATCGGCATATTTACTGCTAGGTGTTCTGAGTTTGCTTTTAATTGTTTTATATGCATTTTATTGGATTTCTGTACATTTTAATTTATAAGCAATCTAGCAATTCTACTGATTTGAGGGGTATAAAATCAGACCAAATCAGATTTTAAAAAAGTCTGGCATTTGGGAAATTAGCTAATACATATTAAGGGAAGGGAAGAATATAAGAAGGTGAATTGAAATAGAAATATTGTTATTTGAGGTGGGTATTTTTTTAAAAAAAGTGCAAAAAAAATCAAAGCATTGCTGATCACATCAAAACATAGATTAGATTTCTTGAGATAAAAATACATACATATGTATGTGATGCATATCCCTTTGCTATGTGTAGGACAGCCTATGTTCTTAATGCAAGTCTGTCTTAAACTTTATGCACACAAAAGTGGCACAAAGATATGAACACATTTCTGTGGGGAAATATAAGGCTGGTTATTCTTAATCTTCTTCATGCCAAGGATCTAAAGTGCTAGTGTGGTTTTTGGAGAAGCACTATATCACCAGTATACATTATTTTTCCAGTAAAGTTCAGCAACACTTCTTAAGAAATCCTCTGGGAACAAACAGCATGTAACTCCCTTTTCCTTCTTCATCTGTTTTTCTTTACTGTCAGTGTTCCCTACATCTCCACAGAGGAAAGAAATTCAGACATGCCATCTAGAATGTTGTACCTTCATTCCCAGAATTGGATTAACTCCATCATCATCAGCACACTAAGTCCCATGTATAAAACAATCGTGTTAGATGCGAAGCTGAAGGCTTTCATGACTGGCATCCATGTTTTTTTTTGGGGGGGGGGGTTCAGGCTATGTAGTGATGTTCTAGAAGATTTTATTCCTGATGTTTCACCAGCATCTGTGGCTAATTAGTGATCAATTGTCTGTTGGGAAAACCTCTGACCCTGCATATGCTGGGTCTTGATTTTGGTGTTTTTCAGAACTGCCAGCCAGATTTTGTTTATTTTAAGGTTTTCTTCTTTCCTGTTGAAATCGTCTAGGTGTTTGTGGATTTGAATGGCTTCCCTGTGCATTCTGGCCTGATAGTTGTTGGCATGGTCCAAAATTTCAGTGTTTTTGAATAGCATTTTATGGCCAAGATGGTTTATACAGTGTTCTGCTACTGATTTTTCTAGCTGACCCAGTCTGCAGTGGCTCTCATGTTCCTTGATTCGTGTTTGAACACTACATTTGGTGGTACCTATGTAGACTTGTCCACAGCTGCATGGTATCTGGTAAATTCCTGTGTCTGTGAGAGGATCTGTCCTGTCCTTTGCTGAGTGCAGCATTTGCTGGATTTTCTTGGTAGGTTTCTATATCATTGCGAGGTTGTGTTTCCTCACCACTTTCCCTATTCTGTCTGTGACTGCCTTGATGTATGATAGAAATACCTTCCCTTTGGGTGGTTGTTTGTCTTCAGCCTGGGTTTTTTCTGGGTCTGGCAACCCTTCTGATATCTGAGTTGGAGTAACCATTAGCCTGTAGAGCCAAGTCTAGGTGCTTCAGTTCATCTTCCAGGGTGTAGGGTTCACAGATCCTTTTTGCCTGGTCTACAAATGTTTTTTATTGTGATGATTGGAGTTCTTGTATATCTGTCCATGTGGGTAGGTTTTCTGTATACTTTGTGGCCCAAATGTTGGTTTGGTTTGCAGATGACCAGGGCATCCAAGAATGGCAATGTTCCTTCCTTTTTTTCCCCCCATGGTGAATTGGATGTTTGGGTGGATGTTGTTCACATAGTTCAAAAACATGGGATGTTGTTCAAATAGTTCAAAGACCCATATAGGGCAAGCTCCCCACTAGATCAAGGACTCAGCTCACTTCATAGAAAAAAACCAACAACTATGACCTCAAACTTGGAGACATACTAATAAAGCTTTGATGTGGTCCCCTTGTTCACTAGAGTCCACATAGTGGACACCAAGGCACTCATCCAACAATTTTTTCCTGAAAGACATTGCATCCCTTTCGAACATTGCCCTGGAAACAGCACCAAAAAAGCCCACAACATGGCTCCAATATGTGCATGACACTTTCATCATTTTGAGCCATAGAGTAAAAGATCTGACCATGTTTTTGAACCATCTGAACAACATCCACCTGAACATCCAATTCACCATAGAAAAAGAAAAGGAAGGAACATTGCCATTCTTGGATGTCCTGGTCATCTGCAAACTGAACCAACATACAGTATACAGAAAACCAACACACATGGACAGATACCTACACAAGAACTCCAATCACCACCCAGGACAAAAAAGAAGCACAATAAAAACATTGGTAGACCGGACAAAAAGGATCTGTGAACCCTACTTTCTGGAAGATGAATTGAAGCACCTAGACTGGGCTCTACAGGCTAATGTTACTCCAGCTCAGATATCAGAAGTGCTGCCAGACCCAGAAAAACCCAGAGGAGTGAAGACAATCACCCACCCAAAGGGAAGGTATTTCTACCATATATTAAAGGAATCACAGACAGAATAGGGAAAGTGGTGAGAAAACATAACCTCCAAATGATATACTAGTGAAGTTTATTTCCCTACTCCTTGAAGGCAATACCTCAAACTGCTAAAAATTCTTTATCAGTTTCAAGGGAGTCCACTGAATGGAGTGAGTTTTTATAAGTGAGGATAGTTTTTATAAGTGAGTACTTTCCATTAATAGAGCCTTTCTGGATATACTCCCAATTCTGCAAAAATTGCAAGGAGACCAAGAGAAAGCAAACCATTAAAATGCCAGACCAATTAGAAAAGTCTTGAATCGGTGTCCCAAATGTTGGTGCCAATCATCCTTCAGGAGGATAGAGTTGGAACACCATTGCAGGAATAGCCTTCTCAAACATTCATAACATATCTCTGCTTCGATGTTCTCAGATAAGTTCTCAGACAATGATATTGAAAATCATGCATTTTTAAATTGTATATTTTTAATCACTGTTATTTAATTTGTTTAGTATGTTTGGGGGGGGGATGAGGGAAGGAGGGATGGGATTTGATTCTGATTTATTTGTTTTGACGCTTTGAATTGTTGTACGCCTGCCCCGATTGCCTAGCAGAGGGGCAGGATATAAATAAAAATTATTATTATTATTATTATTATTATTATTATTATTATTATTATTATTATTATTATTAGTTCCTTAATTAGAGATACTAAGGCAAAATCAGGCTGATGCTGTGGATTTTTGGTGGGGTGGGAAAGTTTTGGCCATCCATAGTTTTTGACTTCTGCCTCTACCACTGGTAGTGAAGATAACTAATAATCAGTGATTATGTAATCCAGCAACATTTGAAGGGCTCCATGTTTCCTACCTCCATCTGTACTTTGGAAGTAATGATTTACTTTTATCAAGTCACTCTGGCAATTAATTACTTTTTTTTCAGGAGCAAGCTATAAGTTAACAAGGACATGACCAGGGCTCTTATTTACACATCTTTCAGAGCATTTCCTTCTGTTATTCATTATTAGGTGTATTGTGACTCATTCTGAGCTGTGGAAAAATGGTTCACATGACTGGTTACCTTCTACTGCTTCTTTGTGGGGTGTTGTGGACCTACCATGGGGCAGGAGCCAGCCACAAGAAGGGAGAGGGGAGAGAAATCATGGGATGCCTTTTTCTTTGTCCAAATGAAAGAAATTGCTGCTGCCACCAGAAAGAAAATCAGTGTGAATGAACTGTGGGAAAGGACTGCTTTACTAGATTGACTGGCTGCTTAAAATAGAGGCATAGGGTACATCCCATCTTGGACTGGATGGGTTGGTTTGAGCTGGATAAGAGTGTTTAGAGGAGGAAAAGGTGTTTTTCTACACAGTTGCAGCTAGCTCAAGGCATGAGATTTAGAACAAATATTTGTAGGAGTGGACATGGGGAAGGAAGATTGACTGGCTGCTTCTGCACATCCTCCCCAAAGCATCTGTGTGGAATGCATGAGACAGCTGTGTGCTCTGCCATGCATTCCCTACCGGTGAATGGCAGTGGTGATGGTTATGGTGATAAGAATCCCCCAGGATTATGGTGGATGGAAAGTGTTCAGGGGATGGACAAAGTGTTGTCTGCCTTTTCAAACTTGTTTGTTTCTTAATTCCATATCTCCCTATCCTTTACCATCAATTAACCCTAACATCCGGTGTGAGAGAGGAGTGGATTGTTGTTGTTTTTTAAGGTTATAATCCTAATCACACTGAGATTATAATTATTCCCATTGATGTGAATTCAGTGGGATTTACTTCTGTTCAGACTCAGTACTGTAAATATAAAGGGTCTGTATACACAAGGTTGTGTGAAATAAATCCAAATGCTTAGCTAGTAATAATTTATGACCAAGAAACTTGCAAGGTAACATTGATTTTTAAGATTATACATTTTGATCAACTAATGTAAATTTGCTTCTCAGCTTGAGTTTTAGTATGAGTGCTATGGAAGTCCATGTCTCCCAAAGAGATTTGTCTGTCTATGAAGAACTCTAGCCAACCTGGTAGTCTTGATGTGTTGGACCATTAAAGCCATTTCCAACTAGATTGTGTGTGGGAGGGGCTTGTAGTCCAAGGAGTCTGGGGAAAAGAGAAAAAGTGTCAGGGAAGGAGAGCTCTACAATGTCATTTGATTTTTTTCCCTCAGCATTTTCAAGATGCAATATCTCAGTTAGCCACCTTGCATAACCAGATGATTTTTTCCTGGTATTTTTCTACAGCACAATTTGTTGTCATGTGCTTTCAAGTCATTTCTGACTTATAGCGACCCTAAGGCAAACCTGTCACAGGGTTTTCTTGGCAAGATTTATTCAGCACCATGCTAACGCTAATAGTAACTTGGTAATAATGAGTCACTTTCCAGGCTGCAGTAACACTAACAGGTAACAACTTGTTCAATGATCAGAATATTGAAAAGAAGAACTTTCAAAAAAGAAACAATGAAAGTTTTGTTGTATTTTTTCTGTTCTGAATATGAAATATGAATGCAAATAGAGCCAGATATTACCAGTTGAGGCTTCTCACCTTTTCTTTTGAAATAGAATTGTGCAAATTATCTCTGCCCATCTGTTACATTTACCTCACAGTTATTGTCTTGGAGAGTGTTGGATTCTGTTTCTTTGGAGGTTTTTAAGCAGAAGTTTGTTCAATGGCCATCTCACTAGCTGTATATTTCTGTATGACAGGGAATTTAACTAGATGGCCCTTGTGGTCTCTTCTAACTCTGTGATTCTCTGATATATGGTAATAGTAGTTCCAGGGTTCAAGGAGATCTACATCAGGTTAGTGGGACAGATGGTAGAGATAGATGTCCTTTGTTGTATTATTTATTTACACATTTTATATATTGTTTAGATCTGAAGATTTCAAAGTGGCATACATTTAAAAAAACAAAAACCTTTCAACAATTCTGTGCCATAACTTGGATCTGAGTAGCCTTCCCTGGAAGCCTATTTGATTGTTTATTTGTTTTAAAAATAAACACAATATGGAGCTTGAGTCATCAGATCACATCTAGTTTGGTCACAGACTACCTAAGATGAATCAGGTGGTTATGCATAAAACATAACCACCTGGTGGTGCTCTTGCTTTAGTTAATTGCCATAAGAAACACTTTGGTTAAAGTAACTCCTGTCTTGATGGTGGGCAATTACTGGAATTATGTTATAAATTAGCATTCAAATTTAACTGCCAAGTTCAAGAGCAGCCCACATCATTTGACTATACAGAGATATTTTTGCAGAGCTTGAAAAAGTTACTTTTTGGACTACAAGTCTCAGAATCTCCCAGCTAGCAGGATTATATGGAGTTGTAGTACTAAGAGGTAGATCTTCCAAGCTCTAATCATTGTTCTTCTTCTTTCAAGGGATAAAGTACCTGCAATTGTAGCTCCACTTTGATTGATAATGTGCTACTGTGCATTCTCAGATGAGGTTCCATTCTTGAAGCTTGAGAATATTTTTCAGTACTTTCTGTACACACTGATTGTTCTCCCCCACCCCCAAAGTTTAAAATCATACAAGGCTCTCCTGCCTTTGAGAAGCTGAACAGCATGAGAAAAGTGGAAGAGACCCATGAAGACAACATCTTGTCAACATAAAAAAGAATTGGTATTTGAGAGAGTCTTCAGAGTGAAAAAGGGAGCATATCTGTATCTTTAGTGCTGTGTTAAGTAACACAAAACCAGCTACAGGCACCTGTATACAACTGCTTATTATGAAATACAAATGGAAGCCCATATGAATTCATAGATGTGTTTTTCTGCATTTAATATCTTCCCTGGGTTCATTTTTCTTACATTCACTATTCCATTCCTGTATGCCCACATATCTATTCAAAGTAATCAGTTTTGCTAAGTACACTCATTTCCATATTCATATGTACACACTACTCAGACATGGCATTTATACGCTGCTCTTTTCTACAAAATTTTCTCACACACAGTTTTATCATTTGAGTAATATTTCAGTCATTCTGCTTGCTTTCTTATTTGTTCTTCAGCCCCTTCTTGTCATTGGCATTCTCCTTGTGTGCTGACAATAGGAAACATTCCACATCATGTCAGAAAGTATTCTTACAGCCATAGAAGGGCATAATTTTGGTAACTATCACTAGTACACAGTACAGTTGCCAGGATGCTGGCAGGAACAAGTCTATTGGACCATAGTGTACCTAATTTTATATTCTATTGATTGGGTAGCAATTTCTTTTTGTACCTGATGTGCTGGAGACCTTTTTAAAGCTGAAATGGCCATATGAGTCTGCCCAGAATGAGCATTTGAAGCTTTGTTCTCTATCTCATCATTAGTTATGAATTGTGTTTGTAGACAAAGGACCATTTTAGTGGTGGTGTCACATTTGGAAACAATATATGAACAAAAATTATTTCAATATTTGGACGTCAGTTCTCCAAATCCCCCAGCCAACATGTTGAGGGGAATGTGTTGTCTCCCACCAAAAAAAAAAAGGTAACTTTTCCTATTATAAAAACAGAAGGGAGTAAATTTGTTAGACCTCAGCAGGTTCCTTCCTATCCCATCTTTAAACTATGTTTGAATACTTAACCAAAGTCATTAAATGATTTGATTCTTTTGCTTTTATTTTTCTTGGAACAGTTCCCAATCAGGTCTGTAAGGGGAAGGTGTTCCATAAACTGGGTGCCACACTAGAGAAAGCCCTCTGCTATGGCCCTACATGATGTATTACTCTCACTAATGGGACATGAGAAGAACACCTCCAGGAGGTCTTAATTCTTGGAAACATACACTGGAAACATACATTTAGGATGGAAGCCTGTGAAGTGTAAATTGGGAGTTGGTAAAGGTGCCATCTCTTTTGGAGTCAAACATCCTGGTTGTAAATTACCCAGCCTTTCTGGAATATGAGGATTTGAATTCCACTTAATTACAACTCCCAAACTGCCTATGTGATCTGAATTTTGAGGCTCTTGGCTATGTGACCTGATACTCTGAGGCTCATGGCTGAGGGTACATTTAGGCTCATAGAGGGTTAGTACTCATCACATTTTATATCAACATGGAAGAATTCCAGTATTTGTAACAAGGTCATGACCGGTGCTTTGAATTCAAAACAGAAGCAAATTGGCATCCATTCCTGCTCCTTTCAGAGTGGTGTTATGTGTTGTTGATATTATTATTTTAAAATAATCAGATTTCTAAAAAAGAAAATAACTTTGGTTGTTTGCCTTTGCTATTACCAAAAATAGCTGTCCTAGAGCATCCTCCTGAGAGAAAGCCACATTGTTCCAAAATATACTGCAGAAATAATCCAGTTTGAGACTACTTTAACTACCCTGGCCCAATGCTAGGGAATTCTAGGAACTGTAGTTTAGTGAGACGTTTAGCCTTCTCTGTCAGGGAAGGTGCTACAATAAATTACAGTTCCTAGGATTCCCTAGCACTGAGCCAGGGCAATTAAAGTAGTCTCAAACTGGATGATTTCTGCAGTGTGTTTTGGATCACTGAACTCAAAATGAATTATTTCCAATAGGCTTGTACAGAAACTTCACTGACAGTGGACTATATAGCATAAGTCTGTGCATTACTATGTCCTTCCTTCCCAAAGTTACTTGCAAAATGTATCAAATAGAATTACTATTTCTTCCAAACATGTAGAACACTGTTTTGAATACTATATTCAAGGGTAGTCATGTTGTCCATGGAACAAAATATAATAAAATCCACAAAATCCACCTTCATTGCCCAACTGAAATGCAAAAAGTACATCATGCAAGCTTTCAAAGCTCCCCTGGCTTCATCAGGCAAAAGATGTTTAGAAAGCATACAGGAGAATAAAGAGATGATAGAATCACAGGCCTACAGTTTGTACCAGATGTTGTCTCTTCTGCCTGAAAAAGGGGCCTGTGGCTTCATAAAAGACAGAGACAATCTGGATTTCAAGAGAGGTTACTTTTTTTTTTTTGCTGCCAATGGTGTTCAAATGTCTCTGTTCTCACATGGCCAAGAAGGGAAATGGCCTCTGTCTGCATTGAGATCCCTCCAAACCAACTGGACTACAGTAGAGACAACATCTGATACAAAATATAGGCCTGTGACTATAACACCGTTTGAAAGCATGCAAATGCAAGTAGATAAATAGGTACCACTTTGGTGGGAAGGTAAACAGTGTTCTGCACAATCATGCTGGCCACATGATCACAGAGTAGTCTCTGACAACACTGGCTCTTTGGCTTAGTAATGGAGATGAGCACCGCCCCCTTTTGGTCAGGCATGACTTGACAACATTGTCAATGGGGAATACCTTACCTTTATGGTTTTTAAACATCTTTTGCCTACTGGGGAAGCCAGTGGAGCTATGAAAGTTTGCACTATGTAATTTGTGCATTTCAGTTTCCCTACAATAGTATTTTTTGGACTTTAATTTTGTTGTGTTTGGGTACTAATTAACTTATTAAGAACTGAAGAATAGTCTGTTCATTTTAATAGTATTCTTTTACAGCAGATCAACTTCTGCATTATTATGTCCTATTTGTTCTTGTTATCTGAGAATGTTGTTTTTGAGGCTGTATGAGGAAAGACAGTAAACTATTTAATTAACTGATAATTGAGTGAACAAACAAAATGTAAAGTGGTTTTGATGCAGCTGTTTAAATAATAATTTCCACCAGTTTTCAATGAATTTCCTAAGATTCATACACATTTGCAGAAATCTGTTGAACCAAGTTAGCACAGCAAGTGGTGAGCACATTTACAAACTTTAACTACTGTTTCGTGTCCATAACACTGGCTGAAATATGAAATATTCCTCTTGTACAACAGGGCATTATTTTATAGTTCTGGGTTTCCAATGGTTCAGCTTGTTCCAATGAAACTGGATAAACACGTTCTGTTAACTTAGCAAAGCAACCTGTGGATCTACTGTGCTCTGCCATAGTACCCATAATTTCTGTGTGTTTTTGAAGTAAACAAGCAGCTGAAAGGGTATATCATGCCTGAAAAATAAATCCCCTGTTTTCAAATGTGATTTGATTGACTACAATAGAGAAGTGTTAAGAGATGTTCCTATCAAGCACAAAATCTTTGCTGTCCATTTCCAAACAGCAATATACTCTAAATATATGGCTATTTCAGACATTGCTGGATGTGCTCCAGCTCCCACCAGCTGGAGAGAAAACAATAAACAATTGAAAACAATACCAAAGTAAAACAAATAGCTTAAACATGACAAAAAACCCCACAATGAACATGACAGTAAGCTAAAACATAAGTCAAAGTAAATTAAACGCCAAAGGCCTTAATAAAAAGCTATGTCTTGACACACAAAAGAAACAAAACTGGCAGTAGCATCACTAGGGTGTGCGGGGTGTGTGGACCACATTGGGTGACACCCCACCTGCCACTGCCCCTCCTTGCCATGGATTGTTGTTGTTGTTTTTGTTGTGTGCCTTCAAAAGTAGTTTCTGACTGAGGCAACCCTATCACTAGTTTTCCTTGCTAAGTTTCTCTGTGTGTGTGTGTACCAAAAAAACCAACCTCCTCCCAGCTCCTCCTCCTCCTCATTCCCTTCCTCTCTCCTACCACCCCTTCAAAATGAAGCATCTGGGCTTGAGGTTTGGTCTGCCACCAGTGCCTCCAGAGCTTTTGTCTGTCCCTCTCCAGGGACTTTTGGAAGGACCCCCCCCCAGCCAAACAGCCAGCCTTTGCAGCCTCCCCATGCCTGGGACATCTTCCTTCTCCTCTTCTTCCTGCCCTTCCTTCAGGCTCTCCCTGGTCACCACAGGCAGGAATGGCAGCAGAAGGGCTACTCCAAACCCTGGTCATGAAAAGTCCCTCATCCTCCAATAAAAAAACGGAGGCTGGGATTGGGGTTGTGTGCTTTCAAGTCCTTTCCAACTTATGGTGACCCTAAGGTGAATGTATCTTGGCAAGTTTCTTCAGAGGAGCTTTGCCATTGCCTTCCCCTGATGCTGAGAGAGTGTGACCTGCCCAAGGACACACACTGGTTTCAAATATCTGAGAGGGAATTAAACCCTGGTGTTCAAAGTAATAGTCCAACACTCAAACCACTATGCCACGAGGTAGCTTGTCTTCCTTTGTGATTAGGTGACCAGGCATTCTCCTTTTCCATGACATGTCCTACATTTCAGTCCTCTGACCAGGAGGAATTTCAGAATGTCCTCCATTTTGAGCATGACTAAAATAATAATAATAATAATAATAATAATAATAATAATAATAATAATAATAATTTTTATTTGATACCCCGCCCCTCTGAGCGCAATCGAGGCGGCTTACATCATAAAATCAATATACAGTAGTTAAGATCAACTTCCACCCCCTCCCCCCCTTAAAAATACTGAATGTCTATGTATATTAAGTGCTTTTAGCTTAATTTTTATATTAATTGTTTTTTTAAAGTTCTACATTGTTCTTAAAGTCCCACATTTTGTGGTGCCTTGTCATTTGCTCCAGGACACATTCTACACTTCAACCTTTTGTCCAGGAGCATGACAAAGAATGAATTTCTATATTTTAGTCCTACATTGTTCTTGAATGCTCTCCATTTTGTGGTGCATTGTCCTCCTCTGTGGTTAGGACAACATCTGATCACCCTGCCTGAAGAAAGAAACATCATGGGTAATATGGGAATGTCTACATTTGTGTGTTGTGTCAGGCAGTGAGTGCGAGAAGCATGGACGCACATGCATAGAAGGCCAGATACTTCATGCCTCATGGCTCTCCAAAGAGGAAGCACAACAGATAGAAACTGTTGCTTCTAAAAGGCAGTTGTGCTATTGTGCCAGCTCCCCACCCTCCTTCATGTGGCATATGGAGGAATGGTGTGTGCGTGTTTTTTGTGTTGTGTGCTAATGAGGATTGCAAACAGTGCACGTTGCAAAGATGGAGACATGTGGTGGCCTGGAGTTGAGAGAGTAATCTTTGACTGCCTTTCCCTTTGATAACTTTAGCTTGCTAAGTTGGGAGCCCAAATGAGTGTCATGACTTTCTCCTCCTCCTCCTCCCTCTTCCTCTACTTCTTGTTGCTAATTCTGACCCATTTAATTTATTTAAATCTTGATTTTAAAGTCCTGCTGGACAAAGTGACCAGATGTTGTCCTAATCGCAAAAGAAGACAAGGCACTGCAAAACATTGGGCATTCAAGAAATAATGTAGGACATGACTAAAGAAAAGTTAGAAACACTAAATATAAATGTAAATTCATGTGATGCTCCAAATGGAGAACATTCTGAAATTCCTCCTGGGCAGAAGGTTGAAATGTAGTGTGTGTCCTGGAAAAGGAGGATGCCTGGAGAAGGACAAGGCCCTGCAAAATGTCATGCGGGGGGGGGGGGGGGGGGGAATGTTAGACATGAACAAAGGAAGACAAGGCACCACAAAATGTTGGACATTCAAGAAAAATGTTGAACTAAAAAAAACCCACTTAATATAAAACTTAAGTTACAAACAGTTAATATTGAAATGCATGCTTCTTAGTCATGCTCAAAAGGGAGGACATTTTGAGATTCCTCCTGGACAGAAGCTTGAAATGTAGGATGTGTCCTGGAAAAGGAGGATGTCTGGCTGTCTAATCACAAAGGAGGACAAGGCACTGCAAAATGGAGAATGTTCAAGGAAAATGTTGGACAAAAACCAATTAATATAAAACTTATTATAAAAGTTATGCTAAAAACACTTAAATATAAATTCATGCTTCTTAGTCATGCTCAAAAGGGAGGATATTCTGAAATTCCTTCTGGACAGAAGGTTGAAATGTAGGACATATCCTGGAAAAGGAAGCCTTAAGATTGCAATAAGATGGAAAGGACCTGAAAGCACAAAACAACAACATGAAATCAACATAAAGGCCTCATGGGAATGGGTGGGTTGTTTAAAGAAGAGAGAGAATTTAAAATCCACATTTTACTCTGGGAAAGAGTTTACTGGCATAAAGGAAACTGCTAGGCAAAGAGTTCTGTAGCTCTAACAGGTGAGTCACAGACATATTGAACAGGAAAAGTTAGTTGCTGTGTGCTTTCAAGTCATTTCCAACTAACAGTGACCCTAAGGTGAACTTATCATGGGGTTTTCTGTTGGCTGAGACAGTGTGACGAGACCTCCTCTTTTGAGTGGGGTGACACCATGAGTTACTGCACTGGGTGACACCAACCCTAGTGATGCCACTGAAAACTGGTGCCGATCATACCTCCAAATGGAGACCATCCCATATTTTGGGATGCAACCACTGAAAAGTCCCTCTCCTCCCACACTATATTGTCCCCATTGGTGGAACATGGCCAATGGACAAGGAAGATGGGGGATTGTCAGGAAGGGAGGGTTCCCCACCTCTGCTTTATGTTGTATGGAGATAAAGAAATGAAGTCTAGTGAGTTGGAGAAATCTATATACAGAATCAAATGATCACGGCCAGAATCCTATTGGTGTAATATGCCTGTGTGACTGTGCCATAATAGAAGGAGGTACCTAGAGCAGTAAGGCTGCAGGTTTGGCTGCTGTGAAAGAAGTGAGGTGCTGTAAACTGTTTGAGGACTTTGTCTCTCTTCTTTATCAATCACTGACCATTGAAAAAGTACAACTGCTTATGTAGGAGATTGTCAGACGAGGCTAAAAAGTGAAATTAAAGCAGAGCAGTGGCATCTATGGCTGAACCTTATCAGATGATGCCATGGGTGAGCTGTAGCTGGTGTGTTCCATCCATGACTATTTCACAACTTTTTGTTGATGTGCTTTCCCTGTCAATTGCTGCCAATATCACCGATGTAGCATTTTATTTATTTATTTTTATTAGGTTTGTGTGTGATAATGCCTGGGCTGCAGTCCCAGCATTACCCAGTCACATGGTGTCAGTTTTCTCCTCTCTCTCACTTTCCCCTCCTTCCCACTATTTCCAAGTTTCCTTTAAAAATTCTTTTCTTTCCTCTATTCCCTTAATCTCATTGCTGTAATGCCTAATTTTTTTTAAAAAAGAGAAATAAAAATAAAAATAAACAAAATGAAAGGAATACTTGTAAAGCAATAGGGCAGGGAGTTGGGGTTAAGGAGTGTGCTGGGATAAAGAGTCCCAGACTAGCAACGGCTGCTACAGAGATTGCAGACATGTGCAATAAGTACTGCTCCCAAGCATGTGTTTCTTTTCATTAACACAATTGTGGTGAGAACGGGGGCTTGTATGACCATCTCCATAGATCTTCACAAGATTCTGGCCCATGAATTTTCATGAGAGTTGTTAGATGTTCCCCAAAATGCCATTATTGGGTAAAAGATGGAATGTAAATGAATATATAACAATACTACTACTACTAGCAATGATGATGATAAATTACTTCTCATTCAGTATTACAGTTACGGATTTGTAATCTAGAGTTATGGATCTGTAATTACTTTCTATTGGGGTTAATCAGACCCTGATGATGGGAATGGCATGTTCCAATGCTGAATTTCTTTCCTTGCACATTTAAAGGCAGAATTTACACCTAAAGCAGGGAACTAAAAAGACAGACTTTGTCTATAATAGTAGATGGCTAGTGCCAGTTTCCTGATGGCCTTTTGTTAAAGGTCTTGGATGCTGATCTCCATTGTGAGAGTACAAAAGGGCACATCTGCCCTGGATTGACTGAAGAGACTCTATTGCATGCCTCAGGTTATCTGGCAAGGCACATTCTGTCTAATTTTATTCTCTCTAGCAATCAATGCACCTTTTTGGGTTCATGTTCTGTGTGTCTCCCTGGCAGCCAGTCATTCACTTTAGCATTCATATTAGAACATAATTAATTTGCTTGCTCTTTGTGTGTTATTGTCCATTGCAGTCTGGCCAAGATGGAAACATTCTCTGTGAAAATTTGTTTGAATTTCTTTTTTTGCTTTACTCCAAGTCCTGCAGCCTGAATGGCAGATGCATCAATACTGAGAAATTTTATTTTTACAGGGAGGGATCTCTTTACCATTCCCCCAGCTGTCATCAATGCTGTACAAAGTCATTTCAGTTGATTATTTTGTATAGGGTACCACATTTAGAATGCTTCCATGGTAACCATGGCAACTACATCCTGCTTAGGCTCAGTTGAACATGTAGGTTCATATTAATTTAGTTGAAGAAAGGGAGAGATGCTCCTAGAAGCCCTGAAATCATTTAAGTTATTACTGGCTTTCATGTTAGGTTAAGCAGAGGCAGGCTTCATGGACTCTTTCTTTTTTCAGGAGTGTACTCATTCTCACTTTCTTCATTTAAAAAACACTCAACTAAAGGTCTTGGGATATGTGCTGGACATATCTCTACCATCAGTTCATCAGTTGGTTGTAAAATAACCATTCGCTAGGACTTTGAGAGGGTTTGGGTGGATGAAGCAATAAAATGAGTGGGCAGTTTGGGGGATGGGATTTTCTTCTTTCACAGTTAACTTTGCTAACTGTTGACATCGAGTGCACTTCTCTTTCTAGTGTCACAACAAACTACAGTTCCCAGAATTCCATAGCATTGACCCATGACAGTTAAAGTGGTGTCAAATTAGATTATTTCTGCAGTGTGGATGCAGTGAAAGATGCATGTGGGTAGCACAATTTTTTGGGGGAGGGGAAGCTGGTATAAATGTACTTCTATTTCAGCCCTGTTTAGGGACCTGACGTCCTTTTTTCTTTTAATTCTCATTTTCACTTCTCTCTTTTTCTAATCATTTTCCTCCTATTCCTCATTGCAACTTATGCTTACATTGATTTTCTCCACCCCAGCCCTGTCTTTCTGGCCTGTTTTTCTCATCTCAATCCACTGCACAACTCTTGGTGAAAACTCTTTCTTACTTTTTTCTCTTTCTCCTTTTCCCCACTTTAAACAGTTCATAGTTGTATTTTGTCTTATCTCTCCTTTCAGTCTCCCTCCCTTCTTCTCATCCGCTTACTTCTTCTACTCCCACTTCAATTCCCTTGCCTGCTTTCTGCCTTCCCCATTTCTCTCATGTGTGTTCTTAAAATCAGTGTTTGTAGAAGTGTTAAAAACAGAGCTGGGAAATGTTTGTGTTACTGTTCTGTTCAGTATAAAGCCTGGAAAACTTTCTTTGAGTGAACTGCAATTCCCATTTGTTTTAAAGCTTGAAAAGTGTTCAAAGCAAAACTGGAAAAAAAGTTGGGGTTTCCCCCCATGCAATGCAAAGTTTGGACAACCTAATTTCCAACCAGAGAAGTATTTTCTCATTTGTTTGATTCTTTGTTTTGCATTTGAATGACTTTCTCTTAGCAGCTATGTTGATGCTTAATAACATCACTGGGACTTGCCCTTGTGACATTCGAGGTTGCCCTTAGGATGTAGAGTTCACCTTGAAATCTCTCACAGCCCAGGATTCTCCTGACCTAACAACTCTGCTTATACAACTCTAAGCTACAAATATTTGGGGTTGTCCCCCCCAACCCCTCTTAAAAATGCCATAGTTTTTGAATCTAATACATCATGCATATGTTCTTACTCTTTGATGTGCATGTTCATAAAAAAACAAAACACACTTCTGAAAGATTTCTGAATGAGAGACAAATATGTAACAAAATGTTATAAAGGAGGCTTCTTTATAAAGGTCAGACTTTTGTCCATCTAGTAACCTCCTGAATTATCGTCACTTCTCCAAAATCTCAGGAGATATCTTTCTTATTACCTGCTGTTGATTCTTCTTCTTCTTCTTTTTAAAAAGGTGCTCCTTACAGGCTTTGGACTTTATTTAAAAGGATGTTGGCTTGCAGGAATTAGCTTTGCTTTCTTTGATCAACCTCTTTCTGGCTGCTGTTTCAGTGAGACTATGACTTGAAGTACAATTTAGGAGGTTACTAGATGGACAAAAGTTTGACCTTTATAAAGAAGCCTTCACATGTGCAAGGGATCCACTTTGTATGCATACAATATATGCACATGTGCCAGTATACTAGGGCCTTTTCTTCCATCACTCTATGGCAAGGCTGGGTCATAGTGACCTTGTTGGACTGCAGGTCCCATCAATGATAGCCAGCACCGCCAATATGTGGGTTGCTGGAGATTGGTGGCTACCAGCATCTGGAGGGCCATAGTTTTCCAATGTTAGTACACGGGCCACCTCTCATATTCAATGTAGGTGTGAGTGTACTAGAACACATGGGGATCAAACCTCTCCACTATAAACACAGGCTAGGCATATTTTAATCTCACTCATCTGCCACAGCAGAATTATGATAACATTAAATGTAGATAAATTTAATGATGATAGGGCCTTTCATAACCTCTGTATTTGATTACATCTGCATGGAGATCTCGGCAAGATCCATAGCTTGGAGGGAAATGGAGGGCAAAGATGTTGAATGAGCTTTTCATTCATTTTTGTGAGTGCTAGATGTACTCAGGGTGTTTTGCCACTAAACATGATTGCCAATCTTCATTGTTTTGTAGACTATAGCTGAATAGAATTTCTGGATGAAAACTGGCAGATTGAAAAGTTTAAAGATTGTTTCAGTTGGTGAAGCTGTTTTATTACTGTGAGAAATTATTTGCACCATTTCCCCTCACTTAATGGCAGGCAATTCACACATCATGACCTCTGTCCCTTGGCCAATGTGACACTGCAGTTCTATGCTAAACAAACACACTTTATAATCAGTAGAGGGATGTGAACACTTCTTTCATCAAAGTCTCAGGAGGGAACCGTAGACTTAGAATTTTACATATATTCTTCTTTATAGTAGTACTTTTTTTGATTAGATTCACTACACTAGGTGTTTATGATTCATTGGAAACAATCCTCCCTCCCTTATACATTGATTATTTCTGAAAATATAAATATATCACATATATAACATTCATATTTTACTGCATCTCATCAGTTAACAACATAATCCTAGAGATGTCTACTCAGAAGGAAATCTTCACTGAGACTTCACAGCCAAGCATATACAGGATGGTCACCTTACTTCCTTGCCCTAAACTACTAGAGTGTTCCCTCTTCTGTGTTGTTGTTGTTGTTAACTGCTCTCAAGTTGGCCCCAACACACACATACAGTTTATAAATGCATATTCTGTGAGAAAACACATGAAAAATAATAATTATTCATATATGGTATTTCAAGCTGATTTTTTAAAAAGGAAAAGCCCCTGAAAGAAAGAAAGAAAGAAAGAAAGAAAGAAAGAAAGAAAGAAGAATACAGAATGCAGAAGCAGGACAGAAAAGACATGAATGAACTCAAGTATGAAATCTAATATTGACTCGAAATAGTCTGATTCATCTATTGGAGTGAGGGGTGAATAAGATAATGTAATTCTGCTGCGTGCTATCAAGAACCTTTGTTGGTGACATGAGCAGGATTTCTGTTTCAGGAAAAATCTAGAATGCTCTCTTTTAATGCCTCTTAAAGTGTGGACACACATTTGTTGGACTTTTAAATGGTTAAAAAACATTTTTTTTGGGGGGGGGGGAATCTGATGAGAAGACTCCCAGGCTGATGAGACTCTTAGCAGTTGAGGATTTATTCTGCACAAAACAGCATTTTCTGTGCAGGAAACAACATTTTCTGCAATGAAGATAATATTTCAGTATAGAAATATTAATTCTTGTGCATAAAATGTTGTTTTCAACCCAGAACATATTGTAACTAGAAATTTATTGTGTGTAAAATTTGCACATGGTTGATTTGAATAGAAAACAGCATTTTCTGCACAGAAATTAATATCTCTGAATCCCAAGCAGAAACTTCTTAACTTTTGCAGAAAATTCTGTTTTTTGTCCAAATAATTTTATGAAAATTTGTGCAAAATAAGTACTGCTTTACAAATAACTTTCAAAAACTGCATGGTTTTTGAAGGCTTTTTTGCAGCAGAAAAATATTGATTACCCATTGCTTACCTAAAAAGCCCTGTATATGACCTATAAAGCCCTATATGGCTCAGGTACAGGCTATTTAGCAGACTATCTCCTTCTATGAGCCAGCCCAGGCCCTGAGATCCTCTGGAGAGGTCCTTCTCTCAGTCCCACCTCCATCACAAGTATGGTTGGTGGGGACACGAGAGAGGACTATCTCCATAGCTGCCTCTGGACTGTGGAATTCCCTTCCTAGGGAGATCAGAATAGCCTCTTCATTGTTGTCCTTCCATCAGCAGGATAAGTTCTTCTTATGCAGACAGGCTTTTTAAAACAATGTTTTTAAAGGACCGGCTTGCAGCGTTGTAATGTTTCCTGTGTTTTAAACAATTTTAACTTTTAAACTGTATTTTTATTCTTTTACTAACCAATCAATTTAATATTGTAACAATTTAATTCTGTTCTAATGTATCATTTTTCTATGCTTTTAATTGTATTGGTTTTTTTTAAATATTGTGAGCTGCTCTGGGTACCAGTTCTGGGAAAAGAATGGGATATAAATAAATATAATAATAAATAATACCCAAAATTATCCACTGCTACCTTTGAGAACATGCCTATTGAAGAATTACATTCCCATTTCAGTACCATAAGTCATATTGTTGTTGTGTGCCTTCAAGTTGTTTCTGGCTTATGCATCTCTAAGGTGACCCTATCATGAGGTTTTATTGGCAAATTTGTTCAGGGGGGGGTTGTGATTGCCATCCTCTGAGGCTAAGAGATTGTGACCTGCCCATGGTTACTGAGTGGGTTTACGTGGCCAACCTGAGATTCAAACCCTGGTCTTTGGACTCCCAGTCCAATGCTCAAACCGCTACACCATGCTGGCTGTCCAAATCATATTATCTAATATGTTTGGATTGTTCGAACAACAGCAGAACAGTTACTTATAGCACACCCTTTCTTATATTTCTCCAACTGGCCACGAACTATAACTGTCCACCTGTGCACTTTAGGGTCTCTAAAATTTTCTAGCAGCTTTTAATAATAGCTGTAACTTGGAAGGAGAGCGAAATTATATTTAACAAAAAAGTCAATAATGGAAGAGGCTTTATGGATTGTGGATCAATGACTACTTCAAATTTCTATTAATGAAAAATGTTTGATCCAATAAAGAGTTAGCTAAGATAAAAGAATGCATGAAAAAGCCAAGAAGAGCTATCTATAAAAAACAGTACATCATATTGTATGATCTCTCCAAAATAGTATGGGTTGTCATTAGTTGTAACATTATTGTTTTATTGAGCTCCAGTTACGGGTGTTCTCCTTGAGATTACATCAGTGTCCTTCTGAAGTAACATGAGAAGTATGAGGTCTTGGGAAAGAAAAATGTCATTTTTGGAAGCCAGGGTGAATAAATGGCAGAAACAGAAGACACACTTTTCAGAGATTTAAGTACATATAGCAGGTGGTATAAAATAATGACGGTGTATGTCAGGGGTAGGCAACCTTTCCCCTTTAAGGGCCGAGGGACTTCAGCTCCCAGAAGCCTCAGCCATGTTGGCCAATAGTCCCATGTTGGCCAATAGCTCCTTGGATTCTGGGAGCTGAAGTCCCTCGGCCCTTAAAGGGGAAAGGTTGCCTACCCCTGGTGTATGTAATAGAGATTGAGAAACAGGAGCAGCAATTTTGGAAATGTTTTATAATGTCCCTGTTTTTATATGATACACTCATAAGATGCCCCCATTTTGAAAGAAAGGTCTGCTGCTCATTTTCTTTCTTCTCTTTTATACTTTGAAGATCTACTTCCATGCAAGAGACTATCAATTAATAATGGTGCACTCATCTCTTCTGACATTTGCTTCTGCTGAGTGACAACTGACTGGATGACTGCATTGCCCTCTTCTCTTGCAGGATGTCCCAGTCATCCTATTCATGCTCTACAATAGGCAAAGATGAAACAAGAATGAGTGGGGGAAGCAAAGGGAGCATAGAAGTCATTCTACAAAATTCAAAACTCTAGAATTCACATTTTTAAATCATGAAGAACCAGAAGATTTCCACAACTTAGGGTTTTTTTTTTTAAATAAGAAAATTTGTGAGTCCATAGAGGCAGGGGAAAAAATCCACACACCTATTATTATTTAAGAAAATATAAAATGTAAATAGGACTAATTTGTACAAACAGGAATTTTTTTTCATATTCCATTTGAGAGAAGTATGTGTTTAAACAAAAGTGGCTAGGAAAGGTATTCACAAAGCTGTTTTTAAAATTGAAATTCCCTAGAAAAAAATCATGCTTATTTGTATCACAAATATGTGATGTGTGGACCAAAGCTGAATTTGAGAATATTTAGGAAAGATAAGAACAGACTTACTCATACATAGACCATCAGGGTTGCATAGGCTACCTCTTCACAAGTGGACTTATGCACTGAGTGATCTAGGTAATCATGCTAGAGCCGTGCAACTGAATGCATACACAAATGTGGAACCAAATGCATATTTAGGTGTGCACTCACATGTTCATCTGCATACACAGTGCTGCCATTTGCACAACCCCAGTTTTGCATCCTTAGACTGAATTCAGATATTCTGTATTGCACAAAAGTGTCCAGCTGCTCCCCTAAGGCAGTGTTTCCCAATCTTTGGCTCTCCATTTGTTTTGGACTTCAGATCCCAGAAGCCCAAGCCAACAAGCCAACAGTCAGTAATTATGAGAATTTTAGTGTAAAACAGAAAAAAGGCAGAAAAAAGGTTGGGAACCACTGCTCTAGGGAACCTACATATGTGTTAGATATCAACAAGATTCCAGCTGGTATCTTACTGTCCATGGATTGCTATGCCCACTGAGGACCACCTTGGTGTCAACATCATCATCTTTTTGGCACTAGATTATTTATATTTCTCTCCTCATAGGCATTTGACACAATATGATTGGCTGATGTTTAAGTACGTGTCATGTGCTTAGAAACAGGCTTGGGTAGTGTGGAGCAGTATCAGGAGACTCATAAGGTCTCACTTGTTTCAAAGCAGGGGCAACCTTTCCCCTTTAAGGGCTGAGGGACTTCAGCTCCCAGAATCCCAGGAGCTATTGGCCAACATGGGACTATTGGCCAACATGGCTGAGGCTTCTGGGAGCTGAAGTCCCTCGGCCCTTAAAAGGGAAACGTTGCCTACCCCTGGTTTCAAAGTCACTAATGGGAAACAGTCGGAAAAACAATGCTGATGAAGTAGAAAGATAAGTTGTATACCTTATAATTGGCCCAAGGGTTCAGGAATTCAAGAAAGCCAAACATGCATGGTTGTGAACTGGGTGTCTGCTATGAAGATTCTCCTCTGCTGATTGGAGATTTATAGCTGCCTAACCTTGATGGTCAGGGATCTAATTCTTGGCAACTGGTATTCAAGCTGATGCATTAGGCCAGGGGTATGCAACCTTTCCCCTTTAAGGGCCAAGGGACTTCAGCTCCCAGAAGCCTCAGCCATGTTGGCCAATAGTCCCATGTTGGCCAATAGCTCCTGGGATTCTGGGAGCTGAAGTCCCTCAGCTCTTAAAGGGGAAAGGTTGCCTATCCCTGCATTAGGCGTTGCTTCTACCTCTGCTTGACTAAGAAAGAAAGAGGTTTCTGTTCAGCATCCACCTGCTATGGCTGAATAAGGAGCTCATCATTTAGAGCAGGGGTAGGCAACCTTTCCCCATCTGATGTCATCTGGGGGAGAGACACTAGGCCCAGC
>CM034703.1:35709630-35728585 GCA_020142125.1 Phrynosoma platyrhinos | reverse complement strand
AGGGTCACCATAAGTCAAAAATGACTTGAAGGCACACAACAACAACATAGTTATCATCAATTGAGTACAGTACTTATTACTTTTGGAAGATGCTCAGTCTGCTTTTGGAGACCCTCAACTAACCAGGAATTTCACAGGAAAGGAATGATAACCAGGAATATACATTCCTTGTTATTGTTCTTTACATATGGATTTTATGTTCCCATCTACTGACTCCTCATGACAACCAACAGTCATACACTTGGAGTTAGGCTTGAGAAGATATACAAAGTAAAACTACTACATAAATTTCTAAATGACAAAACACATATATTGGAGATACCAAAGACGTCAGAATTATATTTTAATTTTAAGCATTAATTGCTAATTATTTTTTAGTAATGTGAAGACTCATTAATATGTGTAAACAGCTTCAAGGCAATTTGCAGGAATACCTTACCACTCATTTCCTCCCTTTCCTCTCTACTTTTGCATTGAAATCAAATGGTTGTCTTCTCCTTTATCCAACCATTTGTTTTAATTAAATATTGTACTATCTGAAATCAAACTAAATATGGTTTCAGCACTGATGGTTTCAGGAAGTTGTAGTGTATTTAAAGGTGTGTGGGGAAAAATCACCACAGTGAATTCATATTATTCTTGGGCATACAAAAATAGTGAAAAGTGTTGTCCCTCAAACTGTTGATATAAACAAATAACAATGAGTTTTATGAACCTTGAAGAATACAATGTTTATTATGGCATTTGGTTTCATTGACTATATACACATGAATAGATGAGGACAGATTAATCATGCAGGTAAGAGGAAAATTGAAAATACAAACATACAGGTGTCCAGGGGCATCATCAGGCTGATGCAAGGTCCAGGATGTGAAACTACACCAAGTGACATCCAAAGAGTGTGTAAGACACCACCACCAAATATCTGTTTTTTTGGCAGAAATGGGCTGTGGCATTCACCTGTTTCCCTTTAAAACACTGAAGAGTTGGTGTGAGTGGGGATAGGTTCAATGGGAGGAGAAAAGAGGGCCTGAGGTTTTAATTTTATTTTTTTTAATTCAATTTTAAAATTTTACTTTTTACATTTTTTAAAAAATTTTTTTAAAAGCATCACATCTTACCAAATTTTCACTTTAACCTCAGAAACCATGCACATGTAAATGTGTTTAAGCTGTATATATGATATTGCAATTTAAAGATATAATTTTAAGTTTGCTAGTTGCTTCTGCCATAATTATCGATTGATTGCTTGATTTTCTGTGTTGCCTTTCTCCCCAGAAAGGGATCCAAGGTGGCATACAGATCAAATAATTTAAAAAAATTGCAATAAAACTACCATTGCATTCAGTGATATATAGGAATTAAGATGTATAAGTAGTACTGGTACAAAAAAACATTACTAAGGATTCTGCATGGTGTGGTATGGGAGGAGGTCTATGCAGGAATGACACTATGAGTTACGGCACTGCCAACCCTAGTGATGCCATTGATTGTGTCAATCCTGGCATCTTGGGCTAAAACTAATTCAGCAGGTAGACTTGCATGTGATGCTAGGCTGGGATGCCAAAGTGTCTATCCACTCCCTTCAGTAGAATTTCCCCATAATAATGAATATGCCTAGATTTGGCAAACTTCACTCATTCCAAAATTCACTCATTCCAAAATTCACTCATTCATTCTGTATTAATAATTCTTCACCATATGACTTGACCATGGCAGATAGGACCTATAGGAATCACTTGGCTGAAGACGTCATGATTTTTGAGTGCTCAGGATGTAGAACCTACTCTGGTAATTGCCCAGGTGCCATAGAAATACTTTGTGATCTGAAGCCATTAATGTCATTGCACTAGCCTAGGCCTGTTTATTGTAGTAGCTTCTTCTTCTTCTTCTTCTTCTTCTTCTTCTTCTTCTTCTTCTTCTTCTTCTTCTTCTTCTTCTTCTTCTTCTTCTTCTTCTTCTTCTTGTGTGCCTTCAAGTCATTTTCAACTTATGGTGACCTTAAGACTAGCTTATCATGAAATTTTCTTGACAAGTTTCTTCAGAAGGGTTTTTCCATTGCCCTCCTTTGAGTCTGAAAGAGTATGACTTCCTCAGGGTCTCCCAATGTGTTTCCATGGCTGAGCTGGGATTCAGACCCTGGTCTCCAGAGTTTTAGTTCAACACTCAAGTGCTTGTGCATTTTTAGAGGTACCTCAAGAATGGTATTTAGTAAATCTTTATCGAACAAGTGACTGTGCCATATCTTGAGCCATTGCTTTGCTTAGCTGCTTGCAAAAAGGTGTAATTCAGCTAACTATGCCGAGGGATTTTTACTCTATGTTCATTGGATTATAGCCTTGGCCTTGGGGATTGTCCTTTGTTTCCACCTGGTGGGCACATCCAAATGTTGGGGACTATCCTTCTCCCAAATTAAATTCTGGGAAATTCTTCTTTGGATCTTGATAAATGGCTGGGTTGTTCATTTTTATGTTAAAAGCTGCTGACAGTTTCTGAACTTTTCACCGCCTGACTCTTTAATAAATACACTGGCCCTTGCTATCCACTGGGATAGTAAGGATAGCAATTTCAGGGGAACTTGCAGCGTAGACACCAAACAGCAAGTAATGGCAGTGAACAGCTCTTGTGTTTCAGCTCATATGTAGTCTGGACTTAGCAGAGACCAGTAAGCTACAAAAACACTTACTATAATAGCATGTTTGAATTGAGAATCCTGTGCATAATGAAGTTTCAAAATACAGCTATAAGGCTAAAACAAAGAGCATAGAGTCTGAGAAAAAAATGGCAAAGCTGGAAGGGATAGTGAAAAAAACCTGCATCATAGAACCGACAAAACAACTCAAAGCAGAAACAATCATAATTAATACATGAACACCCATCATTATTCTGTGGCCCTTGTGAGCTCATTCAACTTTTGACTTCCATTTAATATTGATATTGTTCTACCCCCTTCATTAGAAATGTTCAGACACAAACATAATTTTATATAAAATGATGTTTTTCATTTTCTCAAGTACAATGACAGCAAGACACATCTGGATGGACTCTCTTGCATTCACAGATGGAGCTGCACAAACACTTCACAATGAATAATTTATTTGGCAGATAAATTTAATGTTCCCAATTCATTCATTATCAGATCATGGAATTCCTCTTTATTCAAAATTATTCATGAAGTTCTTTAGCAGATGACTTTCTCTTTGCATCTGGTGTGCAGAGAATTTGCCTCAGATATTTGCAATTTGCATTGCAGACTTGTGAAAGATTTTATACTCCTGTTTCCTGACAGGATGAAATTGGACCAAACCTCAGCAACAATGGTGCTCCTTCAGTGTCAGGATGTGTCATTATATCATTTAGTCACTAGGTCACCCTGCACTTTGTTGTTTCTGAAGGGATTCAGGAGTTTCTTGGGCTTCATTCCCACTACAGAGTTAACCATATTTTGAATTGAATTGATGAAGCGATTTAGCACCAAATAGACATTCACACTATTCAAGCAGCAATTGAATTTTACCTGTTTCAATTTAATCCACTTCATGTTCACATTCATCAATGGATCAATTCAACATGGAGTTGTGTCACAGGGCTGAATATGCTCGCTCACACTAGTGCTGAATCTATTCATTGCAAAAGATGTGACGAATTCAGTGGATCCGGAAGAAGTACTTTAAATGGGTTTAGCACTGGGAGGCCCTTGACAGACCAAGCCAGTAATTTGGCACAAGCACGAATGAGGGCCATTCAAACCTGTTTAGATCGGTTTGAAAACTTATTATGTAGTGGGAATAAGGCCTTGCTGTGTTTTGTTCTTGCTTGGCAGAAAGTCAGATCTGATGTAAAGGAAAATTTGTGTTCTCATGGATTAACTTCCAAAACCAGTATGCTCTCTGAGATGTATTGCAACAATCAGACTTGTAAAATTAACTTTGTGTTTACCCTCCAGTGTCTATTCACAAAAAACCCTCAAACTAAATGCAACATATGTAGGTGAGAAAAATCAGATCTATGACAAACAGATATCTTTAAACATTTGAAGGATAACCTCTTCTGAAAACATTACATATATCATTTAGTTTGACCTAAAGGAAATGAAATTCTTGTCTTGCTTCCTGACTGGGTATGTTCCCATAGGTGTCCATGACAAACCCCTAGCAAGATTATGAAAATGGAACAGTTCAAGGCACCAGAAGGTAACAACTTTATTTTTCCACCAGCCGAGCACTCTGGGATGTGGGAACTGGATGCTCAAGACTTCCATAAGACTAGGCTGGGAGGGCTGAGCACCCCTCCCACTGAAATGATCAGGAAAATATGGACCAGCAAGACTCCCATGTAGCTGAGTCCTGTCAGGAATTATCAGTTAGAAGTGTCCTAAAAGATAATTATTTTGCTACTGTTTTCCTGTTGCTCAGATTGTTACCAGCTTCAGTTAGATGATGGTGGTTGTGTTGATTATGGTGGTGATGCTGATTATTATTTTAATACAACATATGTGTTTTCATAGTTTTGCAAACATTTACCTACAAGTAGTTCAAATTAAGAACAACCTTAATTTGGAGGTCTTTTGCTGCCTTGAGTTCCTATATTTGGGAGAAAGGCAAGATATAAGTAAACAACAACAACAACAACCTGGCTGCCAAAGTTAAGCCTCTCCCATGTTAAAGATAGTTCTAGTGGCCTGCCAGCAGCATGTACTAATGGAAGTACAGATTTGCTTGCTTTTTCCCAGACACAAAACTGCAGAAAAAGGAAGGAATAATGCAAATTCGGTTTAGAAGATCTTTATAAATTCTTAGCTTTGGTGGAGATCTACAGACTCAGGACATTTTCACACGTGGGTCTCTAGCAACTAGCATTATTCCGGAATGAACAAAAGCATCATCATTCCGGTCTGCTTCTGGTCGCGCAAATGTAATTCCCAATGAAACCGGCATGCAAAAGAACGGGGATGATGCTGCAATGGGACGGGGATGGGAGGGGGTTCTCTGTGACGTTGTGTGAACACAGGGGCAAAGGATCCGCAATGAGATGGGGATGGGACAGGGATGGGCGGGGTTCTGTGCAACGTCATGTGAACACAGGGGCAAAGGAACCGCAATGGGACGGGGATGGGATGGGGTTCTGTCTGCTTTAGACCCCATGTGATAACGTCCTCAGCTTTGACTGTACAAGGTTGGTGTCCATTTCACTCCAAAGAAGAATGTGGTTTATGAGAGGCCTTTTAGAGCTCGACCTAAAAATCAAAATCCCACCAACCAGACACATCATCAGTTGCCACTGATAAGATCATAACTGCATCTTTAAGAATTTTTTTTCAAGGAAGGTGCCAGCCTCCTCAGAGATATACAATGAATTATTATCTTCATGGGTGGCATCCTAATACATGACACATGAATGGAAGTTCAGTGCAAAACATTGGCCATTGGCTTGTATCATGGCCATTGGCTTGTATTCAAGCTGAGCAGGGAAAAATGCATTTTTGTCAAAGCAAAATAGAATTATTTGAACAAATAACTACACAGGACAGGACAGAGCCATACCCAGAGAAAATAAATGTCAGCAGAGAACTGAAACTGGTTAATAGTATAGATGTCTTCGTGAAAGGATAACTGTTTTTAACCCGCTTAACTTGTTTTAATATTATTTGTAAGCTGCCCTAAGATTTCTTGCTATGTGGTGCGGGGGTATAAATATTTAACTATTTATTTATTTATTTATTTATTGGATTTATATCCTGCCTTTCTCCCAAAAAGGGATTCAGGGAGGCTTGTAATAATTTTAAAAAGATAGAACTAAAACATTAATTACAAAAATTAATAAATTATTAAATAATACTAATATTAAAACATAACAATTAAAATACAGTATAGTAAAAAAAAAACTATTTTTTTTAAAAAAGTAGAAAACATTAAAGCATTAAAAACAGTACACCAAATACACACACACTACATAAGTAACATTCACACTTAAAATGTCTTCAGCTGCCTGAAAAGAGAGAAAAAGGAGGGAACTGTCCTAAGAGCTCCACAATCTTTGAGCTGTCACTGAGAAGGTGTGGCTCCCAAGTCCTCATCAACCAAATAAATAAATAAATAAACAAAGAAACTATATAGGTCTGTATTTTCAAGACATCTCAATAACAGCTTAGCCATTGAACTCTTCACTGAAATCTACTATTATGCTCTAAAGCAGAGGATGTGATCCAGTGTCCCAGTCCTACAGTTCTATAATGGCAGCAAAGCCACAGTGGTTACCATGATCCATTCAAATGTCAAGGAAAAAGCAACATGGGACATACAGTAATAGAAATAAAAATATGTATGTGAATGTCAAAGTGACTAAGCAGGAGCAATCAGGGAGATACACAGGTGGAAAACATAATACAATTAAGAAGCCTTGAGAGCCAAGGACAAAGTTATAGAAGGTATATTGAGAACACCTGTGATAGATTGCAAACACCTGAGACTCATTAAGTGGTCAAGGTAAAGTGATGAAACACTTGGGTTGGTCTTAGGTATGGGATGATCTGTGTGGACCAATCAAGATGTATGTACACACCCACTGGGTGGAAACTAACTGGTGGGTGGTGTCAAACAATGGTTATAAAATGCAATGTTTGCTAATGTATATTGTTGAGTAGATGAGAGATATTGTTGGAGTAGAGATTGTGATTTGTAGGACATATAGTATTTATTTATACATAGTAGAATAAAGTAGATCTTTTATATAAGACTACTGAGTTGTCTGGTGTCTTGAGGGAAGATACAAGAGCCAGCTGAATCCTGGAGACGTTTGGAGACATCTCAGGAAGAAGAGTGAGAAGGCTTGGAGAGTTTGTCAGGGTCTTCAGCCTATTCTCTGAAACTCTGCTGCTTGGGAAAGAAGCATCAACCACTGATCAAAACTGGTCAGCGCTGCTGCATAACAAGGTGGTGAGTTAGAGCCTGAGGTGAAGAGCTACAACTCCCATCATCCCTGACATCAAATTTTTATCATACAATACTGTGTACTGAAATAGGAGCATATTTCTAATTGGTCATGTGAAATGTTTTACAGATTTCTGTGTGATTTGCTATCTTTCAGTTTTCCACACAATAAAGTCTTGATGGACTGGATAAAAAGGAAATATTTTGAGAGAAGGAAAAGTTTTAGAGCAAGCACTGGTGTGGGTTTATGATTTATGATGCCAAAGACATCTAATTAGAAAGATTAAAAAATTGGGTGGGGGACTGGCCACAATACCTTGTCACAAAGCATCATATTACAATACAGGTAGGAACATAGGCATTAAAACTTTAGACACTTTTTATGTCTGCTGCACTAGCATCAGAAAATAGACTTCATCAGATGCAAATTATTCACTCGGATCAAGAACTTCAAAAAGTGTTATGCTGCATCAGATCAGAATGAGCAAAACCTTAGCAATGTTTTTGAATTGACTAGAAATCACTTGGTTGGCTGTGAACAACTGAATGAATTGGAAAGCCTAATTGAAAAGTGTTGCACTGCGGTAAGACATTCCAAAAAAAAAAAAAAAAAACTGGATTGAAAATGACAAGAACAAAATCTAACCATGTGACTACTGAAAAAAGTTATCACAGAGCCTCAAGGAACAATAGAAAGCAATAGCTTGCAGGATCGGGTGGTGGTGGTGGTGGTAAAAAAACCTAGAAAACACATAGCATAAAGACTGAGCAAATCTGAAGGTATAAGAAAAGGTAGAACAGGAAAATTCCTGCAAAACAGATTTTGTCAGCATTATGTATAATTCAAGAAAAAGCAGTAGCCTAAAGATGTATTTGAATGAGCACTGACTAGCTCATTTTATTATGAAAATTAACTAGCTTTCACATTGTCACAATGGCACAAAGCATTATATATATGTATGAGAGATTCATGTAATTATACTTACAGATATGAACCTCAATTGGCATGTTGTACACTCCCATCTTCCATCCAGATTCCAGTGATTTAAATGAAAGGCATTCTGTAAGGCTATGGGTGACCATTCCGGTTAGGTTTCCTAAATGAAGGCAGGCATTACTATGTAGACATTTTAAACAGAAAGAACTAATCAACCGAGAGGTCCTGTATAGGTAGGAGTGCAATAGTTTTTGTTTGAAGCTAATGGAGAAAATGCAAGGGACACTCCTTTTAAAAAGGTGTATAAAACTAGACCAAGCCTTGAGCTGAAAATAAAGACAGATGGCTTGGTAAGACAGCACCATCCAAACATTGTGAAACATTGGTTTCACAGAGTTTCTCTCTAGCTTCCACTCTATTAGTGACTGGATTCTGCCTCAACCTTATAATGGGTAAGAGTCACCCCTGCTGGTCTAAGGAAGTACAAATTACACCTCTCTGCATGAGATGTGCACTCACAGGGGAGGGTCTGTGGCATTTCCATTTCCACCCTCCTGCCTGGTTGACATCTTTACTTCTCACCATGGGATCAATAGAAGCTTGGCTTTGTAGAAGCTGCAAGTAGGAATGTCCAGTCAGGCATAGGGGAACTTTCAGCAGCTTTCTGCAACAACTGCTCTCTGCCTCTCCTTGATTTAACTGTTGCCTTGTTTACTATGTTCTTGTCTCATTTAAATTATTTATGGTTTTAATCTGGAAGTATTTTACATTGTTTATATCAAATGTTGCTTTCAGATCCCATAATAAAGGGCAGGATATAAATATTCAAATACATACGTGCATGCATGCATCCGTACATACAATTCTTGTTAATTGCTGCCAAGTTTGCTTTGATTTATGGTGACCCTATGAAACTTGTCCAATACACCCTATTATCAACCACACTGCTCAGGTCCTGCCAATTCAGGGCCATGGCTTCCATGATTGAGTCTATTCCCCCTGCATTGTGATCTTCTCCTTTTTCTACTACCTCCCACATTACCAAGTATTATCATTTTTTCTCCCATGATATGCTTAAAGTATGAGAGCCAGCATAGTGTAGTGGCTTGAATCTTGGACAATGACTTTGGAAACCAAGGTTTGAATTCTGACTTGGCCATGGAACCCCACTGGGTGACCTTAGGCAAGTCACACTCTCAGCCTCAGGGAAGACCATGCAAACCTCCTCTGAAAAAATCTTGCCATGAAAATCCCAGGATAGGTTTGCCTTAGGGTTGCCAGAAGCTGGAAAATGACATGAAGGCACACAACAACAACAAATAATAGCCCCAGTTTAGACATTCTTACTTTTACTGGGAGTTCAGGCCTGCTTTGTTTATAAGAACCCTTTATTTGTCTTTTTTGGCATTCATGGTATCTGTAGAACTCTCTCTAGCACCACATTTAGATACATAATACTATTATTATTATTATTTGGAGTATTTATACCCAGCTCTTCAGCCAAAAAGCTCTAAGAGCAGCTTACAAATGGTTAATTAGACATTTCCGTGCCCTCAGGCTTACAATCTAAAAAGATAAGACACAAAAGGAGAAGGGAATGGTGGTGGGGAAGTCCAGCAGATCTTCTCTCCCTCTGAATCCTGGATCAAGGCAGATGGACTGGAGGGAGGGCCCTTCTTCTTACTGTGGCTAGGCCTGATGGAGCTGCCCAGGCCTTCTCTCCCTCTGGATGATGGTAGATAGAGGGAGGGCCTTCTTCTTTTCCAGACTAGGCCCAATGGAACTGGCCTGCTCTTCTCTCCCTCTGGATGATGGTGGATAATACCACCCCCTTTGTTGGGGGTTGGATCCAGGACCTGACGTTCATGGAGAGATAGGCTCTGCTCACAGAAGGTGCCTCCATTCATTTCAGGAATTACCTCCTCTGCACCTATAGACTGTGCCACATATGCTGTGTAGCACTAATTCAGAAATAGGGCCAGGAAGCAGAGTCTGTCCTACCATTCTTTATTGATTAAAATATATTTTTAATTAATTGTATTTTAATAGTTTTTAAAAAATTATAACATCAGTTTTCCATAGCGGAGAAGACACAAGATATAGAACATTATAGACATAATTGACTTTTTCATATTAAACAATTCTTCTCTCATTTTTGCTTTTGGCTCCTGGCTAATGTACATGTTTATAATTGTCTATGTATAAGTAGATTTTATTCTAACTATTAACTAAAGAAAATATTATGTATCTTAAACATAATTATATTAATCCTATTCAGATAATAATTTTGCTAATTTTTCCAGCTTCTTGTATAGTTTAATTAGTTAGCTTAATTCTTTTAAAGATTTCTTCTAGCTTTCCCCACTTTCTTTCGTATTGTTGTGTAGATTTCCCACTTGCATACATTGATAATTTATCCAGAACAGCTAATTCACTTAGCTTGTTATACCACTCATGTATATTTGGTTGATTATTTGCTTTCCAGTGTCACGCATACGTGATTCTTGCTGCTGTTACCATGTATAAGATTAAACTTTTTTCTTCTTGAATTAATTTATCTTTAATAATAGGTAACATATTTAATAAAAATATTTCTGGTTCAAACGGTATGTTCTTCTGTAGAGTGTTTTCCGTCAAAGCATGTATTTTTTTCCAATAGTTTTTTACCATTTTGCAATGCCACCACATGTGGAACATAGTTCCTTTCTCAGTTTTGCATTTCCAACAAAAATCACCACTTTTTTTTTTACATTTTACTTAATCTGGTAGGTGTCAAATACCATCTATAGAAAATTTTATGAAATATTTATGCCCCCACTATATCTTTTCTTAATTTAAAGAAATATTTTTTTAAATTTTCACACACATTACAAAATCACAACCTTAATCTGAAATTCATGCAGAGGTTGCATTTTGCATTTGTATCACACTAATGTTTATCATATGTGGTTGGTTATTCAAAGTTCCTTCCTAATGTCTTACTGGTACATCTCTTTCTGGTCGAATAGACCTTTTTTGCTCTTGGTTTCAGAGTGGCATGGTATACAATGAAATCAACTTGACCAATTTATCACAATGTTTAAAAATAAACAATTTAAACTGAAAGCATATTAAACAATTTAACAACAGAAAACTCCCACAAGCACTTCTTGTCATAGGAGATTATCCCACTGCAGAAATAACCCGGCTCACCTCTTCCAAACTGAAATCTAATTTGGGAGGCAGCTGGGGCCTCTCACAAGGATTTTGCTGCCAAAGCCATTGAGCGAATCCAGCCCGGCTGCCGCTGGGGTCCCCAGCGCACTTTGTCAGCCTTATTTCAAAACTGGGAGCTTTCTGACTTGAAAAGATGACTGCCAAAGCATGTTGGGGACCTGGGTTGCAGCTGGGCTGGACTCACCTGGTGACTACTGTGGCAAAATCCTTGTGATAGGACCCAGCTGGCTCTTGAATTAGACTTCAGTTCGGAAGATGTAAGCCGGGTTATTTCAGCGGTAGGATAAACTCCATTATTAGCATTTGTATTACTGCTTTTGTACTTTTACTGTTAAGAATGGCAAGAAGGGCCTGAGAGACTTTTCTGCTTCATGTGCCAAAACATCTTGGCAGGCTTTGGGTATTACCTTGACTTAGGGCCATGGGTGCACCATTTCCACTAGGAAATTAGGTAGCACCAAGCTTTCATTCATCTCCAGCAAACCAAGTAGATGTGTCAATAAAAAGATATTGTTTTGTGTTATGTATTAGAGGTGTTTAAAATGTGTGCCAATGTCCAGATACAGGGGGGCATTTATTTGAAAGAATAGATTTGTACTACGCTGATAGCTGTGGGAACAAATCTCTCCTCTCTCTCTCTTTCTCTGTGTTTAAAGAATGCCCAAACTAAGTATCATAATAATTAAGTAACTAAAATTTAATCTTTGCAAATAGTAAAATATCTTTACAAATAGTAAAAAGGTAGCTTAAAATGCAACTATAGTAGGAACTCAACAGTTTTATGTGCTTTGGAACTATAAAGGAAGTTTTGTTTTTCTTAATTCACCTCAATTCTATTTAGATTTATGGCAGTCCTAGGAATGAGAGATGTCCAAGTTAACATATCATCAACAGCCTTGCTTAGATTTTGCAAACTGAGGGGGCTGAGACTTCCTTGACTGAGTCTATTCATCAGCAATGTAGTCACCCTCTTTTCCTACTGCCTTCTACTTTGTCAAACATTATTATCATTTATTTGAGTCATGCCTTCTTATGATATGTCCAAAGTATGACAGTCTCAGTTTAGTCATCTTGACTTCTAGGGAGAGCTCAGGCCTAATTTCCTCTAGGACAAAGTTATTGGTCCCTTTGTCAGGTATCCACAGAACTCTTCTCCAGCACAATTTTTCAAATGAATTGATTCTCTTCTTGGTGGCTTTCTTCTCTGTCCAGCTTTCACAACCATACATAGAAATCAGAAATACAGGGGCATGGATAATTCTGACCATGGTATTCAATGATATTCAGAGTGTGTTGGAGTCTCCTTCTTTGGAGGACTTTAAACAGAGGCTGGAAGGCCATCTGTCGGGGATGCTTTGATTTTGAGTTCCTGCATGGCAGGGGGTTGGATTGGATGGCCCTTGTGGTCTATTCCAACTCTGTGATTCTATATAGCTTTACACTTGAGAATGTTCTTTCATTGTTGTGCTTCCAAGTCTTTAGGCTGCTGCTACACTGCAGAATTAATGCAATTTAACACAGCTTTGTCATGGCTCCATCATATGGAATCCTGGGATTTCTAGTTTGCTGTGGCACCAGAGTGCTCTGACAGAGAAGGCTAAATATCTCACAAAACTACAATTCCATAGCATTGAGCTATGGCCGTTAAAGTGGTGTCAAACTGCATTAATTCTGCAGTGTAAATACATCCTTAGGGACTGAACAGACTGCCAGAAATAATCCATCTTGAGACCACTTTAACTGCCTTGGCTCAATGCTAGGGAATCATGGGAATTGTAGTTTAAGTAACTTTCTGATTTCTTAACTGCAGTCTCTATTTTAATGTCTGAACCAATCATCTTCATCCTGTACTTTAAAAGAAGCTATTGAATTTTAAAAAATACTAAGCACTAGAGATCTAGCAATACCTGCTCCTATCTCTGGGTTGCAAAAGGTTTGATTTTTGGAATTTATTTCTTTAAAAAGATATTTTCAAGCCATGGATGGTTGAATCCTTGGATATGGAGGGCCAACTGTACTAATTAGGAATTCTTTTCTTCTCAGATTTTTTTTGGCAAAATACAATTTTGCCACCTTTGTCAGTGAGTTAATTTCTCTACTTATTTTATGTACAGTGTGAAATCTCTTTATATCTCCAGAGGTCTCTAGTATTCTGGATTTGTTCGGCACATGTGTGTACATGTGAGAATGCATACAGGTGTGAAGATTTGTTAGCACAAGAGAGAATTATCTTGAATAACTTCAATCTCTAGGCATCTTAGAGATCTAAAAGAGGGAGGCTTGCATCTTTGGTAGAATTGATTTGATTATAATGGAAATGACACGGATGCTCTCCCACATGCATATAAGGAACAGGTATCTTGATAGTGCATACAATAAAAGCAATTTGCAAATACTACATGGATTAAAAATAATTTATGTTGATTTTGAATAAATGTCTGAGCCCAACCACAGTCTACCATCATGAGCCAACTTGCTTGCTATGTTGCAGCTCCAAGCCATGCTAAGAGTAAAGACATCCTTTATCCAGCAATGTTTCACTCAGAGTGGTAAAGAATAAGTCAGGGAGAACTGCTAGATGCATGACCTAACAACTGAAGCAATAAGGATGCTAATATTGTGACAGAATGAGATCGGGATGTTCCAAAGGTAAAAGATCTGTAGAACTTAATGTTAGGTATTTAATGTTGGAAGAAGAGAAAGTGCAACCCTGCTTTCACATGCAGCTTTGTACCTACAGTGGGCAGTAGAGGCAGGTTCAAATAGTCAGGGTTCCCAGGTGTTCTCCTCTTGTCTACCTTCCTTGGTTAGAGAATGCTATTCTCAGTTCACATCTTGACTGTCCTGCTCATTGGCCTTTGTCTTTGCTGTAGGCAGTACACTCTACCATCTTCTGTCTGTCTCACATCTACTTTCCATAATAAATAACTTCATATTACTTATGGTGGCCTCTGATTCTAATTCCAATCAGCCAGCTTCTGTACCATTTAGTTTATACTAAATCATGTTGGGATCAGACAAATCCCTCTTAGGGCAGAAATTGAGAGGAGAAAAGATTGACACTGATGATTTAACAGAGTACATTGTTGTTCTTGCCTGCTAATCATTTCTAACTCACGGTGACCCTCAGGCATATCACAGGGTTTCCTATGGCTGAGAGTGTGTGACTAGCCCAAGGTCACCTAGTTTCCATAGCTGAGAGGGAATTAAATTATGGTCTTCACAGTTGTAGTCTAGTCCTCAAACTACTATACTATGCTGTTTTCCCTCTCTATATCAGAGGGCTCATAAGTTAAAAAGATGATGCAGCAGTAGTCAGAGGAAATCACTTCACTCGGCTCCTGTCACCTTTTTCCCATTGACATAACAAAAAATATCACTATCACTGAAAAATTATGAGCTGTTTTTCTGGTCAGGGAATGTATTTGAACCAGGATTAGAATTTTGTGGCCTTTAATGGGTGTAGAGTAGCTCTTGGGACCAATACTGCAAAGGCTCTGGCACCCCCTAGATTTTTCAGCTAACCTTCCCCCCCATTTTCCAGGTAATCCTTCTTTGTGGAGCTATTGCATGCTGTTTCAGGATGCTACCCACCTTGAAACAGTCAACCCTCCCTCTAAACAGCTAGAGGAGACCAGAAATAATAATAATTATAAGTAATGTTATCACTTCTGGTCACCAAAATGGTGGTAGCAAAAGCATGGTTGTGATTCTCTTGAGTTCTGGAGGAGCAAAAACTGTGATGGGACAGCTTTCTGCATCTGTGATCTAAATCTTTGATTATCTGTCAGGCCATGGTGGAAAATGTGTGGCTCTGTGGATATGCACATCTCATCTGCCCTTGCTAGCAGATTTGCTTACAAAGAATGATGAGATATGTAGTCCAACAACATCTGAGGGTGACATGTTCATCCTCTTTGATCTGAACTGATTCCTGGTCAGTGCATTGATATTTGGGAAAAACTGGACAGGTCAGTTAGTTTCATTTATGAAGAGCTGTTTCAGCAGAGGAGTGTAACAAAAAGAAGGCTGCAAGGAATTTAGAAAACTCTGTGATGCCAAGAAATTGTATCAGCATTAGTGCTAATTGAATCTCCCCTATGGCGATCTAGTATTCTGGAGCTGGGAGAACATTTTACAGTATAAAGTATCAGCAGAGTGAATTGGAATATAGTAAGTCCTTTCTCACCAAACAGCAGAATCAGTAATTGAAATAAATGCTGAAAAGATGATTGAAAGGGAGGGACAAAGATGTACTGAGCTGCTACTTAACTGACACAAGTCAGAGGCAGACAATAGTTCTTTCAGAGAAAGTGGCATTATATTAGAGGTACCATTGCACATTGCAGCTTTGTCCTTGGTCAAATGGATTTTTTCTAAATTTGGGGGTCATGATTTAAACAGCTGTTTAATCAAAGACACAGCAGTATAAAAGAAATGTATGTGCCCCTGGGATATGATTTCTCTTAACACTTGGCTTGTTACTGATCTTAGCTGAACAAGTAATACAAAGCTAATGAACCTCAGGACTCTGAATATTCAATCATAGAATTATAGAATCACAGAGTTGGAAGAGACCACAAGGGCCATCCAGTCCAACCCCATCATGAACTGCTACTCCCATCATACATCACTGAATGGTTTGGGTGGTGAGAACTACAATTTAATTACACCTGGAGGGGTTCATGTTTCCCATCCACCCTGTATTGGTGGAAGAAGGTGAAGAAAGGTAATGTTCTATCCCCCTTTCCTTCACATCTTTTTAAAGAAATACAAATATGCCACTTCATTTTCCCAAATTTTATTCTGAAAGTCTATAGAGCTTCCTGAATCAGTTGGATTGTGGTACAGGGAATTGAAGAAAAATGTGTCTTGGCTGGTTTTTGGGGTGGAGTGGGACAGTGGGAGCTAATGGGAAGAGCTTGTCAGAGAAGGGAGCAGGAATGCCACCTCTCACCTCTACCTTTGTCTACCTTTGTCTGTTGCACTTCTGGTCTCAGGGAGAGGAGAGGCTTTGATGTACCTGGGCTATCAAGCCTGCTTCTTTGTCCCACTGGATGGCAGCCCCCTTCTGATCTGGGGGGGGGAGGCTCTGATGTACCTGGTCTCCCAAAGAAGGAGGCTTCAATGCCACAGCCTAGGAACACCAGGGCCCACCTCAACAAGAAGACCAGAAGGCCACTGATGCCACTGATGGGGACAAAGTGGGAGGCAGGAAGGAAGAGGGGAGAGTGGGAAAAACTTCCAGGAGTGTAAAAAGGAAAGGAAAAGAGAATTGAGTGAGGGAAGAAGGGAATAACAGGCATAAAATATAGGAACAGTTACTGGGCTGCAGCTGTACTGGCAGGTGACACTGAAGTCAACTGTTAACAGAGAGAACCGTATGTCACCATAGTTGACACTTGTCAGCACTGCACAAAAGGAGGCAAAAGGTGTTCCTCCTTGCTAGACCATTTCACTAAGAAAACCCTTTACGTGAGACAACTCAAAACCCAACAACTAGAGAGGAGGAAGACAGAGAGAAAACATGTCGAATAAAACAAGCATAGTTAGAAGCAACTCTACCCATGTAATTGGAACATGGAATGTGAGAAGCATGAGCCAGGGAAAAGTGGACATAGTAAAGAAGGAAATGGAATGCATGAATATAGCAGTGCTAGGAATAAGTGAGTTAAAATGGAGAAGAATGGGTCACTTTGACTCAGGGCCGATGCAAACCAGCCGTTTGGGGTGGCACACAGCCATCCCGGGAAGCGGCAGATTGGGGCTGCGGCAACCCCACGCCACAGCCCCGATCCTCCCTTTTGCAAAATGCCACTCCTTTTAGGGGTGGCAAAAGGCCGCTCCAAGAGCTAGTGCCATGGCTCTTCCATGATCTTTCAGCACAGCATGTTCAAACACTGCACCAGGAGGGTGTCCTGATGCTGCACGGCGTGCTTACAACCACGGGGCATCAGGATGGCTTCAGGGTGGATTTGGGGTGGTCGGCATGCAGCTACTCTGCCCCAACTCCACCCCCAGGCTGTCCCTTTGGGCCGGTCTGCAACGGCCCTCAAACAACAGTACACAAACTGCTCATAACAAAAACACAAACTGCTCATAACAAAAATCAGAGCAAAGCTGAAGAAGAAAGCAAAAACTATCATTATAACAAAATATGACCTGAATAACATTTCAGGTGACTTCAAGGACAATGTAAGAAACAGATTTGAACTACTGAGTATAATCCACCAGGGACCTGAAGAACTGTGGACAGAAGTCAAAGACATAATTAAGGATGAATGTAAGAAAACACTAACAGTGGCCAAAAAGAAAGATAAGAAATTATGGATGACAGATGAAACATTTCATGCAATAAAAGAAAGAAGAAAAGCAAAAGCAAAGGGAGACAGGAACAAAGCCAGAAGTATGAAGACAACCGTCCAACATCTGAAATGCAGGAAGAAGGAGAAATACTACAATGACCAATGCAGAGAAATAGAAGACAACAACAATAAGGGAAGAATGAGAAACCTCTATCAAACAATCTGAGAAATTAAAGCCAAGTTCAAACCGAGGGCAGGGATGCTCTGTGGAGAAAAAAAGAACATAATACAGAAATAAGAAGAAATAAAAAGATGCTGGAGGAAATACACAGAACAGTTATACCAGGGGTCGGTGAGTTCCCCTTACCTGGGGCCGGTCCGGGGATCCACAGATCTTCCGCAGGCCGATGGTGGTGGGGGAAATGGCGGCGCATGTGCACTTGCTTGCGCAGGCACAGTACTTCCGCAGTACAAAATGGCAGTTGTGATGCATGCGGTGGTAGCGCAGTGGCAGTTCACGCGGCGGCGGCAGCAGGGGCCAGTCCAAAGGCCTCAGGGGGTTGGCCCCAGCCCGCGGGCCATGGGTTGCCAACCCCTGAGTTATACAAAAGAGATGAGGGAATGAATGATATTTGGGATGAGGAGCCATATGAAGTAAAAGGTAAAGGTAAAGGTATTCCCCGTTGACAAGGTTGTCAAGCCGCGTCCGACCATAGGGGGTGGTGCTCATCTCCATTACTAAGGCAAACAGGCAGCTTTGTCAGAGACTACTCTGTGATCATGTGGCCACCATGATTGCACAGAATGCTGTTTACCTTCCCACTGAAGCAGTACCTATTTATCTACTTGCATTTGCATGCTTTTGAACTGCTAGGTTGGCAGAAGCTGGGACTAGTGACAGGAGCTCACCCCATCATCCAGAACCCGGGCCTCGAACTGCCAACCTGCTGATCTTGCAATAGACAGAGTTAAGTGGAATCTGCAATAAAGGAAATGGGAAAAATAAACCACTGGGAACAGATGATATTCCAATTGAACTGCTACAGTGCCTGCAGACAGATGCAACTTCAGTTCTAAATGAAATATGCCAACAAATATGGAAAACAAAGTGGTGGCCAACAGACTGGAAATGCTCAAATACCTACCAGTTCACAAGAAAGGAGATACAAAAAACTGCAGCAACTATAGGACAATAGCACTAATTTCACATGCAAGCAAAATAATGCTCAAAATTTTGCAGCATAGACTCCAACCATACATGGAGAGAGAAATTCCAGAGGTGCAAGTAGGATTCAGAAAAGGAAGAGGCACTAGGGACCACATTGTAAACATACAATGGCTAATGGAATGCACCAAAGAATTCCAAAAAAGAATCAGCATGTGTTCCATAGACTACAGCAAAACATTTGATCATATAGATCACAAAAAAATATGGAATGTACTCAAAGATATGGGGGTGCCACTACATCTGATAGTCCTGATGAGGACCTGTACCAAGGACAAGAGGCCACCATCAGAATAGAATTCAGGGAAATAGAGTGGTTCCCAATAGGCAAAGGGGTCAGGCA
>CM034703.1:35688441-35699359 GCA_020142125.1 Phrynosoma platyrhinos | reverse complement strand
TTGACCATATATCTTGCATTTAGAGTGTTTAGTTTTATGGGAGGTCATTGGGAGGTTAATTTACAAACTTAATTTGCAAAGATTGCAGAGGTACATATCTCTAAGGAAATTGCTTGGTGGAAGCAAAATCAAGTCAATTTGTGAACTGCAGAGAATGTTTATTCCCCTTAATATCTACAGTAGTTCCTCACACACACACCCAAACACACACTTCACAGTCATGCTCACTTCATTTTTTAATGTAGTTAATTAAAATTATTACAATGACAAATGTAGAGAAATAGAAGACAACAACAAAAAGGGAAAACTGAGAGACCTATTCCACAAGATTTGAGAAATAAAGGAAAAGTTCAAACAAGGGACTGGAAAACTCTATAACATAATTCAAGACCAGGAAGGAATAAAAAAACATTGGATGAAATACACAGAAGAACTATACAAAAGAGATCACAAAATGAAGGACACATGGAGCAAAGAGCCATATGAAGATGAACCCCAAATTCTAAAAACTGAGGTGGAAGCTGCAATAAAAGAAATGGTAAAAAACAAAACTCCAGGAACAGATGATATACCAATAGAACTGTTGCAATCCACAATGGCAGAGTCAACTCTAGTGCTAACCAACATATGTCAACAGATATGGAAAACAAAATGATGACCAGCAGATTGGAAGTGATCAATATACATCCCCATCCACAAAAATGCAAGAGATTGCAGCAACTATAAGACCATAACACTAATCTCCCATGCAATCAAAATTATGCTCAAAATACTGCAAGATAGACTCCAACCACACATGGAGAGAGAAATACCAAAGGTTCAAGCAGGGTTCAGGAAAGGAAGAGGCACCAGGGATCATATTGCAAATATATGATAACTAATGGAGCATGTGCTTTACAGACTACAACAAAGCCTTTGACTGCATAGATCATGAAAGGATATGGAATGCCCTTAAAGACATGGGAGTACCAACACATCTAATAGTCCTAATGAGGAATCTGTACTCAGGAAAAGAGGCTACCTACCCATTCAATTTATAAGCAGAACATACTGTAAGGAAAGCAGGCTTGGACATGGAAGAGGGAGGAATGAAAGTAGGAGGAAGAAATATCAACATCTGAGATATTTTGAGGACACCATAATACTAGCAGAGAACCTCACCGATCTGGAACAACTACTAGGGAAGATCAAAGAAAAAAGTGCAAAGGCAGGCTTACTGTTGGACATAAAGAAACAAAAATAATGAACACAGAGAACTTACACACATTCAAACTAGACAATGAGGAAATAGAAATAGTAAAAGAATTCTCATATATGGGATCAAACATTGATCAGAATGGGAACTGCAGTCAGGAAATCAGAAGAAGATTAAGAATGGGGAGGGCGGCTATGAAAGAATTAGAAAAGATCCTAAAATGCAAAGATATACAACTCAGCACAAAAGTCAGAATCATACAAGCCATCACATTCCCTATTACCATGTACAGATGTGAGGGTTGGATAGGGAAGAAAGAAGATAGGAGGAAAATCAATGCATTTGAGATGTGGTACTGGAGAAGAGTGCTGAGAATCCCATGGATAGCCAAAAGGACAAACAAATGGGTCCTAGAACAGATCAAGCCAGGAATATCCCTAGAAGCCAAGATGACATGACTTAGGGGCTAAGCAGATGGCCAATTGGGCCATTTTGGGGGCAGGGAAGGGGAGAAGCGGCCACACGATCGGTGCCCCAACCCCTTCCCCAGGTCATCCTCAGAGCAGCTGGCCCTCTGCATGGTCGGCTGCTCCGAGGAGGACCTCCCGCTGCAGAGTCCACACACACTGCAGGGGAAGAGTCACTGAAGGTGCGCCGCAAGCTTTTGCGGTGCACCTTCGGCGACTTGTGAAAGGAGCGCCAATTTAGTGCTCCTTTCCAGGGGCGGCAAAGGTGCGCTGCGGGGCTGAGGTGTGGGGATACCTTGGCACAGCTTCCTGGGGTGGCCCATGGTCGCCCGTCTGCTTCCCCCCCTTAGACTGTCATACTTTGGACACATCATTAGAAGACATGAATCATTGGAAAAGACAATAATGTTAGGAAAGGTGGAGGGAAGTAGAAAGAGAGGAAGGCCATATGCTATATAGATGGACTTTATTAAAGAGACCATGAATAAGAGTTTGCAGGAGCTGGGCAGAACAGTAGAGGATGGGGGCGGGGGGGGGGTGGAGATGTCTCACCCATAGAGTCCCTATGGATTGAGACTGATGTGAAGGCAGTTAACAACAATAACAAAGAATAGGCCTTTCAATCATGCTTGGAGGGAGTCTCTCCCAACCTATTAAAATCCCTGTCCCATCTCTGTTGATCATTGTAGTACTGTATAAGAGGTATAACAATCTCTTATAGTACCATGTCAGGTTGCAGGTGAGGTTTGCATGTATGTATGGCCTCCAATTAGTAAGAACACATTCATGTATATGCAAAGCATATCAAGAAGGTGGCTACCCTTCTTCTTCAGAAACTTATAGTTACATCCAGCAAGATAAATGACAATATTTTTTCTAAATCTTATTGTAACCAGAGATACAAGTTTGCTGTTGTTTTCTTTCATTCCTGCCACAGAATTCAATATTCTTTCCAAATATAATTCTATAGAAGGACATTTAAGAAGTGGTGTGGGATGTCATTATAACAGTTTTCTGTTCTTGTTCATGCTTTCTGAATTTGAGAATGAAGGTGTCTTGCCTCTTACTCTGAGATCTGCCCTATGATGGTACAATCATACTATGTATTTGCTTGCCTGAGCTTCATCTACTGTCTTATGGAGAACAGAAGAATCCTAATATTGTAGGTTTTTGTGGGTTTTTTCGGGCTGTGAGGCCGTGTTCTAGAAGAATGTATTCCTGACTTTTTGCCTGCATCTGTGTCTGGAATCTTCAGGAATACACAGCCTCACAGCCTGAAAAACCCATAAAAACCTATGGATGCTGGCCATGAAAGCCTTTAACTTCACAATCCTAATATTTCTCAGCTGAAGTAAGAGCAGGAATCCCACAGCAGGGCTGCCATTTAAAGTAGCTGTATATGAATAATATCCCCCAATTGATGTTAAAGATAAACATGTGATTATTCCTTTGGGAGTCCATGTCCCTAAAGTCCATGTCATATAGTGTTTTGAGTGTTGGACTAGAACATCAGGAGACCAGGGTCTGAATCCCAACTGAGCCATGAAATCCCACTAGTGACCTTGGGAAAATCACACTTTCTCAGCCTCAAAGGAAAGCAATGGCAAACATTTTCTGAACAAATTTTCCCATGAAACACTGTGATAATTTCATCATATAAATTAGAAATTACTTAAAGGAACACAACAGCAAACCTATATCACTGGTTCCAATAAGATTTAGAAAAATATGGGCCACTTTGGGAAGAAAGGTGGGATAGAAATGAAATAAATAAATAAAATAATAAATGTTTATCATGAAAGATATCGCAAATAAAATTTATTTTACCTGTCTAGTACATTTACATCTTGACCTTCTGCCAAGGAACCCATGGCACCCCATGTAGCAAGGCAAAACTGAGAAATAACACAATCTAGATGGAGGAATGCAAAAGAAGAGGCACATTTCCTTTCTCTTCTAGGATCTAGATTCCAGCTCAAGAGTTCTATTCTTCCAAAAGCAGGGTAGTATAAATTATGGTTTCTGACATGAAATTGAGGAAGATATGGTTTCAGGGCAACAGTTAAACTGAGAACATTCAACCATGAACTCAGAATGTATTTAAGTACCGGCAAGAGATGGACTTTTTGAGACTTGCAACCAATTTGAGGATTCATTCAGAGGGTCAATTTTCAGAGCCAACTCATTTTATTATTATTTTTTCTTATATCCTTCCTTTCTCCCAATATAGGGGTTCAAGGCGGCATTTCTACTGCCTTGGATGAAATTTAAAATTAGTTTCTTTATCCTCAAGAATTTCCAGGATCCCCTCGTCCTTCTTTTGGTTGCAATAAATGAATAGAGTCTGATGGGAAGTGAATGCAATCTCAAAATGATGTGGCCAGAAACAAGTTATTTCACCCAAGACGGTAAAGGTTTTCAGTGAGGTTGAACTGTTTCTTCCATGATGTATAATTGATAAAGGTACTCTCTCTGTTCACTTGTATGAAATAACTGGAAATGTATACCTTTAAAGTAGGAATCCTATTGGTTAAAGCCAGATTATCATCTGTTCTAACTTGTAGACTGGTATCTGTATAAAGCTCCTTTATTAAGAAGTCTCCTGTCAATATTAGTCTTTAAGAGTTTTTGCCACAAAAGATTCTCATTGGTTGAATCGAAAACCACTCTTAGATTTATAAAAGCTGTGTAAAGTCTTCCACCTCTTTTAGAATATTTTGAATCAGGTGTAAAATGGTGAAACAGTTATCCACAGTACTTCTTCCTTGTTGGAAGCCTGCCTGTTCTTCAGCTAGAATCACATTTTGCTCCAATTTCAATAGTAAGAATTTTGCATAGATTTTAGCCACCACATCTATTAAACTGATTGGCCTGTAATGTTGGGGGTCTCTACAATTTCCTTTTTTCATACAAGGGTATAACTATGCCCGCTCTCCAAAGTTTTGGGAAGCAGCCAGTATTATTTATATGAGTGAATAGACCTGCAAATAAAGTAGCCCATCAGTCTTTTCTATGTTTAAACAATTCAGGAGGCATACAATCCTCACCTGGTGCTTTATAATTCTTTAATGTTTCAATAAGGCCTCTAATTTCCTGTATAGTAACGGGAGGCCATTTGGGGAAATCATTTATATCCCCAAGAGATACCTCCAATGTTGATGTTTTAGCTAACTTTGGCTACTCTTTAAATTATATTTAGGAAGTAGCCTTCCCAGTTTGATGCAGCAATTGGGATCTCCATGTTGTATCTCAAATCACCCAGCCTCCTGGCTACTAATTGCCAGAAGTGAGTTGAATTCTTATTAGTTGCCTCTTTTTCCAATTCAGCCCAACAATTGGCCACATAACAGAGTTTTTAAATTTAATTAGTCCTTTGTAATTCCTTCTGGTGTTAATCACAGCTAAATAAACACTGGTTTCAGGAGATGAATGTGCCAATCTTATTTGTTTCCTCATGAAGGCCCTCATCCTATGACATTAGCATCAAACCATGGATAATTTTTTTCCTTAGAACCCTTTTTTCCCATACTGGGATATTAACAGAGGTTTTATGAGGGAACAAATGCCAAAATAAGTCTCTAATACTTTGTTAATATTTGTGTCATCACAGCAAACCATGGAGCCAAGTGTACTGCCCAGATCTGACTTGTAAAAAGAGTTTAACTTCATTGCATCCACCTGCTGTCATCTTAATATTTTTTTCTCTCACTATGTCCATACATTGTGTTATCTGTCTTTGTGCCTGTGTTACTTTTCTCAGATCAGAGACCCAGCATAATCTGTGTAGAGATTGGTTGATGGTCACTGTCTTTTCTAATGTTTACAGTAATACCTGGAAAAAAATTGTCTTTTATGTCCTGAAACACATATAAAATCAATAGCACTTCCAGAGTTGCGAGTAAAGTATGAAAAAGGTATGGCAAACTGCAATCATGAGGATCTAGAATCTGCAAATCAAAGGAGAACAACAGGCCCCAAAGCTTAGTCCCAGCTTAATTTGCCTTTTTGTCACTGGAGGATGAGCAGAACACATCCTGTAACTCATCCTGAACACCTGTTAGGATTTGTATTTTATTGGGCGACATACCTAATCAGGTATTAAAATCCCACAGCAACATAATTAAAGCATCTGGAAATCTTCTAACAAATGATTTAGGAGGGTCCATACCTCTGCCTTATTACATAGAGTTAGCTGATGGAATGTAGATGTTCACCAAAATAAGTAGAGTACCTGGTGTGTACAGCTTTACAATTTGGCAGTTAGGGGGAATTATTAAAATTCCACACCAACTCCCCTTCCCATTCTAAAACATCTTTAACCCTATCAGTAGTCCACCAGAAGCTCGTCCCTTACTATTAGATTTGCAAGCTGGTTCACTCCAGGTTTTATACCCTGTCAGTTTGTTCCTGTTAAGAAATGTACACAGGATGAGCAATAGCAATAGCATTTACATTTCTATACTGTTTCATATTGAACTAAGCAGTCTCTAAGTGGTTTGCAACATGTAAGCCAATTTCCCCCAACAAGCTGGGTACTCATTTTACTGACCTCTGAAAGGATGGAAGTCTGAGTTGACCTTGGAGCCCTGAGGATCAAACTCACAATGTTGGAGCTACAGTACTGGCATTTAATCACTGCGCTACCAGGGCTCCTTGCAGAGATTAAATCTCCCTAGTCCCCTACTTCAGCCCCTGTTATCCAGAAAATCTGTAGAGAATCTTGTCTCCCTCCAGCTTCAACTTGTTAGGTTGGGCAAGCCCTGCCAGCTATTATTATTGTTTGTTGATGTGTCCCTTCAAATCATTTCTGACTTATAGCAACCTTATAATTGGCTTTTCTGGGGCTGAGAGTTTGTGACTTGCCCAATGACACCCAGTGGGTTTCCTTGGCCAAGGAGGGAATCGAACCCTGATCTCCAGAGTCATAGTCCAATACTCAAACCACTACACTATACTGGTGCTCACCAGCTATTATACTTAGGGGTTTTTCCAGATTATCATCTCCCCCACAGACTTTATTCTTAGAACTATATTTGTGCAAGATCCTACCTTTGCATGTTATCCATGCCTCACCCTGCTGCATTGCATATCACTGTACACCACTTTAAATATGAAAGGACAAATATGGACTTCAGTGCTAAAGAACGAAAGTCCTCAGTTCACAATGGAGGGATTATGCAAGGCCATTTGTGGCCGAAAGGCCATCATTTGCTCACTCCAGATCTACAAAGAAATAGATGGAATAAAAGTAGATACTTTAGGAAACAAAAACCATTTTGAAAACTGGGGAGTTTGAACTGTGATTGCAGAGGTAAACCTTTTTTGGGCTAGTCACTCAGCTGAGTCTACAAGCAGTACAAAGGTGTTCAGTCTCTCAGCTACTAAAAGAGAATTGTTGTTATTATTATTTGCTTTGCAAGATTTTGCAGTGGTACAAAATGGTGGAGGTGGTGTACCATTATTCCATTGTTGAGGACATTTCAGTTGCCAGTCCAGTTGGATATGGAATAGGAGAAAGAGTCATCTTGTTCTTTTATTCTGCAAGCAAAATGCCCTGCATTGTTCTCTCTGCTCTATTTTATCTTTGCAAAAATCCTGTGAGACTGGTAAGTCTGAGGCACAGTGACTGGTCCAGGGTCATCCAGCCAGCTTCACTAATATATGGGGATTTAAACCTGTATCATCCCACATCTGGTCTGGCACAGTGCCTACTATATCACAATAGTTCTTAAATATGTCCCTTTCCTTCTTTCTTCTCTGACTACATTTTACCTGCCTATTTGTATTTTTTTCCTTTTTGGAACTATCATCTTGGCTACAGTCTATGAACCTCTTCCACCCCCATCAAAATCTCTTGGGCCAGTCCTAGAAAAACCTGAACAATGCCTTTGTCTCCCTGGCCTAACAGTCCCCAACAGTAAGGGGATCAATATCTGAATGTTTTATAGATTCATTAATCCTTTTTCTTAGCATGTTCATTTTCACAGAGGAGATTTTAGGGCCCTATTGGCATTAATTAAGCTATAATTGTAAACCCTATTTGGCATCAACATTAACACAGTAGGAAAGCCATTACAATTGCCCTAATGTGGGCAACTCTCCTCTTCATCTTCTTTCACAACTTGCCAGCTCCAGTGATGTTCTTTGGCACAGAGTCTTAAGGGACTCATAAAATATATTGCTTGGGTAATTGTGCCACCTTTTTATTACTCTATTTTCCCAGTCCATCCAATAAAGCAGTTTAACATGAAGTGCCTTCTCAAGGACTCTGTCTGTGAATATGAAAAGTGAAATTGGTGAAGCTATATATTATCCATATGTTAAGATATCTTTGGCATTTCCCCTTTGCATCAAATATGACTTTGCTAGTAACTTTTTTTTAAAAAATTAGATCAGTAATCAAAAGAAGAATGAAAAGCTCTTTCAAAATAAGGAAAACTACATTTACAAAATGTGAGCTAATTTCAGCAGCTGAGTAGTTACAAATCTATCACACCTAAACAGTCAATAAAATAAACAAGAATAAATCAAAACCAGCACTGCTCAACATTTTCAAGCCAAAACAGGACATTACAAGAGATGCTTGATGTCCATGTGCTTGGAAATAAGACAAACATTGGGAACAACATTCAGACTCAGAAATAAGAGAGAGGTGGAAAATTCATAATTGAAGAATTTACCTAAAATTCATGGTACTTGAGGTAGAATCTGAGACTGAAAATACATTGCATGTGAGAGAAAGCAAAGCTCACAGACTTGCCCTATAGGTGAGTCCCCTGAATTCCTTGTAAGACTTATATAGATAAAAGTTTGGTGGGTTAGCCCCATGTATTCTTTTGTTCCTGAAGATAAGGCAAGTTCTCATCATAGGATGGACTGTGAGACAAATTAGGAAGATTTCCTTCTGCTTTTCATATTTGTCTATCATGAGTACATCATGCAGTCTACCATAAAGGATGTGTATAAGACATTGTAAGATTTGGAGATGAAATTTTTAAAATAAAAATACCACCACTGTATGTGTGATAACTGCCTTCAAACTGACCTCAGTTTATAGTGACTCCATGAATGAGAGACAAGACAACCAAGACAACCAAATATTGGAAGTTCATTTCCCAGATCTCCAGCATTGTCACAGAAGGCTTAGAAGAAACACACACCAAAAGCCCAATAAGAACTTGTTTGCCTCCCTTCAACAAGAATAGAACAGATCTGGGAAATGTCTGACTCCTTCCACATAAATCTTAGTACCATGACTCCTGAAGATTAAATGATTGTTAGGTTTTTCGGAGTTATGGGCTTTGGAGTACATATGGAAATGTACAAGATGTATGAGAACTTGTTCCTGTGAGAAGGTTTCAAGGGAATAAGCAGGCCTGGAAAACAACAGATGTACACCCAGACATAAACATTTTCCCTGCAGGAAGTCAACACATTATTGTTTTGGGAAAATGGCAAGGCTAAAAGGTAAACAACATTGCATCATGATGTTTACATGTCACTGGTCACATGGTGTATGACGTACACACCAGGGGGTGGTCATAAGTCTGGGAAATAAGGTAGTAGCCAATGAGCATCATGGGTCATGGCCAAATGGGTGTCAACTTGGGGGTGAGAAAAAAGTCCTTGCACGGTGCTTGGGTGTGTACTGTGTGTAACAAAGAACTGCTTGGAAATAAACTGTTTGGTGTTTTTCAAGACATCCGCTGCTGTGTTGCAGGGAATTTAACTGTATATTGGTTTGCTCAGTTGTGACAATAAAGGTAACATTTATTAGTCTACAACTTGGGTGGTTTATGATATCTGCTGGGACAGCTGAGGCAGTGACATCTGGATCCAGGGGAAGAAGTCTGGAGGCGTGCAGGAGAAGGTGTCAGCTTATCCTGCCAGCTCTGCTGGATGGTATACTAGTACTGCAACACACATCATCCACCATGCGACAGGCATGGTGTCTCTGACAATGATATATCAGCACTATCCACACATCATCATGTCTGTTTTGACAAAGATAAAAGGACAATTTTGTATGACTCAACATCCAAAGAGATGTTTGGAGAGAGAAACCGAAAGTAGGGAGGAATACATCTTCAAAGTAAGTCTCACAGATGCTTGACATTTCACTAGACCTTAGATTAGAAAGAAAAGAATAATTTGGATGGTGGGAATGTGCTTATATTTTTATTAGTCTGTATAGGTTAAAATATCATGATGAGACAGGGATTGTGTTTTGGTAAATGGGGCAAAACTGCATACCCTTCAGTTGTCACAATCCTCTCACCTTTTCACTTCTCTTTAAAATATCCCAGTTGCTCTCTCTCCTCTCACTTCCTCCCTTTGTCCTCAGCTTGCTTCAATTGCTTCAAATTGAGTTCAAAATCCAAACGTAGTTTGCGCTTATTTATCAGGGGAGAGAGGAAAGGAGAAAAATCTTGCCCTTCCCATTAGGCTCAGGAAAAACCAAACTACTGCAGCGTCTCCTGGCTTGTGTGCTCTTCCTCAGTAATAACTTTCCACCTCTTGATCAGACTCTGATTGTACTTGGCCACATGTGTCTGGATTTACATCTGTGAAGTGTTGGAAGGTATGAAACTATGACAGAGGCCATGGGATTTTAAAAAGCACACTTAACAGATGGCTCCTAAATGAAGAATTATGGACAAGTGAATAGCATTAGCGGTTGAAACAAATTAAAGGTAAAGATATTCATTTCTTTCAAAAATTCATTTTAATCTTTCTGAACATGGAAGTGGTAATTGTGTGTGAAAATTATTCTCAAAATTCCATTGCTAAGTTTTGCCTTTCATCCTACTTACACATGAAGAAATCTCTTGTTTTTATTAAACTGGGGCTTGCCTGCCAAAAGGTCTGAAGGAACAAAGGGAAACAGATTAAGGTCTGTCTATTTGAAGGGTAAGTTAACATGTCAAACTCAAAGCTTTTTGTTTGATTATTTTCTACTGGAATCACAGATGGCATGGCTTTTTGTTTGCATGGCCTAATGTTCAGTCATGCAGATAGCTTCCCTTATTCTGGATCAGCTACAATCTGTGAGTACTGAGGACGTGGACAAGCTGCTTGGTACGGTGAGGAAAACAACTTGTCCTCTCAACCCTTGCCCATCATGGCTGGCCATCCAGGGAGGGGATGCATTGTTGAGATTCCTCATGGATATTATCATGGACATGTTCCATCTTGTTTAAAGGAAGCAGCTGTTAAGCCGCTTCTGAAAAAAACCTTCCCTGGATCCCCTGGATAT
>CM034703.1:35627935-35649156 GCA_020142125.1 Phrynosoma platyrhinos | reverse complement strand
TGCAAGTCATGCAAAACTAATTGGAACAAAACATTAGTGATCAACAATGTGCCCTTAGATTGATATGGATTTGGTTAAATTTTGATTCTCTTTCTTTTTTTGGGGGGGGGGTATTCAGGAAAAGCACCTTTTCCCCTAGAAACCTCCTCCTTCCAGTTTTAACAATACTTTTTAAGAGGAGCCACTGAAATCAATGAGAATGAACGTAGTTTTACTTGAGTACTATTGATTTTGACAGGTCTAAGTTTGACTAAATCTGGAATCAACCCACAGTTGGGTATTACTTGTCCTACAGCTATTGCACTGCCCCAGGCAAGATGGGCAGCCACTCAATCCACAATGATCTTGGAAAATAACAGACTTTTCATCTGGGTGGGATACAATAATGTAAAAAAGAAATGCAATGCATTATTAAGAGAATCAGTCTCAGAAGAGAAGCCACACATTGTATTTGGCTGATATAAATGAGAGGGTGTCAGTTTCCTTCTCCTTCTTTGGAGCTTTTTAAACAGATGATGGATAGTTGTCTGCCAGGAATGCTTTGATTGTGTGTTCCTGTATGGCAGGGGATTGGACTGGATGGTCCTTGGGTCTCTTCCAACTCTATGATTCTATGAGTTAAACTTATTTTTAAAACATTTCCCAATATTTCAAAATTTCTTCATGTTCAGGAAAGGGGAAAAAACAACACTGGAGGTTTTTTTTAAAAATCTGAAAGCAGAGGAAAGTGAAACCAACATATTTCTCCAGTCCTAATTCCCAGCTGCATGGAACAATCTTCTCCAACCAGGTTGCACTATATTTTTCTGTGCTGCATTACACCACCACCATTCACCCCAGAAATTAGCCATTCTGGCTAGAGGTTTGAGGAATTGTGCTTCATCACATTTGGCAGGCAACAGCTTCAAGAATGCTGGCATGGAAACTGTTTTCTTTATGTAGACTTGTATATGTAGGAACTGTTGAGGACCACAGCATAAAGGAGGGGATGTACATGATTCCACTCCCTACTATGGATATTCAAATCATAGCCAAGCAAGCTTTTGTTAACCTGGTTGATTCCCCCTGCTTATCAACATATACACAAGAATACCATCTCTCCATCTCAATTAATTTCATACAACTCTTGGAATAGGCCATAAGAAATCATATTTCTAGAAGCACAGCATGAGAGAGTTACTTTTTTGGACTCTGATTCCCATAATCTCCCAGTTAGCATGATCACTATCTATACAGCTTGTGAGATTCTAAGGGTTTTAGCCCTTCAAAAGCAACCTTTCCTCACTCTTGCAGACACCACTGTCTATTTTGTTTTTGCTTTTATTGAACTAGAGACATTGTAAGGAAAAAATCCAAGCTGGCAGATTCGATCAAACCTACTGGACATAGCAGATTATGAAATCCTTTCATATTATGTTGGCATATGTAATAAATCAAAGCAATTATCCACCCAAGCCCTGTGATGGATCCCATTTATAAATGGCTAAACTTTCTGTTATCCCAGCCATGGTTATGAACTGTAAGCCTCTAGCTCCCCAATGAGCTTTTGTGTACATATGAACATTCAGATGTACAACTGGATTGCCACTTTCAGAGAGGGATGCTATTAATCAGCTCCCTGTCATATTTGTCTCTGCCTGTGCTCTGCTGCCAAAAAAATGTTTCAGCTCAAGAGGCTCACAAAGATCAAGGCATTGGTCTTGTGAAATAGGTGTGACAAATAGACTGGCTACATGCCATTTGATTCCGATATTTTAATATGCTTACATCTCACTTACAGTCATTATAGAGGGAAAAATGAACTGATTAGACAACCAGATGTCCTCTTGTTTATGTCCCAAGTTGGTGTTTCTGCTAGTGCATAGACTCCCCAAAAAGTGTTTGCCAAACAATTACTACAGAACTATGGTACTGGTCATTCTTCATCTGCACACAACAATTACAAGCAGTATTTCAACCTACTAGCCTTTCTCTGTAGGTTGCTTTATTCAGGTCCAGACCTCAAATGTCTTACTAGTTTCAGAGATAATGGGATTTGATATATCAAATACATCTTTTAAGTATGGGAAAGTAACCATCAAACCAATGTAAGTAATAAAACCAATAACGACCAATAAACAATGAACTAAAATGAATGAGTACAACAATAAGCAGAATTCCCATGTAGATTAAAAAAGCTTTTTAAACACAAGATTTATTTATTCTTTAATAATAATATATATATATATATATATATATATATATCCTGCATTTCTCTCAACATGGGATCCCCAGCCTCTCACAACATGGCTGAGATCCTGGATTAGGTATTGTAAAAGTATACACAGGTGCAGTTATGAAACCTCCCCTTTTACCCACCCTTTTAACTGGTGCAACTCCCCATTTGACCATTTACTGGCCAGTGGAGAGCAGGAGAGTGCCAGAGAAAGGTCAGTTATGTTCCTATGGCTGGACACACAGTGACAATTTTGTGGGAGTCCTCCAAATATTCTGGAGGTTGATGTCAGATGCTCCCCAGTTGTCTACTGGCCAGTTAATTGGCATTTGTTTGGGAAGGCAGTAGCAGTTAAAAAGTAACTTTGGTTGTCAAAGTTTGATAATTACATGAGATTGATACAGAATTCCAAGTTCTGCAGTGAGCAAAAATGAATTATGTGTAAGCTATTAAGAGGATGCCAGCCATAGTTTGAAACATATATATCTATAATAATAATAATAATAATAATAATAATAATAATAATAATAATAATTTATTTTTATATCCCGCCTTCTGCCATGGCAATCAAGGTGGCGTACATATAAAATTAAATTTAAATAAAACACATCCTATAATAAACAATAATAAACAGTACAAACAAATAACAGTTAACCCCCCTTTTAAAATATATATAAAATACATAATGATTGTAATAAGAAAGTTATTCAGGTTGAATATCCCTTATCCAAAATGCCTGGGACCAGAAATGTTTGGATTTCATGTTTTTGCTTTCTTGGAGATGGGACCCATGTCTAAACATGAAATCCATTTATGTTTCATGTATAACTTATACATTTTGTCCATAATATTTTAAATAATTTTGTGCATCCATGAAAGTTTGTGTACATTGAACCATAAGAAAGCAAAGGTGTCACCAGCTCAGCAACCCATGTGGGCAATCTTGGACTTTGGAGTATTTTGGATTTCAGATTTCTAGGTAAGGGATACTCAACCTGTACATTTTAATAGGAAAGTTATGGCATAAAATACACATAGAAATAAAGAACTGAAAATGTCAAAGAAATCAATTTATTTGGAAATAAAATACAGATGATACCAGGCAAATTTATCTGGGAAGATAATTCCATAGATGATGTACTAGAGATAAAAAGACCTTGAAAGTAGTGTAGGAGTGAACAACCCCAGGTGCTCCAAAAATTGTCTGACTCCATCTCCTCACCACTTCCAGCAGCTTCATCAGTAGTGAGGAATGATGGCAGTTGTATTGGAGAAACAGAGAGCCATAGGTTTCCAATGCCAGTGTAGCACAACAATCCAATTTGTCCCTAACCACCTTTGTTTTGTATATATGCACATTTACAAGGGTGGGCATATAAGTAGAACTCTAGAGACTTGAGAACTGGTATGCCAAAAGAGTTTTAAAAAAATATACTAAGCTTTAGGGAAATCTACACTGCAAAATTCTGAGAAATGTGAATAGAGGCACACCTCAGTTAGCAAAGTAGATGTGTTGCTGGGCATTGTTTATTTAGCAGAAAATCTCAAAACAAAGGCAAAAATAACACAGAAAGAATACAGATAAGTTCCTATACTACAGAAAAGAAGAGCAGTTCAACATGTTTCAGCAAACATCTTTTATTCAAAACTAGCAATATGTACTTGTGAAATGAAAGAACCAGGTAAGCTATGCCTTGCATAAGTAAACAAAAACATTTTGAATCTTCTAGAGATCACTGAAGGGATCTTCCAAAATACATCCAGAGATAACTTTTCTTTTACCAGCTGTCACTTTTCATCTGATTTCCATTTTGGTAGCTGAACTTATATATTTATACTTTTTCAACATGCTGGGAGGAACTCGTGAGTAGCTAATCTGCTCTTCCTTTTCTCACTGTTTTGCTGTGAATGCATGTTCAGCAAGGATGCTGGAGGTGATTGCTGTTTACCTTGCCTGTTGTGGGCAGGCACACACAGCTACAGTAAGACTGACTACAGTAGCATATCATCCTTTCCCAACTCAAGCTTTATTATATTGTTTTCTGCAGTCACACTGCAGAAACCCAAAACTGAACTCTGTTTCTCTAACCCTTCATCATTATCCTTGCCATCCTGATGCTTCTAAAAAAATTTCCAGCTAGACAAAAGAGAAGGGGGTCAGTGTGCGGCCATGAAAAGATTTTATAAAAAGGAGTTTCTTTGACATAAACTTTGTTAACTGAAGTATGTTTGTACTGTTTGCTGATTCAGGAAACAGAAATTATGGAAAGTTCTTATGAAAATGTGAATGAGGTGAACCTCTGCCCCATGTTTAGCCTCTTCCTCTGTCCCCACCACATTTTGTCCAGGTTTTCCAGTTGTTATCAGGGTTGCTTTGCTTTGAACATAGGCAATAAAATCTTAATAGATATGTACTTTAAAAATGCAAGTCCTCAATCCACTTTGCAGATGGTAGCTCTTGACATCTGGCCAGTTAGGATTTAAATTTGTAGCAGTGGTCAGAATCAAAATCCTTTGAGACGCTGTAGTAAAACACCTGCTGTTTTGTTCCTGACAGAGAAATAAGTGCAGTGACATACCAGGAATAATTGAATACAGCACAATGCTTCATTAAGTTAAAACTTAAAATGCAGTGCACTCTGCTGCCCACACATTTGTAATTAATTGTAGAATTCCTCATCACCACTCTAGCCTCTATGCCCTCTCTCTCTTTTTTAATCAAGTGCCCCTTTCTGTTGTACTTCTGCTCTTAGGATCATCACATTCAAGAGCAAAGCCATCCTTTGTAAAAGGTCCTAATCAGACAATATTTTCCATATCAAATGCATTTGGGCAAGGCTAGTACTCGGAAGTTTCTAGTTTCTTTTGTTTTGTTTTTAGAAATGTGAAGAAATAAAGCTTGAATACACTTGATCAATACTGTAAAACTCACTTTAATTTTATGCTTTAAAAATAATAATATACTGAGTGTGTTGGAAATGAAAGCAGCACTATTGTAGCAAGCAGAGATAAGAAAGTTAAGAAACAAGGGTTAATAAGCTAGGAATATTACTTTAGTTGTGTATACATTGGGAGAAAAATGAGCAATTAAGTTCATGATAAACTGAAATTTAAGGTTAAGTTTAAGGTCTGCATGAACACCTTTATGGAATGTAGCTGAAAAACACTCTCTGATTTTACTTTCACCCTTTGTACCTTTCTTGAGCTGGGAAGAGAAGGAAACATCTGCATGAATTTTTAAATGCTCAGTTTCACATTTGCCCCACAAAATTTCCCCTGCTCCTCTTCTTTACAACTTTAGAGAGTCTGGTAGTACATGGAGAATCCATATGGATGCCTGAGTTGATTGACATAGAAGTCAGCTTTAGAGGCTTCTTTTTGTTGTGGTGGTGGTGGTGGTTGTGTGCCTTCAAGTTATTTCTGATCTATGGCAACCCTAAGGTGAACTTGTCATGGAAGATTCTGGAATAATGTTGATTGGATTTTCTGAAGCAAAAAAAAAAAACAAAAAACAAAAAAAAACCACACACACACAATTTTTCTCCTTTTAATCTTACTTTGACATCTAGAGTAATTACCCCATGTAATAGTCTTCTGCACTCCACTAGTAAAAATACCAGTGTGCAGTTAATTTCCATAATGGATAAGGCAAAAATAGAAAATGGACTTTAAAGAGTTGAGTTTAAAAATCTGCAGAAACAACTTATAATAATAAAATAATAATAATAATAAAATAATAATAATAATAACAATAATAATAATAATAATAATAATAATAATAATAATAATAATAATAATAATAATAATATTTATTTATATACTGCCCAATGGTTGCCCAATCTGGGCGGTTTACAAGATAAAAAAAGTTACAATAAGCAACATAGTCCTCCCCCCTTAAAACATTATTAAACAGTAATATAATAAAAACCATAGCAGCTAATCTCATTGTGGCACTGCGGGGGATGCAGCTTGTCTTGTGGTGATAGTTGCAGTGGGGCAAATATTGTCTTTTGTGCAAAAGCAAAAACAAATAACAACAAATCTCAGAAAATCAGCAAAATCCTGAAATACAAAACCAAACCAAACCACACTACAAAATAAAAATGATCATAATCTAGTCCAGTGGTTCCCAACCTTTGTTTCCTTTGGATGTTTTGCATTTCAGTTCCCAGAATTCCTGAAAAGCATGGCTTTTTGTACTGTTGCTTATTTCTCATGGCATGCATTATTATTACATATGTTATTTACAGGTGTATTTTGGCAAGGAACTAAACTACTTAACTACTTTACTTGACAACTGATGCTTACTGTTACACTGAGGAAGGTCAGAGATGATTATATAAATGATAATCTTTTTCTTTCATTTTCTTTTCATTTAATTGTTTATCGTTTATGATATTGGAAGCTAAGCAGAGTCAGCCTTGGTTAGTACTTGAATGTGAAACTATCAACAAATACCAGGTGTTGTAGGCTATATTTCAGAGGAAGGAACTGGCAAAACCATCTCTGAGTATTCCTTGCCTTAAAAAAAACCTTATGAAATTCATGAGTTGTCATAAGTTGACAGGCAACCTGAAGGCACATACACACATACATTGCTGTCTAATTTGCATTTCTGAAATATCAGTCTGCTTTGTGTGTACATTTTGAAACAGCTGATACTCTGACATTCTTGATATATTATTCACCATGTTTATTTCTATTCTTGCAATATTGGACTATTTGTAATTATATACTTCTGGAGTACCTCTGTGTTACACAAGGAATTTTATGTGATTGTATTGTTTGTCATTCAATATTGCTTTGTTTTTGCAGTCTCCTTTGTTTTTAAATGTGTCACTGGACCAGAAATAAATAACTTCATTGTTTCATTTCACCATGGTGTTGCCCTTCATTTGTATTCACATGTGTTTGTTGAAGAATAATTTTATTCTGGGTCTCTCTCTCTGTGTGGGTGTATATCTCAAAACAATTTACCATAACAAAAACCAACACAATGCAATAAAGCCAATAAAATGATAATAAAACAATGATGTAAAATATTTCATTCTGTATATCAGGAAAATGCTTGGGCTAGTCTTCAGTTGAGAGTCACCATAGTGTAATTGTTTGAACGTTGAACTATGACTCTGGAGACCAAGATCTGAATCCCTGATCAGCCATGGAAACCCACTGGGCAAGTTACACTCTCTCATTCTCAGAGGATGGCAAAGGCAAATCCCCTCTAAACAAATCTTGCCCAGAAAGCCCCATGGAAAGGTTTCCATAAGTAAAAAATGACTTGAAGGCATACAACAACAAAGTCTTCAGTTAATTGTAGGGACAATACTTCCAATATTAGGAGCCCACCTTGTCTCAATGGGAAGACCATTCCACATGGTGGTCAGAATTCTGTTAAAGATATACATGTATATAGCTGTCCCTTGTGTATGTGATGTCTTTTTTCTAGTGCTGCAGAGGTTAGTATTCCTTTCCTCCCTCTGTACCAGCATCCAAACCCCCCTCCCCCAACTTATTGCAAAACCATTGAATCCATCCCACATGGCCATTCTATGCTTCACAGTGAACAGTGTTTGGCTTTATCTGCTAAGTCAGCTGCACAATGATGACTTTAGCATTGAGACCTGAGGAAGCACTCAGTCTTTGTGGTACTGTGATCATTTTACATCTGGTGATGTGGTGGTAGCCAGATGATTCTTCAGTCCTGCATGCTTGCTGTGAAGCACCAAATATTTGTATGAGGCATCTTCAAGGGCTTTGAAATAAGTTGCGTGGAGACTTGGCATAACATAGATCTACATGTGGATATTTATGCTATGCTGAGGAGATCAACATCACTAGGCTAGAACATGATAAGCCCTCATAGTATGAAGGTTGAAGTAGGCTATCTGAAGATGTTAGTCTTTTAGTTAAGCTGGTCCTGAGCTGTTTCGGATTTTCATGCATGCTTAATATGGAGTTACCATTAATGACTTGATTACAATTCCTTTAGACTACAGCAACACACTCTACAGGGGATGAGCTTTGGAAACTGTTCAAAAACATCACCTGATCCAAAAGGCTGCAGCCAGAATCATGACTGGACCAGTAAAAGGAAAGACATAACTCCACTGCTGAAAGAACTTCATTGACTATTGGTTTGTTTTCAGACATAATTCAAAGTGCTGGTTTTACTCTATAAAGCCCTATATGACTTAAATCCAGGCTATTTGGAACTCCCTTTGATAGGTGGCTAAGCTGGTCCACTCTCTCCTCTTCTTTTGCTGAAGACAAAGACCTTTCTATCCAAATAGGGATTTAATGGGTAATTGTTTGCTGGGAATGATTTTTATGGTGGCTTTTCTCCTAACCAGTAAACAATTAGATTTCCTGTTTCAGTCACTTCCTGTTTTGAAGATAAGCTTTAATAGGCCAAAGGAAGGTGTCTACAGGTTTATGAGAGGTGAAGACAGGACAAAAATATAACAAGGTAGTCAACAGACTGTTTCAGGGACCAATTGACCATTTTGAGATAAAAAAAAGGTAGTTCCCTCTCCTAAATTTGGGTATGTGGAAGAGGAGCTAGGGTTACCAGGTTTTTCTGACACAAATATGGAACAAACCTCTTAGTTGCCTGGGTAGCTCATGATTGCCTGCTACACATAAAACAGACTTATATAAAGCCAATCTCATGAGTGGAGGACCTTTCATGAAAGTTCAAGATGTCTGTCAGATTTGAGATCTCATGGAAACTCAAAACTCTTATGAGAGGCCTTCCTCTCATAAGCTGATCTCATATAGGTTTGGCTCATGTGTTACTTCTCAGTCTCCTGAGAGCAGGAAGAGCATGAACCAGCCACACTTGCAATAGATGTACCCTTGACTATGGTCATTTTTGTCGCATACCAAATATTCTGGACTTGGTCTGTTGTGAGAATGGCTAGTATCTGTGTTTGGGAATAAGAGGCCCTAGCTGCACTCATAACAGACTGATCCTTTAGTGTTTGTAGCATCTCTGTAGCAAAATGATGACAAAGAATAGCACGTGCGGCATGATTTGGCTTCTCTGCCATGCTAACCAAGGGGGAAGAACAGCAATGGCACCACATCAGCTGAAGCCCCAGTAGGTGAACACCCAGCCTTTGGTACATAAGGCCATTTTGCTACATACCAAATGCCTGGTTTATTGGGAGGATGACTGGCAACAGCTCTCCACAATATAAAGAATATGGGATTTGGGTACTCCACATGGTCTCGATATGGCACCTCAAGTCCCCAGATACAGAATGTCCTTCTCACAGATAATAGGACAACTGGGAACACCAGTGGAAACACTTGTGTAACACAAAACAGCCTTGGGGAGGCTGCATGAATCCTGCAGAGCATACTTTACCTACACCTACTATAAACATAGGTCTGAAATGAATAACTTAATATCCCTACTCACTGTTTTTTAGAATTAACATATTTATTAGAAGGGATGGAATATGGGACAGTGGTGATAGCCGCAATGTATGGCATACTATGCATTGTTGTGCTCTCCACAATATAAGGAATATGGGATTTGGGCACTCCACATGGTCTCAATATGGAACTTCAAGTCCCCAAATACAGAATGTCCCTCTCACAGATAATAGGACAACTGGGAACACCAGTGGGAACATTTGTGGGACACAAAACAGCCTTGGGGGGCTGCATGAATCCTGCAGAGCATATTTTGCCTACCCCTACTATAAACATAGGGCTGAAATGAATAACTTAATATCCCTACTCACTGTTTTCGAGAATTAACATATTTACTAGAAGGGATGGAATATGGGACAGTGGTGATAGTGACAATGTATGGCATACTATGCATTGTTGTAACAAATCATCTAATGCTTATAAAATACATGCCAAGTTGGAAGGCTATATACACAGCAGTTCTACTGTGCACTCTTTCCTGGTATGAAGGTCTGCTGAACATAATAGGACTTACATCTAAGCAAACATACATAGGATGGTGCTGTACATATGTGTACTAGTACAGCAATGCATAATTATTTGGCTGAGAGTAGACATCTGTGAATTCTGTTACTTATAGTTCTTCCTCTTTGGAAAAGAACACATGGATTTCCCCCCTGCTAAGCATTTTTATTGGTGTTTGAATTGTGTATAAAGCTTATCTGTGTGACAAAGAGCATAGTAAATGACAAGGAATGGCAGCACACAAACATTTGTGCTCAATAAAAAAAAGAGATGGGTATTTAGCCAGGTGCTCTTTCCATTTGGCATGAGAAGACAAACAAATTTAGTTTGGCAAGGGAAAGGAGAAACAATTCTCATATCTATGAGGAGCCTAAGGCAATGACTGGCATCCTGTTAATGGCTTATGAAGATGTAAATCAACCTTGCATATGTTTCTTTCTGGTTGATGCAAAGCTTGCTAGTCTCTTCTCCACTGAAACCAATACATCCTCTCTAGACTTACTGTATTGTCACTGCAGCCCTCTATAACTAGGGGGTCTAGAGGAAATATTAATATTAGCTCAATTAATTTGGCTGAGTTACAAGCAGCCCAGGGATGCTATCTCAGTTGTCTACTGAGGTGAGGAGACAGAAGGATTGAAGAGGCAGAGTTCTCCTTTAGCTATTTTATTATCAGAATTACACACAACAAATTCACACACACTCACCCACAAGGGACTGGGGGTTAAAGGAGTGAAGGGAAGATGAAATTGAGGGTTCACAAGCAGTTATAGTTACCAGCAGTGAGGTTGCTCCTTGGATGCAGATGGTAACTGTGATGTGGGACTCAGCCACTCTTGAGCACTCAGAGGGGGCAGCAGCGAGACAAGTGTAACAAAGTTCAAACAAATAGCATGTCTGCCCTTCAACCAGAACTAGTCCAAAGAACACTGGGAATTTGGGATCTTTTTATAGGAGAATCCCACCTGGGCAAAGAGCAGGGGGTCCCGTGACCAATAGTCCAAATTGTAATTACCTGAGGAGAAGGCTTTTGAGGTGGGAATTGGTGTGTAAATGAGTAAACTCTGGATTTGATTAATCTACAAGAGTGCAAGACAGGAACAAATCTAACACTTGGAAATTGGTGTACATTCTTTGATTGGATTGTCTAGCCTTCCTGAGGTGTCTGTGAGTGAATCATCCCTGGTGCAACTCCCAACTGCCTACATGGCTTTGTGCTTAGGGGCTTATGGAGGGTCCATTTGTGGTCATGGAAGGGTGAACTTCACTATATTTCTGATATTAAAATAGAAGACATACAGCCGATCATAACACCATTCTCCATTGTGCCTGATGGAAAGGGCTGGGGAATCAGAGAAGTGTTTGACTATGTCCCTGTAGCCAAACATGTTATGTTATGTGCTAAGACCTCTGAGGACTCTGACAGTCTTCAGTGAAGTATATAATCATATCACCTTTGTCTGCAGGGAAATAGCCAGATGCTTCTCTGATCCCACAATGCTTTTACATGTAAGGGATGGCTGATGGGGAGATATAGCAACTCTGTTTGGTGTTCAGGGCAAGGATTATTGGCAAATATTACAGGAGTTGTAGGATTAGGGATGGACAAGGATGAGGGGAGATGTTAACTAACAACAGCAGTCTAATGCTGTTCTGAGCAAAGAGAAGAGAGCAGGGGATCATGATCTATGCTCCCCCAATTCAAATTCTTATCCTGTTTTGTAAATGTTTTGGGGGTTTTCATAAGAAATCAGGGTGGGGTTAAAATAACTTATCAGTGATCAACTCTTGAATCCATCTGCACTAGCCAAGTTCAATAAAGGCATGCTCATAATACCCAGAAATTAGCTTTGCCCTTACCAATATTTTCCCCTTCTATGTCTTTCCTAATATGTATATTTCTTGATTCCACTAGTGGAACTATGGTATCCTGAGTGGGTGAAAGTTCAAACTCCCATCACATTATGGAATTCAGTGAACTGAGTCAGTCATTACTTTCTGTCAACATCATATGGTTGCTGAAAAGGTTAAATGTCATCTTAGGACTACAATTAGAAAGTGATATAAGCTCCTTGGATGGAATGGATGAAACAGAAGACATCAACAAGCAAAATATTAAACCAAGGATTGATTATCTATGATAGGTAAGCCTTGCATATGTAAACAAAAATATTTTGAACCTTCTAGAGTTCACTTGAAAGTTTCTTCCAAAGTTTGTTTAGGGATAGTTTTTCCTGTCATCAGCCTCCAGTTTTCTCATACAGTCAGTCCTACAGATCCACAGATTCTTTATCTGTGGATTCAACCATTCACAGTTTGAAAATATTTTTGAAATACATAATTTTCAAAGAGCAAACCTTGGTGACTACAAGCCATCTCCCAGCCATGCTTAGTTGGCCGATTTTGAAGGATGGAAAGTTGTCCTGTGACAAAGTCCATGTTTTTGCATGCAATAATACCTGTTCAAGGCCATTCAAGCCCGATCCTGTCCCATGCCTGGATCGGCCACAAAAATAAGTGCTATAAGCTCCTAGGATTGGCTAGAGCAGATTCAGTTATTTCACAACTCAAGCTTTTAACCTGACACTGAAACTCTGTGTTGCTCCCTCCCAGTGCTGATGGCACTAAAAATATTCCAGCTAAACAGAGGACAAGAAGGAAAGAAAGGTTGTCTGGGTGGATATAAAAAAGCCCCCCCCCCCCTTAATAAGGAGCTTCTTTGTCAGATGAATTGTTAACCGAGGCATGCCTGTATTACATGAAGTAGCACACTGAAGACAATACCACATTCTAGGTGAACGAAAAAGAAAGTTGAACATAACTTTTTAAAAATAAGAAATATACCATTTGGGCAACCCATCAATTCTTTGAAAAATGCCACCAAGATTTATGGTAGTAATATCTACGATTGATTGCTAGGAAACCCACCATTCCGAAGGCCCAAAAAATAGCAGGGATGTACTGAATTACATAACTCTTAAACCGAAATAAAAAACATCAACCCTGTAATAACCAATGATTAAAATAAAGCAGAAGCTGGAGCTGTTGTCATCTGAAGAGCTCACAGTAACAAAGTGTAATTTGTGGGAACAAAGTATCAAAGTAAACGAAAGGAAAAGCTGGGCTGTGAGAAACATGGGGCTTAATCTTGCCAAAGCAAAAATTTTCACAACAGACCAAACGGTAATGTGTAGCACAGGGATAGAGTTTTACTGGATTGCCGATCTATGCCAATACAGAGGGAAACAGATGCAGAAGAATCACAGATGGATCAGTCTGTCTAATAAGCAGACATGGTACTGATTTAATGAGGAAATTTTGTGCTGTGTGTTATACCTGTTGTGCCATCTGCTTGCAGAGGGAGATGGTTATAGGAAGTTTTGCCACCATTCTTCCCATCACCCACATTCTCATGTCTCAAGATTTAAGTCAGGACTAATGGGCCAGGAATATTGCCTGGCATCCTGATAGTGACATAAAAAGATTTAAGTGCAACTTATGATTTCATATATCTTGTATGGTTGTTGTTGCAAAGGGTGGTCAGATATCCTCCTTTTCCAGGAAATGTCCTACATTTCAACTTTCTCTCTAGGAGGAATTTCCAAATGCCTTCCATTTTGAGCATGACTAAGAAGCATGAATTAATCTTTAAATTAATGTTTTTAGCTTTTATTATGTAATGTCCTACATTTTTCTGCAATGTCCTACCTTTTTCAGTGCCTTGTCCTCCTTTGTGGTTATGACATCTGGTCACCCTGCCCCTTTGATAGTCATTTAGTTGCTCATGGAGAATGGAAGGCATCAGAAAAACATCTGGTTACGCCCCTATAGCTAGATGCAGAATAACAAACCCATCTTCTGGGACCTCTCAGGAGCTCTCTGGATGTCACAGATTATGGTGTCATTCTTCTGTATCTGGCTATGGGGATCTACCTGATGCCCTCCACTTTCCATTGGTGGTTATGAAGAGGCAACATTGCAGAAGGAATGTTGAGTTCTGTGGTAGAATATTATAGTTCTGCCTAGATGTAAATTTACCATATATCTCCTCCTGTAGGATCATAATCTGTGATTATTTGGCAGCCAGTGAATGATAATGAGACATAATTCTGATGGAGTTGAGCTTCAGACTTCAGATGAGGGCTCACAAGGGAAGGGAAAAGACATATGCCTGGTGAAGACTTGGGAGAAACCCTTTTCAGCGGCTGCTCCTAGATAATGGATCACAAAGCGTCACTTGGCCCCTTCCCTATTCTCTTTTTTCCAGCAAGCAAAGATCTTCTTATTTAAACAGGTGCAGTGCAATAGATGGGCTGGTTCTTAATATGTAATAGGTTTGAATGTATTTCAACTGTTTTAAATTAATATTTTAAAAATGGATTGTTGTTTTTTAAAAATTTTTGTATAACAGATTGTTTTAGCTATTTTGTTTTAACATACAGTGTAAGCTTATTTTGGTCCCATATGGGAGAAAAGCAGGATATAAATGAAATAAATGAAATAATAGACATAGTTGTCGACTTCTGAGTGACAGAGTTGCCAACATTTCCTGTTTGACCAGGTAGCCATAGCAATTTCTATCACCAACTGGTCTACACTTCTATTTTTTTCTTAATGTCACTCACAAGTACTATTTCAGTACACATGGCACATACAAAGGGAAAATAGGAGAGTTCACACAATGCAAACACAGTGGAGTCTGGTGGATTTAATACTTATGAGGTGGTAAATCCATACCAGGTTTTACACCAAATTTTAAAGGAGCCATCTAAAATACTGAATCCTAGTCCCAAAATATGCTACTCTGAGACCACCAAAAGCCTTCCTGGGACAAAAACTCACCTGCAAAGGGGTGTGTGTGTGCAGAATCATTTGCCAAGAAGTCAAGAATGGGAGTCGGGAGATATGAGAATGCGAGCAACCACTGGGGGGAAGAAGCAACAAAGCTTCCACTAAACTTCTGCATGCCAAGAAAAAAGAGGAGGAGGAAGAGAAGGAAGAGGATGTCAGATGCAAAACAGATGGAGTTTCCAGGACTTGAACAGATACTGCAAACTGGTATACTGCAAGACTGCTCTTAGCATGTCTTGACTTGGTCTTTCTTTTCAACCCGCTTGTTCTGCTAACAATAGAGGCACCCAGAGAACAGAAAACATGACAGATACATGCTTAAATGTTCATCTGCAGGCCATGTCTGTAATTTTACTGCTTGCTCATTTCATGTCAGCTTCCCCAGCAATGAATAAGGAAGAATACACAGGGATGTTAACGAGTCTGATGGGTTCAACAGGATTGCCCTCAGCATCCCTTTGGGAGAATGCACACCACGGGGAGGTCTATGTAAAAGACCTCCCTGTGGTGTGCACTCTCCCAAAGGGATGCTGAGGGCAATCCTGCTGAACCCATCAGACTCGTTAACATGGAGAAAGCCAAGCTTACTGCCACCTTTTCCAGCTACCTGGCATGTGTCACTGGAGCAAAGCAGTGTTACTGTTTTTTGTTGATTCCAAGCTCTCCAGAAAATATTCTGAGTAGATGCATAGAACCACAACCAGGTGCTGTTCTTGAAAGCAGCCAAAACCTGCCACTTGAGCAATCATCCTTCTTCATGAGATACCTGCCCTGCCTGAAGCTATGTGAATTGTCAAATAAATAAAATACCTGATGCAAGAAGTTTAGTCTACAACTGAACAAATTGCTCAGGCTGAGGAACTGGGAGTGTTAGAGAACAAGAGGAACCTCATTGGCCCTCTGTGTTAGCAGATCACTGTACTCAGTGGTGTTAATAGTTATAGTGTCACTTGGTGTGGAGGGCTACAAGTGGGGGGAAAGACCTGTCCTGCCTCCTTCCTCTAACTCCCTCACCTGCCCCTCTGGCTGCCCAGCCAGACCCTGCAACAGTGTTGGGGGTGGCAGCAGTGGTGACAGATTCTCTTGCTTCCCCTGTCCAGTCATGGTCTTCCTCCCTAGCCTGGTCACCTGCCCAGGGTGGCTGGGCAAGTGAGGCAGTGGGATGATGATGATAATAATGATGATATGTTTATTTATTTATTCCTTGCCTGCCTCTCCCCATGAATTGATGTGGGGAACAACAACAATTAACAAACAACAATAACAGTTTAAAACACATTGGTTAAAACATCCATCCATTTAAAAGGACAAATAAGATGTGCTCATGTTAAAATAATCTACATCTAAAATTCACAATTTAAAAATCATCTGGAGAAGCCTGCTGGAAGAGACTAGTCTTCAATGCTCTTTTCAATTCAGATGACATATGCAGCTGAGAAGTCTCTTCTGGAAGAGGACAGAAGGGGTGCATTCACCCCTCCAGCTCCTTTGTCACTAGGTTTTCTCCCCAGGAGAAAACCCAGCTATAGAGTAGCTGGGAAGGGCATGCATTCACTCCTATATCTTGCTTCCTGTCCCACCTGCCTGCTTGCTCACCTAGGGCTGCCAGCCAGGCAAATAAAGCCCCTCATAGAAAGAGCAAAGCAGCAGAGAAGGGGCAGGCACGGGGCATGCATGCATGTGCACACACACATGTGCACATGCAAACACACACACACACACACACACTCCAAAGGGAGAAGAGGGCCCAACTGAGTGTCATTCCTCCTCTTGGGTGTCACCCAGTGTGGTCCACAGCCTCAGCACCCCCTCCTCCATGATGCCACTCTTTGTACTGGGTACTCCAATGCCATCTGGGTGTTACTGAAACACAGCAGTTCTCATATCTAGAAAGCTACTACAGTGATGCAAAGAGAAATGTACCAGCCCTGGACAGTACCAGCTCTATAAAGTACCAGTCCTAGACCATTGTCTCAGACAGCACATTCTGGGAAGTGATCACATGGAATTAGAGGAGGGAGTTGTTATAATAATTGATTTAATATAAAAGTACCCCTTTGTGGGTCTCCTGCCATGGCCCTAGACTGGAGAAGCCCAACCACTATGGATCCAAAGTGAGCACCTCACATAGGCACCTGAAAGGTCACGAATGCACCTACAACAATTTGCAGATCAAAAGGGCCAGGCTTAGGAGCTGCAAGGCAGGACATTCACACCTAGGAGATTTATGAGTACTAGCCAAGATGTGTCTGGCTGAAGATGAGATAATATTAACATTCCATCTCCTCTCCTTGGAAATTGCTTACTTCAAAGAGTAGTAATCCAGAATCCTTTAATATACAATAGCAACTCTTCACCTCAGGCTAGGTTTAAGGGTATAAAAGATTCCCAAAATCTCAGGCACATTGGATCTTGTTAGATTTCATGGTGACACTGCACCACTGTGAACTCTGTTGTCCTTCTCTCTTTCATAACGGTTGAGTCCATCCACCTTTATTCATCATTGGAGCAGCTTCCTTCAAGTAATTATCATCATTAGAAAGCCTTCTGTTTCCTCTCCAAGATGACTACTTTATTCCTGAGTTCTTGTGTGTATGAGTGAATGCTAGAGTGTCTTTGTATGTTTGAATCACCAAATAAATCACAAGTTCACAGGAAAGCTTTGTCTCTATCAGTCTATTCCCTATCCACCTTCAGAAACATAGGATAAAATATCCCATTGGAGACTTGGATTTTATTAATTCCCCAGGTTCAAGTGCTTCTTATGGAGTTTTATGTTGTAACACTTAACACAGTCTGTTCCATTCAGCTGTGGTGGAGGATGCTGTCCCATCACCAGTGCTGAAGAAAAATTCAGTTGTTTGTTCACTTGGCTTTAGGACATGGTATGTGACTGGAGTTCGATTCCCTGCTCAGCCATAAAAACCACTGAGTGACCTTGGGCAAATCACATGCTCTTTGCCTTGGGGAAGGCAATGACAAACTTCTAAGCAAATCTTGCCAAGGAAATCCCATGAAAGTTTGGCCTAAGGGTCACCATAAGTTGGAAATGACATGAAGGCACACAACAACAATGGGAGTGGGTGTCATTTTTTTATTTTTTGCCACAGGTAGTAAAGGTTCTTGGGCCAGCCCTGTGGCATAGCCCCTAGATTGAGGTGGGAATCATGTGATCTCAAGGTGTTGTTAGACTACAGCCCCCAGCATTTTTCACCAGTAGGTATGCTGCCGGGAGCTTCAGTCACATAACTTCTGAAGGACCATATTGTTCCCACCCCTGCCCTATACTAAGTTCCCTGATGTTTTAGACATAGCATAATGAAAAGATCAGCTATTGGGAGCTCTGCACACAGAAAAAATTGTTCAGATGGAAATGTCTGTTGACATTCTTGGGGACAAATAACCCTCCTCAAAAAAAAAAAAAAACCCCTTGGGGGAGGAGGAAGGGAAGGAGAGAGTAAAACTCCCCATAGAACCAGCCTTAATTCTGACATTCCTGATTCTCTGCTCCCTACTGAGTTCAGTCAAAAGCCATGCCTTCATGAAACAGCTTAATTATAACATCATTCAGTTGCTGGAGGGTTGCCAGGTGCTTTTGCCTTGCTGCTATACTATGTGTTTGCTGTTCCTCAATGTATGACACTTTGATTGGGTTGAGGAAAGCCAAGGTCCCCACCTGCTCCAGGAAACTCTATCAGTGCAGCCTCATGAATTACTGAAGCAGCAGGAATCTTCAACAAGTAATAGGGCTCAAAACCCTGAAATGATGCTGAACTTGTCATCCCTGCTGTGCATTTGAGTCCTGCTTACCATGCAGCAGCATTTTTTTTACAAGGTCATATATAGAGAGAGCAGAGGCACACTGACAATCACCCAAGTGGTTGATAAGAATTTTTTTCTCTGCTCCAGAAAACTTCCATGATGGCTACATATTCATGTGCTGTAATGGGGAAGTGGTGATGTGTGTGTATCTGCCTTCAAGTCACCTGTTGACTTATAGCAGCCCCATAAATTTCACAGGGTTTTCTAAGGAAAGGAATACTCAGAGGTGGTTTTGTCAGTTCTTTCCTTAGCATCTGGAATTCATTGGTGTGCATTGGTGGCCATCCAAGTACTAACTAGAACTGACCCTGCTTAGCTTCCAGGTGGTGATAGGCCCTTTTAATTTACAAAATCTCCCCTGAAACTAATTTGTAGTAATTTTAAAAATTGACCTCTGCTCATCTCTTGATGAACTGTTGTTGCCTTTGCAGCTTTGAAACCATAATTTTGATCTCCATGGCAAAGAAGGCATCTCTTGCTAATACCTTGCTGAGGAAGATGATTAATGAAGACTAAAACTCCTGTTTCATGTTGGCTTTTAGGAGATGGTTGAGATAAACTGTTCTAAGAAAACCTTTTGCTGTTTTCTTCCTCCTATGAGTGAAAAGGCAGCTTCAGTCTTTCCAATTTTTCTGATAAGTGGTCCTCAGTGATTACAAAGTCTGACTGTAGCCACTCACATCTACACATATTATTATATACAACAAATCATGTTAACAATTATGGAGCTGAAGAGGGATAGTAAAATGCTTGCTGATGGTCATCTCCAGTATAAATAAAATAGCATTTCTGAACTCAAGAAACCTGAAGCCCAATGTTTATTATGTTGCTCTGTTCCTCTTATTCCTTAAACTGGGGGTGGACAACATATCCCCTGGGCCACATGCATCCCAGACCCTCATTTGCTGCTTCTATTCCTGAAATTATTAGCATTGCTGCCACTATGAAGAGAATCACAGTTCTTTCATCTGTCACAAAAAAAGGTAGAAAGAAAATAAACTTTTTTTCTACAGATGTTCTGCCCTGCTAGACAGCCACTATGGTTGCTTCTGAATTTTGATACTAAATGCAGAGGTGCCAGGAATCATGACTGTGGACACAGTATGTTGATAGCAGAAACTGAATCAAGGCAACAATGGCAGTGTGGGATCTGGTGGTTTGGAAACCTGTCTTCATTTAAGCGGGGTATAAATAAATTTTATTATTATTATTATTATTATACATTGCAAAATTAGTAATACATGCTCTAAAACAGTTCGCTCTAAAACAGTTCCTTTTGCCTGCCCTCAACCAATAAACCAGGGGTAGGCAACCTTTCCCCTTTAAGGGCTGAGGGACTTCAGATCCCAGAAGCCTCAGCCATATTGGCCAATAGTCCCATGTTGGCCAATAGCTCCAGGGATTCTGGGAGCTGAATTCCCTCGGCCCTTAAAGGGGAAAGGTTGCCTACCCCTGCAATAAACAGTTGGGTATTATTGTACTTGCTTACTTCTAGCACTCTGTGAAAATTGAGCTGCTGAGCCCATCATTTACTGAAAATTTCCTTTGTGCACTCAAAAGTTCAGTGTTTAAAGATATTGGCTATTCAACTATTGTGGGTTTATTTTTTTAATTATTATTTTTTATTAAATTATACATATACATAACAACTATTGTGGGTTTACAAGAAAATTCTCACCTCTGGTTCTAGTTTATTCAGGCCATGTTGCCAGGTAGTGGAGCTGTCCAAAATGCTGAACATTTTGTGGGGATTGGTTTTAGCACTTTGGATAATTCCTTTAATTTTGGAGTGGAACAAATTAATTAGCTGCTGACATGGAAGCTATCAGCCACCACTGGTCCAAGGATTCTGAGGAACATCTCCTGAAGACTTCCAATAGCATGAGCCTTCCTCCACAAGGTCAAAAGTTGGAAGTTTTGCTGCAGATTTTGTTTTTCTGGTAATTTTCCCAGTCCTTTTCTTACTCCCTCCCCCCCCCCCCAAATTACAGTACAACCCATTTCCATGGGGGACACATTCCTGGACTTGCCGTGGAAAGGTGAAACCACAGATAATAGCAAATCCTATTGAAATGAATGATTTCCAGTGCAAGCACTGGAGTACCTACACATGCCTAGCAAGAACATATTTTTTCAGTCATGGGTAAGTGAAACCATGGGTACCAGTCCCATAGATATGGGCATTGTACTGTAGTCACCTTGATAAATATGTTTGGTCTTTAATCTTTTGTTTGGCTTAATCAGCATGAACTGTATCACTGTAAATCTTTTAGTGTACAGTTGTTGTTTAGAACTTAATTAACACATTGAGATATTATATTAAAGTTAATACAAATGTTGACTCCCTCACTTCTATGTAGCATTCATTTTGGCAAATAACATCTTG
>CM034703.1:35613117-35625946 GCA_020142125.1 Phrynosoma platyrhinos | reverse complement strand
TGACAGGCAAAAGGCAGGATACAAGAATAAAGTTTACTTACTTACTTAGGAATCCATGTGGTCTGAAAGCACAGAAATACATGCATTACTTTGATGAACAATTATCTGAAACAAGTACTTCTCTAGTTGATGGAAGATTTATAGCTCTTTGCATTGCACACCACGTGGCTAATTGCCCAGCACCTCCTATTTAAACTTTTTTTCATGAAGCAGTTGTTCTTCCTATGCTCCCCCTTGGCTAACCATCACATTGCAAAAGGAGGAGTCTTCTCCTCAGTATCCATGTGCCCTGACTGAAATGGGGGTTGTTGTGCAGAGAGTCGGCAGTGTTTACATCTGACTTCTTTTAGGGGGGTTGCAGACTGCCAGAAATAGTGCAAATTGAGACCACTTTTAGGGTTAGAGTTAGGGTTAGGGAATCATGGGAACTGTATTTTATTGTGGCATCAGAGCTCTCTGACAGAGAAGGCTCAATGTCTCTGAAAAAAAAAACAATTCCCATGATTCCCTAGCACTAACCCTAACCCTAAAAGTGGACTCAATTTGCACTATTTCTGGCAGTCTGCAACCCCCCCCCAGTCTACTTTTTTCAGGACAATGCAGAAGTCTGCAGGACTAGCAAAGGAAACATGTAGAAAGGATAGAGCAAATGAGCTTATCCCTGCTGTCCCCCATATGTGATGTCAATCATTTTATCATAATTAATTTGTTTATTGATAACCACACCTTTCCCCCAAACTTGGAGATCAAATCACAACTTTGGGGAATGACTGAAAAAGGCAAAACATTTGATCTTTATAGACAGAACATTTGCAGCTTCCTCTATGCTTGCTCAAAAGAAGGTGCAAAGGCTCCAGCATCTTGTTTAGAAAGAAGAAAAGCAAACACAACAAAAACAAAAAAACCAGCACACTTACTCTGTTGAAATTAGAAGTTTGTTTGTTTGATGGGGAGACTGGTGTGGCTTGCTTAGTGTCAGTATGTGTGATGAAAATAACCTCCAGATACTCCAAAATTGCTTTAAACATTTAAGATCCATTCATTAGTAGTTCCTTCTCCTGTATTAAAGCTTGTGTTGCTCATCCACTTCCTTTTCCATAAAGAAAAGTGTTGGAGGAGTGAAGCCTGGTTCCAGATTTATGCAAGAGGTAGAAAATCTTCTTTGATCAGGAACTTAATGGTGCTAGTGATCATGGGCATTCTTTTATGGCTGGAGAGAGAAAAGAATCCACCCTCCTGCTATGGAAAGTATGTGCGTACCAGTGGTGTATAGTACAAGTGTGCTCAATCATAATAGATTTGAAATATTGTTTTCTATTTGAGCAAGATACAACATCCAGAATTAATTGTGTAGGGATCATGGAATTTTTCATAAAAACATCTAATTTTCACTAGTTCCGGGCAGTTGTGAAGTGGACATTCCCATACATGGAGGCACAGCAGTATTGTCATGTATGTGCATGACCAACCAAATGAACATGATATAAAGCACACAGTTACTGCTAATATGTGTTGTTGCTGCGGTTGAGTGCCTTCAAGTCATTTCTGACTTGTGGTGAGACTAAGGCAACCCTATCATGGGGCTTTCTTGGCAAGATTTGTTCAGAGCAGGTTTGCCATTGCCTTCCTTCAAGGCTGAGAACATGTGACTTGCCCAAGGTCACCCTGTGGGTTTCAGGCTGACTGGGAAATTGAACCCTAATCTCCAGAGTCTTAGTCCAGTGCTCAAGCCGCTACATCACACTGGCCCTTCTGCTATCATGTATTTGTTCATAAAACCCCCAGATTTACATCTCTCAGCTAAAGCCCAGTAATCCTTTTAATGCGTCAATTCCAAAAATACATATTGCTTTTTAGTCCATAAAAAGGTTAAAAATAAAAGGCAAAAGTTTCCCCTTTGGCATGATAGTCCAGTCTGTTTGATTGTAGAGGGTGATGCTCATCTCCATTACTGAGGGAGCCAGCATTGTCAAAGAAAACTCTGTGGGCATGCGGCCAGCATGACTAAATGTCAAGGCACATGGAACGCTGTTACCTTTCCACCATAGTGCACTTTTACTTGCACTTTTACATGCTTTCAAACTACTTTGCCCATTTTGCCAAAATGAGCTATGACCTCATCTGCACTGTGATACTGGGGACAACCCTGGGGTATTTTGGTGAGGTTCCAACCTCAATATTAAGGGCATACAATAAAACACTGCTACATTTTTGTCCTTAGGATAACAATGTTTTGCCTTGAATAATGTGTTGCACCTAGATTTACATTTAGAATTCTTCTTTCTTATGCTGATGATACTTTGTAGTGTGACACTAGAAGTGGTATTGTCAAGTAGTGGTGGTCTCAGACATAGGTGCTGAGACACTGCTGGAAAGGAGTAAAGTATGAATTAAGTCTCTTCAAGGTCATTCTGTGAAAGAATCTGGTTGTAACAACAAAGAAAATGGCAGGAAGGGAAAGAGAAGAAGAATTGTGTTTATTAATTATAACAAATAAGTATTAAGCCCTCTTGAAGTCTGAAATTGTGAGCAGTTTAATTAGGCACTTTTAATGTTTGCTGGTCAGTACTGACAATGAACATCACTGGACTGGAACTATAATCTCTTAAATAAAAGTTTTCTGAGTTTTAGCTACTGAAGCTTGATTTTCTGAACTTGGTATCCTGCTGGACCTAACATTCAGGGGCTTATTTAGTTTTGATAGTGGAAGTAATGTTATTTTTACTCTTAAAAAACTCTCTTAAGTTTTGTCTCAGCAGGGTGTGCCAAGAGAAGGGTAGAAATGAGGACATTCTCCTCCAAATAAGAAGTTTGCCCTCCAAATGAGATTGTCTTTCAGTCCCTAAATTTCTAGTATTCTAGAAAGTGAAACACTGAAGAACATTCACATCCAGAATGCTTACATTTGCTGTGTTCATATTCCTACAATAACTTTGCTCCTTTTTTTTGGTTGCCCAAGCTATATTTCTAAATGCTCTAGTGAAGTTTTATGTTACTGCAAAAATTTTGGGACTGAAGGAAAATTTCATTGTGAAAGTATTTCATTCACCCTCCCACAGTGCTTATACCTAAGGCAGCATTAATCCAGCAAAGCTGGACAAACAAAATGTAGATAGGTGCAGTTAAGTCCACTTATAGGGCGATACAAGGCTTGGGAAAAACACTACTGCTTAGTCCTCATCTGCAAAAATCCAAATCATTCTGCTGCTCCAAATTTAAAATGAAGTTTACAGTTTTCTTTTGCCCATACCCAATCACAAGATTAATACTCAAATGGTTTTTTGCTCAGCTGTAATAAGCCTTTTTCTGTTTGCAGAATGTCAGACCTTTAAACCTGTAATGATAAATAATATTTCATAAATTATGTATATAAGGTTTTTCATTTGCTGATCTGAAAAGCAGAATTGTCTTAATTCCTAGATCATTATCATTCCTGACCAACTTTTCTTTTGTCTTTATCTGGCTTAAACAGATGCAGTCAAACCAGATGGAGTTTCTAATAATCATAATAATATCTTTCCTTAGGGTATGAAAATTAACTCTTAAAGCATTTTGTATAATAGGATTCCATGCTGTTGTGTTCTTCTCTTTTACCTTAGGGCACAGATAGGGATTTGGGAGAGAAAAAGAACTAAATAAACTCTCCTGGATAACAAATTATTACCACAGTGTACTTATGGACAGCACTCTCTGATCATGCATCTAGCTTTTTTATTTGAAATAAAAGGATTAATATTCCTGTTGTGCATAGATTATAAGTCTTTTTATGTGCAACATAGACAGGATCCAAAGAACTGCAGAAATAGTCCCATTTAAATAAATAAAATAGATAAAAGAAATAAATAAAAATTCAGATAAGTATGTAAACAGACAGAGAGAGTTGTTGGATAGATGTCAGTTACTGATTTAGGAAAAAGTAAAAAACATATCTTCATTCTTTGCAAGGTCATTTTCAACAGTCACTGATGAGCTGGTGAATCCCCTCTGGGCTTTAGTCTGAATTCAAAAAAGCAGTCCAAAGAGCTGAGATTTATTCCCACAGTAGGTTCATCACCTTGGATAAATTCTTCAGAGTGGAATAAAATGTGGGCCTTGTCTGCACTGCAGAAATAAATATGTTTGGCACTGTTTAAACTGCCAAATTCTGGGATTTGTCATTTTATGAGCTATTTAGTCTTTTCTTTTAGAGATCTCTGGTCCTCCACTAAACTACAAGTCCCAGAACTCCACAGCATTCAGCCATAGCAATTAAAGTGCTGTCAAACTGCATAACTTCTACAGTTCAGATGAAGCCCTAGCAGCATTTCTCACCTCACTTAACTGGAAACTGCCTGCTGCCACGGGTCATTACTGAATTAGTGTGCGACTCATTTTATAACATTTCATACTTCAGATAATAAAGTATGAAGAATATTTATGATGCATTTCAAATGTTCTGATTTATGTGATAAAAGAAGTGGCCTTGCAAGACCATTTGGTGAATTATGCTAGTGGCTCTATTATTTTTGAGGACCACAGAGGAGTGGCAAGGGAAGGCCGGCAAATTTGCCAGCAATTAGCAGCCTATTTCTCCAATGCCTTACTTCCCTCATGGTTGCTGGGTCTATGGCCTTTTCTTTCCTGGCACCAACACCTATGACACTGCAGTTATGCTGGCACAGTGTGCTAACTGGAATCTGGTCAATAATAGTTACATTTTAAGAAATCAGAACTGAAGTCCTGATTCTTACACCAAACAAGACATGCTATGCATGGAAGTCAACTAGTGTGCATGCAGTGTTATCTCTGATGAAAGCAGAATGGTGTGTGTGTGACAGGCTGGAATACAGGAGTGGGCTTTGTCTGTAGCTGTTCAGCTGCACTGGCTCTCAATTTGTTTCTGGGGACCATTTAATGTGCTGGAGGTTATCTCTTGAGCGCTAAATAGATTGGAACCAACTTAGTTCTATAAATATTTGCACCAGTATGAACTAGCCCATGCTTCAAGATCAGTTTCTAAAGTGCTACTTGTGTGTCCCTAATCAAGATGTAAAGGTTGGTAAGCATTAATGACATTGTCTACTCAGTGGTATTTTTAATAAAATTTCTTCTCTAGAAATATTTCTCAACACTGATGATGTTTAAACTGTGCACCCCTTTAAGCAACATTTTCATTTGATTTCTTTAACTGCTATTATATCTACAGTCTCATACTCCTGGCTTTCTTGATTTTATAACAGGGAAATTGTTTACATAATTTTAATTGCTGATGATGTTGATGTTTTAGCTATTCATACAATTTATAAATTGAAGTTTTATAAATTATAATTATGCTGCAATTATGCTTGCATTTTTAATAGGCTATGAGCTCCAATTAAGGGTTTGGCTCTGAAAGACAGCATACAAATTATAAAATCATAGAGCCAGAAGTTCTGTAAGGGCCACCTAATTCAACTCCCTGCCATAGCGTAATACACAACTAAAACACTCACAAAAGATAGCCATCCAAATTCCCTTTAAAGACCTCCAAAGAAGGATCCACCACCTCTGAGGCAGTGCACCCACTGTCAAACAGCTCTTGCCAGCAGCTATTGCTCTTCCTAATGTTTGTGCAGATCCCCCCCCCCTTGTAATTGGAACTCCAACATCTCCATGATATCTTTCAGCATTTAACTATGGCTATTATGTCACCTCCCTGTCTTCTCTTCTCCAAGCTAAATATAGCCAGCTGCATAAGCCATTCCTCATATGGCTTGGGTAACAGACCTTTTATCATCTTAATTGACCTCCTCTGACAAGTTTCATCTTATCAATATTTTTCTTGAACTGTGGTTCTCAGAACTGGATACAGTATTCCAGGTGAGCTCTGACCAAAGCAGAATGGAATGACACTATTACTTGTGTTGATCTAGATTCTAGACTCCTGTTGATCCAGTCTGGCATTGTCTTTTTGCCCATCATATCTCATTGTTGTTTCATGTTTAGTTTGGGGACTACTGAGAACCTTAGAATTTTTTTTTTTAGATGTTATCACTGAAGGTTTCACCCATTCTATATTCATTTTTCCGGACTAATTTAATACCTTACAGTTAGTCCTGTTGAAATTCATTTTGTTAGTTTTGGTCCATCTCTCCAGTCTTAATGTAATTTTGCATTCTGATCCTGTCCTCTGTAGTATTCGTTATCCTTGTTAATTTAGTGGCACCTGTAAATCTGTGTCCCCTATTTCATCATCCAGCCATTTATAAATATATTGAACACACTGGGTCCAAGGCAGAATCCTAGAATACCCTGCTAGTCACTTCTCTCCAGGACGAAAAGCGACCACTGGTAAGCACTCTGTGGGTTTAATCTGTGAACCAGTTACAAATTAGCCTAAGAATAGCACTGGTTAGCTCACATTTTACAAGCTTGTCTGCAGGAATATAGTGGAGAACCTTGTCAAAAACCTTACTGAAATCAAGATATGTTACTTTCACAGCATTTCTCTGACCTAACAGGCTTGTAACTGTCAGGAAGAGGAAGAGGAAGGGATGGGGATATAAGATTTGCCTTTTTTTGAAAAAAAAGAAACCAATGCTACCACTTAATAATCACATCATTCCTTTCTAATGGCTCACAGGCTGTTTAATAATTTGTCTAGTGCTTTTCCCAGTGCTGATGTCAAGCTGACCGGTCCATAGTTGTATAGTCTCCCACCCCAGCTGCTTTTGAAGATGAGGACATCATATCACCTCATTCGGTCAGCTGGAATATCTCCTGTTTTCATAGAGTTCTCAAAGATTGTGAAACACTATCAACAATGGCTTTTATATTACATATGCAAGTTCCTTTAATATCTGTAGCTGTAGTTCATCTGGCCCTGGAGGTCTGAATTCATTTAGATTAGCTATATATTCCAGTGGCATCCCTTTACCTATTTGAGGCTGAAGTCTCCTTACTGAATCATTTGTTCTATTTTTATTGGGTAGAAGAGTGTTAAAATGGCAGTCCCTGGAACTGTGCTAGTCCCTGAGCTATTGGCTGATGGTCCCTATTAAATTTCCAGGAAATAAAGAAACAGTTGTAGTCACTGGGCACAAATATACTACCATTCCCTGGCAGATTGGGAACAAACCCCTACTGTTCCCCCACATCTGATAGTTGAAGAAGAGGTAGAATACTGTTTTCATTTGGGAGAAGAATGAGGGAAAGAAAGTAATGAGTAGTTCTCCCTTCTCTCTGTTAGCATTTTGCCATCTTCTCCTGGTATAGGTAATTAATATCTAAATAAATAATGGTTGATGAAGGACAGTTTTGTGAACTGGTAAGATGGAATGTCTTACTGTGGTGTTAATGCTGGGGTGTCACATTTACACATGCAGATCTTCACCAGAGCTCAAACAAGATTCTTTTCAGACTACAGCTCCCAGAATTCTTCAGCCAGCATGGCCAATCCCCAGCACTAAATTGTTGACTCTACACAGTCATTTTTTCTCTATGGTCAGTGAGTGACTGTGGCATCCACAGGCTAGTATCTAGTGCTGTCCTTCTATTTATGGATAGCTCTGGTGCAGCATGAAGGGGAATGATCACAGGCAATTTTGGCAAATTCTTTTTTCTCTTCAGTCCAATTCATCACCTTCCAGGGTTCATTGTTACTCTAGAGTGGATTTTGACTAGATGCATCCCACTGTGCACAGATTTGGACACAGTTGGCTGTGACCCACCAATTTCAATTGAATTTATTTTCAGGTATGTAAGGGTTTGGGGCTGTAGTTTAATCATGCATAATATTTGTCAAAAGCTAGATTGTCCAATCTTTTGAGGTGTTGATTATGACTATTCAGCTTCTGCAACTCCATCTCAAATAACAGAACAAATCAAGCTCATATTCATTGAGCTCTACCAGTTCTGGCGTATGTTGGGTTGGCCCAGTTCAATTCCAGAAAGGAATGCTACAGTGCAAAGCAGCTTGAACTAACTGCACATCAAAAATCAATGAGGAAAAATTAGAGAGCATTCCTCTAACATAACCATATAAAGAAAATACCAAGCTGGTGTGATACAAAAGGGGAGGAGTGGAGCTTGGTCTTGTCCATGGATAGTTCTAATGTACAATCTTGGGCATGACTCTCACCACCATTCTCCAGCTATAGTGCTTACAGGCTGGGACTATGTGAGGTCTTTCAAGTTATTGTCAATCTTTCACACTGTTTCTTTGTTCTGTGTTAGAAGCAGGCCATAAAATAGCTTTGTTGAGGGGTAAAGGTGTTGGTTTCAGTGAGTCTTTATTTACTATCATTTTGCCTTTTTTTAAAAATAGTCTATGTTCATATATTATTTGTGTTTCTTGTTAATTTGTCTGTTTGAGTCTCTCTGTGTTTTATGTAATAGAGCCTATCCAGGCATTACGGTTCCTCCTCCTCCTCCTCCTCCCTTAGGTGAGACACAGAATTAGCCTGTCTGAAACCATGATAGAAAAGGTGGAGCTTTCATTGGGTTCATTTTGTTTTGTTTCTTAAAATATTTTTATTTTCCATAATTCAAATTAAAAACAACTGTACATCTCATATTGTTTCCATATAGAAATGACATTATAGAAATTTTATCTCCATCTTATCTTTATTGCATTCAATTTATTTAATCACTATTTATTATATGTTCTTCTCTTCATGACAAATTTCAAACATTTCTACCTCTTCATAAACAACTATTCTTCCCTCTTGCTCAATTACCATGTGTTATTCTATAATCTTGTTCACTATGACTATTATGTTACCGGTTGCTTTTACATTTTCCATTTCTATATAGATGTTAACTGTGCTATTGTCTTATTTCTTGTACATAATCCCCTTAAGTACATTACTTTTTGTAATCTATTATCTGGTGACACATTAGTCACATTGTATGGAGCCCTGGTGACACAGTGGTTAAATGCCTGTACTGCAACCACTCACTCACTAACCACCTGGTTGTGAGTTTAATCCCAGCCAGGGGCTCAGGGTTGACTCAGCCTGGCATCCTTCCAAGGTTGCTAAAATGAGTACCCAGCATCTTCTTTGAGTTGCAAATGGACACTAAATTTGCTTGACTTTGAGAATCTCCCAGTGACCCCATGGCCAAAGGGGGTGGTGCCAGCCTGCTGATAGCCCTCCCTCTGAACTAAGACCAGAAACAGAAAATGCAGGCCTATGACTAATTTCTTTAATTTTTTTTCCTGTTTACCTGATGAAGAAGCCAGTGTGACTTCCAAAGCTTGTAACATGTAGTTGTGCATTTTGATTGGCCCAATAAAAGTATCATTGTTTGGATGTTATTGGATTATTTATAACTAGGTTGTGGGCAATTAGTTCACACTTTGTAAACTGCTTAGTACATCAGTAAGTGGTCTAGAAATGTACTTGCTATTGATATTGATATTGCTATTTTTCCTTCAAATGAGTGGCTATTAGAATCATAGAATCATAGAGTGGGAAGAGACCACAAGGGCCATCCAGTGCAACCCCCTGCCATGCACGGACTCAAAATCAAAGCTTCCCTGACAGATGGTCACCCATCCTCTGTTTAAAGACCTCCAAAGAAGGAGACTCCACCACACTCTGAGGGAATGTGTTCCATTGTCAAACAGCTGTCAGGAAATTCCTGCTAATGTTGAGGTGGAATCTCTTTTCCTGTAGCTTGCATCCATTTTTATGGGTCCTGTTCCCTGGAGCAGCAGAAATCCATCTCTTCTGACAAAACTCCACCACTGGATTCCATTCCTTTCCCTCAATTTTTAGTTTTCTTCTCCTTAATAAGGTAAGTTAATTTGTCCATCTCCATCATGTTTAGTACTTTCAGCAGCCATCCATCTATCAGTGGTACCTTATCTTCTTTCCAACCTCTCATAAATTATATTCTTGCAGCTGATATTAAGTACAGGATACATTTTATATATTTTCTTATCTCCTTCCCCTCTACTATATTTAAAAGTAATAGTTCATTTTGAAGTGGGGGGATTCTAGGATTGCTGTCTACCTTCAGTGTAGGCAGCAAATGAACTGGGTGAAACAATATGTAAAGTACCAGGCACCTGCTACAAAATTTTAAGAGGCAGCATCAAGCAGAATTGCTCACAGCAAAGACAGAAGAAAATTCAAAGCAGCATATGTGAGCCTTGTAGGATAAAGACAATAGCTTGTTTGCTCTAAGTCTCCCTCTATCCCTGCTGATACTTTGGTAAGCAGCTCTGAAAGGGATGTGATGAAAGGAGCATGGGGCCATGAGAAGGAAGTTTCCATTGCCAGCCTACATCATCCAGTGCCTTAGGGGTGGCAGAAGGATAATCAGGGATCTCACCACTTGCTATGCTTGTCATAATAAGTAGTCAATCCTCCATATTCATGGATCCCTTACCCAGGGATTCAATCATCTATGGACTCAACCAACCTATGACACAGGAGCCTGTGGATTCACAAAGGAAGGAGACATGTTGGATTCCAAAGAAAGCATCCTCTCTGAGTTGCAAATAGACACTAAATTTGCTTGACTGTGAGAATCTCCCAGTGACCGCATGGCCAAAGGGGGTGGTGCCAGCCTGCTGATAGCCCTCCCTCTGAACTAAGACCAGAAACAGAAAATGCAGGCCTATGACTAACTTCTTTAATGTTTTTTCCCCTGTTTACCTGATGAAGAAGCCAGTGTGACATCCGAAGCTTGTAACATGTAGTTGTGCATTTTGGTTGGCCCAATAAAAGTATCATTGTTTGGATGTTATTGGATTATTTATAACTAGGTTGGGGGGAGGCAGCCCTGGGCCCCCTCGGGAAGTGGAGGATCGAGGCTGAGGCTGCCGGATGCCACCTCAGAAAGGAGCAGCAGAATGCTGCTCCTTTCAGATCTGACAAAAAGGGTGCCCTAAGAGCTGGCGCATGGCTCTTTAGTGCCCCTTCCAGTGCAGCACATCCAAAGGCTGTACCAGAAGGACATCCTGATGTTGTGCGCCATGCATAATGGCATGTGGTGTCAGGACGTCTTCCGGTAGGGGTTGAGGTGGCCACCGTGCAGCTGCCTCTCCCCATCCCTGCCTCCAGGACAGCCCAAAGGACCTGTCTGTAGAGGCCCTTAGTTAGATTTATCTGGCTGATGGTCTGAATAGTGCCAGGACAAAAATAATGTGAAATGGATTGTAAAGTCCAAGCAGGCAACAACAGCTTTTAAAAAAGATGTTGTTTTCTGGGAAAAAAAATTTACAGATACCTTGTTACCTATTTATAATTAGTTTGGGTTTTTACCATCTGTGATGTTTCCAAATTTTATGTGACTGTATGGATTTTTTTTAAAAAAAGTTATAGCTGGTTTTACTTGCTGAAATCCAGAGTGAACACCAGATTGACAATCGGGATTCATATATCATTATTTAGATTTGGGGTCCAGGTTATAATGGATTGCATTATAACCTGGACCCTTTGGATTGTTTCAGATTGAGTCCAGGTCTGAATCACCACACTGTACTCTGAACTATACCCCTATGCACAGACCTATTATCTTGCCAGAAAGGGATAAAAAGCATTTATTTTTCTATTATGTTTTATTGTAAATAGTTTTAAAGTTTCATTGTGTGTATCATCATGAATGCCAACATTGTTAGCTTGAATTAGAAAATAAAAATAAAAATCAATTGCTTTTTATAATGGTGAAAGGTTTTATAGTAGGAGAGAAAACAGGTATGATTAGTTCAGGGATAAAGAGAAATAGAAATGATTTCAAGCTGTATGTATATTTCTGTTTGATGAAGCTTATTCAATATAGTTAAGTCTTAGGCTCATGCTCTGGTGAACAAATTAAATTTACAATTTGTTATTGCCAATTTAAGAAGATCCAGTTCTTGAATTTTTAATCAAGTATATTGACCAGGGATAACAGAAGCACTAAAGCAGTCTAGCCTGAACCAGTGATTAAAGATACATTGCTACTGTTAAGGATTGTTTGAGCTGCCAACTGTTTTTACTTATTTTTTTTTTTTTAAAAGATGGATTCGGTGGTTCCTGGTGCTGGATCAAATGTCCAAGGAATTCTGAGGGAACTAAAATCAAAATTGATTATTACTGCTGAAGTGTTGGTTCCATTTTATTGGTTTCCCAGTACTCATAAAAAAACATGAATATGCTATTTATCCAACTCTACTTTGTTATTAGATTGCTTTGGACCCAATGGGCAAAGTGAGATATATCTTGGGGGTAGAACTGACTGCAAATTTTGTTTAAGGCAAAGATGACTTACATCCTGTTCTTAGTCTTAACTGGAGTAGATCCATCAGGATTTAATGGGATTCACCTGTGTGTTGGTTCCCATTCTATAATTGATTGGATAGATCTAATTAGTTGGGACTAACCAACAGGGTGTCAGCCCATATTAACAGGGATCTTGTTGGGATTTTTGCTTGCAAAACTGACCAGTTTCACAATTGATTCAACTTTTAGTGGCTGATTTGCTGTGATAATGCTAAACATACAGTTCTGGGTGCCACTGTACAAAATGACATTGACAAACTAGAGCATGTTCAGAGGACAGCAGCCAAGATGATGAAAGGTCTAGAAACCAAATCCTATGAGGAATGGCTTTAGGAGCTGGATATTTTTAGCTTGGAGAAGAGAAGACTGACAGGTAATATAATACCAGTCTTAAATTATTTGAAGGGATGTCATGTAAAAGATGGGGCAAGCTTGTTTTCTACCTCTCCAGAGACTTGGACATGAACCACAGTTTCAAATTACAAGAAAAAATATTCCATCTGATCCTCAACAGGGAGAGAAGGGATACAAATAAATAAATTAATAATAATACTATTTAATAATAATAATAATAATAATAATAATAATAATAATAA
>CM034703.1:35567188-35584658 GCA_020142125.1 Phrynosoma platyrhinos | reverse complement strand
TACAATGGTTAATGGAGCGCATCAGAGAGTTCCAAGAAAATCAGCATGTGCTTCATAGACTATACCAAAGCCTTTGACTGCATATTTTAGAAAAGGCTATGAATGTTCTTAAATACATGGGAGTGCCAACACATCTGATAGTCCTGATGAGGAATCTGTACTCAGGAAAAGAGGATATTGTTAAAACAGAACACGGAGAAATAGAATGGCTCCCAATTGGCAAAGGGGACAGGCAAGGCTGTATCCTTTCACCCTATCTGTTCAACGTATGCAGAACATATTATTAAAAAAGCAGTCTTGGACATAGAAGAAGGAGGAGTGAAAATAGGAGGAAGGAATATAACCATCTAAATGCAGACGACACCATAGTACTAGCAGAAAACCTCACAGACCTGGAACACCTATTAAGGAAGATCAAAGAAGAAAGTGTTAAGGCAGACTTAATGTTGAACATAAAAACCCCCAAAAATAATGACCACCGAGGACCTTCACAAGTTCAACCTAGACAATGAAGAAATAAAAAATAGTAAAAGAATTCCCATACCTGGGATCAAACATTGATAGAAATTGGGACTGAAGTCAGGAAATCAGAAGAAGAAATGGGCATGGTGGCTAGTAGCATCATGTGGAGTGCGGGTGGGGGGGGGGGACTAGACCACACTAGGCAACACCCCAAAAGGGGATGACACCCTAGATGGAGTGACTCCTGGCCTGCTCCCTGGGGGTGTGAGGGGCTTCTCCAGCTCTCCCTGGCCTTTCCCAAGAGCATGCAAGGGCTTCTCCAGCCTTCCCTAGCCTTTCTCTAGGGTGCATGGGTGCTTCTCCAGCCCTCCCTGGCCTTTCTCCAGGGTGCATGGGGCTTTTCCGGCAGGAAGTGCACCACAAGTTGTGCACCAAAAGCCCCATACCCATAAGTCCTGTCCCCTGTCAATGACCACACTGGGTGACACCAACCCTAGGGATGCCACTGACGGTGGCTATGAAAGAACTAGAAAATATTCTAAAATGCAAAAATATACAACTCTGCACAAAAGTTAGAATCATACAAGCCATCATATTCCCATATTACCATGTATGGATGTGAGAGCTGGACAGTTAAGAAAGATGATAGGAAGAAAATCAATTCATTTGTGATGTGGTGTTGGAGACGAGTGCTGAGGATCCCATGGACAGCCAAAAGGACATACAAATGGGTCCTAGAGCAGATCAAGCTGGAAACCTTCCTGGAAGCCAAGATGACCAATCGGAGGCTGTCATACCTTGGACACATTATGAGAAGGAAGGACTCTTTGGAAAAAAACCAAGTAATGCTGAGGAAGGTGGAGGGAAGTAGGAAGAGAGGAAGGCCATATGCTAGATCAGGGGTAGGCAACCTTTTTCAGCAAGGGGCTGATCTGCTGAAGTCCTCCCTTCTGGCGGGTCGGGGGGGGAATGGCGGCACGCGCGCTCACATGTGCGCACACGACCCCCGTCACATGCGCTGCCACAGCTGCCGCCACGCATGTCGCACCCACCATTTTATTTTCCAAAATGGCAGCCGCGATGCGTTTGCGCATGCGCAGTACTCCTGCGCATGCGCAAACGTGACGTGGCCACCATTTTGGGAAACAAAATGGTGGGCATGAAGCGTGCGGCCGCGTGGTGGCCAGAACTCACTGCAGTGGTGGCAGGTGGCGGCAGTGGCGGGGGCAGGGGTTGGCAGGGGCCAGTATGTGGGGGGCCCTGGGCTGGAACCGGCCCACAGGCCGTAGGTTGCCGACCCCTGTGATAGATGTATGGAATCTATTAAGGAGGTCATGGGTATGGGTATGTGGGAATTAAGCAGAGCAGTGGAAGACTGAGAGTATTGGAGATGTCTCATCCATAGGATCTCCATGAGTTGAGATCGACTCAGGGGCAGTTAACAACAAATCTTGATCATCCTCCTCTGAACATGTTCCAGCTTGTCAATATCTTTCTTGAGCTGTTATGTCCAGAAATGGACACAGCGTACCACAGCATTCTGGGTAATGTCTAAGCACAGTAAAATAGTAGTACAGGTTGAATATAACAATAATAATAATAATAATAATAATAATAATAATAATAATAATAATAATAATAATAATAATTTTTATTTATATCCCACCCCTCTGCTAGGCAATCGGGGCGGTGTACAACATTTCAAAACATCAGAACAAATAAATCAATTCAAATCCCATCCCTCCTTCCCACACCCACCCATCCCCCAATATCTCTTATCTGGAAATCCAAAATTCATAACTTAGAACCAGTGTGGTGTGATAGTTGGATTATGACCCTGGAAACTAGGGTCCAAATCTGCACTGGGTCATCGAAACCCACTGGGTGACCTTGGGCAAGTCACACACTCTCAGCCTTAAAGGAAGGTCATGGCAAAATTTTCTCTGGCAAAATTTTAATAATAATAATAATAATAATAATAATAATAATAATAATATTTTTATCCCGCCCCTCTGCAACACAATTGGGTGGTTTACTGCATTAAAAACATTTTGCCAAGAAATTGCTGTGGTATGTTCACCTTAGAGATGCCATAAGTCAGAGATGACTTGAAGGCACTCAACCAACTAATTAACTAATATTTAAATTTGTCTTTTGAGAACTAGAGCTAAATCAATTAGTTTTGGTGTGCTGAACTGACTGAATGAACTTTATTTGCTTGAACTGGTATGGAACCAAAGGATGTAGTGATTTGATTCCATGGTTTATTCCCTCCTAATAAAGACTGCTGTTCTTAGCAGATTTGGAGTAAAACCCATTTAATTTAGTGGGACTGAACTCACAGTAAATTGTATAGTATAGGGGTATATGAAATTATTTTTAAAGAATTTGCACATTTGCTTTCCACTATGTAGTTTATTATAGTGTTACTAAGAAGAATACAAAGGTAAAGACAATTTTCACATTATAACATGTAGCAACATTGTAATATGTATCATCTTTTTAGTTTTATATTTTCTGATTCCTGTTCTGACAGAAAACAGAGGGCTATAGAGGAACAGACACTGGTGCTAATCTTGGCAATGCCATGTAGCTCATATTTTTTTGCTTGGGAAAAGTAACATCTTGAATTGACACATGATGCCAAAATCATGCTTTCTTGTCAGACTGGTAGTTAAGATGTTCATTTCACATAATATATATTTTTGCCAGCGCTATGGAAGATAAACATCACCAAGTTGTTATGTGATAAAAGGATAGTAAAGCTTGGATACAGTAATTAAAATCATTACTGAAACAAAAATGCCTAACCTACATTTCAACTGAGACAGAAGGTGTTGATGTAACACCATAAGGCACAGAGTTCCATTCCCAGGCCTTAGTAAAAGCTGGCAGGATTTTATATGTGTCATGACTAGTTTATGTTTTAGTTTCTAAGTTAACAGTGGCATATCTGGGGGGGAAATGCAGCTGCCCAACTTACCAGGACAGCCAGGTTGCTGGGGGGAAGAGGCATCAGACCCATGGTAGCTCCTGGCCGGGTCCCAGGGGGCACTGGGAGCGGTTCTCATGCCCGGATTGGCTCCCTGGGCCTTGGGTGGGAAGAACTTCCAGTCACTACTTGGGATTACAACTCCAAGTGGGCTTTGAGGCTGGAAGTGCCTCTCCTTTGGTGTGGCGTCAGCCTCCCTGATTGGCTGGATTGGCCTGTTTAAGGCCACATGGCTGGGTGTGCAGCATCATTCCAGATGGGTTCTCCTCACCCTCCTGCCCTTTATCCAGTTTTGAGGGGTCACAACTTCCCAGGGAAAGTAGCATGGGTGTAAATATGATGGGTGTGGCTTCCTGTGCTGCAGAGAACAGGATCAGGAGTCCCTCATGGACCCGGGGTGCTTGGAGCATTGAGGTATTGCCATTATGGGGGCAACATGTGATCAGCATCCCTCGGTGACAAAGGCGCAAAGATGAGGATGTGTAATCAATCACTTACCCCCTTTTCTGTCATCCCAAGGCTCAGTCATTGCTAGGCAATTTGGTTTATCAAACAACAGAGGTTGGTTGATGCCAGACCCATGCATTAGGGCCAACCCTATCTGTCAGCTATACTCAATAAAGTTGTGGCCTTTTCCATTCCAATAGAGTGTCATGGTGCGATGCCTCCCATTCCCCTGCAAAAAGAATTACAGGTTGAAGATCAGGCACCTCCAGGAGGAAGCATAATTCCAGATCTCTTCTCTCCCCAGGCCCAAACCATCCAAGACACTGGAGGCTGGGGGGAATAAATGGGAATAATACTAGCATATACTGGGCGTGCTAATCTCTTGAGGTTCATTTTATTGGTGTTTGTGGGGATTTATTTAGCATCAAGTATATGCCAGCTGTGGTCCATAATGAAACACTTTTGCTTCATCTCACATATATAGGTATATGTCTATCTGTGCATCTTTTTCAAACTGTATGCATTTTTGTCTGCACTTTTCAGATGTATGTATTTCTACTGCATTCTCCTATTGACTAAAGTGTGTTTGTATGTTGTTTTCAAGGGAAAACATTTTCTATGAACATTTTTTTGAATGCATGCTTTTAAATTACAAGAATAGTAACAGTCTGAGTAGCAATTAGGGTTGCCTTGTGTCCCTTATTATAAGAGATGTCTTTTATTTGATAGTTGGAAAGCTTGTCTCTTATGTAGACTGAACAAGAACACACACAAATAATAATAATAATAATAATAATAATAATAATAATAATAATAATAATAATAATACATTGGGTTGGTAATTCAAGGATTATTTTTAGTAATTTAAATTTTTAAAAACTTAAAGTAAACTCACAGCTAAAATGTTATTCATTATTAATGCAATGATTTCAACCCATAGGCCTGAGTCCTATTGGTAGAACTGGTAGACCCAATCTATCAATGGAATCTATGAAAATGTTAACTTTTCATTCAACAAGTAGATGGAGTCAATAGATATATTCCAAATAGGATTGCCAATATGATTCAGGTCATCGTTGTCATGAAAATAATTAACATTGAATGATATCCTACATTGTTGACATAGGCCTGAAACAGACATGCCAAAAGGTTTACCATCAGGCTGTGTTGGGGGCATGGCATTTAGACGATGCATGCCCTCAAACCATAAGGAAGCCACACCAGGGCCACCTAACGCAGCCCAAGCCCAGCTGCAAAGGGAGCAGAAAATAACCACTTCTTTTAGCAGCCAGATTGAAAACTGCGGATTGGGGCTGGGTGCATGAGGGTAAGGCGGTGACCCACTTTATCAGTCCTGTCTGCTTGAAGCCATAGTTACAAATGATCTCAGCATAGCAATGTTAGTCTGGAATATTAGTATTCAAAGAGATCTTGTAGCACCTTTGAGACTGAATGAAAGAAGTTGTAGCATATGCTTCATAGGCTTGGTCTACTTCCTCAGATGCATGCATACTCATAGACCAGAAATGTAAAACTAAAGTTATGTTTCCTTGTCTGACTCCATTCCCCCAAACCTACCTTAATAACCAGCAGAAACTTCAAGTGATGGAGTTTTGTTTTGCTGGCAATGGGGGGGGGGGAGCAAAATGATGTTTACAGCCTCCTCCCACTAGTGATCTCTGGTGCAAAAAGGAATTGCAACAAGAGTCCTGCTTCTGATTGTCACAGCCTCATTTACTGGTGATAGGGGTCAGGAAATATCATCCTTCTGCATCCCAGTTGCTAGCAGAATAGACCTGCATTGCTCAGAGTCGTTTCTTTGATTTTAAGATAGCGTCACAGTCAAGAATACATAGTATTCATGGAGCAAAAGATGGAGCAATTACTGTGAATCTGTAACTGCAGTACAGAATGCCAGCTATAAATTCATTTTTTAAAAATTTGATGATAATGGCCTTGACATCAAGAGTAGATTCTGATTGCAACCTTAATTTCATATGAGAACTATTCCATCTATAGAAGAATCTGAAGCTAGCATATTCAGCAGTCTAGAGAGAATCTGTTCATTTGTTTTCCGTATGGGAACTGTTTAACAGAAATGCCACTAATACTTATACAAAGATAAGATGACAAATTAACAGTGGAACAAAAAAAGTATGTGAATTTTGTCTTGGATATGAATCACAGGAAATAAATCTTTGCTAAATAAATTAAAAATATGATTTTATTTGTGGAAAGGAAGCAATTGTCAGTAACAATTATCATCCTGCTTCAACTGATTTTTATTTGTTCATTTGTGATCAGGTATGAGTAGGAAATTAGAGTGCCTTGTCTGCTTGTTGCAGCTTCCTTTCGGATGATGTCCAAAATTACTATTCTGCATAAAATTATATATATCTGAACCACAATGCTAAAAGAACCAATACCAAATTAAACAAGAGGCTTTAGAATAATCAGAGTTGTTTTACCTTAATCCTGTTGTGAAAAAAATATGTCTGCAAAATCCTATTATCAAATTACACTATGTACTCATAGACCAGAGGGGAGATTATAGAGCTTGGGAACAGTTAGGGGGATGTTGGACTTAAGTTCCCTTATTCCTTCAACTGCCATGGCCAGTTTCAAACTCTGGGGAGCTGAAATTGTGAGAGCAAACTAGGAGGCTTTAGGATGGGGTCACTTAAGAAACTGCTCCACATTAGTGCCCCTAGGACAATCATATGATGTGAATTAACCTGATTGCAATAGCTGAGTTTTGGTTGTTGCCCATCATTTTTATTTTCATTTAATGTTCCAGAATGACATTATGTCAGGGGTCTCTGAGGCACTGTGGGAAAACAAAAAGCCATGTAGGGCTTTGTAGGTGATGACCAACACTTTGTATTGTGCCCAGAAGCTAATCGGCAGCCAGTGAAGAGCTTTTAATACTGGTGTAATGTGGTCCGCTCTAGGTGTTCCGGCGACCAGTCTGGCTGCTGCATTTTGGACCAGTTGAAGCTTCCGAACTTGGTACAAAGGTAGCCCCATGTAGAGTGTGTTACAGAAGTCCAAATGAGAGATTACCAGGGCAAGTACTACTGCTTCAAGGTCCCTTTTAATTAATGGATGGATGAGATGTGCAAAACAAAATTTGCAGTACATCCACAATGTACTTCTATCCTTTGGGATTATATCTTTAGGAAACAGCTATGTAATGAGAACCAAGAAAAATGGTAAGGCAAGTTTTCTACTGAAAATATGCATGGATGACATGGACAATCCTATCTCATTTCATGAATTCTACAGTATTTTTTCCTCATTTTTCCCTTGTTTTGTCTGGCATACACTCCTGCATGTTTAATGAAACTGAAATGTCTTTCTTTGATTTAAATGCTCCCAAGGGCATACTGATTATGTCTTCTTCCATCTATATTGTATCAGTAATCAAAGATGAATTATTTATTAAATTTGGAAAACAGATGCTAATTGCCAGCAGTAATTCAACAACTGCATAACATCCTAATTCAAGTAAGCTGGAGACAAATAGATTTCTTTATAAACAGGGGTCATCATGTCTGGGTGTGTGCTTCTTTTGGTTGAATGAGGTATCTTTTTCATTCATTCATATTACTTTGAGAACTTTATTAACAATACACATTATCCACATACAGGATATACATTATTGTCAATGAAATTAGAATTTTGATTGTCACCAGAGTCTGTAATTTTTCATATCCAAACTGTAAGCAGTAAGTGTCCTGAGCAGAAATCATGTTTGATACATTGCCTAATTGGTCTCAAGAGAGCCTGGATGTTTAGGGTGATGCACAGTTAATCCATTTTCACATCTGTGGCAAAGAAAGTTTCATATCTGTAGTACTTATAAAATCTTCAGTTTTAGAAAGAAAATATGATGCATATTTAAATCTAATAAGAATTATGATATTCATTTAAACACTAAAAAACAATAATTGATACTTTCAGTATTAAACTAACCAACACCTTTTGTGGACAAGTGTCCTGAACCTATGATGAACTTCCATGTCAATAGGATGATATACATGCTCCAAATTTTTGTCCAGATATTAATGCACTACCCAAGGTATTTAGGGAATGAATATCTTGAACTGGTCCTTTAAAGTTTAAAGCCTAGAGTACATTCAGCACCCAACTGACATAGAAATCAACAACTGCCACCTGAGATAGATTTTGCAGAAATCTAGTGGTAGAAGAATTTCAGGTGAACAAGATGGGATAGATATCTGTGGTTAGATCTTCAGTAGGCTGGATGCAAAATATACTTTTTGTAAATGGAAGACTTTAGCTCACAAAAGATATCTTCACCTGATTTTCAGAGATTTCCTGAAAGCATTCATTCTGTTTGGGGTGGCCAGCTGTCTTGTAACTAGCTGGCTGCTTCCAGGTACAATGGAGAACCCTGTTCCACCAGCAGTGTTAATGTCAAATTCATCTGCCACTCTGTGTTCCTTCTGCATAAAATATCTTTTCCTTTGCCTCAGGTAGTAAAATGCCTTGGGTTAGCTCTATTCTGACCTTTGCCCTAAGGTAGTAAATAGTAATTTTTTGGAAAGTGTATATGGTTTTCAAAATGAATTCACAGGGAATTTGTGAGAGTAATCTAAATAGGGCATCAGGGGTGGGTGGGAAGAACTATTTTTTCTGTTGTTACTATTTTTATGGTTGTCATTATGTGCCTTCAAGTCACCACTGAGCTATGGCAACTCATTTGTAGGGTTTCATGGCACGATTTATCCAGAGGAGGTTTGTTCTACCTTTACTCTATGGCTAAGAGAACCTTGCCCAAGGTTATCCAGTGGGTTTCCTCAACTGAACAGGGATTTGAACCTGGCCTCCTGGAGTCTTAGGGCTTGTTCAGAACTTACCTGTGCAGATGACACTCATGGCTGAAACCATGGGAAAACAACCCCAAGTTGTGATCTGGGGCTTAACACTGGGGCTATCTATCTATGGGCCTCGGCAGACGACTAATAGAGTCGTCTTCGAGGCCCTGAAGAGGAGGGGCAGCCGCGCGGCCGGCGCTCCGGGGATGACCTCACACCGCAGCGACCACATGCGCTGCGGCGGTAGAGTCAGGGAAAGTGCGCCCGACACTTTTAGGGCGCACTTTCCCTGACATCTAAAAGGAGCGCCAATTTGGAGCTCCTTTTAGGGACACCGCAGGAGCGCCGTGGTGCGGAGGCTCCACTCCGCCGGCGCTCCGTCCAGCGGCGTCCCGGAAGCAGTCGTCTGCTTCCCCCCTATCTGTCTATCTATCTATCTAAAGCCCAGTTTGCTCTGGATCAATCTGGAAAGAGTGAACTATTGCATTAACATGTGGACTGTGGACTGGTGTGGAAATGGAGAAGGGGCAAGGGAGCTGGTAGAAGTGGTTGGGGGCAGGAGCTGCAGCCCCTTTACTGGACAGAAATTCCTACATTGGTCACAGCACTTTCACTTTCAAGTTCCTAAGCTGCACCATTGTTGGCCACAATTTTGTTTGTTGCCCACTGTATGAATCACACAAAGCAGAAATTTTATAAGAAGTGATTTGGACCTGATGTTGGGAAATATATCTTGAGTTTATAGTCTTGTATTCATTTAAGTTGGGGTTAAGGCTAAGGTAGTGTTTTTTTGTTTCTTAAGGGTGGCATAATATCCATGTTTTTGAAAATGAGTACAACCAGATACGAAGGGCAAGAGTTTGGTTGTAATTTTTTTTACCATGCTGGGTTCCTTCTCCTCCAGTCTCACCCTCATGTTATCATGAATAATATGATATCCAGGGAATCCAGGGATACTTTTAAACAAATAATTTACTGTGGCAGTATGAAGTCTAGGGTTATATTCATGGCAGCTTTAGATATTATTTGTGTTTATCAATTCCTTCTTCTATTGTTTTATCTAGTCTTCATAAATGTTTAAGCAGGTAATATAAATCATTCCCGTTCCATCTACTGATGAGTCGTGAATACCAAACAATATCTTGCATTTTAACATTTGACACTGATATACTATCAAGTTCCCAAGCTTTAAATTGCATCATATATTCTTTGTTTGACACAACAGCTGACACTGAAAAATAGCTCTGCTAATCAGAAGTGCTACTATGCTTCTGGCCTCCTTGAATAGACCTACCATGAAAGGCAAGAAGGTGATTAGAAGGAATCCGTGAGAGAAGTTTCATAGGACAAAGATTTGTAAAAGAAGTATTTCACATCAATGTAAAGGTGTTAGAAAGTGTCTTCAGAGCAAGGCATGTGTGCCAGGCCAGAAGCTCCCAACTCAGCCTGAAGGAGGAATGGAAAAATAGGTCCGTACTCACATAAATATACACTCTCTCTCTCTGGCACACACTCACTCAAGTTCTTCCTGCTCCAAATGAAGAGAAATTTGTGAATTTTTCCAAATGTTTCAAAAACCAATTGAAATGAGATTAGCCCCCATCTATGTTAGCAAAATTCAATATACGCAGCTTCTCCCAAGTTTGAGATAACTATGGGACTTTGCAGACTGCCAGAAATAATGCAGCTTGAGTCGACTTTAACTGCCCTGGCTCAGTGGTAGGGAATCATGAGAACTGTAGTTTTTTCTGAGACATTGAGCCTTCTCTATCAGAGAGCTCTGGTGCCACAATAAACTACACTTCCCATGATTCCCTAGCACTGAGCCAGGACAGTTAAAGTCGACTCAAGCTGCATTATTTCTGGCAGTCTGTAAATACCCTATGTTGCACTTGCCTTCTATGGAACTATTAAAAGTGAGGATCTTTAATACATTAACATTAATACATTGTGGTTGAAAACACAAGGATATAATAGTAGACTCTTTGAAGCTCAAGACTCCAAGTATAAATAAATGATGTTCTTGTTTGTTTGCTTGTTTTCTGCACTTTTAAAAAATTACCTAAACATTTCAATTTCTTTCCATCCTAAAGAAGAAAAGTGAATGAAGCTGAAATTTCCCACATATGCTTAATCTAGAATGGGGAAAGTCATTTGCACTACAATTTGCACAACTACCATGCTGTGTGTGGGATTCTGGAAGTCGTAGTCCAAAAATGCAACCCATTCAATTGTGGCTTAAATCTGAATCTCAAAGTTTTAAATCTGGTATCTCTTTTTCCATGATTTTAAATAATTGTGCAAACATTTTACTTCATTACTGTTTTACTATTGTAGGTTATTTGTTTTTAAACATCATCATCATCATAATCATCATCATTATTATATTAATCAAGGTACCTTGTTTTACTTCATACTGTGAGCCACTTAGGGTCCCATGTGAGAGAAAGGTAAGCTGTAAATTAAATAAACAATAAGCACTATATTTTTGCCCTTCATCAATCAGTCTCACTAATAGCCACTTTTCTTTATTTTATCTCTGAACTAACATGTTCAAACTTGGAGCTTCAAAGAGATTCAATGCTGACAATGATAAGGATCAGGATTATCTTTTATTTCTAATTAAATTTTAATTGGGTTTTACAATAAAACACGTAAAGTCTGTAGAACAATGAATGACAACAACAATTAACTACAAGAGCCAAGATATATATCAGTATAAAAAAATAGTTTTCAACAAGAGCCAGAGAGTCTGGCTTGTCAAGATGTAGAGTGTCTGTCCAAAGATCCATCTGTGAAGTAGGAGGTTGGATCCAGTGGGACTGATGATTAACATAGGGCCTTTACAGACCCACCTTTTGAGGTGGCCTGGGATCAGCAGATCACGGCCATGTCAACCACATGCCACAGTGCCAATCCTCCCTTTTTCCACCCCCAAAAGAGTATCAAAATGTTGCTCCTTTTAGGGGCGGCAAAAGGCCACCCTAAGAGCCAATGCTGCAGCTGTTCCATGTCATTTTGGTGCAGCATGTGTACACACTGTGCCAGGAGGGTGTCCTGATGCTGCGTGCTGTGCAGACAGGCACACGGCATCAGGATGGCATGGGGGTGGAATTGGGGCAGCCCGTTAGGGCGGTCTGTAAAGGCTCATAGTCAATAAAGATCATCCGGTCTTCTTGAAATATGTCAGTCCTTTTGTGGCCAATGCAAAGCCTCACCACAGCAGACAGTTTCTGGGGCCTCTACATTCACTAGGTTTGGAAGCACAGAACACATGTGAAAGTGAGATGAAAATAATAACAAATAAAAACTTTTTTTTACCTTAGAGAATACCTCTCTAAGAATGTCTTGGTCCTCTGGTGCAACTCTATGGTAAACATCCACCAGAGGTTGAAAATAAAATCATGCTGGAGGACCTACAAATACCTAGAGAAGTTCTCTCTAGGAACCTCTTGGTCCTTCAGTGTGAATCTATGTTCAACATCCAACAGATATTAACCATAGAGTCACACTGAGGGACTGCAAATTAACCAAAGAGTGAACTTATGACTCTTTAAGTCAGCTTATGATTCTAGGTCTCCATAAAGATGTAGAGATTCCTAGAGAGAATGTATTAATCAAATAAGTGAATAATCAAATCTGCAAACATCAAAGCCGCAAATGTGTGTGGAGGAACTATAGTTAAGATATATTACAATCAGCATGGTGTTGTGTAAATCAGAGTGGTATCATTGTTTGTGTGCTAGACTAGGATTATGGGAAATGGGGGATTCAAATTCCTGCTAAGCCATGAAAACCCACTAGGTCATACCACCTCAGCCTTCGAAGGCAGCAATGGAAAACCTCCTAGAATCATAGACTTGGAAGAGAACACAAGGATCATCCAATCCAACCCCCTGCCATGCAAGAATATACAATCAAAGCACTCCTGACTGATGGCTATCCAGCCTCTCTTTAAAAACCTCCAAAGAAGGAGACTCCATCACACTCCAGTGTTAGTATATTCCACTGTCAAACAGCTCTTTCTGCCAAGAGGTTTAGGTTTAGGTGGAATCTCTTTTCCTGTAGTTTCAATCCATTGCTCCATGTACTAGTTTTTGGAGCAGTGGAAAACAATCTTGCTCTATCCTCAGTATGACAGCCCTTTAAATATTGCATCCCTTTAAATAAACCATTTAACCTTCTCTTCCTTACACAAACCATACCTATGTCCCCAAGGTGCTCCTCACAGGGCCTGCTTTCTAGACTTCCTCTAAATGAAACTTAGCAAGGAAATCTTATGAGTGTCTTGCTTTAAGATAGAATTGTCTTGAATGCCCATAAAAGTAAAATTATATATGCTCAATTCTGGACTGGCAAAAAAGAGGGGACATTTTCTGGACCTAGCACTTTGGCATAATTTGCCACACTCTTTCCTACTATCAACCAATGAGGAGGAGGAACAAATGGATGGTAGTTCTCCAAGCCTAAATCTGCTGTATTGTTTTTAGGATGGAGGAGGATGCTAGATGTGTGGTGAGCAAATGCAGAAGTGTTGACTAGGATGTTAGAAAATTGGGGTGCCAGGCAGATTAGCTGTGCAATGAAGGAAAACAAGATGTGAGGGTGTTTTAAAAATCAGAATTTGAGCACTGTGTGGAGAAGAGGATGAAACAAAAGAGTTTGGAAGGATAAAACATAGCAAAGGAAGAAAGGGCTCTGGAATCTTGCCCTCATCTCAGTATGTCTACATTGCTAAAAAAATTAAAAAATCATCACACATTTTTACGCAAAGAAATAATTACTGTAATTTACATTGTGATTCTATACTTATGGTACTTGTCTGGGAGCAAGCCCCACTGAATTCAATGAGATATGCTTCTGAATAGACATATCTAATAAGAAAAGAATTCTTTTACTAGAATAAGCCAGGCCAAGATCTTGTGCAAGAATCTGAGTTTTGATTATTTGGTTTATTTCATGTAGGGGTCTAAGGAATATTTTTTCTCATCCTTGCTGAAAACATGTTGTGGGGGGGGGGAAACCTTGTCAGCTACTGCAAGTTGTTTTATTCTTACAAAAAAGTGGAATGACGTGAGCTTTTTTCATCATCACATCATAGTAAAACTCATTGTATTTTATTAGAAGAAACTTTTTGGCACTAAAAAACTTTCATGAAATTTTCATAACAGTCCCAAAATACTTTAAAAATCATTTTAAAAATGCTCAAGGACACTTACAATTTTAGCTAGGACAGAGAAAAAATTGAAAATGAATTACTTTCATTTTGTGCAAGAACAAAATAAGTAAAGACTTGCATCCCTGCAGGATGCAAGATTGCAAGACATTAAGAACACTCCTTTTTTTTTTTTAAAATGTAATAACAACAAGATAATATGTCCAAGGAAAGGATCCTCTTTGTTCCAACTGTGCTGAATATCATTGCAAAGACATTTCCGCCCAGACAGTTTACAAAGACAGAACTCTTTAGCATTAGAAGAATTGCACTTTCTACCTTTAGATGATTATCTAACAACCAGACTCATGATGTATATATATCTTCAATCTTCTTCAGAGAATGAAGAACTCTTGCACCATTCTCACCGCTGAATGAAGCAGCAGGGAGAAGATTTCTATGCAGTTTACTGTTCATGCTTGGGAAATATTCATCTGTGAAAAAATGCACATTTTTTTCAGTTTAGAAATACATTTTCTACACAGAAATATGTGGTTTTCCTGTACAGAATACATTATTTTACATATTTCCACACAGAAAAACTGTCAAGAACTGCTATTTCCCCCAGGAGTTCAGTGAGCAAATCTTCTTTGTTGCAAACAGCAAACAGCAAAACTTTATTCCAGAAAAGATATCTGAAGTCAGATGTGCCCTCATTCCCCAACACAGTCCTAACATGAACATTACCCCACTCATACACTAATTAAAACATATTAAACCTGTTTTCCACATCCCATTGTTTCACCCAGCCCCAAATACAATTCTGTTCCCAACTCTACTTTCATTGTTCCACTGGTGTACTCTGAGAAAATTCTTTCCCACACATCTGCACATTCCAGCACCAGACACCAAATGTACCTTTGAACCAACACCAATAATCTCTACTACTGCTATATCTCCCATCATTCTACTCTCTAAAACATTATAAAACTCTATTATGACAGAATATGCTGGATTCTGACAAAAACCATGCATATTTCTATGCAGATGAGTATTTTCCAAAGTGCAATAATCTCCTAGTAGCCTTGGAGCTGCCTATATTTTTCCTGATAGGATTTCCTGGGAGTAAAGAAACCCCTGTCTGCTCTAAAAAGTGTGTGTATGAGAGAGGGGCGGGGAGGAGGAGTAGGAGAAAAAGAAGAAGAAGAAGAAGAAGAAGAAGAAGAAGAAGAAGAAGAAGAAGAAGAAGAAGGATGAATATTCTTTCAATTCCCTACACTGGACACACACTATTCCATACACTGGAGGATCACTCCCCTATGACCTGCCTCCCAATTTTTATTTTTATTTTTTATGCAAAAATATTTTTGACTGTATTTCACTCAAAAAATGGCTGGGATCCTATTAGGCAGTTATGAATGTGTACATCCTATAGCTTATAGAGATACCTAGTCAATTTCCACCCAACTCAACTCCCCCCCCCCCCCGCCATGTCCACTTACTGGGCAGCAGCTCTTGTGATAATTGAGAATCCCTTTCCCTGTTGTTTCAAAAACATCTGATTAATGTTTCCACACACTTCCATGAGTGATCTGTGTTGCAACAGGCAGAAGTGGGATCCCTGTGGCACCAGATATCACTCGTGAGAGGGTGGGGGTGATGGAAACATCAGTCAGTTGCTATCTGAGCAACAGGAAAATGGACTTTTGCATACTGGTAAGTGGAGACTGTGGGGGACTTTCATGGTTCCTATGTATCTGCTAAACTGGAGGCTATGTAGAAATCATGAATACCACACAGTTACAAACTCCACAAGGGGATTCTATCTACTTTTTTTGTGGGGGAGTAGGGACAAAGATCCATGTTCTTTTAGCTCTAGGAGAAGCCTTTCCTCCCCCCTCCCCAACAGGAAGTAATTGGAAATAATTTTGGTTTTGCAATAAGTCCCCCCCCCCCAGAACAGTACATTTTTGAAGCTATTTTCCCGTGTATTTTTGTAATATATGCATTTTTGTAGACATTTTACCATTGGCTAAAGCATTTTAATGTCACACATTCAAATTAGCCATGCACATTTCTGACATATACACATGATTTTGTAGCCATTTCATCATTTAAACTGCATAACAACCCTCAGCACAAAATAGGCATTTCCATACAGAGCTATGAACCTAAGGAATTTTCCATCCTTGCTTTTTCCTCTGTTTACTCAGATTGGACTCTACAGATTTCCAGACTACAGCAGAAAGAGAGGTACATCTTCTGTTCTTTGGTGATTTCCAAATTGGCGTTCACACTCAGAACTGTATGCATTCTGACATATCCATCAGACAGTGAATTAATGTACTATATAGTTATGGCCACTAAAATTCTGTATGCTAGTAATTGGTGACAGGTCAACCCTCCAATAGTGAAGAATTGGTTTGATTAATGTACATATGGCACAATTGATCCATTATAAACAATTTTCAAAGAAACAGCTATTTTAGTCTGTCACAGAATAAAGGGGGGGGAAAGGGGTGGAAGAGGAATCTAGTAACACATTTAGGACTCACCAATCTATTTTAAGATGAGGTTTTGTACATATCTATTTACTCCTTCAAAAGCTCTGAGGCGTGATATACAGTCCTCCTGCGCCATATGCAGGTTTGTTGTATGTGGTTTTGAGTTCACGAGTACAAAAAGCCTGGGTGGACAAAATGGCATGAGCATCGCAGGCATGCACATGCCACCGTAGCATTGAATGGGCCTTAAGCATATGCATTTTCCCCATATTCAGTGGTGTGTGGGTCCGGAACGGATCCCCAGTATATACCAAGGGCCCACTGTACCAGAAAGAAAGTAAACAGAATTTGAATACAAACCATATTGAAAAGTGAGGCAATGGGTAGAGACAAAGTTTCCTGATGCAACAACTAACTGTTTCTAGTTACTTTCTAACATTAATTTAAAACGACTTTTAAAGACATTTTAAATGGAATCTTTAAAAAGCTTTATGTCACTATCATTATCTGTCCTTGGTAGGGTTTCCCTCCAAACAGTAACTGAATGAATGAAAAACTAATGGGCAATTCAAGTTGTTTTTCAATGTTGTAACAACTAACAACAATAAATTACTTTCTAAACACTATAATGAGTAATAGGAATTAATTGCTTTTTTTAAAATGACTTTTTTCACTTTTTACTCTGGATCCAATAGGGTTATTCTTATCTCAGCATTGAAGAATGAGTTTCCTTTCAGCTTCTGGCTTTTCAAAAACCTTCTTGACTTTGGGGTAGAACATTAGCATGCCCAGAAGGCAGATCGAGAGAAATGGCTTTGATCAACCAAAGATATCGCATTTAAATTTTTTTTTTATTAATGTTAACAAAATCCAATTCACAACCAAACCCAAAACATTCAGAAAGAAAACCATAAAGAGAAAAAGAAGACTTTAAAAAAGACAAATTACAAAAAAAATGCTATTAACTATCTGATATACGATACTAAAACACTTAAACACTTAATACTAGCTAAAACATTAAACACTAACTAAGGGGGGTTGCAGACTGCCAGAAATAGTGCAAATTGAG
>CM034703.1:35533963-35552430 GCA_020142125.1 Phrynosoma platyrhinos | reverse complement strand
GGGGATAATATATATAAAGGAGGAACGTTATTGTACAGTGTAGGTTATCGTTGATGTGTGGTGTAAGGCGAGCAGCTTTGTTGGTCAGGACAAACTTGTACACAGAGGAACAAAGATTAAAGAGCCTCCTTGAGAGATATCTGCATACTTTTTCCTTTTTGGAAATGTCCTGTAAGTTTCAGAAATGTGCAGATATTTGAGGCAAGGTATGCATTTTCTTGCAACAAATATCTGGGGATGCAAAAATTAATACTTTCATCAAGTCCAGTTATTTTCCCCACTTAGCCGTCATCTTTATGTATTCACACAGCAACATTTTGTCTTAACCTTATGTGAATTAGAAGCACATAGCAGACTGTCAGACTTTATAAACAGATCCAGAAAGAAAGCATGGGGAGAGAATTCAAAATTGTAAACTGGAAAGAAATTAGATTGAGATTTGGGTGGACTGGTAAAAATCTCATTGATATATGACAGAGGTTGCAGGGCTCTGGTGCCACAACAGACTTCACTTCCCAGAATTCCATAGCATTGAGCCATGGCAGTTAAAGTGGTGTCAGACTGGATTATTTCTGTAGTGTGGATACAGCCAGAGTGACATGATAATATGTTTAGCATTTAGCAGAGGATGATTTGTCCTTCAATAGGATATTCACCACCATTCTTATGGATGTGTGAACAAAAGTCTACAGACCCATTGTATTCTGGGTTGAATACAGCTCTATGGAGGTTAAACAAGCAAAGCTAAAGTGAGAAGTGGACACAGACAAGCACATAAAATAGAAGCAAATAATAGGACTGGTTGGAGTGCCATGGATGCATTCTCTTCTGGTTAGGGTTGAATCCAGAGTCTGAATATTTGTGTTGTGATTTTGATATCTGTTTCCCTTAGTTGTAGCAGTTGGACTATCTCCCTGAATCCATCTCCAACTATCCCACTTTTGTCATGCTGCTCTTCTCATTGAATTGAAATAATCTAGTTAGCTAATAGTGCATTGTACAGAGAGCTTGGAAAGCTATTTTTGAGAAGAATGAAAATAGCAACATGCTGAAGCTATGCATAGCAGATGACACCAAGATCAATGTAATATCAAACAAGAGGTGGGTAATTCCAGGGACTGCACTGGAGCATCTACACTCCATTGGGGCCAAATTGCTGCCTTCATCACCAACTGCAATTTGATATTGCAACTTTAATGGTAGTTGCTGCCAAAATCTGGTAGCAACTGAGGTTCACTCTAAGTGACAGTGGGTTATCAAAATGTTCTGTACCACAAAGCCCTCTAGGTTGCAGTACAGGGCACCTCATGGGACTTCCAATAAGCAGTGGGGCATTACTCTAAGTCCCAAGTTAAGTCTCAAGTCTCTACCTTCAAGTCTCAACTCAAGTCTCAAATCCTTGTAAGATATTTTCAAGTCACATCTCAAGTCTGGGAGCCAGCTTTAACAGAAAAAAGGAGGTGGAGGCAGGCAGTGGTATTACTAAGGTTGGTGTCACTTGGTGCATTATTAAGTCATGGGGTCACCCCTCCCCTTGACCTCCTCCCATACCACACTATACAGAATCCTTAGTAAAAAAATGTGTACTAATGTTACTCATAAATTGTAGTTTCCGTATATCACTGAATGTAATGGTAATAGTTGTGACATAAATAACTAGCAAAATTAAAATTATACAACATCATATGCGCAGCAAACATTTATTTACATGTACATGATGGTTAAAATGAAAATTTGGTAAAATGTGATGTATTTAAAATAAAATTTAAAAAGAGTAAAAAACTTAAAAAATTAAAATTTGAACCTGGGGCCTCTCGTTTTTCCTCCCACTGAGCCTTCCACCCACACCATCTCTTCACTATTTTAAAAGGAGGCAGGTGAATGCAGGTGTGCAGCACAACAAGCAAGTAGAATGTAATGTTATTTTATTTTTTTAACAGTATAAGTAGACATTACCCCTTTAAGTCCTAATGTTTCAAAACCTGCTTTTCATATGCAGTGTACTGTTTCTTGATATTGTAATCCCTCAGCTGGAGAAACTGAAAGGGGGTAAATCTAGACCAGCATCCAAAGGTGTAGGTCTACTAACAGAAGCAGTGGAACTGGGAGGGACAATCCCTCATCCTCTGTATAATTTCAATATCTGCTATTGAGAGATGAGAAACCAAGAGCATATATTCAGTTGTACAGAGAGCATGGGAGGAGTAAGGAGGGACCCTACAGGCCCTTCTCCCTCTCCTCCCATGCCTCCCATGCCTGAAACAGCTGTTCTAGGCACCAGAGGGGAAGGAGTCTTATTCGTGAATTTTCCATATTCATGGGGGCTTGTTCCCCTCACCCCCCGCAAATATGGATTGGCTTTGGGATGACTGTACAATAGTCACAGATGAAGGACAGATGAGCAACAAAATGCCTACTGATAAGGTCTGGCCATAGATGTGTCTATTCTGCTTTAATTGCACCTTTTAGCCCCATCTGATAATCTGTTCAGTATAGAATCCAAAAACTGATGGTCCAAGACTCCATTCAAGAATACTTCATAGCTTGTAAAAACACAATGAACATCATCATGGTGGTCTAGTCAGCTTAGGAAAAACAGGTTTATCCTTATTTGCATTCTTATCTTTTGAACAGAGCACATATTTAAAAGAACATACTGTATATTAAAATTTAGTTTAACTTATCTGAACAGGTCAAGTAGTTATATTCAACATTGTTTAGTCTGCACATTTTAGAGGAACATAATGCTCCCTTTAATTGAATTCAAGCATCTCTGTTTGAACCATTGCTATTGATTATCCTCTCTGGTAACTCAATGTGGTAACAAATGTAATTGACAGGAATGATAATATGTTCCGATAGGAGGCACAGCTAATCTCCTTGTCCAACAGGCTTTTGAATTACATCCCCTGGAATCCCTGCATGTTTATAAATGCAAATAAACTGCAATAAAATAATTGACTGAAAATAAATCTCTTCTGTTGCTTTGAATTTTTGCTTTCAGATATTGCACTGTTTCAGGCTGTTATAATTTTGCCACTCTGTACAGTCCTCATAGAAGTTTAACAAAATAAGAAAATAAATATTTATATCCTTCCTTTGCTTAAAGATATCTTTAACCACCTCTCTTCTCTTAATATATTTTCTTGTTTAAAATGTATTCATCAGATAAATACTGAATACTAAACAGTGATAGGAATAATTTTAGAATGAATCATTTGTGATATACATCCACTTGAAAATCAGTTAAGGTCCCAAACTCCCTTCTTAGGGAAGCCTGATTGCCTCCCTCTTTATCCTTCTGTGAAGATCTTTTTATTTTGATTGGCTTTGGAGAACTGGTTAATAAGGAAAGAACTTTTAATAGTGCAAAGATCTATACTGAAAGAAGAAATAATTTACAACAATAAGGCAGTTGGGAATGAAATATGAACCAATATGTTTAAAACTCAAAAGTACTACCATACACAGATGGCACAATTAAGCATAGTCCTGAACTAGAGTAGTGTAGTGGTTCGAACATTGGACTATGATTCTGGAGAGGAGGGTTTTACTTCTTGCTTGGCCATAAAAATCCACTGAGTAACCTCGGGCAAGTCACATTCTTTAAGCCTCAGAGAAGGCAAAGGAAAATTGGCTCTGAACAAACCTTGGCAAGAAAAACCCCATGATAAGTTCTCCTTAGATTCACCATAAGTTGGAAATGACTTGAAGGCACACAACAACAACAACAACAATGTTCACATATCATAACAACCCACTTTTCTAAAAAATGTTCCATATCCTCCAACTGTCCAATTTTGATAGGGACAGTCAGAACTGGTGGGTTGCATACCCACTATGCCCTACCCAGATTTTAAACTCTTATTGTAAATTTTTGCTTCCAAACTCTCCCACATATCTCTTAGAGAACAGAGGGGTAATTATGTCACTTTTTCAGGTACCCCTGGGGCATTTTAGATCTGGGAAGGACCTTTTTGTAAACAGAAAGTAACCTGTCTTATTTTCTGTTTCCTAACACTTCCATCTATGATTTGTTTGGCATATCATCTGAATAATAATTTCTGGCTTTAGTTTCCCCAGATAAGCCAAAGTAATAAGCCAAGAAAGAACCATGATGTATTATATACCCTGCAGCAGTCCTGTTTAAACAGGACAGCCAGAACAGTTTACTTACCTGGCTTCCTGTTTTTTCACATGGTTTTAAAATGTCCCAGTGTCCTCCTCCCAGTTCCATTTTTTTATTTTTTTAAGCAAGGAATATAGTTGCAGTGCATAATGTCGACAGCACCACCAGCTCAGAAGGCTCCTCCCAAGGACAAGGTGAGGCACTGCAGCTTGCCATGGTCAGGGAAGCTTTTCTAGGCTGGGTGGAGAAAGAAGAAACAAAGATGAGGATGGCACTGGTGAGTAAGGCCTTAGCAACTTTGATGGATGGAGGAAAAAGCAGTGGCAGTAAAGATGAGAAGGAGGGCACAGACTAACTTCTTAGCAGCATGTTGTTAGTGGTGCACAACAGTAATGTGATGATGAAAGCTGCCACTCCTGAGGTTTGGGGCAATATAAGAGAAGCCTGGGTACAGTTTAGGGTTGTTATAATGAAAGCAGGAGAAGACTCTTGTACCTTTAATGGTTATGCAGAAGAGGAAATCTCAGCAGGTATAGCTTGCATGGTTGTATGACTAGCCAAACCTGCTGAAATCTCCTCTTCTAAACCAACATTAAAGGTACAGGATCCATCTCCAATTTTCAATCTGTCAACCCTAGCTTCACTGCTAGCAGGCAGCCACCATTACCTCCTCCATCATGCCCCCCCCCCTTGGTTCAGTGCTAATTCTATGGCTGCTCCTTGCTCCAGCATTAAACTAGTATTGAGGTGAGAGAGATTATGGAAATGGCAGAAGAATGACCAAAGACATGCACTCCTTGCATGAAGGTCTACTGGGATGGCTGCTGGTAGTAGTACAAGAAAATGGCCAATTCATTCCTATCCCACCAGCCTTTATCACCACATTCAACACCATTTGCTCTCCCCTGCTCCCACGGTTCTTTAAATAAATAAGATTTGACTGGACAGTTCTTTGAAAAAGTAGCAATTCAGCTTTTTTTGACTTCCAGGCAGCTTGGAGCTACCACATCGAGGCAGCAAATCCACACCAGGTTTTACTCTGAACTGTAAACGTGTTCATGCTGATGAACTATTTGTGGAATAGGCTTTAGTACCTTGGATAACATCTGTAAATGGAAAACCTGGAGTGGAATTAGGATTCCATGGACAATGTAAGTGACTGACACTCTCAAATATGATAATGCTCACTAGAAGTGAAGTGGTTAATGAAACCATCAAAATAGTTTATACTTTTTCTCCATGATTAATCAAAATGGGCCTGCAGTGAAGAAATCAGAAGAAGAGTAAGATTTGGAAAGGGGGCAATCAAGGAACTAGATAAGATCCTCAAGTGTCAGGATATATCATTAAATAGCAAAGTGAAAATCACCTCTGCTATAATATTTCTAGTTTATATGTATGGATCTGAAAGCTGTATGGTGAAGAAAGCTGTCAGGAAAAAATGAACTCATCCCAAATGTGGTGCTGGAGAGTTCATCCCAAATGTGGTGCTGGAGGACAGCTAAAAAGACAAATGAATGGGTCCTAGAGCATATCAGACATGACCACACACAAGAAGCAAAGAGGGTATCATATTTTGGCCATATTGTGAGTTGATATTACTCAGTAAAAAGATAACAGCATTCAGTAAATTGGAAGGCAATAGAAAAAGAGGAAGGCTGGACTGCAGGTGAATTGATCCAGTTGAAGAAGCCATAACCCTCAGTTTGCAAGACCCAAACAAGGCAGTTGATGGCTGGGGCTTTTGAAGGTCTCTCATTTATAGAGTCTCCATAAGTCAAAGTCAATGTGACAGGAAATAACAACAACAGACATCCAAGTATTTAACAGGTCATTTTTCCTCCCAAAGATTTGCAAATTCAGGTCCATGTGCTTCTCATCATTTTCCTTGGGCTCTGTTATCACCCACTCCACTCCACCCCTGCCCCACCCTCACCCTCACCCCCCATCCTCACCCCTCATCCCCACTATATGCAAGGCCTGTAGTTTTGTCTATTGAAGAAATTATCATTCATTTCCCTCAGAAGCATTAGCTATATAAGTATCAGCTTAAATGACATATGCCTTTATCTAGTGCAGATGCAGAAAAACAGTTCATATCTAGGGGGGAAAAAATCATAAACAGCATGCCACAGAAGTAGTGGAAAAGTTATCTTTATTTATTTATCATTAAAATATTTCTATCCTGACTTCTATCCTGGGATCTCAGGGCAGCAAACAAGTAAAATTCATTTAAGCAGTTTAAAATAATTCAAAAACACAATCAAAACATATTAAACAATTTAACAGCATGAAACAAGTTGCAAAGCTTAGTACAGTTTAAAACCATGTGAATGTGCATTTTGGAATGAAGCAACTAGACACAAAAGGATTTAATTAAAAGTCATGTTTAAGAAAAGTCATTATTCACTACATTTTTTCCTGTTACTTGGTCCTCCCACCCCCAACAATTGTCATCTCTACACATAAAAGTTATCAATGAAAGTTAGATAGAAACATGCTTGTTGATTCTGTTACTACAACTCCCCCCAGCAGTTTTCTCCTGCATATACTTCTAAAGTGTACAGAGTTTGTAGAGGTTCTTGTTGCATTAGATGAATTACTATTTTATGGTGTATGGGGGTGGGGTGGGGTGGGGGAGGACTACTATTTGTTCAAATATATCTCTAAAGTCATTTGAGGCTAAAACAGCACCATGTACTATTTGTACCTATGCTGGGGATATATTTAGCATCAGGCAATATATCTACATAAGATAAGTTCAGGTAAATTACAAGAGGAATTGCTACCCCTGGACGTAGAAATAATGCAGTTTGCATCTGCACTGTAGAAATAATGCAGTTTGGTAACACCTAGTGCTGTAGCTTCATCCTATGGAATCATGGGATTTCTATTTTCACAAGGTCTTTAGTCTTCTCTGCCAAAGAGTGCTGGTGCCTTACAAAACTACAAATCCTAGGATTCTGCAGGATGGAGGCATGACAATTAAAATGGTGTCAAACTGCATTATTTCTACAGGATAGATGTACCCCCAGACACTGAGAGAACTGAAGATGGATTTAGGTCAGAGCTGTGACAAATTACAGCAAAGTTTAGATAACTGACATTTTTGGACTCCCTGAGGTTTTGGAGGACCGTAAAATATGGTCCAGATGGAAAATAAGGAGATGAAATATACCTTTTGGGGGATATGTTCTGAGTAGAAAGGCTCTTCTTCCACAAAGAGCCCTGCCCAATTTATCTGAAGTCTGGCATATTAAGCCTACACATTTCTTCCAATTCTATCAATAACATTTAAAAAATGTTGGCAGTCCACTTTTAAAAATAAGCAATCTATGCAGCAGGGGTGGACAAAGTGCAGCTCTAGGGCTGTTCTAGCTTTCAGGGCAGAATGGGAGTAAATAAATTAGGGGGAAATGTCCTCCCCATTTTTTATTTTTATTTTTATTTTTGTTCCCAAATACCTTCTAAGAGACATGTGGCATTTTTGCAAGGTTTTGGCACCCCAAGCCAGACTCAGGATAGATATTTTACTAAACATGAAGTTAACAGAAAATGACTTCTGGTCACTGCCTCTTGCTAAAAAGGCCTATCTGGGCCCAAAATGGCCCAAGGGGCCAAAAACATGGCAAAAATATCTCCATGCCCTGTAGAAAGAATCTGGGGGTAAAAAAAGAGAGAGATCCTTTTTCGTTTTCTCTTTCTTTCTTTTTTTCCATGGGTGCAGCAGGGATGTAAGTCTTCCGGGTGATCCCAGGAGGTAATGTGGCTCCTTAAACTTCCACAATTGTCCATCCCAATTATAAGGGCACCAAAAACTAAAGACCTATATGTCAACAATTTAGCATGCATAATTTGCTCCTAAACAGATTAAACTTGCAGATTTATTCCAAGTGGAATGATCAAGAAAACAAAACAAAACACCATAGCTATCTATCTTTATATTTCCCACCCATAGTAGTTATTATAACTATTACTCTTCCTTTAAACTAAAGCTCATTAAATGTTATATTTTTATAATTTGCACAAACTGGTGATTTCAAAGAAAAGGTTAGCTGAAGTTTGAAAGCACCAGTTAAAAGCTGAGGTGTTGGAAATGAATAAAGCTTGAATGGATTTTTAAAAATGCATGCATACCTGAAGTCATGAAAATTAATAACTCATTGCCTGTGGTTGCACTAAATAATTTACAAACAAAGCCAGACAGCTCCCCAACACAGTGGGTTTGATCCAGACTGAGCCATAATTGAAGAAGACATCAAATCCTGTCTGAACTCTTCGTAAGAGTGAAAATGACTGCACTGAGGCTGACATACTTTGGGTATATCATGAAATAATGGAACTCATGGGGGGGGGAATGATAATGCTTTGTAAAGTTGAAGGCAATAGGAAAAGATGAACACTATAGGTGGACAGACACAATCAAGGAAGCCCTGGCCCCATGTATGCAAGATTTTAGGACAACTATAACCAACCGCCTGTCTGGGAGATCTCTCATTCATATGGTCACCGTAAATTGAAGTTGACTTAATGGCAATTAACAACAGCAACAACATGTGTGTCTGTCTCTATTTCATATCTTTTGGTAGCCATGAATCATGTGGGGTAGCCTTATAGAAAAGAACTCTCCTCCTAATCCACCTTGTAGAAATGAAATGGATACATGCTTCCCTGAGCTCCACTGAGAAAAAGTAGAATGAAATGTGATAAATAATTGAATATTGTTGCTGTCTGGTCCCCATTATGTATATTCCTTAAAACAAGGATGGGCAAAGTACCCTCTTGTCCCCATTTTTAACCCCTATGTCCTCTTAAATATTGTGTGGGGCAATTCGATCAAGTTCCCACCCCCTTGGCTAAGGTTTTAGCCCCCCCCTCCGTACGTAGGTTGTCAGAGTGAATACTGGCAAATGATCCTGTACTTTAATGGTTGTACAGAACAGGGAACTTCAGCATTGGTGAGTGTTACCTGATTGTATGACAATCAACAACTGCTGAAGTTCCTTCTTCACCACAACCATTAAAGTATAGGATCCATCTCCAGTTTCCAATTCTAACCATAAATTACTTTTGTGCACTTCCTCTTTGGAAAATAGAAGTTTTTACATGCGCCTAACATATGCAAAAAGACAACAACTCCACAACCTTACAAAATTGCCTTCTATAGTCTCTAGATTCTCTAGAATGTGTGTACCTTTGAGGCTTTTCCAGAAATACTTTAAGTGTGATTATGTGTGGGCATGAGGAAGGTAAGGTTCTCAGTCCTGGAAAAATTGACCTATCCTGCCCTAAATAAATGGCTAATCCAAATTTTGGCCTGATGAAAAAAAATATTCATATTTCTTAAAGGCAATGGATAGTTTTTTTATGTTGGCTGACACATCTGAGTTAGAGATCAGTGTCTCGCAGGTGAGTGGATGAGGAAACATCAATGACAACAGTGATGCACTTGGATGACTTTATATGACTGAAGAGAAATCAGAGTAAAAGATAATTTGAGAAACTGGATGTAGTGGTCTTAAATTACCACCCCTGCTTTTTAAATTGTTTTCATCAAAATGGAGTAGTCTAACACTGCTGCAATTTGAGGCCTTTCACCACTGATCCAAAGTCTTGTCCATTAATGCTGTTTTTGTGTATTATCAAATTTATATAAGTATCCATGAAAACAGCCAGATAGATTTTCACCACTTCTGAAGGGTATTTTTGGATTGGACCCTCTTAGAATATATACTATTTTAAATGTTTTTTTCGTGAGTTTTTATCCATTAGATTGTTTGGGATTGTCTAACTTAAGATATAGGCTATGCAGAAGTACACAAAGTGCAACTATATTTTTCATTCATGCAGAGTTGGGCATTTGCTGGATGGCTGGAAGAGGCATGATCTCTCAAGGGCCAGTAGTGTCACTGGGGTCTGTGTGTGTGGGGGGGGATGTGGACTCCACTGGGTGACATCCCAGAAGGGGGGTGACACCAAAAAATAGGGGTAACACCAGGTTGGCTCCCCACCCTACATGGGTGCGGTTTTGGCGGGCACAGGGGCTTTTGGGCCTACTGGTCCTGGTGTTGGGCCTTCTGGGGGGCACACAGCAGTTTTTCAGGCCTCCTGGGGCTGCACAGAGGCAGTTTGGGCCTCCTGGGGCTTCTTGGCACTCCCACCCCAGAAAACCCACTGGAAGTCCAGGACCAGAAGTCCTGCTGACCAGAAGCCCTGCCTCCTGCACCAGGTGTCCCCAGGCATAGGAACACCACTGTCAAGGGCACCTGAAAGTTATGTACACCATGAAGAATGATACAGCACTCAAAGAGATAGGCAATGATCCTCCAGAGCAGTTAAAATTGAAAGATAACAAATATAAATTGTGCTAATCCTTCTGACCAATCCTGGGTACTATAGTTGAGCAATACTGATAACTGCTGCAAAGACAACATCATTTTTCAGTGCTCTCTCATCCAAATCTCCAGTAGTTTCTTATTCAATCCATGGGTAGTGCTGCTGCCTCTTAAATTTCTTACTCCTTGAGAAAATGGAAAATAGACAACACTTTTATTTTTAGAGCTGACCACAGTGATTTTTTTTGCCTGGGGCAAAGGACAAGTTGGCCTAATGACTCATTCCTTGTACAAAAGCCAGCCAAAGTGGCAGCTGAGTCTGACTTTAACACTCATTGTGTGACTGCCTTTTGTTTCAGTGGTTCTCAGCAGTATAGCTATGGGACAGTGGAAGGGGGAAATGAGAGCATTAACCTCTATATAAGCATTCTGTTCCCTACTCCAATGAAATGTTTCTTCAGTCCTCAAATGTCTAGCACTCCAGAGGATAAGATACTGAAAATAATTCACATCTAAAATTTATGTTTGGCATTTTCTCATTCCTTTATTAAATCTGCCTGCCTTTTTTCTTTGGATGCCTAAGCTATATTTTTAAATTGTTGTTATGTGCCTTCAAATAATTTCCAATTATGGCAACCCAAAGGCTTGTCCTGGGGTTTGTTGGCAAGATTTGTTCAGAGCAGGTTTGCCATTGCTTTCCTCTGAGTCTGACTTTCCCAAGTTCACCTACTGAGTTTTGATAGCTGAGCAGGGATTTGAACCCTGATCTTGCAGAGTTCAAGTTCAACACTCAAACCATTCTGGCTATTTTTTAAGTCAAGATAATTTTTACACTACTGCAATGCAAGAAATTTGGAAATTGAAGTAAAACTTCTCTGGGGTGGCAGAATTCTTATTTAGAGGCAATGCTTTTATTTTGCCTGCACCTTTTTAAGTGTCTGATGAGTCTGCATTATTGCTTCAGAGGACTCCTGACCTCTAAACATAACATTGATAAGTGAAGTAAAGAGAATTTTTCAAATATCTCCTCACTTTCACAAGGTCTTTCTAGAGATCTTGAGTTCAGCACAGAGTTGTATTTGCCTTTGCTTACAGCAAGTAAACACACACACACGAAAGTCAAGGAAAGATATTTTATTTAAAGATCACCCCAGAAGACCAGAATTGACCTGATAACCTTTGCTATATTTTATCCAAGCAAGTGGAACTAATTAAAGAATGTAATTCAGTCCTGTGGGGAAAAAAGATTGTGATGGGGCAGACTGCTGATAAATTGACCAGATCTAATATGCATCTCCCCCCAGTTTTGTTCCAGAGAAGCACCAGTGTACATTTTGAAGGGTTCATTTGTGACTCTGGTTAATGTAAGGAAAGAATTATTAATGGTCAGTGCCTGTGGATGTTCTCTTCAAAATTGCCAGTGCCAAATACTTAATCAAGAGTCAGGCCTTTAAAAAAACACTTCTAGACTAAAATTGTCCAACAAGTTAGAACTTTACACTTTTAGAACAATGCATCTTTTATTTGCATCATCCACAAGCCATTGCAATGGAAACATAATATATATAACTTATATTCTATAAGTTAAAAGTTACAATACTGCAATGTTCATTAACCATTTTAAGATGCATCTATACCCTAAGAATATTCCAGACTGCTCCCAGAGTATTCTGGCTTCAGAACTGCCCTGGATTCTCCTGATTACCTGCACACTCTATAGTGATGCAGGGTGGCTGCCTACACATGCACCCCACTGTGCCAGTGCTACTAGTGTGAGTTGATCCCTCAGAGATCAGAAACAAGGCACCCACCATTGATAACATACCTGGATGCCTTGTTGTGACCTTAGACGAAATGACTCACACCAGTGGAGGTAGTCAACACCATAGGGACACATGTGTAAACAGCCACTTTGCATTGCTATAGAATACTCCAGATTTTCCTATAAAATCTGGAGCAAAAGGTGAGTTTTTAAAAACTGAATTAAAGCAGGGATAAGGCAGATTTGGTGTCAGAATCTGGCAGAGTCTGCCAGATTATAGATTCTTCTGTGGTATTAAATTGGTCATTGTAGTATTAGAGATATTTTGGTATAATAGAGATATATAAGTTTTAGAGTTATATGACAAGTGTAGTGGGGTTTGTTGGGACCGAACGGAGGTACAGTGTTGTATCAAAGAGCTACCAGTAGTGCAAAAGAGAGATAATTGCCTGGCTTAGGAATGCACAGATGTCTATGGAAGATTTTCTCAGGGCAAACTCTTGGGAAAAGAAAGGGAGAAACAGAAATGAAAGTGTATGAGGGGGCTGGGCAAATGAGGCAAATAAGGATGGAGATGGTATGTTTTAATTAGCAAATGAATCAAAGTAAAATCATGAAAAGTGGGGTGTTGTTAACCTTGTGTTTGTGATTGTAGATGATGGTACTTTTGTCTTCATATGTCTAACCATAAACTTCTTCAGCTACTGAAATAAAAGTTTTACTGTTTGATTACAGAAGACCTGTTTTATTGAATTGTGAGAAAACTGGTTTACTGAACTGTGGGCAGTTTCTGACATTCAGTGTGGAACTGGCCTCACATTGTGAAGACAGTCCCCATTCAAATTGATTTGCCCCTACATAATGCAGACAGGTTGTGGTGAGGATGGGAATTGGCCCATAGTTAACTGAAATCCATATAATATGTAATACATTTGGAAAATTAAAGACCAGAACTAATAAAACTATGCTCATTCTTGTTTTAACAGTACCCACTATGAATTTTGCAGGCATAGTTATCATATTATCATGATCTGGTAGAAGAAAGGATACATAAAAATCAGATGAATGCCCAGACATGAATGTGAAGAAAGAGATCAGTTCCCTTTTCAGATTCCTAGAAAAAGGTCAAAACTTTTAGAATATATTTCTCCTAATAAATTTTCAAAAGGAAAAGCTGAAAATATGTTGATAATGGGATTCAAATACATTCCATATTTCTGTCAAAGTATTGTATTGGCTCTATGCTAGTCCGACTGACCACCTAGCTTCATCAATGTAAATGATGCTCTGTAAATGCATGTAGGCAAAAAGGAACAAGTCCTTGCTCCACAGACCTTGGGCCCAAAACACACTGAAGAAATAATCCTTTTTGAGACCACTTTAACTGCCCAGGCTCAGTGCTAGGGAATCCTAGGAATTGTAGCTTATTGTGGCACCAGAGCTCTCCGACAGAGAAGGCTAAATGACTCACAAAACTACAGTTCCCAGAATTCTGTAGCATTGAGCCAGGGCGATTACAGCAGTCTCAAACTGGATTATTTCTGCAGTGTGTTTTGGACCTTAGACACACTAATTCTGATCCAAACTGTGCTAAGAGGGACATTTTACATTTGTAAACAGCAGACTACCTACCTCCATGTCTTAAAACAATTTCTTTTGAAAGTCCTTTGAATTTCAAAATTGTACAGTACATTTCTCTGTGTAGTTTGTGTGATACCACATAAAATATTGATGGTGCAGGGGTTTGGAGGGAAGAAGGAGGAAACAATTCATTTAGGGGCTGTACAGACCAGCTCTTTGATCCTGCATCAGGACAGAGTGGGCGAGTGGTGACCACATGCCGCATGTCCAAATGCTACCCCAACACTGGCATCATGCTGCTCACCCAACCAGATGGTGGGCAGCATCACACCACATCTTCAGCACAGCATTTAGATGCGCTGTACCAAAGAATGTAAAGCTGCTGCCGCCATAGCAAAAATGCCCTTTTGCTGCTCTAAAAAGGAGCAGCATTTTGCCGGTTCTTTTTATAGTGGCAAGCTGCCGGATTGGGGCCACAGCGTGTGGTTGCCGTGGCTCAGATCTGGCAAGAAAAGGGGCAGCCAGAGACTGCTCTATCAGGGCCATCAGTTGAGCCCCTAAGAGTGCATTGAAAAATGCACACTTTAAATTCTTATGCTTCTTTTTATTAGCATTTTTCTTTACTTTGCTATCTGTTTTGATATTTTCCTCTTCAAGTCAATATTTTTTGAATATAATGAATTGCCTTTTTAAAAATTAATAGGATAGATCCAGATTTAGATGCATTCAGCAGGACTGGCTGCAGATGCTTTCCCTGACCCCTCTCCCCACAGGAGCCCTTCCAGTTTCCCTCTCTGCTACACAGAGGTTTAGGAAACCCTGCAAAATAGGTACATGGAGACATGGGCCACATAAATCCCTGAAAACCAAGCACAGGCAGATCCTGGAAACAACCCAATGAGTCTGAGTGGCATCTTTATTTTTATTCTTGTATAATTTTCAAACATTTGTTAACTGGAGATTTCAAATATTTTTCTTCAAGATTTGCTATTTCTTGCAATTGTTTTCTTATTATTTCATTTTCTTTCTTTTTAAAAATGACTCATTTTTTTATGCAGATCTCTTTCATGACTGCTTTCATGTCTTCCTGTATAATATTCAATGAGAAAGCTGGCATGGTATTAATTCCTAGAATAGTGTTTAATTTCTTCCTTCAGTTTGTCTCATGTTGATTGGCTTTGTTCTTTGTAGGAAAATTGGATTCAAATGTCACATAAAAGATGTACAGTATACTGTTTTCCACCCAGTCAAAGTCTGCTATGTATGAGATCATCATCCAATGTTGTTACAGAATTTATTTTTGATGTTTTCATTGTCTGTTCCCATATTGTGAGATTAGGATATAGGCAGTTCTGGACATACCGTATTTTCCGGCGTATAAGATGACCTTTTAACCTGCAAAAATCTGTGGCTAAAGTGGGGGGGTTGTCTTATACGCCGGGTATAAGGATAATGAAGATAGAGGTGCTAAAACTCTATATTTTGAAGGGGAAAATGGGGGGTCGTCTTATACGCGGGTCACCTTATATGCCAGAAAAATACAGTATATGAATGGTTAACAAAGGCTCTATTAATTGGGATTTTATTGCCACATTTCTACTTGTCTGTGTTCTGCTATGACATTTGTTAAGCTTGCATCTTTTTTAATGTTTGGGAGGGGAATCTGGGCCTTTAAGTCACATCCTCTCCCACTGATTTGCTCTATTAATTAGGATGCTTCTTTTAGTAAAGAAATTTGTTCTGAGTTTGTACCATAACCAGATTCTATTGTAATCCCCCCCTCATTTTGTTGATTTTAACTGTCCAAGTCAACTTCAACCTATAGTGACCCAATGAATGAGAGACCTTTTCTCTCAGTTATCAGCAGCCTTGCTCTGGACTTGCAGACTCAGAACTGTGGCTCCCTTGATTATGTCCATCCATCTGAAATGCAGTCTTCCTCTTTTACAACTGTCTTCTACCTTACCAAGCATTGTTTTTTCAAGTGAGTTGTGTCTTCCCATGATAAGTCCAAGTACAATAGTCTCAGGTTAGTCAGGCTTGATTTTCTCACTGACTTTAATTTGTCTTTTAGGCAGCCCATAGTGTCTGCAGAATTATCTTACAGCACTACATTTCAAATGAGTCAATTCTTTTCCAATCAGCTTTCATCACTGTCCAGCTTTCACAACTATGCATAGCAATTGGAAATATGATGGCACAGACAATCCTGACTTTAGATACATCTTGACACTTCAGGATCTTCAGTTCCTTCAAGCTGCCTTTCTAGTCTTCTGATTTCTTGATGACTGTCTCCATTCTGATTAAGGACTGAAAAAAATCTTTAACTATGTTAGTGTCTTCACCCCCTCTCAACCATATGCATTTTTAATTTTTTAAAGTAATATGGAGTTCTGTAATGGTTATTTAATAATAGAATTGAAATGTTTGGCCAGAGCAATACTCATCCCTCTACATTTAGAAATGCTTGGAGAAGAATAAATGTCTACTGTCCCTTAATTACATGGTAACCTAGCAGTGCAGATGTTGTTGCTACTTAACCTGTAGCAAACTATATTTTTTAAATTTCAGCTTCACTTGAAAATTTATCAGGTGTCTTATAAATTGATATCTCTAAAATCTTTTGGGCTTATTTCCACTACAAAATAACCTGGTGTGGAAATTGGGTTATTTTGTGATCGAATCTCTCTAGGGCATTTACTCCCCTTTTAATCCCCTTGTTGTTCACACTTGGGGGGGGGGAGAGGAAGAATGGCTGATTTGGAGAGAGGAAGAGAAGGAGAGGAAGAAAAGGCAGACTCCTTCTGAACAAACCTTGCTAAATTGGATATGACTTGAAGACACACAACAACAGCAAACAGAGGAGGGATGGTGGCATGGAGGGCTGCTACTTCACCTCCTCCAGATAGGCTGCCCTCTGGTGTGCCCCTCACATCACTGCTGCTTTCTGGAAGCCTCCGGGGGACCCTCTCCACCCATGGCAGTGGCAGTAGTGGTGCTCCATCTCCCTCTCCTCCTCCTTGCCCTGACCCACCCTCAGCACAGCCCCCAGATTACTGCAGCTTGAGAGAAGCTGGCAAGAGCTAGCACAGCCCCCAGAGCACTGGGGCTTGAGAGAAGCTGGCAAGAGCCAGTGCAGTCCCTCGATGCGAATCCGACCTGTCATCCCAACTTGTTGAACATGGTTTGGATTCAGGTCTTTTCAAAAGAATCACCCAAAAACTAGTGTTAGGAAAGAGCGAGTTTTTTGCGTTTGCCTCAATTCATCACAATTGAAACTGAGCACAGTAGGATCGGAACCGGTTTCAAGTAGGAACAATGGACATATGATCCGATCAGCAACAAGGCCTAAGATTTTCTCTATGATAGAAGAACTCCTTCTTAGATAGCTCCTCATCAGTATAAAGACAAACAATGCCAGTCATGCCTTTCATTCTTGATAAAGTTCTTAAGCACCTTAAATACTTTCCCCTGAGCCACAGAATATTGCTGAACTACTTTCTTCTCCTCAACCCTTAGCTTGATTTTTGCATTAGAGCCCAAGGATCTAGAAGTGGTCAAAACTGCTTACTTAGCTTAACTGAAAATGCCCACAGGGGGAAAAAAAAGAAAAAGGCAAGCTTATGCTGGAGAGAACATATTGGTAATACATTTCTTATTAAATGTCTGCAAAATTGGACAATAATTTTGGAAACCTAATGGGAAAAACACTAAGGACAAAAGCAATGATCTGTGCAGAAAGGCAGTGATTATTGACTTTTTCCAAAATAATTCACTATGTCGCACTCTCAGTGGTATCCATATTATAGCTTGCCTCTGTTGCTGTGTTTAATTTGAAAGCAATATTTCCTTGGCACTAATTTTCTTTTCCTTTCATAGGCCTTTTATTTGTTCTTAACACCCCCTTGTTTCAGATACTGGATCTAGCACAAATTCTTGCTCTTTACTTTTAAAGCTCTCCATGGTCTGTTTCTCTACCATCAACAGCCAGACTTTCTGCTGTTATCCCATCTATTAGAAGAAGGATTTGCCCCTCAGTATTTCTCTACAATAGAGATGGAAAAGAATTTTATTACAATTGGCAGTCCTGACAAAAGTAACATTTCTGGTCTTCTTAAGGCTCATTCTGAGAAATTAACCTCAGCTTATGCAAGTAGATAAATAGGCACAACTCCGGTGGGAAAGTAAACAGCATTCTGTGCAATCATGCTGGCCATATGATCACAGAGTAGTCTCTGACAACGCTGGCTCTTTGGCTTAGTAATGGAGATGAGCATTGCCCCCTACGGTCGGACACGACTTGACAATCTTGTCAATGGGGAATACCTTACCTTTAACTTTACCAACACTAATGTAAGCATTTCTCTCACTGGATAAGGCCTAGTACTATTCAAATATGTAAATAAATGCATTGTTGGTGGTGTTCGCCTATGATGACTCTATGGGGAATCTTTCACAAGGTTTTCTTGGCAAGATTTGTTCAAGGGAGGTTTGCCTTTACCATCATCTGAGGCTGAGACAGTGTGACTTGACCAAGGTCACCAGTGGGTTTCCATGGCTGAATTAGGATTCAGACCCTGGTTTTCAGAGTCCTAGCTCAGTGCTTAAACCATGCTAACTCTTCAAAAGAATCCATACTTTAAGGAAGTACTTAAAAATG
>CM034703.1:35499301-35513781 GCA_020142125.1 Phrynosoma platyrhinos | reverse complement strand
ATGAAGAGAAATTATTTTGAAGCAATTTGGAAAATATTTCTACAAAAGTCTTTAGTAAAGCAGGGAGGTGTTTCACCTCCACAGGAAGAGTTACAATTTTGGAGGGGAGAGTAATATGAAGATATTAGGCTCTGGTGATGGGGAGCACTTGGGAAAGGGAAAAAAATAAAGAAAAGAAAGAAAGAGAGAAAAAAGAAGATGCTTGTCTCATGCTGCCTAAGTGTAAGATTGCCCCTGCTAAGCAAGCATCTTTGTTCAGTGTCAAAAGAAAAAAAGAAAAAGAGCCTACCAACCTATGGAAATTATTGAAGTTAAAATCCTTCTACTTATTAAGTTTGGATGACAAACAGTAGGTTCTTTTCTCTGTGGGTTCTGGTTCTACAAAAATGCCATGCTCATGTAATATGCATCTCCTGTTAGTAGCATTTTGCTAATTTAAGAAGGGGAATCATAGCCATATGCTCGAGTAGAGGCTGATGTTTTCTATGTCAGTGGGGCCACAATCCATTCTAGATTTTTAGCCTGACATTTAAAGGAGATATTGAAGGTTCCAAGCCCTGTTCTCCAAATAGGTTATGGGCCTTCGATAGCTCCTTTTAGGTTCAAATCAAATGCCAGAATGCATTTATTGTGTCACTGGCATAGGACCTTCAAGCTGCCATTGTCTTTTCCTATCATACAGAGGGGATGGACTCTTATTTTAAGACAGTTCATGTTCCTTTTAGCTTTTATAATTATTTTCACTGCAAATAATTACAATTTCCTGCATTAAACATAGTATTAATATGTTTTAAAATCTGTGGCCCTATTGATCATGTGGGACCATCTTAATAAATAAAAATGTTTTAATCAATGAATGTAACAGTTCAGTTCAGTTCATTGTCTAAATGTAGCAGACCTAATCAATACAGGTAAAATACAACACAGAAAGCCTGAGTTATTGCTTTAAAACTACTAACCCATTAATGCTGTTCACAGTCGATCCTGTTAATTAGTATAGATTTTATACGCACTTTTCCAGGAATAAGGTCTTTTAATTGTGTAAGACTTACTTATGACTAGACATCTAAGCAATTGTACAGTTAGGGAGTAATCCCAGATAATACAAATGTTATATCATCATTTCTTCTATTGTTGTATTTTGAGTTAAAAGGAATATTGCAGTTACTGGATTTTAGATAGCCATGATCTATGCTTGTTTACACAGACATTTGGGTTGATGGTTGAACTATTTTTATCAACTTGGGTGGTACAAACATATTGCTTACTAATTTATTGTCTGTGCCTCTGTAATTAACTTTTGTTTATTTCCTAACAAAATTTTACTGATTTGATTTATTTTTAAAACAGGATATAGTCTTGCCTCTATCAAATGAGTCAGCAAACTTCTATTTGAAATCTACCATTGGTTGCAGATTAAGATTGCAGATGAAGATTTAACTGATGGAAAGTCCCTCCATTAAAATCTATTCCTACATATAGAGAAGTACCATAAAGGATAAAGCTAGAATATTTCTCCCTGACATCCAGGTATTATTTTTTTTCCAGTGATAAAACCTTTAGTCATATGAGTGACATCCACATTTTAAATTGGAAAACCTGAGGTGTAAACTGTACTGCACAATTATAGCACTTTGATCCCACACTAACTGGAATCTTGGGATCTGTATTTTGAGGAGATTCTCAAAGTTCTCTGCTACAGGGATAGAGTGCCATAGCAGATTATCACACTATACTGTTAAATCATTGCTATTCCACTTTAACTGCTCTGGCTACCTCCTGTTGCATTCTGGGATTTCCAGATTAGGAAGAGGCATTTAGAATATTCAGCCAGAGAGCTCTTAGGCTTTATAGGAGCTCTCCAAAAGAGAATTCCAGGATCTCATGGGAAAGAGCCATGGCAAAGTGGTATCAAACTGCTATAATTCTGTTGTGTACATACAACCCCCAGCACATGAAGACAATACACAAAGACACATGCTATAACTTGAATAAATGAGCAAGGGAAATCTTGGGGTTGCATGGGTACCCCTGACCTCTTTGCTGATCATAGAATCACTATTTGCCCAGTTCTCTGAATAAAAGTAAGGCTTTTATCACTTGATGAACTTCTGCCTTCAAGAATATTATCACCCTCCCCCATATAACTCAGTATTAACTCTTCTGAACAGATTTTCCAGACTCTTAGCAAAATGTTCCTGGCAATTGTTGCATATCACATTTAGCAAAAGTATTTTGCTAAGAATATGAAAAATTGCTAAAAGTCTAAAAAAAAAAAAAATCGATCCAACAAATGACAGATGATTTCATTGACCAGAAGATGGAAGAGGCAACATGTATAGGGAGAGAGTCAGAAAACTAAAGCACAAAATAAGTTCAGGTTTGCTAGACAGGTTAAATGCAATAAAATGGGCTTTTTTGGTTATATCCTCAGCAAAAGGGAAATGCCTGGGCTACTACATAGAGAAGATCATGAAATGTTAACAGGAAACAGAGAAAAGGCAGAACTACTTAACACCTTATTTCCTCTAACTTCTTAGAAAAGGAGAACAGTGTTCAATCGGGGGGGGGGGATGGAGTAATAGGGGAAATGCAGTACAAAATAGGTAAAGAGGTAATACAGGAACACCTGGCTTCTCTAAATGAATTCAAGTTTCCAGGACCAGATGAACTTCATCCAAGCATATTAAAAAAAACTGACAGACATAATCTCAGAACCACTGGCATTAATCTTTAAGAACTCCTAAATAACAGGAGAAGTCTCAGCAGATTAGAAGAGGGCAGGTGCTGTCCAAATTTCTAAAAGGGGAAAAAAAGAGAACCCAGATAGTTACCACACAGTCAGCCTGACATCAATACCTGGAAAGATTCTAGAGCAAATAATGAAACAGTGAGTCTGTAAGCATTTAGGAATGCAGTATTCACTAAATGTTACTAAAAGTTAGCATGGGTTTCTCAAAAACAAGTCATGCCAGACTAATCTCATATCTTTTCTGATAGAGTTACATGCAAGGTAGATAAAGGAAATGCTGTGGATGTACTGTATCTTGATTTCATTAGGGCCTTTGATAGAGTCCCCCATGATATTCTTGCAAAAAGGCTAGCAAAATGTGGGCTAGACAATGTTGCTGTTAGCTGGATTTGTAATTGGTTGACCGATTGAACTCAAAGGGTGCTCACCAATGGCTGCTCTTTATTCTGGAGAGAAGTAACCAGCAGGGTGCCATAAGGTTCTGTCCTGGACCCAGTACTAGTCAGCATATTTATCAAGTGATTTGGATAATGGAATAGAGGGCATGCTTATCAACTTTGCTGATGACAGCAAATTAGGTGGATTGGTTAATATTCCAGAGGACAGGATCAGGATTCAAAATGACTTTAACAGATTAGAGAGCTGAGTGCAAAACTACCAAAATGAATTTCAATAGGGAGAAATGTAAGGTACTACACTTGGACAGTAAAAATGATATATACAGAAATAGGATGGATGACACCTGGCTTAGCAACAGTACATGTGAAAAGGATGTAGGAGTCTTTAGTAGACCACAAGCTGAACATAAGTCAACAGTTTGATATCTAAAAAAGCCAATGCAATTCTAGGCTGCAGCAATAGTATAGTGTCTAGATCAAGGGAAGCAATACTATGACTATTCTGCTTTGATCAGACCTCATCTGTGTTAGCATACCCATGCTAACAACCATCAAGAACAACCATCAAGACAATTAAGCTTCCCCTTTTCTTTGTACAAGATTCTGTACAGTTCTAATAAAATTCACGTGAATGTTTGAAATCCATATTTGCTTTTAAAAAAATACAAATGCATCCATTATCAAATGCTAATTGTTTCTCAAGATGTAAAATAAACAGTTCATTAACACAAAATAAATAAGACAAGACAAGCATTTGAAAGTGAGCTATGGACTTCCAACCAAGATCTGAATGGGCTAAAATGCCCTCTGGCAAAACATCCTCATTTTCTTTGGACTGTTGGAAGAGAAATCACTATGCCCTCCTTGTCCTCTAGCCTCAAAATGAATGAAAAGAGAGGGACTCAGGAAGAGCAGCTGAGCTCTTCATATAATTATTTCTTTGTGTATATCTGTTCTAAAGCTGTATCAATGTGGCTATGTGCATCTCCAGTTCACAATCACCCTGGACCCTTTCATACTACTCAATTACAGCACTATGATTCCATGTTAACTGTCATGGTTGCATCCTATGAAATTCTGATCATCTTCCATATGTCAAAAGCAGAGGTGATAAAAGGACAAATGTCCATTCTCCTCTAGCCCGTTTTTTAAAAAATTGAATTTGTTATTATTGAGGAAAGAATCAGCACCAGCTTTTTGTGACCATTAACAATATTGGAGGCTAAGAGGTAGAAGTATAGATTTTTCTCAGTCCTTTCTTCTCCAGCAGCTTGAATATGTTCTGGTCTCCTTTAAAGCTATTTTCTCCTCCTACTACTTTGTTGCTTGCCACTAATCCACAGTTTCATAAACTTTTTTCAGCCAATCCCTAACTATACTTTTGCTTCCTTATGCTCATCACAACCTAACACCAATCATAAGAGTGATTGAAGAGTGTACTTGGCCTACAATTATTTGCATATAAACTGCTATTCTGTTCCATGTTTATTCATATATATATATATTAAAAGTATATTTGCCCACCCTTCCCCTCCTAAGGAACACTCAAGCAGCTCATTTAAAATCCAAAATTCAAAATAGAGTCAAAAGCTATCATACATGGAGTCCAACATTTTCCTCTTAAACAAACAAACAAGCAAAAGGGAGGGATCATAAATGATCAGTAGGCAGAGCCAGTAAAAGAAAATAAAGAGCACCTGGTTACAGCAGAATAAATTAGCCTATCAGAATAGTTAGCCTTGCTTGAGTGACATCTGGCTTAAACAAGAGTAACGTAACTTGGCATCTTAAAGAAGCCATACATTTGGTAGAATCAGCTACTAATTCCAACAATGGTATTACAACAGGTATGCAGCATTAGTAAGCAACTGGTATGGTATAATGGTTTGAGTGTTGGACTAGGATTCTTGGAACCAGGGTTTGAATCCCTGCTTAGCCATGGGTGCCTGTAGGCTAGTCATACTCTTTCAGCCTTAGAAGAATATAATGATAAACATCTGAATAAATCATGCCAAGAAAGGTGCCCTTTCACACTACACAAATATAGTCCTCTAATTCCACTTTAACTGCCATGGTTCCATCCTATGTAATCTTGAGTTTTCAATTTAGGGATGGGTATTTAGATTTCTCAGCTAGAGAGGTCAAGTGCCTCACTGTCAGAATCTGCCACATTCTGTCATCAGATCATTGTGGTGGTGGTTATAATATATATCATGTTCATTTTTTTTAAGATATACAGTAGAGTTATATGGGTATTAAAGTTTATTGGGATATGATGAGAGTGATGTGAGGTGTAGTAGTAGTAGAAATAATTGGTGGTGGCTTAAACGGATGCTTGTGGCCTGATGTAAGAATGTGCAAATGTGTGGAGGAGGAATTTTCTCAGAGCCTGTTGACAAGAAATAAAAAGTAGAATAGGCAGATATTGTGGGCTGAGCAAATAAGAGGGTCATGGAAGAGAGGGTGTGATATGTTTTAATTAATAAACAAATTAAGATGAAGCCCTTGAAAATTTAGGACACAGCATTGTTAATGTTATCCCAGTGTTGGTAGATGATGACACTTTTGTCTGCAGATGTCTTCCTGCTTCCTTCTTGTTTCTGAAATAAAGTTTTACTGTTTTCAACAAAGAAAACTTGTTTGCTGAACGCTGGGAGACAAAGGTAGTTTTTGACAGTTACCAAATTGCAAAACTCAAGAGTTTGTATAATGTAGCAAAAGCAGTTAAAATGGTGTCAAAGTGCTATAACTGTGAAGTGTGAAAGCATCCCAAAATGATGCAGGGTATGGAAAAGAAATCCTATGATGAATAGTTGAAAGAGTTGGGTAGATGGCAATGCATAGAGAAGAGATTATTTAAAAAAAATGGACATGACAATTGTATTCAAATATCTAAAGGGTGCTTGTGCAGAAAATAGATCAGATTTGTCCACTATTGCTCTAGTGGACAGTTATGAACTAATGGGTTGAAATTATAAGGCACTCAACATTAAAAAAAAACAAACTTCCTAACGTAACTGTTCAGCAGAGTTTCAGACTACCTCAGGAGAGGATGGATTCTTCACTACTGAAGGTGTTTGAGCAAAGGCTGAACAGACATTAGACATGGATGTTTCAGTGAGGTACTGTATAATAGTCTCATACCAAACAGGGTGGATTGGTGCAGATGAGATAACCTTCAAGATCACTTCCAACTTTATCTTTTGATGAATTTATGTTTAATCTGGTGGCTTATGCTGATGAATAAATGCATTCATTTACCCCTTATCCTTTTGTCCTTTACCAGATTTGAATTACTGTATATACTCAACTATAAGTAGACCTCATGTATAAGTCAAGGGCAGGTTTTGGGGCCAAAATTATGGATTTTGCCATGACCCATGGATAATCTGAGGGTAAAACTTGGAGATTCCTTCAGTATGTGCATGTGTGTGCACAGCAAGAGGGATTCTAAAAGAAGCAGCAATTAATCATCCATGAGACTTTCTGCTTCAGTATTTCAGCCTTTATTCCAGCCTTCACTGCCCAGACAGCAGAGGTGCAGGTGGGAGAGGGATTCTTGAACAAACAGCAGTCAATCACCCAGAACTCCTTCTGTTTGGCTCAAGAGAGAAAGAAACTGCTTTTCTGACCACATGGGGAAATCCGAAAGAGCTGCTACACATTACCATACTGACCTGTAAATAAGTTGACATGGGAATTTGGGGGTCCATTTTTGGGCATTTTTTTCAACTTATAGTTGAGTATATATGATAGCTGTGATAGCCATCGCTAGACACTGTAGAAATAATGCAGTTTGACATCACTTTAAGTGCTGTAGCTCCATCCTATGGAATCCAAGGTTTGTAGTTTTGCAAGGTTTTAGCCTTCTCTGGTAAAGAGTCCTGGTGTCTCACAAAACTACAAATCCCAGGATTCTGTAGAATGGAGGCACAGCAGTTAAAGTGATATCAATCTGCATTATTTCTACAGCGTAGATGCACCCTAAGAAACCAAACTCACTTAATGATCAGTGTTTCTTCATTGAATTATTTATAGTTAATTAAGTCAAACCAATTGGTAAATATTATGGAACAAGCTGTATGGAGTGAATACCTTAATGGTCAGGTCTAAATTTATTAATTGAGTACAGGTTTGACTTTCCTCATTGCCTCATGGTAGCCATGATTATTGTTGCAAAATGCAATTATTTCCTCATAAAGTCTTTGGCTTGAATGTTCCTTGCCCCCCCCCTAACAAAAATAATTAAGATTATTTCATTGTAAGAATGACAATGACAGCAATTATATCCCATGTCTTAGTTCATTTGGTAAAAAGGAAACAAAACCAGGGGCTATACTATTGGGAGAGACTGGGATTGCTTGTTAATTTACCTGACTTTTGAATTTTCTTTCTTTTAAGGCCATTTTCTAACTACTAGGTGATCCTTAAGAGAAAGCTATTTACAATTTGGAAGATTATGACAATCCTTTAAAGCAAGTGATGCTTTAAATGTTATGATCATCTGGGTTTTAGCAGTGCACTTAGCAAAGGCCAGTAATGCTTAAAAAAGATTGAATGCTTTTCAAAGCTGCAAAATCATTGGATTATCTTTGCTTTGAAAGGTGAACAGACATTTTATGTTTGGATGGCTAATGTTCTGAGAAGTCACATTTGCTTGCTGGACTTAAAAGGTCAATACCAAGTGTAACAGACTGACTCTATATGGTGACTGGGGAATAACCATCTTGAAGCCAAGTATATAATGAATTTTTGGTTTTGCCTTACACAAGTATAAAGTTTTTTCTTCTCATAAGAATTTGATTTTTTCCCCAAATTCTCCTCTTTCTGTTGAGCTCATGATTAAAATGGAAAAAGTGTTTTCCTGCTCTGCTAAGCACTATATACAAAGAGGTACAGCAAGTAGGCAGAAGAATAATTTGCAAAGGATTCTGTCCAAAGGGAAATAAATAGAGTTTTCATAACTTACATATAGATAACAAAGCAGCTTCATTTATATACCACTTCATATCGTGCTATGGGATGTCTAAGTGGTTTACAACTGTAAGCTCATTGCCCCCCAACAAGTCCCATTGTTTCTAATGGCAGTTGTAGCCAAGGGCCTTTCAAGGGGAATTTATGATTAGCCCAATATTGCGAGACGGGCTGGCTACTACGCCCTGCAGAACAGTCTTCCCAATGTGTATACTGAGCAGACCAGGGAAGTCCCAGAAATGGGGCTGAGACAGACGCTTCCAATAAATGTCTTAGTTTTATTATAGGGCAAAGTCACACAATAACATGTGCTCACACACTCATACCGGCTCAGGAAAAAATAGAGATTAGCATGGGGATAGAATACAGGCTTCACTAGGGATATACTCACCAATAGGCTCGCCTTTGGGGTCCAGATGAGAAGAGTGGATATGGAGACAAGTCTTCTCCGCAGTGTGGGTTTGAGCAGAAATGCTGGTGACTTGCTTCAGAGGTCAGAGTGACGTGGAGTCATTTAGACCAGGAAGGTAGCACACTGACTGGCCAAAATCTGGGATTTTTATAAGGCCAAACTGGGCCTGAGGCAAAAGGTGATAATTACAAAGATGACACCCGGCTGTATAGGGCTATATTGTGTCTGCTAGTCTTAATCCGAAGGGCCAATATCCTGTGTGTGTGTGTGTGATCAGTTGGTACAATACAAACATTACACCTTCTGATGGTTTTGATGCTATCAGATAATTCCATCTGCAACTCTCCTAGACTATCTGGGGGCTATGTATGCGTTGAGGATTAAGGGTGATTGGCCCATGCCTTGGGCGTGGGGGCACTTACCTCTATGTCCACTGCCAGAGTTCATCTGGAGGTCATTCATGAAATTTATATTTTTGATATTAGCAGCATTATGGGTAACACAGTACAGCTGCATGTACGTACTACCACTGGGAACAATGGGGGCTGTCCCGAATGGCAGTGTGGCTACAAGCATGCGCCAGCACTGAAATTCTGTTGTCCCTAATGGTGGCACAGCCACATGCATGCATCAGCACTGGGGACAATGGAACTTGAGCATCTGTAGATTTTTATATCCATGGGTGTGTGTTGTGTGTGTCCAGAACTGATCCCCCACAGATACCAATGGCCTAATGTAAATATAATCATAGTATAATAGTAATTCCATAGAAAACATAATCACACACTTGCAGTTATAAACATACAATCCTGTTTATCATTTACATTGTCATATCTGTAATAACAAGGGAGTGTATATGCACATGTGTGTGCCTGTCGTAGTTCTATGAGCTCTTTTACACTACACAATTATAGCACTGTTATTCCACCTTAACTGCCATGGCAACATCTTATTATTCATGGGATTTGCAATTTAAGGAAAGGCATTTAGAATTCTTTGGAGGATAGAGCCAATATCTCTTGTTTGTGACTAGCCCAAGAAATTGGCCCATTGCCATATAAAAATAGATAGCCACTGGTAGAGCAGCAGTCCTTAATGTCACCACCTCAGTCTGCATCAGTGTAACCCACAAGGCTTGTGTTATTGCTGGCTGGCAACTTTAATTGAAGATTCATGGTTCCTTTTAAGTGTCTTGCTACTATATTTACTGCAGTCCAGTCTTTCTGGGTAGGTGCACTGACCTTTCTGCACAGCATTCCTACAGCAGCAGCAATATCAGGCCTGGTGTTTGTGGTTAAGTACAGATGTTTTCCTATTACTGTTCTGTACAAACCATTGTTTGGTAGAAGTTCTCCTTGTTCATTTCCTTTATGAAAATCTGTGACCATGGGCATTGTTACAAGATGTGCTGCATCCTGAAGTCCTAGTGTTTCCAAGAGATCAGCAATCTTTTGATTTTGACACAGTAGAAAAGATCCATCTTGTTCTCTTTGAATTTGTAAGCCTAAGTAGTATGTGGCATTTCTTAATTCCTTCAGTTCATCTTCTTTATTCAGGTGATTTACAATTTCTGTGTCGTCTCTATCTCTTTGAGTAGCTATGATCAAGTCATCAACCTATGTTAGAATGTAAGTTAAATGTCCATCTTTGGTCTTTGTATACAAGTGTTTATCTGCTTCTTCTTGGTGAAAATCTAATTGTTTCAGCATCTCATCTAGTTTCTCATTCCAAGCTCTAGCAGCCTGTTTAAGTCCATATAGCCCCTTCTTAAGCTTGCAAACAAGGTGTGGTTTTTCTTTGTCCACAAAACTTGGAGGTTGCTGCATAAAAAGATCTTCTGTAATCACACCATGCAAAAATGTTGTTTTTACATCAACATGTCTGACATCCATCAGTTTTGAAGCAGCTAGGCTAAGAAGTAGTCTTATAGTGGTGTGTTTCAGAACTAGTGAAAAGAGCCCTGGTGGCACAGTAGTTAAATGCCTGTACTGCAGCAACTCACTCATAGACCACAAGGTTGCGAGTTCAATACTAGCCAGGGCTCAGGCTAGACTCAGGCCTGCATCCTTCCGAGGTTGCTAAAATGAGTACCCAACTGTTGGGGGGCAATGAGCTTACAGTTGTAAACCGCTTAGACATCCCATAGCATGATATGAAGTGGTATATAAATGAAGCTGCTTTGCTTTGCTTTGCTTCTCCATATTTCTGTGAAAACCTTGTGCAACAAGTCTTGCCTTGTAGCATTCAATTTTTTCTTCTGTGTCTTGTTTTAATTTGAACACCCATTTGGATCCTATGGCCTTCTTTCCAGGATGAGTTCTGCAAATGTCCATGTTCTATTCTTATGCAATGCATATGTTTTTCCTTTGTCACTTTTCTCCATTTATTTGCTTCATCAGTAAGCAACTGTTCAATTTCCTCTATATTTGACAGTTCTCTAGGTAACTCTGACTTTGTAAAGTAGGAAAAATGTGTAGGTGGTACACCTCTGTTGGGTTGCAGTGAATATCTGGAAGCCTGCTCTGGAACCTGGTCTGTCTCTGCAGCATTCTCTGGTCCAGGCATCACATCAGCTTCAGCTGCATCCTCTTCTGATGGTGCAGAGTCTGATTATATGTCTTCTTTGACAGGTACAGCAATTGGTTGATCAAGGAACTCTGATGTTGCATCTATCTCTTCTGAGAAGTCCTATGCACCATCTTGTTCTTCTATGGATTCAAGGATAGTTTCTCTCTTGTCTATTTTGCTCCATTCATAAAATGAGCTGCATGTTTAATGCTTACTTCACCAGTCTTTATGTTCATCACTTTGTATCCTTTTGTTCCAGGTGTGTAATCAGTGAAAATGGTTTGCTCTGATCTGGCATTGAACATGCCCCTCTTCTGTGCTGGTATGTAAGAATATGTAAGACTGCCAAAAGTTTTAATGTGTTTTATATTTGGCACTCTGCCATGCCAGCTGGAATGGTGTCTGTGTTCCAGGTGACAATCTTTGGTTGACAATCTGTTCTGGAGATATGTTGCAGTCATGATGGCTTCAAGACACAGCCATAATATAAACATAAATTTACTTACAAAATCTTGTGTATATTCATGCACAGGCTTGGCTTGATGTTGCAAGAAAAAAATGAATCAGGAAGAAGTTTATATGCTTCTTAAAAAAATGTCCCTCAGCATGCTAGGAAGGAACATGCTGCTCCATGTAAGACAAAGAAAGAGTAATGGTAATTTCTTCCAGGGACAAGTAAGGTGTGCTCAGAACAGGAAATGAGGGAGGGTTGTTAGTAAGCAATAAGCTATCATAGTCATGCATCTACATTCCTAGAAAGGTCTGAGCATGCGGAGTTGCTATATCCAACATTTTAGCTATCTAGTGGTCCAGTCTTTCAGCCTAGATTTTTGCAGCTAAAGTAAATCAGGGGGCAGAGCAAGATAGGTAAAGGCTGGGCTAAGTGGCCTTTGGGGTCACTTCCAACTCTATGATTTCATGATTCGTTCTCCTTTGCAAGCACAACACAATCAACAGGCTCTGCTTTGCTTGCCAAGGAACACTTCACATTGAGCAATGGGGGTTGAGACCACTGTTCATCCATAAAATTCACTTAATGACCGTGAATCAATCAATATCTTTCACCTTAACCTACCTGATAAGCTTACTACAAAGATAAAATGGCATCAATATTTTTTTGGTATTTTAATATGAAGTTCTTTCCATCCTCTGTATGAAGAAATTTGCAAATCAGGGTAAGTTCATATCAAAAATGAAATTCTGAGCCATCTGTACTGGTCAAATGAAATATATACAGCAACTCACAGCCTGTAGAGGACTATGTTATATGTGCCTATCATGCAGTTGATAACGATGAGGAACCTATAATTAAAAAAGAAAATGGCAACCCTAGTTTGGCAACCCAAAGATGGTTGAAGGTACAGGAAATCAAGGCTGATCTAAGAACACCAAATCCTGTGTCTGGATAGATAGATCTGTTAGTTTCATTTCTCATATACTCTAAAATTCAAAATATCAAATTTTTGTTGATTTTGGGGGTGAAGGAGCAAATTTCTTACCCTCCAACCATTCTGATTTATCAGAAATAGTCCCGATTAACACTCTGTTGTTGCACTTTTTCAGATGCGTTTAAAACATTCATTTTTTTCTCCTCCTCCCATTTTTGCCCTTCATCCTCAGTTTACTTCGGTTGATGCAAACTAAGGGCCTAAGCAAACTGCCAGAAATAGTGCACATTAAATTGAGGCACTACCCTGGCTCAATGCTAGGGAATCATGGGAATTGTATTTTTTTCTGAGACATTGAGCCTTCTCTGTCAGAGAGCTCTGGTGCCACAATAAATTACAGTTCCCATGATTCCCTAGCCCTGAGCCAGGGCAGTGCCTCAATTTAATGTGCACTATTTCTGGCAGTCTGCTTAGGCCCTAAGTTCAAAATGCAAAAGTAGTTTGGATTCAATCATCTCAGAATAGAGGAATGGGCAGAATCTTACCAATCCCAGTAGGCATAAGCAAAAGCAAAGTGCTACAGCCTCTTCTAGCTTGTGTGTTCTTCCTCATTAATAGCTTTTGTTATCTTTGCCAGACTCTGATGTTGCCTGGCCACATGTGTCCCAGTTTTCATCTGTTAGATATTGGAGGGTATAAAATTTGGTGAAGTTGTTCTCAGAAGTCTGTTTAGTCATTTTATTTTAAAGAACTTCATAGGAGATATTTCTATACCAAAAATAAATATAAAAATGGAAAGCTATATGATTGCAATGAACCCATCTTTGCAAACACATTTATGTGCTGAGACTGCACACAGAGGCAGATCCAGGCTCCACACTCCATAAAGTGTGAAATAGCTCTGATTTTCAAAACACTCAGCCTACAGCTGCAGCTGCATTGTAGAATAAGAAATATAGGATGCATTAAACCTACTCATTTGTAATAGACCTACTCACTTGTAATAAGCCTACTCAGAAAATTCATGTTCTTTTCTACTTTTCTATTTGGTCCCTATTCATTTTATCCCTGGTCATTTCCAAGCCCAGTTGAAGGTGATGGTAGTTTTCTTTATAGATCTAAATCCACAAATACCTGCAGGAGAGCTTCTTTCCATAACAGTCTGCTTCTCTGTCTTCTGCTCAGGCCCTACTCCAACTGCTTTCCTTTGTGCAATGAGACTGAAAAAGAGTTCTTCTCAGGTGTAGTATACTAGTAATATTATCCCTGAAGAGGCAGGGCCTATCCCTACTTTGCAAACTTTTTTATGGGGTTAGGATGTTTTAAATAACCCAAGTATTTTAACTCATCATCATCATCATCATCGTCATCATCATCATCCTGCTTTTTCCCAAAACTGGGACATAAAGTGGCTTCCAAGTTAAAAGAGCAATACAATTAAAAACATACAAAAGAGAACATTAAAATAGAATTAAACTAGTACAGTATTAGAACACATCATTCATTAAAAGAATAAATTGCACTCAAGCTGATATCCCAAACTTTTCGGTCCCTGATTTATACTCCTCATATTTCATATAAAAATGACAATGAAAAGCACAGGTTGGATGACCCTTCCATGACCCTGCTGTGAACACCCTGGTGCCGAAATAGATCTTTGTACATAGAAGCTAGCAATATGAGTTGCTTCGGACCCCGCCTGGATTGGATCAAGATAGGCAAAACACTACTGAGGTAAGGGGACCCTAGACAAAAGAACTAGGATCAGGAACTCTAATGCAAACAATGCATCAGCTGTTAGGATTTTGATGGGATATATAGTCAATGTTGAAATATAAAGATGTGTGTCTGTATTTTTCCAAGATGAGAAACTGCTTCTAGGGCCTAAAGCACAACATCCCAGTCCAGGTGCTTGAAGAGTTATAACAAGGAAAGTTAATGAGCTGGAATACGTAAGAAAGAGCTTTTATTTATAAAGTGGATTTAAT
>CM034703.1:35466097-35478597 GCA_020142125.1 Phrynosoma platyrhinos | reverse complement strand
GGCTTTAGCATGCAAGTATTGCAATTACATATAAATAGACAAATTGACAAATTTGGGTTTAGCACAATTTCTTATTTTCCCAGCTGCTTGTTTGCTTCATTCCACATTCATATCAATTTGTGAACATGACAAAACTGGTCAAAAACACAATTGCATGAATATCGGTACATTCCTCCCTGCGATATAGACATTTTAGCATATGTTTTTGCTACTGTGCACACTTTTTTGCAAGCATTTTCCTCGAAGTATGACAAAGGAATCTCAGGCAGACAATTCTAAGAACAAAACTAAAAATCCCAGGGGGGTTAAGTACCAAACTACAAATCCCAGGATTCCACAAAGCCATGAAAATTAAAGTGTTATAAAAAGTGTGATCATTGTGTGATGTACATGTAGCATTATTTACACTGACTGATAGCAACTCACCAGACGAGTGTTGTTTTTTCCCCTACTCCAACTCCAAGATGCCATGGATTGAACCTGGGACTTCTGTCCTATGAGTCCCAGGGGGTTTAAGTACCAAAGTCCCAGGGGGGTTAAGTACAGCCCTTTCTGAGCTATTGCTCCTCTTGACAAGCAGACTGTATTTGCTACTTTTCAGAGGCAGGATAGTATCCTGACTCAGCAAATGATATGGCTCCCTGTTGACTGTGTAATTTCTCTTCAAACCAGGCAGCCGTTTTTCAGAAAGACAGCTTGAGGATTTAATGATAAGTTCAGTTGCCTGTGAAAGAGGAATTTTTGAATAGAAGAAAGTCAAACCTCATGGAAAGTTAGGATTGGGGCAATTGCTTTCATCCCCTGGAAGCTGCCTTTGCAAAAGCATTTAGTTGGCTACTGAAGGTTATGAGAAATAAAACTACACAGATCTTTTATCAAATCCAGCAGGGCTCTTCTGATGCTCTTAAAATTTGGCACAGACCTAATGTTTATACATTTCTCCCATTTGCATAGTTTGTAATATGTTGTGTATAAACACAGATGCTGCTTCTATAGAAATGTATGAAAAATAACTGATGATCGGCATTAATTTTTGATTACATGTACATCACTTTAAAGCAAATATAGTCCCTATGCATCTGCAGCAATTTAGAGTTGTTTACAGCATGTCGGTAATTTCTCTTTTTCACCTGGATAAGAATCAGAACACGTGGTGATTGATGTCGAACCACAAATATTATTAGTTCCCTTACAGGGGCTCGCCCAACTGGAATTTAGATATTAGTCATTTCAGTTTTTCACTTGTAATTAGTCAATTTCCTCCAAGGGAGTTTTTTTAAAAAACAAAAAAAGAGCAAAACAAAACTGCACACATCACATCATCAACATCTTTAGTACTTGATGCTTCATTTGCAATTTTGTAATCCCTATTTCACTCATCAAAATATGTCACGCTGTCATTTGGCCCTGAAAGGAATTATTCCCCCCTGTGGACTCCAAAGTTAAAATCTGTTGTAGCTGAACTTTTCTGCTCATTGCTCAGCCATACTTTCCTGAAATATTAATATATCATATTAAACTATCTGTAGCTGATAACCAAACAGGAAGATGGAGATAATTTTTCAGCTCTTTTAAATTTTTGTTAACAGAGGGTATGGAGGGGAGTGGGTTCATTCTTTCCCTCCATGTCATTTTCCTGATAAAATTGCTCTGTTGATCTGTTGTTTTCCATGTTCAAACTAATCGTTTCTGTAGAAAATTTATTTTAAAAAAAGTACTGAGGGAAAGAGTGGATTTCTTTTTACAAGAAATTAAGAAGATGGTGATCCCAATAGAGAATCTTTGTTTCTTTGTCAAACCCTGTATTAACCAGGTTGATTATTATTACAGCAAAATAAAGATAGATGCTACAGACATTAATAATTTTTAAACAGATGTGAACATGAACAGTATTGGGCCATGGAAGTCAGGCAGGCAAAGTACATGCAGATTAAACATTCTGCATACTTTCATAGAAATATAAAGAACTTTTTATATACATCCCCCTCCAATACAAAAGGGCTTTTTGATATTTTTCATGACTTCCACATCTCTGTTTTTTCTTCATTTTAAGATAGAAAATACCATGATTAGGGCAGAATCTAATACCAGAGAAGGAGAGTTACTACCACTCAAGAACACTGAATCATAATCAAGCCTCCATCTTCCTCTAACCACTAGGTAATGCCTATAATTTGTTAGGCTGTGTGGCCCTCCACACTCTCCCAGATGGCCATTTTGCCTCACCCTACTGGTTGGTGGTCGCCTCTAATCTAAAGAAATGGAGAGAGGTGATTGTTTCCATGTCTTCTAAGAGGGAACCTGGTGCCACTTAAGTTTATTCTACATGCTTGCAGGCTCTAATGACTCTAATGACAAATCATCTGGTTTCACTACATGGATGACTTCTCAAGTTTTCTGCTTCTACCCCCATGATCAGCCAGATGAAGAATCTCAGAGAAGTTGAAAGCGAACCTTTTAGTGGTCCAAAAATGCTATTCCCCAGCCATCTTTAAGGACTATATTGTTTTTTAGACTGTGCCTATGTTTGATGAGAGAAAAATATATAATATGCAGCAAGGCATCTTGGGACAGTAAAGCGAACCTACTTTTTTCATTAGTCTGTATGTGTGGGTGCATCACAATGATGATCTAAATACATTTGCTTCATTTCAGTACTGTCTGATAGCTTCATCATCTCAGTTTCCCAAACTTTCTTAAACAGCCATGAAGAGTATAAGGTTTCTTATTACAGTCAGTTCTCAGTTTCCATATCCATGATTCAACCATACACGGTGTGAAATTTTAAAATTATATAAATTCTCAAAAAGCAAGGTTTGAATTTCCCATTTTATATAAGGGATATCATTTTGCTATACCACTGTAGTTAATGGGACTTGAGCATCCTCTGATTTTGGTATACACGGGGGTTGGCCTAGAACAAACCCCAGTGGTTACCAAGGGCTCACTGTATTCAATTCAATCACTAGATAAACTATAGCAGAACCTAAGTTAGACAATTCCTTTCAACAAGAAATGAAAAGCCATAACTACAATGAGTTTCACTCAAACATCGTATTGGATAAGGTAAATATTCATATGTAGAGATACATTGTGTGAGCCCTACACAATCCCATGCATAGTAGCAACATTGAGCAACATGTCAATGACTATGTATTATATCACAATGTGAGTATGGATAACCTCTGGACTATGTACAACTGCAATAAATAATATACCATGCAAAACTGCAACATGCAATGTGCAAAAACAAGGGAGAGAAACATGTTGCCCATGCAACTCTGCTTTTACCACTATCAGCAGAATATATCCATTGCACGATGGTGATTTTTGGCCCTGCATGCATAGCATGACTTACATCTGCATATGTCTCTAACTGGATGCCAACCTTTGTAAGTTCCAAGATCTATTTCCACCAATGATTAAATATAGGAAGAACAGGGCTGGGAGACCTGTCACCCTTCTGCTGTAAATTCCAGTTGCCATCAGCTCCAGCCAGCTTGGCCAATAGTGAGATGGGAGTTGTAGTTCATCTGGAGGGCCCAAAATCCCTCCTCCCCATATATAGAGAAATATATGTGGATTCCTACAGTATATTTTTCATTGAAAACCCATTCAGAAAATGTCCCCATGGGGCAAAGAGTGTAGAAGTGTTGCACTGGGACTATTTCTCTATCCACAGCAGACAAATCTGAACTATGTCCAATGAGAAGGAAGCATAATTTCTCACTGAGTTCATTGAAGGTGAACTTACTTGCTTTTCATGAGTGAACACACTTTATACTTAGTATAAAGAGATATATCTTCATGTCTCTGATTTTTTTTCACTTGGATTGGATGCAAATAAGCTATTTGTCAGTTAATGTGACAAGCAATTTGATTTATTTTCTCATAGGCTGAAGAACTGGAACAAATTCTTAATTAGCAAGGATTGACCAGTCAGCTATCAAGCCAAGAGCCATACCAGGTTTATATGGTTTGAATACTTTGTCCAAAGAGATAATTAGCAAAATTACTATAGCATACTTCATCTCTCTCCTCCATGATTGCTGCAAGCAGCTGGCTTATTCATTCTGTTCAAGTGATTCACTGGCAGTAGGGTGGCCACTTATACATTGCCAAAGAAGAGGAAATGCAGCACTAAGAAAGAGAACAAAAGAAGGCAAGAGATTTGTATAAAATGTGTCTGTGCTAATTTTTATGTATTATTGCAATTTCAGATATAATTACTGTAATTTAAATAAAAATACAGTGGCCTGAATCTTGTTCTTAATTCCAACTAGAATAGACCCATTGTATCAGTGGGATTTACCTATGGATTGACTCTGTATTCAACAAATGAATTAATGGGCAATGACCTGTGGAGCATTTTCTATTCTCTGTGGAGAATATTCTACATGTGTCATTCTCCTAACAGTACATATGAATTAATATCACAATACACAAACCAAAACTATATTTACTTGCTTTATGATATCATACTCATCTTCTAAACAAAACAGTGTGGATAAAGAAAGAGGTGTATTTAATTTCTAAATTTCTAGATATCTAATATGAAATTAAACAGAAAGCTTAGAAAAGTTACTCTTTGGACTAAAGTTCTCAGTATGCCCCAGCCAGCCTGACTTGTACTAGTAACCAATTCTTTTTCTAAGTTTTGCATCCCCTCCCCCCCAGCATGCCCTAGCCATTTTCTCCTATTTCTAACTTATTTCCTTAGCCTGGATTTTCCAGGCCACATAAATTCAAGTAAGATAATTGATTTGAATACATCATTCTTCTTTTGTGAAAAGAATTTTAGGTGCTTTTCAAAAATGAAGTTATCAGATAGGCAAATGAAATGTAAGCAGAACCTAATTTACATTAGTATTCATTTCAGGAAGGCAGTTACTTTGGGCACAAAAACCCTAAGCTCTTTAAAGTACTTGACCACCACGTCCAAATGTTAGTGGATGCTCACATTCATTTTTCTTTTCTGATGAGACTCAGTTAAAAGCAGTAATGAACAATGATCCATCCCTACAGTAAGAGAATTCAATTAGAATAATGGAATTTGTGGCAAAAGTAGTCACAGTGAAAACTAGTCGCAGTGTTAATAACATCCCAGTGCTAAATGGGGAAGGAGGTTATAAATTGCAGAAAATTGCCAGAATTCATCACTTACAAATAACATCCTCCCCAAACTGAGACAAATTGTATTTTAAAAAAATCATAAAGCCTACAGAGAGCCATGTCTGTATTACAGGACTTATTTCCAATTGATCTAGCTCAGGAAAAGGCAATCTTCCAGTTTTTTGCTCTACAATTACCATAAGCCCCACCCAGCATGTACAATTGTAAAGAATATGGGACTTGAAATCCAAAATAATAAGAGAGCACCAGAGTATCAAACAATAATTGATTCTATGAGAAAGCAAGAATTGGCACTAGCAATAACAATAGCAATAGCAAGTACGTTTCTATATCACTTATCAGTGGCTAACACTCCCTAAGTGGTTTGCAATGTGTAAGCTAGTTTACCTCAACAAAATGGGCATTCATTTTTCCAACCTATGAAAGGATGGAAGGCTGAGTGGACCTTGGAGCCCTTCCTGGGATCGAACTCACAACCTTGTGGCTGCAGTACTGGCATTTAATCACTGTGCCACCAGGGCAATTACCTGACCATAACAACAACAACAACAACAACAACAACAAAAATAATGATAAGTTATATTTGTAATCTGCCCCTCTGCAAAGCAACTGGGGCAGCGTACAGCAGGATAAAACAAAACAAGTTAAAACAATCAACCCAGTTCCAATTCCCAAACCCACCCTATCCGCTACCAGATCCTATCCACTACCCAAAAGAGCCATGCAAACACCATGGACATGGACATGGTAGTAGACCTTGGTCTAATAATCAATGGATTATTATTATTGGTCTAATAATCCTCTTAGTGTAGCAACTCAAATATACAGGCTAGGAATTGTGGAGCTGTGGTTCCTTCATCCAGTGGTGCTTATAATGTGGTTCCATAATTGGCCATTCCTTACATGGAACAGATTATCATCTTCGTCACTGTACAGGGGTAAGATTCTGCAGAATAAATACATGGTGGTGCAGTGGTTAAATGCCTGTACTGCAGCCACTCACTCACAAGCAATAAGGTTGTGAGTTCGATGCCAGTCAGGGGCTCAGGCTTGACTCAGGCTTGCATCCTTCCAAGGTCACCAAAATGAGTACCCAGCTTGTTGGGGGCAATTAGCTTACACATTGTAAACCACTTAGGGAGTGCTTAAGTGCACTGATAAGTGGTATAGAAATGTACTTGCTACTGTTATTGCTATCAGGAGTTGGAGAAGAATGATAAGGAACTGGAATACAATGAAAGAGAGAGAATGAGGAAACACAGGGTTGATAGGACTTGGGCAAATGGGTTGCCTGGATTCTTTATATATACTGGGGTTATTTCTGGGGCTCAATCTTTGTGATCTTTTTTCTCAATCCAGTATATGAATATTATTGGATCTATGTGGATTTTTCTTTATGATGAGGCTTTCTTTATGATGAGGCTTTCTGTACTTAACCAATACTTAACCTGCCCTCAGATGGGACCAAATGCAGCCACAGTGTGGATGTAAATCATGACCTCCTGTGTGTCTGACTCAGGGTGAGCAGTCACACAGTTGTCATATTGTACAAAAGGTCCAGGGGAGCATAACAGGTTGGTATCAGTATACCCAAGAACAGCAGTAGAGGTTACTTTGCTGGGAACTGGAGGTTCAGGATGCACACACATGCTGTCCATGTAAGTTTAAACATGAATGCTCAGTCTGTGGGGAACCTCATTCCATTCAAAATTGTCCCAAAGAAGAGGTCAACTGGGTAGTAACAGAAATTAGCAATGAGGTAAGACGGGGACAGGAAATGTGAAGGAATACAATCTTGTAAAACATGGCCATATAGCCTGAAAAATCTACAAAAAAACAGGGACAAGAAATGTTTTCCACCTTCAAAAGGTGCCCAAACCTATTAATTTTCATAGAGTATCAGTTTTGCTGCTGTTTCCTGTAACAGCACATTATTTGAAGGAGGATTTTAGATTTTAGGATTCCACTTCATTTTTTTCACCCTTTTGTGTTTAGGAATTTAAAATGAGTTGGAGGTGTGGAGCATGTAATTAAGGTAAAGACTCTGGGGCAAAATAAAGTGGCTTCCAGCCAATTTGAAGGCAGGATGTTTATATGACACATGCCTCCAAAATGGGTGGAAACTGAAATGAAGCTGCACTCTGGGGCTAAAAGTGGAGCAAAAAGAAGCTAGGATACTCCAGCTTAGCCCTGTAAATGTGCATCTTCACATCTGCATATAAGCACCTCGATGAGAGTGTGGGGCTGCAGCACAGCAAAAATAAAATGAAATAAAATGAAATAAATAAAAAATAATGAAAGCATGGCAACTTCAATGGTTGTAATTACAACACACACAAACCAGACATTCCAACAGGGGAGGATGAAGTGAAGGGGGTATGTGTGTGTGGGGGGCCTCTTTGATTGTGCTTTGCCAATGTATCATTCACACACCAATGCACTGATGCCCTGCACCAGTGGAGCATCACATGTGCAACTGTGTGGTTGATCATATGTGATGGCTTCTGGGCAGGATATGGGAGGTACTTGAAGGTCACAGGTGGTGTGTTTGCACAATGGTGCACATGCATGGTGGGGAACCAACCAAAAAAAAATTACCCAGCAGCGCAGCTTGACACCACACCATGCAGTCAGGTTGTGCATATTCAGCCCACCTTGGGAGTGGTCCATGTGGACAGTAGGAAAAATCAGGATCAAGCTGCTTTTTCCTGCCCATCTCTTCCAGCCCTCAGAAGGAGGTTTCAGAGGGGAGGGTATTTGGCCCATTCCTTTCACCGCCAGTTACAAATTTAAGGGTGTCTCCTCTCAGCAAAGAAGCCTCTTGGCAAATATAGGATTATTCATCATTTGTCCTAGCCAAAAGTAAACCAGTTAATGATAGTATCCTCACTGAACTGTATACCTTATGGTACACTTCATTCAACATGGCAGTAAGGGAGATTCACAGGCATGGTGTGGGGGCTGAATTGGTGAAATGTAACATCAAATTGGCATTTCACCTTTTACCAGTGCACCTTGATTATAGGTTTTTCTCTTGATTACACTTGAAGAGAGACCCTTCCTAATATGTGTACTATTTTAGAAATTCACTACTTTTCTTGAATGAACAATTAAGAGGAGGACAGGGCAAAAAGGGATGATAAATTATTTGGGTGATTTTTGGGGAGGGTCATTGCAGAGTTTGGGACTGGACAAGGTGCTTTCCTTTTTTTCTGAGTTTTATTCCCTAACACAGGAGCTTGGAGTTCTTCTGGCTCAGGAAATGACTGAAGGTCCTGCACACCAGCTGGTATTTTTAGGTATTGAAATCAATACAGTTAATCAGCTTTGTAGATTGCCTGTAGAGAAATTGCAGAGTATAAAAGCAAGAGTTTCTGTTTTTCTCTCAGGTTTTCAGGACACTTTTGTATTTATAAGGTTCTGAAAGGTTGGTCTCGTGTGAGAGGTATGGTGGCGATTATCTCTAAAAAAAAAACACACAAAAAACAACACACCCCAGATATTCCAAAAAGTTATGGGGGATTTGGGGCAGGTTTTTGCTCCTTATAATAAGAGGTCTTCCTATTTTATGCAGCTTCTTGACAGCTTTTTATTTATGCTTTGAGAATAAGTGAGCCAGTTGTTCAGTCAAAGGCAACAGGTCAAGAAATGCTTTGAAGTTCCAGAACCTTTGCTTGTAAATGCAGCATGTGGCCATCGCCATCTGCTCATTCAAAACAGACTAATGCAGGGTTGAGTCCAGTTGGTTCCTTACTATGTTAAGGTCAGTGCATCTCACCCTGTCCCCTTGTTTTGTCATGCTGATTTGTCATCCCAAGTCAGTCCATCACCTCAAGGGCCTTATCCTTGTGGGATTTTAAGGGGGTTAAATTTGGTACCCTTTATTTGATGGTTGGTCAGCAAAATACCTTATACATATTTAGTATGTGTCAACCATTATTTGGAGAACAATTTTCATGCATTAAGCAATTGCTATTTTCCCAGGTATCACTTTAGTCTTCTTTCACAATGAAGTTGAAAAGTTTTGATGGCAGCTGGTTCTAAAGTAAGCTATTTCATGTTCTCTCTTAAGCTGAAGACAAAGCTCAATAGAGAATGAGTTAGAAAATTGATGCCTAAAAACCCTGAACCAAAGTGCTCCAAATGGAATGAGAAATGGAAAACAAGACGGGAAATGTTTCCAAAACTGCTGCTTCTGATTTAGACAAATTGTGAAGATGTTTTAATAAGGCCATCAATGCCTCATGGGGCAGGTGGGCTAGTTAGTCTGCTTCCAAAAGTGTCATCTCCCATATATCTGAACTGAAGAAATGTCTGCAGGAGATCAAAACTAGAAAACTACAAAATGTGAGAGTCTCTCATGTTCCTGGTTTTGTATTTTGACATCTCCAGCAGGATATTCCCTTGTTTTGTTCAATCATTTAGAAGTAATTTCACTTTGGTTTGTAAAAGCTAGAGTTGTTTCCCCCCATCTAGATCCTCCTCTTGATAAAAAGCAACTGTTCATGCATTCTTTTTATTCATCACTTCAATAATTCAAAGAGGCACACCTGTTTATCTCTAATGGTGGAAGAAGAGTATCACTTTGAATGATAATTTTTCCATTAAAAAATATCTAGAAATGGGGTAAATATAGCAGAAAGCAAGAGCTGACTGATACTATGGAACACTAAGCATTCTTACTTGACAACTGTATGGGTAGAAGTAACTGAACCATTAAAACCAAGCAAATGCAATTCCAGGCTGCATCAGTAGTACTATAGTGTACAGATCAAGGAAAGAATAGCTGTGTTAGTCTGGAAAATCTGTATTCAAAGGGATCTTGTACTTTTGAGAATAAATGAAAGAGAGAAGATGGTAGCATGAACTTTCATAGACTTGAGTCTACTTTCTCAGATGAATGGGGTAGAGTGGAAAGTCCAGACACAGACCTATATAAGTGGTCTCTGTGTAAGAATGTCCATTGGAAAGCAAAACTTTGTAAATGTGGAGATGAGGTGACAAGTTCAGTTTTAGCTGTGGTTGTAGGGAGACAAGGCAGGAGGAAGGATGCTTCATAAGCCAAGGTGAGTAGATAACCATATGAATGAGTATTGGGATGTAGTGTGGGAACATCCCACCTCGATTGCTGAGCAGAGGGGTGGGCTATAAATAAAAATTATTATTATTATTATTATTATTATTATTATTATTATTATTATTATTACCCTAAAAGCCAGTGTGTGGCTTTCACGGCCCTTTCGACACAGCGCATCAGGACGCTGCACCAGGAGGATGTCCTGACGCCATGTGCTGTGTGTAATGGTGCGCGGCATCAGGATGTCATTGGGCTGGGGTTGGAGCGGCTGGCGTACAGCTACCCCTCCCCATCTCTCTCTCCAGGCCAGCCCTTTATTTACTTTCAGGGTTTCTTCTTTTTTGTTAAAATTGTCCAGGTGTTTGCGGATTTCAATGGCTTCTCTGTGTATTCTGATCTGATAGTTGTTGGCATGGTCCAGCATTTCAGTGTTTACAAATAGCATTTTATGCCCAGGATTGTTTATAACATGTTATGCAACTGCTAATTTTTCTGGCTGGCCCAGTCTGTTCCTTGACTTGCATTTGAACACTGCATTTTGTGATCCCTATGTAGACTTGTCCACAGTTGCACAGTATGCACTAAACTTCTGCAGCTGTGAGAGGGTCTCTCCTATCCTTCACTGAGTGCAGCATTTGCGGGATTTTCATGGTTTGTTTGTAGATCATTTGGAGGTTGTGTTTTCTCATCAGTTTCCCTATTCTGTCTGTGACTCCTTTGATGTAACCTTCCCTTTGGGTGGTTGTTTTTCTTCACTCCTGTAGTTTTTTCTGGGTCTGGCTGCTCTGGCTGCTCTTCTGATGTCTGAGCTGGAGTAACCATTAGCCTGTAGAGCCCAGTTTAGGTGCTTCAGTTCATCATCCAGGAAATGAAGTTTGCAGATCCTTTTTGCACAATCTGTCAGTGTTTTTATTGTGCTTCTTTTTTGTCCTGGATGATAGTTAGAGTTCTGATGTAAGTATCTGTCCATGTGTGTCGGTTTTCTGTATACTGTGTGGCCCAATTGTTGGTTCAGTTTGCAGATGACCAGGACATCCAAGGATGACAATGTTCATTCCTTTTCTTTTTTCATTGTGAATTAGATGTTTGGGTGGATGTTATTCAGATGGTTCAAAAACACAGTCATATCTTCTTCTCCATGGCTCCAAATGTTTTAGCCCACAACTCCCATCATTCCTGTCCAAAAAGGACAATGATGAAGGGTTTTTGGAATAACATTGTGAAACATCAGACAAGCCAAAGTTTGTACACACACACACACCAACACCCATAGGCTATATCTGATGAAAAAATAATAATAATTTCATAGAAAGGCCATGAGGACTCATTTCAGGCAAGTCTCTCATTGGTAATATAGTGTGGATGTGAGAAAGCCAAACTCCTAAGTCCAGAAATAATATGATAGGGCACATAGATGCAGAACTTTCCTGTTGTGCAAACATGCCAATATTATGAATCTGAAAAGAACTATCAGAAAATGGGTGGGATTTTTATGAATAATTCCTGAGAATGTTTATAAATATCCAGCTATTTCCTAACTGAACCAAGAAGAGTTTCCCCACTGCCAGTTGTTTACATCACAACTTAAGCTTCTGCAGAATGTACAAAAATTGTAATCAAGAAATGTGCAGAATTTTAAATTAGAGTCAATGTAAGAGCACTGTTTGATTAATAGGACTCAACGATGCTTAAACTGCAACATTTTTTCACTTAAATTATGTAAAAGTATAAATCTTAGGAAACAACATTTGCATCTTGCTTCAGAATAATATAGTTGACAATTTCCCAGCAATCCACTCAGGCTACAGTTTAACCTTTCACTTAAGATGGAGAATAATAACTTTTCTTGGACTTCCGGCTGCAACAGCAAGATGTCAGATCACTGAAGACAGAGTTCATCTCAGTGATCACCAGCTGAGGCTTTCAGAGTTGTCTAAACTCTGTAATTCCTCTCTTGTGATAGAGAAGAAGAATCAGGGCTTGTCAGAGACCACCTTAGCCAACCCTCAATTTGTGGATTGCAAAGGTAATCTGTGGATTGAGGGGAAGCATTGGTCGCATAGCAGCCAGAGCCTCATCATGGCCACCCCTTGGGACTCTGTCTTGCCAACATCAAAAACATAGAAAGCTTAGAGAAAATAATCCTGAGATGTGGGATGATGAATTTTTCAAACTTATTCCTTTGAGGACTTTGTGATGAACTGTAACTAGACTGGGTGACAACTTAAGAAAAAACTTTTTTTGACCAAAGCAAAATAATAATAATAATAATAATAATAATAATAATAAT